>OX621196.1:15221699-16447699 GCA_951640565.1 Petrophora chlorosata | reverse complement strand
ACGTGTAACAAAAAACTTCAGCGTCTTTTCTCAATGAACTCTTGTTACATTGTAACTGACCGATCGAGAACGAAATCACTCATTTAATTCACGTAACCCTACAATACCGCACTGGCCAAAAATGTCTCCAGAAAAAAAAACAATAGTCACGCGAGTCTCGCAAATTTAAATTTCGATTTTGTAATCGTACGATCGAAGCGTGCACTTGGTAGAGATATCAAGTAGAAACAGTCGGTTCGAGTGGGTCGCGATTGTATAAATAGCAGGCACAGCGCCAAGCTAGAATATTAACACTTACGCTTGCGGTTCGGTACACTTCTGACCGTATGTTTATTCATGAGAGTTATTGATAGGAGAATTCTTGAATAAGTTAGTTACACGTTTTTTATTAATAAGTTGTCTGGCTCGCATTGACAATGAAATGGTTGATATTGTATTGAGTTATTTTTTAAATTGACTTTTGTATCTTAATTTCAAGTTTTTTTTAAATAAATACTGTAATGATTGTCGATATTTTTTGCTAGTTTTTATTAATGGCCTTAGTAGAAGTATTTTATTTTCCAGTTCTATTTATATTGACAAGCTATATTATTATTATCAGTCACTGATTTGCGATAATTATTTGATTATTTTGATGTAGCTCTTTCTCACGGGTTATACACCCGGTCCTTTGGAAGGCTTGCGCGGGGACATGAATCCAACGCGTAGAGGCCTCATAGAGCATTTAGTTTAGATATGTTAATTGGCAACACTTATCGGGGACTTAGAGCAAGTGTAGCTCAGTGGGAGAACGTGCGACTTTCGATCCGACGCACCCGAGTTCGAATCCCGTTGGTCTCGCACCACTGACTTTCTTAAGTCATATGCGGATTTAACACACGCTCTAAAAACGGTGAAGGAAAACATCGTGGGGAAACCGGCATGTCCAAGAATTTATCACAATAATTCAAGGACATGTGACATCCACCAACCCGCATTGGGCCAGCGTGGTGGATTATGGCCCATACTCTCTCTATGAGAGAAGGCCCGTATCCCAGCAGTGGGAACGTGATGGGCTGATGGCTGATGATGATGATCGGGGACTTATTATTATTAATGTATGGTAAGTGAATTATATATTTTTATTGATATTTAAATGACGTATTTATTCGATTTTACATTTAAAAGTAGGTAATGTGTTTATAATTTATACATGTTCACTGCTGGGTGAGTCATAAGGAATAATTTGGATGGAGATATTGATTACTATTATAAACTAAAAAGAGTCGTAATTGGTATCAAGATACAAACTTGTATATTCTGTATTTGTTTATATTTAAGTTTCTCATATCTTTAATCAATATATTTGACAATTTTTACACAATAAAAACCTGAAGTCAAACGTATTTCTTAAATAGGCACAAAAATGCACTTTCAAACGTCATATACACAAATCAATCAAACAAATCTAACAAATCAATTAAAATACGTTACAAATTGTAACTGAACTTGAATAACTTGGAAAAAAAGGTAAGCAAGTCTACCCATTTCTTTCTCATACTCAAATTGAAGTCCGTGCGCAGAAAAGAAATGCGAAAACTGACTCTACCAATGCTTTGTAAATACACCCACTAGAGAAGACATCACCTTGAAACTCTGCAGGAAAGTCGCTTTTTTTAAATCTTTTAAAATGTCTATCAATATTAAAAATAAAACGTAATGAGTTTATACGAGGTAGCTTTGAAGTTGCACCAATCATGGATAAAATCACCGAAAACCATCTCAGATGGTATGGACACGTAAAAAGACGAAACGAGGATCATGTGGTACAAGTTGCGCTGAACCTACTATAACACAGGAGAGGTAGAGGCCGCCCGCCATCGACCTGTTGGTCAAATACAAAAAGAGACCTAATAAAGAACTAACTTAACCTAACCTAAGAGACCTATTTTAATATAAATTGTATGTATGTTAGTTCTAAGGTATATATTTATACGGGCCGTAGAATAAGTAAATAACATCTGTAACTTATTTCAATGTTGCCTCAAATAAAGATCAAATAAATAAATAATAAATAAATAAAGCAAGCCCAATTGCCAGAACCGACAACTCAAGACAGATTAGCTTGGCGCAGAAAAGTGAGGAGGCCCGACCCCAAATAATGGGACCAGGGACGGAAGACGACAAAAACAAACAAAGAATTAAAAAAAACTAATACATAAATACATAGATATTTTTTTCCTAACGGGTCACTAAAACCCGTTGTCTATTTTAGGGTTAAATGTAGGATATTAATATCACTCGCAGTAGGTACACGCGGCGCTTGCTAAGAATCGTGTTTACTTTCTGATAATGTAACGTGTGAGTTAGAGAAAACATCTTATTTATGTTTGCCAAGATCTTTTAGATTAGATTAGACAAAACCTTTGTACTTTTTTTACTACGTTTTATTAAGTCACTTTCTTGTCTGTCTGTCTGTCGTTCCGGATGACTTGCAACTCAAATGTCGAGCACTTCCCTATTAGCTATCCGGCTAAAACTTTCATGATAGCCAGTTCTGTACATTGAAGATATTTTTGAATAACCAACTGGGATCGACTATTTCGAGGGCACTGAACACGAATCTACGGTTTTTAGAAGTTTTGTCTGTTTGTTTGTTTGTATAGACTCGGAAACTGCTGAACGGATTTTAATGTGGGTTTAGTAGCATAAGTTCGAACTTAGATTATGGTAGGGTACGTTACATCCTCCTCTTCGTAGTATGTCTGTAACATAGTGTAATTCAAATATGTGTATTGTTAATTTGTTTAAGAAGGATGTTAAGTAGTACCTATCTATTTTTGATTTAAGGATTAGGTGCCTAACAATTGAATATAAAACATGTGTGTTAAAGAGAAAAATAAATACTATATCTATCTAGTACGTGCTCTCATTTATTGGGGAGGTCTTGATAAGTTAGTTTTGGAAAAAATACCAATATAATATGAACTTCCTCTGTGGTTCAGGCGGACGAAGTCGCGGGAATAAACTAATTCTAATCCTAATACCCTAATCCTAATAATATTATAAATGCAAAAGTTTGTGTGTGATGTTTGTTACCACGTATCGCCGTAAATACTGAACCGATTTTGATGAAATTTGGAATGTAGATAGATAGTTTACGTACTGAATTCACACATAAACTAATCTAATTTTTGAAAATCAAGCCCGAGAAGGGTTAAAAAAGGTAGTAAATTTTGTAACAAATTTTTTTATTCCTTGTGTCGAAGAATTAGCGAATCACATCCATCCATAGCCTACGTCACACTCCGACCATAGACAATAACATGATTAATTATTGAATTAAATAGATAACACTGAATTAGTTGATTAGAATAATTGTTTAAATGTTGTTTAATTATTGAAACGTGGTTTTATCAATTATATAAATTTTAACGGTTGTTTCATGATTACAAACTAGTGATTGTACATTTTGGCGCCAGCAGCAGTGGCGCCACTAGTAGTTTATTAACTTAATTATCTAATCATCAATTAAATAATGTAACTAACTCATCATAATTCTTAACTAAATATTTAAGCTACTAACGTTTCTTTAGTCTGTTCATTTATTGTAAAATAACATTCTTGATATAACTTAATGAACATGATTTGAAAACTCGTAGTTCGTATAAAAGTGACAGCTATGCTTGACAGCATTCATTGTGAATTAATAAGTGCTTTAAGGCGGAAGCTCTGCCCAAAATATAAATGTTGGAACATAAACGACGTTTTGTTTAAAACCAAATCCCGAGAAACTTCACACTTGTTTTGATTCACTCGGTACAAATAAACTTTAACACGGCAAGGCGACAACAACAATCTTCACGCGGGCAAAGCCGTTAGGCGCTGCTAGTTGTTAAATTAGTTTCTCTTCAAAACGTTTTAACCACATCCTCATTGAATTAATGGATAAAGGCACTACAAAATGTAAAAAAAGGTCATATTTATTACGAAGCGATGAATTTGCAAGTCATGGTCGTGACCGGGCGTGCTTTGTTTTTTACCTATTTTCCTGGAGATCAACCTCAAATCAATAAAAGATTATCACATATAGGAAATCTAGCAGGATAGCTTAGTAATGGATGGATATGTACATTATCATAGTTACACTAGCTGCACCCCGTGGTTTCTCCCGCGTTATCCCGGGATAAAAGCGAGCGAGCGAGCGAGTGTGGCTCAGCGAAAACTCGTGCGCGTTTCGATCTGACGCACCTGGGTTCGAATCCCGACTCGGTCCTGCACCAATGACATATAGTTAAGTGCAGATTTTGCACGCTCGCTCTAAAACGGTGAAGGAAAACATCGTGATGAACCCGCTTCCGCGCTTTGGAGTGGTAGGCTCTGGCCGTAATACTTCCCACCGAACAAAGCCATGCCGTCAAGCGACCTAGTCGTGTTTCGGGATGATGTTCGGTGAACCATCGGGGAGACGGGTCTGAACAGCCGCTCAACTGCCGTCTCTCTCTAGATCTATGTGCTCCATCTTAGGCCACATCATCGCTTCACATCAGGCGAGATAGTGGCCAAACATAGATCTACCAAGCGTAAAAAAAAATAGCTTCTTTGTTAATTCAGGGTATAAGCTATCTCTTTTCCAATTTTTACTCAAATCCGTTCAGTTGTTGTGGCGTAAAGGTCCCTCTTTCCTTTGCAAACGCATTTACACACAATCATACAAACTTATTTTTTTTATTCCGCGAACCGCGGATGACCCCGGGGCGCAGCTAGTAAGAAATAAATAAGAGAAATAATATAAATTATGCTAATATAGAATAAGCTAAAATAAATGGACTATGGTTTTTAGTATGAATAAACGATTATTATCTGATTATTATTATTTGAAGAGCAAGTGTCACTCAGTGGGGGCTCGTGCAACTTTCGATCCGACGCACCCGAGTTCGAATCCCGCTGGCCTTGCACCACTAACTTTTTTGAGTTATGTGTGGATCTAACACTCGCTCTAAAAACGGCGAAGACAAACATCGTGAGGAAACTGCCATGTTTAAGAAGTAGTCACAAAAATTCAAGGACACACGACATCTACTAACCCGCACTGGGACAGCGTGGTGGATTATGGCCCATACACTCTCTCTGAGAGAAAGCCCGTGTCCCAGCAGTGGGAACGTGATAGGCTGATGATGATGATGATGATGTTGATTATTTGATTATCTATTGATTGCATATGTTGTTACATATTAATAAATTACATTTAATCAAGTATGTAAACTATATAAATTAATAAATACGCCCAACGATCACAAACATAGATCCTGGCCCCTAACCACAGCCCTAACTAGGAATCTCTGTATCTAGGGAACCAGAAACTACGAGGACCATGATCAAAACACACGAAACAAATGATTGCGTATTTTTTAATTAAATAAATACCTACTTTAAATATAGCCACTTACTGTAACCAGTAGGTATACAACTAGAGTTAGGTTAGTTAGGTAGATTGCTGAATCTCTGTTTTATATATCTATAATAGATGTACGTTTGACCACCATCTCGCCTGATGTTAAGCGACGATGTTAGCCGAAGATGGAGCACGTAGATCTAGAAGATACCCATTCACTCTGGCCTTGAAGATACCCAGATGGTAGTTATCAGGAAACAAAGAAGACGACAAGGAGTTCCATTCCTTAGCAGTACGCACTATAAACGTATTTATAATCGACTTCAAAAAGGAGAAGGTTCTCTATCTTCTTTTAAAAGGAGAAGGTTCTCTATTTGTTTTTTTTCCAATGTTTTTTACCTCAGAACTCCGTCGTTCATGAACCGATTTGGAAAATTATTTTTGCGTTAGGTTCAGTATAGATACGAAGTGGTCCCATATAAATTTTATTGATATTTGACCTTGAACTTCGAAAATATATTGAAGTCAGTTTTTTGTTTTTTAAAACGTATACTTGTCTCAGTCGAAAACTGTATTCCGACACACAGTTAATAGACAAAACGCAATCACAACATAATCGAACGTCGAATAACTGGAGCTGGAGTTTGTGAAGTTATATTTTCTATCAGGAAAAGGAAGCTGTCGTAAAAAAGTATTGATTCAATTTCCGGAATTCCGAATTCAATGCATCCCAACAAGTTTTCCTAAATGTAAGTCATTGACATAACTTATTTAACATTTTATTTAGATAAACAAGGCTACCGTGGAAAGGTCTAGAATAACAGTTCAAATTAAATAAGTAGGTATTTACATTGACCTGTCATATAGGTTTACTGGTGGTAGGTTTCTCGTATGCGAGAGGCCGTCTGGATGGATACCACCGCTTTGCCAGTTATTCAGCCACCAAGCAGTAGTGCGCGAGCATTACTGTCGAAGAAAACTAAATGTTACTGTGTTCCGGTTTGAAGGGCATTGTAGCCAGCAAAATTACTAGGCATTATGAGACTCAACAGCCAATTGTGTCAGGGTGACGAGCGCAGTGCAGCGCCGCGCAGGATTTTGCAAAACAAAGTTATGGGTGGTGATGTTATTGTTATGGGCTGGCGTATTGCTTACCATCAGGCAAACGTCCAGCTCGTCTCGTCATTTAATAACATAAATAAATAAATAGGTATCTGATGTCTCGGGGTGATGAGCGCAATGCAGTGCTTCGCAAGTTTCAAGGTAACACTGAATGAACACATGAAAAGGTGTGACACTGCAATTATTGTCATGGGCCAGCGTGGCACTTACCATCACTTACCATCAGGTAAACAACTGGTAGAGCGAGTGTGGCTCAGTGGAAACACGTGCAATTTTCGATCCGACGGACGCACCTGAGTTCGAATCCCGCTGGCCCCGCACCACTGACTTTTTAAAGTTAAGTGCGGATTTAACACTCGCCCTAAAAAAGGTAAAGGAAAACTTGGTGAGGAAACCGGCATGTTCATGAATTCATCACAAAATTCAAGGACATGTGACATCCACCAACCCGCACTTGGCCAGCGTGGTGGATCATGGCCCATACTCTCTCTACGAGAGAAAGCCTGAGTCCCAGCAGTGGGAACGTTATGGGCTGATTATGATGAAACGACTTGTTCATATCGTTGCTCAGTGTAAAACGAATAATAGTGAAGATCGCATTAAATCCGTCAAGCAAGCCAGCAATACAGTTAGTTTTACCTGGAAAGTTTTCCGGGAGTTTTGAAAATTAGTAATTTTGTAGATTTTGATGTGCTCTTTCCGAGTTTCAACTTTGCCACCTCGTATTTTTGCCGCTCGCGCCGCCATATTGGAAAAATGACACCTAAAAGCAATTTTTTGACAATATCTCCCTTCCGACTTATTTACCGATAAAAATATAATACAAAATGAAACTAGAGACAATTACTTACAATTTATGTATGTACCTTTATTTCATAAAGTCAATAGTTTTGGCGTACGAGCGCCGCAAAGTTTACTCCAACGTGCGTGTTGGGGTACACTTTGGCTTATTTTTCGACTTGGAAAGTTTTACCAGGTACCCACTATTTTTCGAAACAAATGACTGTACTAAGAGTTAAGTTTTGTATTTTGTAAGTAGGGAGACAAGCAGCTCGTTCAGAGTATTCAGAGATTAATAAAATTTAATTGTAACTCGACGTTCGAGTGAGCCAGAAAATTGAGAGGTCAACGTCGACTAATAAAAATAAATATTACACTATTTTTATTAAATTGCGAAAAACAATACAATTAAGAAACCATGATTCTTCAGATAGTGAAGGGGCTTGATGCGATATAATACTACCAGGAAGAGACATGCGTAATAGTATACTTCTAGGTTTAAGTATAGTTACCTAAGTCTCGGAAACCTCCGTGGATTTAACCACAGCCTACTGTGAATAGAACGTATTATAATATCATATATAAATAAAAAAAATGTAAAAACCTAACTTCAGTTCACTTAACATGGTGCTGCAACAAAATGAAGCAGCAGATGATACAGTCAGGTAGACGATGGTTTTAGCCAGTAGGTGGTCTTGAGCAGATCTGGTACTACCCGCGTGGTCCATTTTCGGGTGTCCATGAGATTCCCTCATCTATCGTAACAAAAAAAAAACCACATCTAGTTACATCACATAAGGTTATATCATTTAATTATGCAGCGCCACCGGCCTAATACAGAAATGCATCTGTCATTCATAGTTTTTGTCACTCAAGTGAACTTCTAATGACAGGTGAAGGTAACAATCTAAAATAAATCACATTTTAACACTGTGTTAGTTAACTCATATTAATTTTAATGACAAAGCCGTTTTGAGAGGCGGGGTGCGTTATTTTAATTTTATAATTGATCTTATTTAATCTCAATTGATCTTGAAATTGATAAAAATAATGACAAAAACTCAGTAAATATATCTAATTATAATAAATATGTACATACGATATTTTTTGCATGGTATTACCACAGATTAGATAATGTTACTACGTTATTTTGTGTTATTACTCTGATGGATTGAATCCTGTACGAAGTTATTCGCCAGAGAACGAAAGTTACCGACTTAGTTCAGCGGATTAGCAGGCTGAAGTGTCAGTGGGCTGGCCGTATTGCCGCAGAACTAATAAAATTTGAGGTAGACGTGTTCTGGAGTGGAGACCCCGAATTGGCAAACGTAGTGTAGGACGTCCTGCGGTTAGATGGATCAACGATATACGCAGGTTGGTTAGAAGTGACTGGAGAAGGAATACGGAACATCGGGCTTAGTGATGTGATCTTGAAGATCACCGCACGCGCAAACGCGCAAAGAATGTCTACTTATACCTATTGTATCTTATAACGACTTAGATAAGATAAAAAATTATTTATTGCTCAAACAAACAACAGGTACACAGCTTCTTCGAGTACTTAATCACTACATAAGCAATGTACCAACAATCTGAGTGCTTCTCTTAATTTTTAAAAGGAGTAAGTTCAGCTTGCACTGTGGTCCCATTTTTTACGCTATATAAATCTATGTTTGATTACTATCTCACTTGATATGAAGCGGTGATGTGGCTTAAGATGGAGCACATAAATCTGGAGAGAGACGGCAGTTGAGCGGCTGCTCAGACCCGTCTCCCCACATCGTAAATGATAACGTAGCTTAGATTCGTTTGAAGTGGCAGATGACACTAAGATGCAAGCTTTACCTCAGTCTCTTTTGCCAGGTATCGTACATCCTTACCAGGAACATGTAGAAATGACTCTGTTTGCTTCGTTAGGAGTTTCAGGGAGCAGTTGACACCATTGACACTTACAAAATATCGACATTGTACAAGTTAATTACCGTGTAAATTATTACTGATGCTAAATAAAAAATAAATAAAAACGCTTAGCAACAAGTTACGTGTGTGCACACGTGTGTGTCATGGAACTTTTAGAGTCGAATAATAAACTTTACTTTTAGTTGAGTGGACGAATCCTTGGAGACATTGGCCTACTTCGTAGACTTCCTTGTTGGAACGAGTTTCAGCAGTCATCGGTACCAGTATATGTTTGCGACAATCTTTTGTAACGATTTTAATGACCGATAAATTATACGTAATATTTGTTGGCGGGTGGTCAGTTTTTTATCAGGAACGTGTAGCTTATAAATCTTAGTAAGCTTTATTTAATACCTATGAAGTCATATTTTTAAGGGTATGCGGAAGAAGCTTCGAGCTATTCTTGTTGAAGTTGATTTGGGATGGGGTAAAATGAAAAATAATTCTTCTCTGTCGATGGTCCATTTTGACTCAAGATACGGGTCGATAAATACCTACTATATTATTTTGACCTAAGGCTCGCTTAGTGCCACCCTAAATGGAGTAGTGTCATTTGCGAATAGGGTGCAAGTGCTGGGGCACTGAGGACACTACAATAACGGTACGAACGTAGTTGCCCTATTTGCATTTTTTAGACTTTTATTTTTTTATTACCGGATAGGTAAGCATTGTCTACATTCTCACCTGATGGAAAGTGGTCGACGATGGACCATGCTTGCAATCACTCTGGATTTGAAGACACCAAGATTATAAGAAGCGGGAAACAGACGCTGGTAAGGTGTTCCGTTCTTTAGCTGTTCGCATTATAAAAGCTGAAGCGAAACGCTCTGTACTGGCAGGAGGAACGTCAACCATAAACGGATGACGAGTTTCCGTATGTCTTTTTCTAGTACAGTAGTCAGTAAGTCAAATAGTAGTTCGCCATTGTATGTGCATTTCTCCCAATATTTGTAGTTGTTTAACGTTTCTCAGCATAAGCCGGTCTACAACTTTATTGAACTTTAATATAGCTGTCACTCACGGGTGCAAGAAAACACCCTTGTATTCTTTAGGTGTTACTAATGCGGTAATTGGTAGGTAAATCCTTTACGAGAGGCGGCCCTCGTCAGTGACAAAAAACTTTCAAATTGGATAATTAAACAATATGGAGACCCCAAGAATCCTTGAGGGTTTTGTATTATAATTTAAAAAATGTGTTGTGAATTTTAAAATATATATTTCTTATAAGAATAGATTCATTTACATAAGAAAATGCCAATGAAAAAATCTATTTAAAAAATTAAAAAGAAATAGACCTTAAGCAGATAAGAAATACTTTTATCTTACCTACACTTAAAACTAAGCTCATAAACATTGTACGACTAATAGCTTGAATAAAAAAAAATATAGAGAATTTTATGGAACTCATTTCAATCCTTTCGACCACAGGCATACGATCGATTAGACTACTGATTAATGCCTCTTTAAATTATTATGAATAGAAACATAGATTGCCTCGACATACTTCAAAAATTGCCTTTCCGTCCTCAAATTTGAAAACATTCACTCTACTATGGAGTAGACACTTATTGCGATAATTGTCAATATTTGTCTGTAATATGTGGTCACATTTCTCTTCTAGTAAGTTTTCTTCATTTTAAGGTGTACTTTGTTATTTCGTTTCATTTTTTTTATCAAATGGGCTCAGGTTTGACAACAACTCACCTGACGGTAAGCGTAGTTGCGGTCTAAGGTGGAGCACGTTTGCCCATGAAGTGCCTATTCACTCTTCTCTTAAAGAGATTCATAAAATGATTGAGTGTGCATCATTTTTAAAAGCTTGTCAACGCATCTCAAAAGACGTTGAACCATTTATGTTTGTGACGTTTGATTATAAAATGTTACGTTCGGTTAAGCAAACAAAATAAAGAAAACATATTTTTTTTCGGTTTATCTTTGATTAAATCTAATAAATAAAAAATAATTTGGGTTTTGACGCGTTTTCAAGGCATGTTGAATGTAACCCTTAAAAAAATATCCCTACTCAATGTCAACTTGACTTGTTGAAATCAAGGCCAAAAACTTGTTAAAAGTGACTCTTTTTGACAGTAATGGCATGACCGTAGACCTGAATCCATATCATCACTACATAGTATAAAACAAAGTCGCTTTCTCTGTCCCTATATCCCTATGTATGCTTCAATCTTTAAAACTACGCAACGGATTTTGATGCGGTTTTTTTTAATAGATAGAGTTATTTGAAATTAATTCTGATATATTTTAATAATTTATGTTTAAGTGTTGGGTTATGTTTCATGACCATATTTATTGTACTTTTTTGTTGTACGCTACCAATTTTATTCATTACTTTCACTGGATATTATTATTATTAAAAGCCTACGGTCTCTCATAACAGGGGAAAGGCCTCCCTACCCTCTTTCCACTTTCCCCGATCTTGGGCTATGGATGACCAATCTTTCAAATAAGAACGAAGGTCGTCCCGTCATTTTCTTTTCGGTCTACCGCGACGCTGTGTCCTTTGGCGCAAAGTTGATGGTAACTGGATAACTGGGTTAAAATACTTTTGCATTAAGTTCTCTTTTGCATTCAATAGAATTCAAATATTTTGTATTAATGCAATGATCCGACAGAGAATTAAAGTAACCAACATAGCTCACCGAATTAGCAAACTGAAGTGGCAATGGGCCGGTCATATCTGTCGACGAACCGATAACCAATGGGGTAAACATATTCTGGAGTGGAGACCACGTTTAGACAAACGTAGAGTAGGACGCCCTCCGGCCAGATGAAGCAACGACCTGCGCAAGGTAGCTGGCAGCAACTACATGAGAAGAGCCGAAGATAGAGCTCAGTGGCGTGCATTGGGAGAGGCCTATGTCCAGCAGTGGACTCATATAAGCGGTTGATGATGATGATGATGATTAATACTATAAATAAATAACTTATCTCACTGTGGACGTCGCTTACTTTTATAACTAGTGCGACTAAGAAATACCTTGTCACGTATTGTTTGAATATTGGACTCAATTAGGATTATTTTTTGCTGTTTTCTTTTATTTGCATTTATACTCGTGTTAACAACATAATAGGTTTTCTTATAGCGACAATTATTAACTAGTTTTTGTCACATTACATAGCAATAAAAACTCTATTGCTAAATAAACAGTACACAAAAAATCCGCAATATTGCGACGTCATAAGATTAATTTGGTGGAGTGTGTGTCCTGTCCAAGTCTACACTAAATTTATTACGTTTTAGTTGAGTCAAGTGGTAAAAAATAAACCATAATATACCTACGTATTAAGATCATGAGCAAAAGTTGTCAAAACATTTACCTACTAGCTGCTGGCTGCTGGCTGTCACCATAATTTGTTTTGTCATTGTCATCGGACTTTGACAAGTATGCAAAATTTCTACTTCGTAGGAGAAGAGGAAGTGGTTCTGATTCAGCTTGCAAGATTCCACCCGAACAAACATAGTTACATACATACCTACATTGCAAGTGAAATAAAAGCTTGTAAAATATATCGGATAAGTCTCAACTAACTAATTTTTATTATTATTCTAACACGCATTAAGAACAGGTAGGTATAGTATAGTAGGTACTAAATCATATATATTTTTATATGTTTCCACTGTTAGTTTTCCTACACCTCGATGGTAATAAACTTGTCTACATATGATGCAACATAACGTAGTGCTTTCAATAGAAACTGGTTAAGGTTAGATAAAGTTTTGTCGTGCGACTTTGCTTGCGTTTCGTCGGCCGTTGGTTTTCAAATACCTACTCCTAAGTTTTATAATCTTTTCAGTATTTTCTAGCGCTCGCAGCATAGCTTGCCTAGCCGTTTGTGACAGGCCAAGCGACTTTCACTGCGGTCACTCTTGGATGGGTGACCGTTTGTGTGGTATTTATTTCTGAGCATTACCGTACTTCGAGCCGTCAGTAACGATTGTTCTCTTAGGACAACAACTATGTTTTTAAAGAAATTTGAACTCTCAGTTCACATATCGAATATCAGGGCCCTAATTCATTATGAAAACTTGGAAATCACGGCGATTCCTTCATTAATAAACAACATCACTATGACGCATTCATATATTCATATATATGTAGCGTCATAGAGAATACAAATTTCGCAAATGTCGTTTATCAATGAAGGAATCGACGTTTCCTTGAAGCAAGGAATCGCCAAGTTGTCATAGTGAATTCGGGCCCTGTAATTTATTTTATTTTTACACATAAATACATGTTCGATAGCCTTAGGTGAAGGTTACAGTTGCATAGGAATAAACAATAACAGTACCTATTCTTATGACAATAACAGTACCTGTATTATCTATTCCTGTTACAATAACATAAACATAACACAAAACATAAAATATAAAAATGTATTTATTGACATATTAAGTCTTATAACAGTAGGTACCTGTATTGTCTATTCTTATGACAATAAGAATACCTGTATTGTGTATTCCTATGACAATAACAGTACCTGTATTGGCTATTCCTGTTACAATAACATAAACATAACACAAAACATAAAATATAAAATGTATTTATTGACATATAACAGTAGGTACCTGTATTGTATATCCTAAGACAATAACAGTACCTGCATTGTCTATTCTTATGATAATAAGAATACCTGTATTGTGTATTCCTAAGACAATAACAGAACCTATATTGTCTATTCCTGTGTCAATAACACTACCTGATTTATCTATTCCTATGTAATTATTATTATTATTAATGCAGTGCTACGCAGTGCTTTTTATAGTACTAAATGTTCTGGGTTGCACTGCAATTGTTATGGGCAGGCATGGCGCTTACCATCAGGCGAACGACTTACTCGTCTCATCACTCAGTTCCATAAAAAAATTGTAGTACGTACCTTGTCTTACCCATGTAGTACCTTATAGTCTACAATTCAGATTGGAGTCAATGGCCGAAAACATTTCTATGATATAATACTTACCTATTTTATTATTATCTAATAACATAGACCTAAACCTGTTTCTATTGAAAGTGTTAATTTTTGTTGCATCATATTATTATGTTGGCAAGTTCATGACCATGATATTTTAGACTATAATAATATTATTGTATAAATGATCTACTATATCATATTAAACATTCGCCCCACCTTTATACAGGTACGATTTATTTTTATCCTATTGTGTTATTATTATCATATATATATGATAATTATAACACTATTGTGCTTTTATTTATATGTATATCATATTTATACATATATTTATAGTTTGACCTGCAGTTGTTTTGAAAAAAACCACCGTCCTTCCAAATTATGTTAGTCCTTTTTGTTCAAAAGTTGTCTGAAAGAAATCGCTTTGAGCGATAAGACCGTCTATTGTTGTGCTGATTACTGTGAAATATACTTAGTTTTCATATACCTATTTTTTTTTATATATGACTAATAGGCAAACAAGCAGACGGCCCGCCTCGATGGTAAGCGGTTACCGTCGCCTATGGACACCTGCAACACTCGGGGCATTACTGGTGCGTTGCCTACCTTTAAGGACCCTTTTCACCCTTCTTTTAAAGTACCCCATGTTATAGCTCTGCGGAAAAACCTCGCTATTTTTAGGGTTTTTAACAATAAAGTGTTTATCTATATATCTGTATATCTATCTATCCTATCCTAATAATCCAACAACTCTAAATTATATAAAACAAATTTGCTAAACTAATAAGTCCTTCTAAATGACGTTGAATTTAATTATTTTGTAATTTAATTTTTAATGATTTTCTTATTCAATTTTAATATGAAATTAATTTTATATGTCTGGAAACACTTGCACGCCTGCAAAGGCAGAATAAGAGATCTTTTTTTCGACACTGTTAACACCTGTACCATACCATATTTTATACAAATAAATTATTATGATTATGATTATAAAACGAATAATTCCTTCATGGGCAACGTACGTTTTTATAATAAAATTCCAAAATGTATAACGAAGCTCACGGAAAGTAAATTCATGTTCCATTGCATTCATAAATAGGTATTGTATATAGAGCGCAGCGAGTGTGGCTCAGTGGGCGTGTGTGATTTTCGATCCAACGTGCTTCGGAGGGCGCGTTAAGCCGTCGGTCCTGCTTGTTGTCTTAGCACAAGAATCATTAGGCCATATTGGAGGCCTTCGAGCAGTCTAAAAACTCCGATGCCAGGGTTGACCAAACGAGAGAAGAAGAAGATTTCTTGCTTATTTCTCTATAAGAAAAATACTCAGATAACGAGACAAAGCGTAAGCCCGTATGCCTGATTAAAGATAAGCACCACTTCTACCACCGTTAGTGGCAAAGTCAGCGTAAGCCCGTATGCCTGATTAAAGATAAGCACCACTTCTACCACCGTTAGTGGCAAAGTCTCTCAGAATTTTAAGTCGAAATTTCAATTTTTTTTACCCTCTTTAACCGACAAAATAAGAGGGGTTTTTAATTCGATTATATATTTTTTTAATGTTTGTTACCTCAGTCTCCGTCATTTATAAACTGATTTGGAAAATTGTTGGGTTCAGTATACTTTCAAGGTGGTCCCATATAAATTTCATCGATGTTTGCCCTTGGCCATCGAAGTTTTTTTTTTTTTATGTAACTGAGTGACGAGACGAGCTGGTCGTTTGCCTGATGGTAAGCAATACGCCAGCCCATAACAATAGTAGCACCACCCAGAACTTTGTTAAAAGATACATCAGAATTGGAGCCGGTTTTTTATTTGTTATTAAATAAATAATTTATTTTTTGTTTCAAAAGCACAATATTACTAAGTAGTTTTATTTAATTATAAATACTCGTATCTACAATTTGAGAGTATCTTAGTTTATTTTAATGTAACTGACTGACGAGACGAGCTGGTCTTTTGCCTGATGGTAAGCAATACGCCAGCCCATAACAATAATAGCACCACCCAGAACTTTGTTTTGCAAAATCCTGCGCGGCGGCGGCGCTGCACTGCACTCGTCACCCTGAGACAATCAGCTGTTGAGTCTCACAATGGCTAGTAATTTCGCTGGCTACAATGCCCTTCAAACCGGAACACATTATTGCTTGCGCACTACTGCTTGTCGGCTAAATAACTGGCAAAGCGGTGTTATCCACCCAGACGGCCTCTCGCATATGAGAAACCTACCACCAGTAAACCTTTGTCACAACCATTGATGGCATCAACGCTATCTATTATAAAATTATTATCAATCAACAGACAGAATGAGCAACATTTTTATTCATTAACATTTTTAATTTCCATAGTTAAGTACATTTAAATTTATGCTGACGTCGTCTAGAACCATAACTTAATATAATAATAAACACAACAAAGTAATACTCAGATCACACGTGGATGTAAATTATATATCTATACTATTATAGAACTGTGACTGAGCCAATTCTGTTAAATTTGTTTGTTTGTTTGTATGTTTGTTATATGTATAGATTATAAAACTGCTCAATGGTTTTCAGGGTTCGGAAGCTTAATTATAGGGTACTAGCTGCGCCCTGCGGTTTTACCTTCGGTTTCGGTTTAAAAAGTAGCCTATGTGTTAATCCAGAGTATAAGCTATCTTCATACCAAATTTCATCAATATCCATTTAGTAGTTTTTGCGTGAAAGAGTAACAAAGTTACATCCATACAGCCATTCTTACAAACTTTCGCGTTTATAATATTATTAGGATTGATACAGCTTGACATTTTCGTAGTACGCGATTTTGGTAGTACTGGAGAGGTCTTGCTAAAATGATCTCGTAAAAAATGCGCCCATACTCGTAGTCGCATTCTTTTTCTGAAATCCAGGTGGACGGAGTCACGGGAAAAAGCTAACATTCCTTTATTTTCACAAGTAGATAGAGAAGTGGTGACACCTAAGCTAGTTAAACTAATGTACACCTTAAACAATGTACTGAAATAATATAATTAACTTATGAAATGGCACAACTTGTAGAAATGATTTTACCGTCTACTTTTTTACATGAGAATACTAAGGGACAGAAGCATCACTCCGCAAAGAAATTTAAATAAATAGCGACTCTTGCTATGATGCAATAAAATTCAATTCAGCTCGCGTAGCGCTGCATACCTACCAGTCATATTAACCTACAGAGCGCCTCTCTTTCTATCGCATAGCTCTTTTCTCTTCTGACGCGGCACGGGTAACGACGCGCGACCCGCCGTCGGTGTCCGGGTATGTACTTATTGCTTCGTACCTACAGTGTGGATTGCGCTAGGCCTGCATGAGGTTTGATTTGCTTAATTATATGCGTCGGTATGCATTTACTAAATTACTTATTTAATAATTAGTTATTTAATAATATTGCTTAAATTATAGTTTGTTAAATTAGTAAGTAAGGGTCAATTTTCAAGCAAATAATTGTATCAAGAGGAAAATAGTCAAGTTATTCGAAATACGGGCCTTGCATACTGCACACTATTGCAAACAATGTTACAGAAAATTTACTCTTAAATTATTGCTAAGATAAGATAAATACCTAAATGATAAGCTTGTATATTGCATATATTTTTCTCTTAGCAACTACTTCACTGTTTTATATTACTACTTTTACTTTTATATATATATATATAAGTATATATAATAATATTGTAAGTTTTAGGTGATAAGGTATATATGTAGATTTTGAACCTTGGGTGGGAATTTGGAAACTGTAATGCCCACCCAAAGGTATTATATATATAAATAAATAAATAAATAATTAAGATAATTTTTTTTAGCTATTTTAATTTTGTTTTATTTGAACCGCCGACTTTTCTCACTCCATTAGTTCTTTACATCCAAAGGTTGACGAGATTGCTTTTAGCGATAAGTCCGCCCATTGTACTGTAGTTTGTAAGCTAATTCCTGTACCTTGTTATGGTGTACAATAAAGTATTTTTGTATTTGTATTTGTTTCACTGTTAAAATCAACTAAATTAAATTGTTTTAATGTATATAATGATAATTGTTGTCGGAAATACATTTGTAACGGCAATAAATTCTATTGTAACTTTCTAATTTATGATTTGCCTGTATCATAACACTATAGAGCAACTGTTTTTAATTGTTGCATCATAAAATTTAAATCAGCTCATTCAGTCTAATCATTTGTTGCATTCATCGTAGGGATGTACGAGTATAACTAGGCTGCAGTACTTGTTGAGCTCAACCGAGCTGCAATATTAAAATCGTAGCACAAACCGTTGAGCTAGAACCAAGAACTCAAGAAGCGATTTAACCAGTCAAGCGCGAACGGAAACTAAAACATGAACTACGGATCCATGGTAAGGGCGATGGTCTCGCAACACACACACACAAAAACAAATACGTTTTAGTAAACAAATAATTATTGTATTGTTGCGGAAATCTGGAATAGAATAGAATTCTTTATTGGTCATATAACAAAGTCCGTTATACAAGGCAAGTCATAATAATTATAATAAAATAAAGTTATAACAAAAATAAGTTATAAATAGGTAAGTCTAAATAAGAAGTAGGTACTAACACAAGTTGGGCCTTAGATATTTAAAGATGCGAGAGCTCACTACTTGATTTAACGATGATATAGTGACCGCTAGGCATCATTTTATTGTTATTAAATAACTACTGAATGTAGTTCCGAGTGATCAATTTAGTTCAAATTAACCTAAATTGAGTTAATTGGTGCACTGACATAGAGATACCTAACTCGTTAAAGTTATTCTACCTGATTGGTATTATTGGACTGACTAACACGCATATTTGTGTATGTAAGTTGTAGTAACAAATTTAATCTTTTTTTTAATTTATTTTAGTGAAGCGTGCCATTTATTCCGTCATACAAAAACGTATTGTGCATACATACATAGTCTTATTAGTGTGTTTTGGTTTTAATAGCATTAAACAAAGTTTTACTTAGACTGTGTATGGCTTTACTGAATCTGAATTTCATTTATACTGACTTGCAGCTAATTGAGTTGCTTGTGTGCTATGCAAATTTGAACCAGCTCTGAGCTGAATTATTCTTTACTACATACATTCTCTCTAATTTAAGCGGTCTATTAAAAGAGTGGTCGATGAATTTATTGGCAATTATGGTCTGTAATTTTGTGTAATTAATTATTTCAATTAGCAGTAATTTTACAAGTATCGTAATAAAAATATTTCTCATCACCACTGTCAATGTTAAATGGGTAAATAGATCCCGTAGAGATTTTCAAGTGAATGCCTGTTGCAAATCTTTTTTATGTTAAGCAGTAGGTATTTTTTTTTATTTTTTTTGTGTGTGATTGTATTAGAACAAAAATAGTTAGTTACCTTCTTACAATGTTTTGTCAGATCAACTACTATATGTATATATTACAGCTATGTAAATAAATAAAAAACTACTGAATAAAAGGTACCGAAGTAAATAATGAGGGTCAAAGAACTTGTTTGTCGAATTAACGTCAACCGAAGATTCATGGTTACAATTTGAAGTGACCTACCGATATTTTTAGGTTGTTATAAATATCATGAAAAGCCTTTTAAATAAAAAAAATAACATATGAACTATTTTTTTTTGAATTTTATTTTTACTTTTATACTTCTGAGATTAATATTATTACTAACAAAATATATGTCAGTATCTGTCATCATTACAGAATATCTCACAGTCGACTCTGAGGTGAATAGCCTTGCCAGAATAAGTATGGTGGTTATATGGCCGTAGTACAGAGTTTTGTAGATTAATCTTATGGAAAAGTCGTTTAATTAAGCAGGATAATAATTTTAATAATTTATACTGAATCAAAAAAAAGTGCTATAGTCACAATTATCTATGCTTACTAGTATTTTACAGAATCTTTGACTGCTCAGATAGAAAAATAACTGACTCTCTCAAACTTGCGTCAATTCTCGGCTAGCACTTTCACAGCGTTTATCTCATTTGTTTTCCACACAAACAGTAACCAGAATAAACCTGACATAGAGTACAATGTTTCCATATAATAGCCAAAAGCGAACACCGAGGTGAACGACCTTGCTAGAATAAGTGTGGTTGTGCATCGCAATGCTTCGTAGACAGGAGCTTTTGGTGCCGCGTCCAGGATCATTCCGAAGGTGGTCAGAGATGCCAAAATGTAGATGGTTAGAATGATAACTGTTGAACGGGGTAGGATCTGAAAGAGAAAAGTTTACTATTGTTATGTGAAATAGATTACATTGAATGCTTTGCTCCCCATGGATTTATCATCGGTTTAAAAACTGGCATAAAAAATACCGTGCCAGGACCTAAAGTACCTACATATCAACATTTATCAAAACCCAGATTTAGCGTGATTGAGTAACAAACATCCATCCATTCAAAACGCATTTATAATGCTAGTAGGATTAGGTAAAGACAATCATTGAATCCATATGTTGGAGTTATTGTTGTCCATAAGGAACTGAATGTTTTCAATCAGGCAAGCCATCACACACAGGTGTCAAAGATGGAATATGTGCCCAAATATATCTTGTCACTCCTTTACACTTTTGAACGGCACTGCCAAGCCGGGCTATACAGCCAACTAAATAACAAATAGGCAGCGATCAATCCTAATAAAAAGATTTCAGTGTCCTTAACTAAAATATCTCGTTTCCTAACAATATTTTGCTGTTAGTGCAATTTGACCTCCATAAAAAAAAAATAAACGCAGTTAGATAAATTAATACATTTCATAAAATAAATGTACAAATGCCATAAAATAAATGAAATCTTACCATATGTGTCAGGAACAGCTGATAAAATCCGAACAATACCAGACTGTAGTGTACTAAAAGGTAAAGAGTGCACCAAGTCGGGAGAAATACGTTGTATTTCGGTCTTGTATGGATTGCGGGCTGTAAAAAAAGAGGAGTATAAATTAATGTAGTTGAAAGCAACAAAACAAAAAAAAACATATATAGCTATTTATTATTATACTAACGCGCACACATACATACCATCACATATATACAAACACACCCTCTCCCACACAAGCATACATTAACACTGACAATTACACTTTATTATAAACCAAGACAACCACATCCCGTCTCCTTAGTTATTGTTGAGTGGAAATAATAAATTGATAGTATAGTAACCCTAATAAATAGTACTTCACTTTTTGTTTGGATGGCATTTGTAGAGTTGCCATACCACAATCCCGCCAATGTTATGTTGATAAATCAACATATCATGGAGAATTTGATCGGTAACTTAGGAAAAACCCTGATTTTAAGCATCCGTCATCTATCATACTACAACTACTACTGGTGGTAGGTTTCTCGTATGCGAGAGGCCGTCTGTGTGGGTACCACCGCTTTGCCAGTTATTCAGCCGCCAAGCAGTAGTGCGCAAGCATTACTGTGTTCTGGTTTGAAGGGAATTGTAGCCAGCGAAATTACTTGGCATATGAGACTTAATATCTGATGTCTCAACAGCTAATTGTCTCAGGGTGACGAGCGCGGTGCAGCGTCGCGCAGGATTTTGCAATACAATGTTCTGAGTGGTGCTGTTATTGTTATGGGCTGGCGTATTGCTTACCATCAGGCAAACGACCAGCTCGTCTCGTTATTCAATTACATAAAAAAAGAAAAAATCATACGAATAATGATGTCAGTGTCGTAAGTCATAGAGTAAACTTGTAATAGAGATCAAAGATAAAGTATTAGAAATAGAGATAATGTAATATAGACTATAGAGAAGACAAAAATAAAGAGGAGAACGAGTTCCTGCAAAATAGCTTTTATTTATCATCTTCAAGAATTCCAAGAGTTACTCTTGGAAGTCTTGGTAGCTTGCTCTAGCTCAAACGTCTTCAAAAGGAGGAGGTTTACAATTCGACGGTATGTTTTTTAATTTTTTTTGTGTGTTTGTTACGCGATTACTCCGCCAATTATGTTTGTAGTAAGTAGGTAGATACTTGTAGGTAGTATCTATCTACTACCTTTTAGACTTGGCTGGCACCAACATCGTGAGGAAACCGGCATGTCCAAGAATCAATCACAAACATTCAAGGACATGTGACATCCACCAACCCGCACTGGGCCAGCGTGGTGGATTATGGCCCATACTCTCTCTATGAGGGAAGGCCCGTGTCCCAGCAGTGGGAACGTGATGGGCTGATGATGATGAAATAGCAATAAAAAAGATCAAGCTTACATCTTCCTTCATGTCCTTGAAGCGGACGTTGAAGCCTGGCTTCCAGCTAGGCCTGTCCAGAACAGCTCGGAGTTTGTGCACCCAGTTGTCGTAGCTCTTGTATTTTTGCACCACGTATTTTGTGTAGAAGGTCTGTAAAATTGCAAAAAACAGTATTAATACCCTTGTTTAACTACCACGGTTGACGAATTTTTGACCCTTGGATAAAATTACCGTAATGACACGTATTCCATATAAAAAATAAGTTAAAAGAAAATAAGTTACTGGGTAGTATTAAAGGTTCTGGCACTGCAATTGTTATGGGCAGGCGTGGCGCTTACCATCAGGAGAACTACTTGCTCGTCTCATCAATCAGTACAATAAATAATATATAATTGTTTATTAGAAAAAAACAAAAACCGACTTCAATGTATCTTCGAAGTCCAAGGTCACATATTGATGAAATTTATACGGGACCACTTCGTAGCTATACTGAACCCAACGCAAAAATAATTTTCTAAATCGGTTCATAAATGACGGAGTTCTGAGGTAACAAACATAAAAAAATAAAAATAAAAATACAATCGAACAGAGAACCTCCTCCTTTTTGGAAGTCGGTTAAAAAGGAACAAAATCATTGGGGTCAGCGGAATTCCAACTCCAGTGCGTCATATAGCGAAAGAAATAACAAGAGTTCCCGCTGAGTCACACTCGCTCAATATCAATGTTCAACCGACTTCAAAAAGGAGGAGGTTCTCAATTCGACGGTATCTTTTTTTTGTATGATTGTAACGCAATTACGCCGCCAATTATGAATTGATTTTGATGATTCTTTTTTTGTTTGGTAGGACATACTTCAGTCTCATATAAATTATATCGAAATTGATTTAGCATTTTTTGAAAAAAATAACAAAAACCTAAATTATAAGTTTAGTATTGAAGTTGGTTCTTGTTTTTTTTTAATTATTAATACCTGTAAATGCAGCGGGTTGAAGGAAGGCTGTTGATAAATCAGTCCATAAACGATTCTGTCTTCTGGCAGCTCACGTCTGAAG
This sequence comes from Petrophora chlorosata, assembly GCA_951640565.1. Classification (NCBI taxonomy): domain Eukaryota; kingdom Metazoa; phylum Arthropoda; class Insecta; order Lepidoptera; family Geometridae; genus Petrophora; species Petrophora chlorosata. Next base: position 16,424,272 of record OX621196.1, on the reverse strand, counting down.
GTGCCGAACATTTTGTCCCAAATGATGAGAACGCCGCCGTAGTTCACGTCAATGGAGTAAGGGTTGCTTCCTGTAATAAAAAAATAAGAAACGTAAGATGTATTTTGGAACGACAGTCGTTATTTATTTATCGTTACACACTCAGACAGACTTTCTAAATTCCAAATTCCAAATTCCAAAAATATTTATTTGCTTAAAACATGGTAAGTACATTAATAGTTATTTGTTACACAAGAGTGCAAAGTTGCTTTTTAACCGCGTGCTCAATTTTGATGACCGAGCAAGCAAAGGATTCTAAAATTGAATCACTCGCTGCGCTCGTGATTCAAAAATTAGAATCCTGAGCGTTAGCGAGGTTATGTTTTTAACCTAAGGTTTTGACAATATGACGTGAAAAGAACATTGCACGCGCAAAGCAAATTAAAAAAAAAGTACACCAAAGAGGTCCCGAGTCTGAATTTTTAACAAATTAAAAAAAGTTGTATGATGAATTCGGCACCATGGAGGTAGAAGTAAATAAATTGAATGATGTTTTGAATTCACAAACTTAGTGCACACGATGTTCTAAATTTAAATTTACCTTATCTTCTAGCGGATAAAAACGACTTTTGCACTCAGATATCGAAGAGCAAAAATACTCTTTCCGAGATGGGGGGATGAAAATTATATAACACAGGTCTTAAATGTTTTAGTCGTTACACATGTTTTATTGCTTTATCACCGAGCAAATATTTATAATATTGTATTAAATAAAAATCTAATTATTTGAAATGTCAATACACCACCAAATTAAATTTACAATTTACAACATTCGATTTCATAACACCATTAAAAAGCCAAATAAAATTATGATTATTAAAATGTCTATTATTACTTATATATGTATAAAAATTGCTTTTTGTATAAATAAACAAGATTTTTGCTGAAAAATATATTTTTCAAGACAAGCTTTTAACTAACTCGTAATTGGAACCGCGAGCAGATTAAAATGAGCCCAAACACTAGTAGTTTCCGATTATCCGTCAAGGAGTTCCATTGTCAACCTTCCGGCTCCATCAGATCAGCTGACTGTCACCATAATATTGTATTGTCATCGGACATTGATAAGTATGCAAAATTTCAACTTCGTAGGATAAGGGGAAGTGGTTCTGATTCAACTTGCAAGATTTGACCCAAACAAACACACATTGCACATTAAAAGCTTGTAAAAAAAGACGATCTATTATATGGATACAAGTATTTCTTGCCGCATGTTCTGAGAAGTGGTTCTTTTTCCGACACGGTGGTAGAGTCATTGTGTTAATTTCACTTTCATAATTGCGTCTGTGATGCCAAAAATGAATAAAGAGGTTTTGAATTTGACTTTGACTTTGAATTGAAGTCGGTTTTTTGTTACAAAATAAATTATAGAATACAAACAGATTGATCGATCTTAATTAATGAAATTCTGTTTTTGTATATTTATACGAGAAGTTGGTTCTATTGTAATATTATACCAAAAAAAGATTCCCGTATGTAGAATTTAGTTCCAGGTCAGACTCTATCTTTCCTGGCTAATTAGGTGAAAATTGCCTGTCTGTCAAAAGTTGCCCGTGTACGGGGACCCTTAATCTTTAATGAGATGGGTCATATAAAAACACTAGAACAGTTTGGGATCGCCAAGTACTTTATATCATAAAAAGACCCTATTTTTAGCACCGTCATCATTTTCAGTATATATCCCGTCGTAAAATAGGGCGACGTTGGTCCAGTCCATCATTGGTTAACGATTTCCTCACATAGATTTCCTCCTCTGTATGGAAGCCGTAAAACTGAACATAAAACTCTATTGCTCATTGGTCTAAGCTAAATTACAGTCAAGTTCTTAAGCCAGTAGTGATCTCTTTACATTTTCTGTGGGAGAGATACGTATTTCTTATGGTTGCACCCTATTTGGTGAACATAAAAGCAATGATTTTCTTGGAAATATATTTTCAATGCTTCTATTTTAGTTTGATCAATGTCTCAGTAACAGATTTTCATTTACTTTATTGCATTAAATAGCTTAGTACAGTCTCAGTGGGAGCACGTGTGACTTTCGATCCGACAACCCGAGTTCGAATCCCGTTGGCCTCGCACCACTGACTTTCTGCGGATTTAACAGTCACTCTAAAAACGGTGAAGGAAAACATTGTGAGGAAACCAGCATGTCCAGGAATTCATCACAAAGATTCAAGGACATGTGACATCCACTGTCACATGTCCTTGTGTGGGTTCATGGGTTCAAGTGTGCGTTCACACTGGGCCAGCGTGGTGGATTATGGCCCATACTCTCTCTATGAGAAAAAGCCCTTTTCCCAGCAGTTGGAACGTGATGGCTGATGATGATAATGATAACAGTCACAATAACAGAACACGAATAAGTCCTTCATGGGCAATTGTGTAAGTTTTACAATTAAATTCCAAAATTTATAATGGAGCTCACAGAAAGTAGATTCAAATTAAGTGTGAAAAATATTCTAATGAAAAAAGCATACTATGCAGTTAGTAATTACATAGACGACAAAGATGCATGAAACATTCCGCTTCGGCCAAGTAGCCAGCTGGCACATAAGAAAAATAATATTGTCAAAAACAAGCATAAAATATTGTAACAAAAGTTCTAAAAAATATGCCCCTCAGTTTCTTGCCGTATCTTCTGAGTAGTGGTTCTTTTTCCGATACGGTGGTAGAGTCATTGTAATAATTGACGTTCATAAGTGCGTATGTGACGACAAAATTGAATAAAGAACTTTTGATTGATTGAGTCTGCGATAAAAGTAGCTGAAATATTTAAATAAGCCTAGCACTCTTCACTCTAATGTTACAAATGTAAATACAATGTTACAATGAAAGTTTCTGTGTGTTTGTTCCTTCTTCACACCGCAACGACTGAACGGATTGAAAGAGCCGGGTCCACACCACCCCATTAATGTTCCGTTCCGCGATTTTTTTTTTTTTTTGTTTTTATAAATTTTACAACTTTTCATAAATATCTAACACCTTATAAACCTTATACAGGTTTGTCTTGGGTGTCGCATTCCTCTTCTATTTCTTACTTCTAAAATAGTAACATTATATAATAGTAGGTAGTATTGACTATAATATGTATAAAAATCATAACAATAGCTGCGCTCGGGACCGCTCCAATGTAATCTTTATGATTGAACATTTGCTTCGTTTGTCTCGTTGTTTTGTCGTTCAAATCGGGTGAGACGCGTCCACACCAACCATGCGTTTGGATCGTGATTCTGCCACACGCGTTTGAGCGGACGTAGATCGGTAGGTGTGGACCTGACTAATGGAATTTAGAATGGAGATAGCTTATACGCTGGATTAGGACATTAAGACTGGATTAAGACTTTATATCTCAGATAAATTTCGGTGTAAGTAAATCCACCGGCCACAACTAGTAATGAAATTAGCTGCAGTTTGTATAGAATATAATCAAGTTTTAGAAAAACACAAACCGACTTCAATACTATGTCTATATAAAATAAATATGGGACCACCTTCAAAGTATTACCTACCAAAAAAAAAAAGAATGATCAAAATAGGACTACTCCTATGCGTCGACTTGGAGGTAATCCTCCTCTGTTTTTTCGTCGGTTAAAAAATTATGAAGTGTTACAAAATGTTGTCACTGACTTTACAATTAGGGCCAGTACGAAGTTCTGATATGCATACCTCGCAGTGAACAAGCGGAGAAATGACTTACCATGATGGATCCTATGGTGACTTGGAGTGTTCAGGACGTACTCCAGAATGCCAAGAGTGTTGACGGTCTCAGTGTGGATCCAGAACATGTAGAGGTAGCTAAACTGGTGGTGCAAGATGAACTGCGCTGGCGGTATGGCTAAAGCCATCGGGAAATAGAATATCTAAAACAAAAAATACAATCGAATTGAGTACCTCCTCCATTATTTGGAGGCGATTAAAAAAATTATAAATAAGACGGGAAGACAAACTTGATGACATATTATTTTATGTGCTTAAGAAAGATAAGAAAGAAAGAAATTCTTTATTGCAACTACAAACAAGATACACAGCTTCTTCGAGTTCTTAGTATCTAATTAAAACTATACAATATAAGCAATGTACCTACAGTCAGAGTGCAAATGGAGTAAATTCAGCATGTGCTGGGTTCACATCGTAGATGAGAACTTAAGTGGTAATACAAGTCTTTCGGCTGGTGATAAGCAACGCCTACCGTTTATATTATAAAATACCAGTTTTTATTATGGAACAGTGGTGAGACGAGCAAGTCGTTCAACTAATGATAAGCATCACGCCGGCCCATGACAGTTGCAGCGCCACCCAAAATCTTGTTTTCCAAATTCAATACACGGAGACAGTCTCATAAATCTTCTTCTTAGCGAGTCTCACCTATTTTTTTAATTCGCCCGTTAGGGCAGGCTTTACCTTCTCTAGGACCATACCGCCATGTCTTACGTAGTTATTATTTGATAGTTTAATATTCCATTTATTATACTTTTGTTAAGAACGAGGATCATCAGCAACAAGCTGGACCCTCTCCTAGTGCTTCAATAAAGAGGAACTTTATTCAAGTTTTGCATGGACTTTTTGAGAGAACATAAAAAGCAATGTTTTCTCTATTTTGTTTAATTTGCCTACACTCGTGCACGTTCACAAACACATAATGGTTAATATTCTGGTTATGGTAATGGTAATATTCCACATGATCACTCGAAATAACACTTGTTTGGAAAATAAAACAAAATCGAACTGAATCACTTTTCACTTTCCGCCAAAAAAGTCTCGCGAGTCGAACCTTCGGCTTTATATTTTTGGACCAGTAATCCGCCAAAGCACAGCATTGTGAGGACCTGTATAAAACCCGTGGTATTATCCAGGTTATGGTCTTATCCTATTATCGTGGTATATCGCGTGTACAGGTGGCGGTACACGCAGGGCAACACAAAAGCTGTGGCATAGTCTAGGGAGAGACCGCACTCGCATACACTATCTGAGCTGTAACCCCACCTGCACATTTTTTCCTTGCTACGGCCGACCTGGGTCCGGTGTCTGTTTAAAGACTTCCATGTCGGCCAAGGCAGACTGTGTCTAGGAGGAAGTTGTTCGAAAGTGAAATAGTTGACACTGTGGCGTATCTCCTGCCAGAGACTTAGAAGAAGACGAAGAGTCTCATAATGCTGTTAATTAGCTTGAAACTGCCCCCCGACACCAAAACAGCAATGTTTGCACAATACTGCTGATAGGTATTCGGTAACGGTCGTAATATCAAAAGAAAGAAAGAAAAGACGTTTGTTTGACAACCACAAAGAAATAAATGAAAAAGACACACGTAAGATAAAATACAAAAACAGAGAGAAAGAATACTTATACGAAATACATGAATAGATGAAGTTTGTGGTGCCAAAAGGGACTATAGCTCAGCGCAAATGTCTAATGTCAATGACATCAGACGCTGGTTTTCAAAGAAAAGGGAAGTAATGGTCATCTTATCCAACACGTGCTTAAATTTTTAGGACATACAAAATAACAGTAGTTTATTGACTTAGGCATTTTACAGCTATGGCATAAGCCAATTTATTGCAAAAATAGTTAAGTAGGCGTCAGCAAATGTTTTAAGTAAGACTGACAACAAATCCGCCTCTTTTTCTTTTTGTGTACCATTGAGGAATAGTGTGAGACCTCAATGTTGTGTACCCTATCTATTGTGACGAAAATGTAAAGTTATTGTCCATTCTATCCATAGATAAGAACATTATTTAAATAACGTTATAACACACGTGTCTGCTAATTATAGTTAGCCATGATCATTTAGCAAAATTAGCGTAACCACTACGCTTTGATCAAATAAACGTTATTATGCAATTAATAGGTAATTATTTCCCTTTGATTAATACAATTCGAAGCATACAATAGTAATTAGTCTGTCCAATAAATATTGTTGCTAAAAAAACGAGCTATTAAGTTAAATTTTCAGCGGTTAACCAATTAAAATAGCGCATATCATCCGCCATATTTGATTTGGCTTTCATTTTAGTTCTATAATAGTGCATAACGAATTGTGGTGTTGCTAATGCTTTAATTAATTAATAACGCATTTAGTTTCTTTTTATAGAATTTAATTGGTGGACTTGTTTGGGGAATGTTTTAATTAATTATTAACGCATTTGGTTTTTTATTTATTTCTATACTTTAATTTGGTGAATTGTTTGGGGATTTTTTAAATTAAAATCATTAACGCATATGTTTATTTTCTAGAATTTAATTTGGTAAGAAAACTTTTTTGCATCCTATGATAATTTGGATGCTATTTTGATAGTTCGCTCCGTCTGCGCAGGATTTAGTTTATAGCGGAAACGCAGTCTGAAATGAAATTACAGGACGAGACTTCCATTGTATCAGGTGATAAACCCAGTGCAGTGCCATGCCGCGTTATATTTTGCAAAACATACCAAGTTCTGTGAGGCGCTTCGATTTCGTGGCGTGTCTCACCAGCTAAACGAAGCAGGGGAATCGTCTCGAACACCGATCCCGATCGCTTTCAATTTCAAATTAGGAAGGCGTTAGCATCCTTCCTACGGTAATATTTATCAATTTTAGCGATCGTGATTGGGACAGGGATTGGGACGTGGACTTTGAAAGACAATTCCACAGACAAATACCGGTCCTGACATGTCTTTAAAATGAAATGAAAATGAAAACATACTATGATAAGAGATAGAGTAATTTCGAACTGGTGGTAGATTTGCGGTAGAGGCCTTAGATGCGTAGCACCGCTTTGTCAGTTATTCTGCAGCCAAGCAGCAGTATGCAACCCTTACTGTGTTTCGGTTTGAAGGGAATTGTAGCCAGAAAAATTACTGGGCATTATGAGACTTGAGCTAATTGTCTCAGAATGACGATCCACGATCGTCACGATTGACGATCAGGATGTTGCAAAATAAAGTTCTGGGTGGTGCTGCAACTGTTATGGGCAGGCGTATTGCTTACTATCAGGCGAACGACCTGCTTGTCTTGTCATTCAATTACATAAACAAAAACATACAACTCCACACCAGCCTTGCAAGATCGACTGCCTGATGCCAACTCCCATGTTGAAGTCCTCGGAAGTGTGGTGCACCTGGTGCTGAGCCCAAAGCACGTGGACCTCATGGCAGGCTCTGTGCATCCAGTAGTAACAGAAGTCCACGCCTATAGCAGCCAGGATCCAGGTTGATGTCTTGTCCCAGGGTAGCTCAACTAGTCTCCAGTTTGTGTATATCCAGGTGTAGGCGTAGGATTCTGCACCTCTCCAAATAAGCCTGTAAGATGAACGATGTAAATTGTAGGCACAGAAATGCACTTTTACATTTTATATTTACAGAAGCCGGCCAAGTGCAAGTTGAACTCGCGCACGAAGGTTTCCATACCTTTAAAAACGGCAAAAAAATCATGTCTTTTGTATGGGAGTCTTTTATTCTGTTTTTTAGTATTTGTTGTTATAGCGGCAACAGAAATACATCATCTGTGAAAATTACGACTGTCTAACTATCACGGTTCATGAGATACAGCCTGGTGACAGACGGACAGACAAACAGACGGACGGACAGCGGAGTCTTAGTAATAGGGTCCCGTTTTACCCTTTGGGTACGGCACTCCAAGAAAACAGGCATTTATCGTAACAGATTTGATGAAAAAACCTTTCATAAAAAGTTTAAAAGTATAAAAATATTTATTAAATAGGCACAAAAATGCAGTTGTAAACATCTTTAACTTTTGAAAAAATTTCTACCCATTATTTCCCATACTCATATTAAGGATCGGGTCCAGAAAAGAAATGCGAAAACTGACTGGGACTGGGCCAGCGGGATTCGAATTCGGGTGCGTCAGATTGAAAGTCGCAACTGCTCCCAGTAAGCAACACTGGCTAGAGACGGTGGCACCTCGAAACTCTGCGAGGATGTCTCTATTTCAAATCTTTCAAAATGTCTAAAAATATACCAATGAACAATTAAATATAAATTATAATTAACAAAATATTAAACTAAAGAGTACAAATGAGATGTCACATAGTATAAGAGTGAACATACCTTCCACCCTCTAAGAACAAGCCATTAGAGAGACTGGTGATGCCGTCATTCAGTCGGATGCCCTTCTTGCCTTCTAGTTTGAGAACTACGTGTTCCAGGATCATAAACATGAGGAAGTAGGGCCATGACTGAAACCAGAGAACGTGTCTTAGAAACTAGACTGCCTAGGAAATCAGAAACTAACCATATCCGTGATCCCACGTAACCGAGACGAGAAATCAAATACTTTTTTATTGCTTACTAGCCTTTCTCGTGGCTTCGTCCACGTACGGCAGTGAAAACCCATATTCGAAATACTACGATGCGCTCTGAAACGGGGATAATTGACGTGGGCAGGAAGGCTGCCAGGCTCAAGTGGGATTGGGCGGGTCACATAAGCCGTATGCATCCAGATCAGTGGGCAAAAGTCACAACGGAATGGGTGCCTGAATATGGAAGACGGCGCCCAGGCTGGCCTAAAAGAAGATGGAGGGACGATCTGGATGCATGCCAAGAAGGCTGGTGCGAGGTGACGCAGGATAGAGAAGGCTGGAAAGACTTGGGGGAGACCTTTGCCTAGCAGTGGGACAGCATAGGTTAAAAAAAATCTTGGCAAGACTTCCCCAGTATGAGAGAGCGTACTAAGAAGTCGCAATAAGCAAATAATGTATTTGGGCTCATTAGTTTACAAAATGACAGATAGCAGCCAATATTATGGATTTTTCTGAAACGCTAAATATTTATAAATTAACTATTTTAAGTGAAAATAAATCCAACGACGAATAAGTTCTAGGCATATTAGTTCTGTAGTAAATCATTAAATGAAATTTATATTATATCCCTTCCTTTTGAGTTCTCCGCAATCAGGAAAAATGTTTTTTATCAATCTCTTACTACTAATGTTTTAATCATGCAAGCGAAGATTCCGACAACCCAGGTCTACGAGTCTCGAGTTCACTAGTGTGTGAGAACAGAGAATGTCGTGAAGTATCTGAGGCAGCAGAACAAGCTTACCCTAAGGGTTTTACAGTTGGAAGCTCACCATAATTAAAATTCAAATTTCTTTATTTATACAACATCTACAGTTCAAGCACTTAGTTTAAATAGGTGCATTAGTGGTTAGGTGCATATATTATCAGGTGTTACAGTACCCTTTTATGAGTCCCTGTTCCCTGCACTAGGTCTCATAAGATCCGGTATAGCAGGATCACAGCGACCCTCTCAGGCCACTCCATCTACCATGATGTCAGTTTCAAGTCATTTTTGGAGAGAATTCCAACTGAGTGACTTGCAACCTTTTTGAGTAAAGAATTTTGGCCAAGGGCTGTCAAATTCCAGCGATTACACGGATGACTGTCACGTAACGCCACGCAGTGATGTGTTAATTTTTACATATATTTTATATTATATGTATGCTATTCTGTAAGGTATTTATTTATATGCGCCTATGTTTTTTTGTTATTTGCAGACTGAAATGAACGATTTAATAAGAAATAAGAGTGACAAGGATAGAAAGAGAGTCATTAAGATGACATGCGAGTGGTCCCGAGCGCAGCTATTGTTATGATATTTATACATAGGTATAGTAAGTAACCTAATAAAAAAAGTATTTGTATTACCCAAAAAAAATAACAATATAACATGAATTTTAACTATATCTTCTTCTTCTTCTTTTTCAGTCTTTTTTATCCCACTGTATAGGCCTCCTCTCCATCACGCCACCCCTTCCGGTCTTGCGCTTTTCTTAACTACATCTTCCCAATAACCCTGGCACGGCCTATATATATGTTAACTGTATAACTTATTACTTAACTATATATGTTTTTATAAACGATTTTTTTTTCTAAATTTTATATACTACCTACTATTATAAAATGTTATAAGTAAGCAGGGGAGGAATGCGACACCCAACACAAACCTATTTAAGGTTTAAGAGGTGTTAGTTAATTGAAAAAATATATATATAATTGATATAAAAAAAATAATAATAATAAAAATAATAAGGCTAATTTGTTTATTTGATTAGGTATTTGACAGAAAGACATATTTTAAATTTTTATTTAAGATAAAATAAAACTAATGGTATACATAGCTATGACAATTTATAATCCTCGAAAATTTATGTAATTTGTTTGTAAGACTATTTATTAGTTTTGTATGGGAGATTTTCCATTGCTTTTAAATATTATAATTATCTTACATACCATTGATCCCTTCTAGGCCAAGGTGTATGAACTTTACGTAACACGACCTTGCAATATAAAAGTACTTAATTTATTCGTGAACTATTTCCATATTATTATAATAATTTATTAATAATACATTTTATTACTTCAACTGTTGCTTTATTTGTTTTTAAATAATACTAGCCGCTACGCGTGACTATTCATACTTATACATTAACTAGCTGCGCCCGCCGGTTTCACCCGCGGTTTCCCGGGATAAAAACTAGCCTATGTGTTAATCTAAGGTATAAGATATCTCCATACTAAATTTCATCCCAATCCGTTTAGCCGTTGCAGCGTGAAAGAGTAACAAACATACATCCATACATTCTTACAAACTTTCGTGTTTATAATATTATATTAGGAAGTAGGATTTTAATATTTTTATAAACGGAAACAATGAAACAAGTTGTTTTTTTTCTGAAATAAATGAAAGAGAACATAGACTACTTGTTAACCATGAAAATATATCTTAATTAAACGCTTAGGAATAAAATAAAATAAAAACGGGAAAATATTTTTTTGTCTCATAAACTGAGTATCTATTGAAAAATCAACTGTACCTACATAGTTTTCCTGGAAAGATCTTTTTCGCTTTATCAATGGAAAAACGTTACAAAATTATATTTCAAAAATGCTTATAAATATAAAATGGCAGGATTACATTAAAATATATAGCATATTATAGTGCTAGTAGCGTAATATAATATAATTTAAAAAATAGATATTTGGTTGTTTATGTTCAGAACTACCTACCTAGACCTAGACTATTGATATTGAAATAAAAAAAATGAATCCTGTTTGAAGAAATTTCGGAGATTATCTTTGGCATTTACGATAATAATAAGGTAAATAAACCAGGCTGAACCAGGTATTAGGAAGTATCGGTACCATTTAGTGGTAAAGAGGAATAAAAAATAAAAATCATTTACCTGGACATAAAAATTAGGCACCTCTTCTTCCCGTTCAAACAACGTATCCTTAGGGTTGATCACATAGAACATTCTCCCCATTCCTTTGATAAATTCCTCTGGACCCTTCAAAACCGACCCATTACTATAAATTAGACTATTTAAATTAGCCATTTCTACCGCTTTCACTATACGTAAAAAACCTAAAAGAGCCAAAGTCCTGTTTCCAGAAAAAGTACAGTTGCCTCGAAAAGGCAAAGTTACGGGAGTCGATCCCGAGAATTTTTTTTTAATCTCTGAGCACCTTACTCTTCACGGCATGGTAAGTCTATTACTAAATTTCACCGGAACTATCCAAGTTATATAAACAAAACTGTATTAATGATAATTGTATAAGTCATTAAAATATATGTCCAACAAAGAATAATGTTGTGAAATAATTTTGTTAATATCAAGATATATAAAAGTGAGGTATAGATAGTTGATAAGTTAATGACGGAGGGTTTGATGAGTTTTTGATAAATGTTAAATGTCAGAGACAATACATGAATACAATTCTACGTAAAAAGACTTATTTCACAAAAACTTTTGTTCAAATTTATTAGTCTTCACTCTAATCTCTTGATCACCAACTAACAAATAGCTATTCAAAGGGGAAACGCTGCCAGTATCTTCGGAACATTGCCTAAAGGGACTCCTTTTAATAATATATTTTAGTTATTATATTATATTTTTTTAATTCAATTCATTTATTAATTTTCAGATATTTACAATCCATTTTGTTAGTATGAACTTACGGGCTATGTTAGTAATTGTCTCATTAAAGTTCATGTAAAATAAAATTATGTCATTTAGTCAATTCAATAATACTAAAACAATTAATTCAATAAATAATTTGATTAATAATTCATAAAATAATAATAATAAAATAATTTTAAGGTTTTTAGTTTTAGTTACATGTTATTAGTAACAATGTATTAAATAGTTTTAAACATTAAGAGGGAACGGCACGCTGAAATTTTCATACAAAAAGAGAAAACGTTTTTCTACCCCTAAACATTAACCAAATTCGATGAAATTTGGGCGTCTAAGAGATGTTATCATTATTGAGGTTTGTAGGTTTTTATTTTTTGATAATTCCTATAGAATTTGAATAAATGGACCCCAAAAACTCAATAATTACTCGAATTTTTTTTTTATGTTTGGAATCTGTTATCTTTAAAAATAGACATAAACTTAGAAAAAGGAAAACCTAAAACCTAACTTATTCTCCATTTAATAAATTGAGACCAAAATTACCAAATTTGGTTGATATTTAGTGTGGTAGAAACGTTTGCTCCCGAAACGCTAATATTAACAAAAATCTGAAGTTGATACGAATTTAGTTAAATTATTATTATTATTAAGTTAATTTAATTTACGCATTTTCTGCGAGACTAAGCCATTATTCAAATACCTAGTGCTCGCTGGCCGCGGCTGTGCCATACCCTATTAAATTAACAAAGTAAGTGCTCATCAAAACAACTTCCGAGAACGCAAAATAGATGCGTCAAAAATTTATAAAATTTTGTTGAAAATTTTGAAAAATAATGATTTCGATATTTTCTTCGGTAGTGTGCGTTCATAAACAATTTTTGGCTTCAGAATTCTTTGGGTTTCAAACTTAGATTTGTTTCAACTACTGCAATTGTGTTTTGTTCGTGAAGCGTTCAATTAAAACTTGTCGAAACTGAAAAAACATGACAATGTGTCGAACTACGAATTGATGTATCGGCCTTGCGCAATGCAAACTCGGCATCAGCAATTCTGTCGCCGTCGAAGTGCGTGCAACCCGATACTCCTCCGTGCGTCACATCGACCGACGCGACCACCGAGCAGCAGCGGGACATCGTTCCTGCTACCCAACCTGCGACGGCATGTGACACCGTCGCCACACCGCCCAGCTGTTTGCCTGCCTTAAAATTCCTAGAATTTAATATATATAGATTTAAGAATTGTATAAATATGTTAGTACAATATGGACATCTGATAATTTTACTTCGATGTACCTTTATTATTGGCTCAAATAAAATTATACTATTCACTCAGAAAAATTTGACAAAAATATTATAAAAAACCTAAACCTAGAGTGCCGTCAGCAGCGGGGCAGGGCCCGAACTACCGGTGGTTTGAGCTGCAAAGGGAACCTCCTGACTATAGGTGCCGTGTCAAGGACTACTGCCTTCTGTCAACCGTCTAGCGAGAGCCTCTTGAGATGTTGGTCGAGGCTCCTTTTATCATCACTTGTATGTATTGGCTGTAAGTGTTCCTAAAATAAATAAATAAATAAATAAGCATTACCACAATAAAAAAATAATAAAAATAAAAAATATTCATAAAAATGTGAAAACAATTTTTTACTCGACTGTACGCATGAAACGAGTCCAATGCAATTTTTCATACAACGATCCAAGAAGATGGAATCAGGAGATTTGGACTTAAATTATCGGAGTAATCGATAAATTGATAATTAAGTTATCGCTTTACGTAAAAATAACTGACATCGTATATAATATTTATTGCGATGTATGCAGTTGTCAGCCTCTGTGGTGTAGTGGTTGGGCAGGTTGGCTCAAATCACATACACCAATGAGGTTGCGTGTCCATTCCCGCGACGGGACAAATGCTTGTGCACAAAAAAACGCAAGCATTTGTTTCGTATCTGAGTGTTGTGGGACCATGGTCCTTGTAATTCCTGGATCCCTAAAAACAGGGAAAAAGTTACGGACCAGTATCTATGTATGTGATCGTTAAGTATTTATTATATTATTTATATTTATTATTTATTTGATTTATTATTATATTATAACCAACTCCAAGATTTCACAAACTGGGTGTGACCTTTTTACTAATTATATAAATATTTGCCCTTTCCAAATGCGGAAGGGTTTCTCTTTGAGGCTAAATAAATAATTCCCTAAAATTTTAAGATAACTTTTTGTTGAGCAGACCTTTATTAAGTACTGATTGATATTCAGCTTACGTCACGTTGTTCTCAAGTTACTCGTAATTTGGTATCGATCTAAAAATTAATTTAATCCACCCTCATAAAATCTCGATTATGAATTAAAATAGTATCCTAAACACATATTTAAAGAGCGAGTGTGGCTCAGCGGGAACTCGTGCGCCTTTCGATCCAACGCACCTGGGTTCGAATCCCGACTCGGCCCTGCACCAATGACTTATGTATTCTGTGGTTAAGTGCAGATTTTGCACGCTCGCACTAAAAACGGTGAAGGAAAACATCGTGATGAAACTTTGGCGCTTTGGAGTGGTAGGCTCTGGCCGTGGTTGTAATGCCTCCCACCGAACAAAGCCATGCGGTCAAGCGACCTAGTCATGTTTAGGGATGATGTTCAGTGAACCATCGGGGAGACGGGTCTGAGCAGCCGCTCAACTGCCTTCTCTCTCTAGATCTATGTGCTCCATCTTAGGCCACATCATTGCTTCACATCAGGCGAGATAGTGGCCAAACATAGATCTGTAAAGCGTAAAAAAAAACTCATGTCATAAAATCCTGATAATTAATTAAAAAATAGTGTCCTAAAAACAAATTTCATTGACGCAAGTCATTAAAACAAAAAAATATTTTATAAATAAAAATGCTAATTCAACCTCAAACCGAACTTGATCGAATGAAACTTGACTTCATTTGTACGTGTTGCCATACAGGGAAATTTACTGCATTTCTTATTGTTACCATACCTCCTTAACTTCTTAATGTTACCTACCTTTTAACATCTTAGGATTTATATTAGAGCTTAGGATTTGAAAAAATTCTTTATACTACACCTGCTCGGAAAGTACCTTGATACTTTATCAAATTTACGGTAGAAAGTACGTCATTGCATATCGAACAAATATGCGGCGAGAAAACGCATCTGAGCGGGAGAGAAAAGTGTATGAAAATCCATTTCTTACGTGGTTTTTCTTTTTTAATTTTGGGTAAGACTATGCGCTGGTAACCTAAATATCAAAAGCCAAAAAGTTTTTACAGTGAGTTTTTATCTCCAAGTTCGCAAAATGACACTGGCCACTAGCTGTGTGTTGGATGGTGTCAAACAATTTGAAAAAAGAACATCGCAAACATCTCAAACAAACATTAATGGAAAAAGTGTTACATTAAGCTTCACTACAAAAAGAATACATTAAGAATTGTACATTTTTAGATACAATAATGAAATCTTTCTAAATTCATGGTTTTATGAAAAAGGTTATCGAAACTGAATAATGTACGTATGAACAAAGTTGTTTCGGTTTGAAAAATATGAAACGTCAAACGGTACCTCTTAGATTTGATGGACTGTAACTGCAACAATTTCAATATAAATTTCAATTAGTAAAGATTTAGTTTTTTATTTTCCTCGTAGTTGTAGTATAAAGCACTATGTATCACTCGAGAGAAAGTGCGATTCCCGATCTCGGGTGTTTTAAAGCCCTCGCCTACGGCTCGGGCTTCAAACGACACCCTCGACGGTAATCGGTCACTTTCTCCTCTCGGTGAACAATGTACTATAGTGCACCCCTACCGATACATAAACCTCCAAATGTGAAGGGTCTGCATGAAGCAGGGGGGACGCTGCTTGATTGGGATAGAATAGAATAACTCTTTATTATAAGACCACAATATGGCCGATATATATACGCGATGTCAAAGGCCATGACATTCGCGATGGCTATGGCAATTGCGATGGCCATGATACTCGCGATGGCTATGGCAGCGCAGGAGGGTGAGGCGTGAAAGCTTGGACCATAGAGTTAACATATATTTACTCTAAGGCTTGGACTCTGCTGACCGAGTTTTTTTTAATCTATTTAAAAAATACAAAGGTTCTTAATTCAATTGAATGTGTTTGTTTTTATTTTTTGTTACGCGATTACTCCATCATCTATTAACAGATTTGGAATTTTTTTTTGCGTTGGGTTCAGTATAGCTTGAAGGTGGACCCATATAAGTTTCACTGATATTCGACCTTGAACATTGACTTTATTTATACTGTGTTTCGTTGGAAAGGTAGAAAGTTTAATTGCATAGATAATGTATAAATGAACGAAGTTTATGTGAGAATAGATAAAGTAGTGTATTAAATTGCACTAAATTAGGTTATAAATTAATGCAATAGTTTCATAAAATTATTATCAATTAAGTATGGTTCATAATAAAAAACGATAAACACAAAGGCCTCCATAGCATAGTGGTTGAGTGGATAAATTGTAAGTATAGGTACTCCCATACTAACAGCATAGAAATTTGTGAAGTTCGGATCAGAAAATTTGCACCTAGCTGGAATAGGATAGAATAATAAATAAAAATAATATACGTTCCTACTTTTTAGGTTAAAGGTAATAAATATGTACAATATTTTGGTAACATATTTAACCACATTAAATAGCGCCATCTCTCCAATAGCGGCTGTACTATTTGATGTTTTGGAAAACATCGAACGTTGATTTTGGTCTTCGTAAGTTAACACTGTTGTTTAAGTACCAAGTAGGTAGTTACAAGTAGTAAGTAGTTCTATGCCTTTTGCATAGATGACGCTTACCAAGATTTCAATAAAATGCAATATATTCATGATTTATTAATTTTAAAAGTTTCATGAAGGTAATATAAATCACAGAACAGATACTATGAATATTATAATAATCTACAATAATAGTGATGATTCATATATTATGAATACATAAAGTCATCAAAATACGTTCAGTCCATAGATATGAGTAGGTACTTCAGATATCTATGGTTCAGAGACTTTCATAATTTCGTAGTTATATATATTATATACTGTTGTAGGTACACAACGGGACCCCACAGAGATGAAATGCAAATATATTATGAATGTGAACCCACACGTAGGTCCCTTCCTATGTGTTTTGTGGAAAAACAAATGACAATGCGGTCCTTGGAAAATCAGATGAGCGTGCGTGTCTATTCACATCGCAAACTCTGTAAAAACCCTTCCAACATGTATTCATACGTAAATTCTAACCAAAAATATATCCATACTAGCTAATGCCCGCGACTTCGTCCGCGTGGAATAGTGTCTTTGGGCAGCATTTTTAATTATTTAGGCTAATTATTTTATAAATAAGACAATTACATATAAATACTTTAAAGCGTCTAGCTATAAAAATGTTGATACTTCCCTACAAATTTTTATCCCCTCCTTTCAACGCCTTACAACCCTTTTTTCGCATTTAAAAGTAGCCTATGTCCTTTCTCAGGCTCTTGTCTAACTGTGTATAAAATTTCATTTAAATCGGTTCAGTAGTTTTGGCGTGAAAGCGCGACAGACAGACAGACAGAGTTACTTTCGCATTTATAATGTTAGTAAGGATTTATGAATTTCAGCAAACACCACCGTCATAAATAGGGATACGTACTTTTTTATGGAACTGATTGATGAGACAACCAGGTCGTTCTCCTGATGGTACTGATGGCGCCACGCCTGCTTATAACAATGGCAGTGCCACCCAGAACTTTTAATAAAAAGCATTGCGTAACACTGCATTGTGCTCATCACCTCGAGACATCGGATATTAAGTCTCATATGCCCAGTAATTTCGCTACAATGCCCTTCAAACTGGAACACAGTAATGCTTGCGCACTACTGCTTGGCGGCAGAATAACTACGAACTACGAATAACTACTAACGCATACAAGAGACCTTCCACGAGTGCTGAGAGCGGTTTCAAATTAGCGTTCTTTTCTGCGCGTACACTGTCGTTTCGGTAAACGCGCTTACGCGTGCGCTACATTTCGCGCTTCAAATAACCAGACTCGCGTTCACGGGCTTAATCCGGCGCGGGCGTGTTCGCTTTAACCGGTAGTGATGATAAAATATCAAAATGGACTCTGATGAAGAAACATTGCTATCTGCGTTACTTATTCGCCGTCTGAGAAGAAGAAAATGATGCTGGGTGTCACCGACAGTTGCATCAAGTCTTTAGAGTGAGTATGGCTCAGCGGGAACTCGTGCGCCTTTCGATCCAACGCACCCGGGTTCGAATCCCGACTCGGCCCTGCACCAATAACTTATAGTTAAGTGCAGATTTTGCACGCTCGCTCTAAAACGGTGAAGGAAAACATCGTGATGAAACCCGCTTACGCGATTTGGAGTGGTAGGCTCTGGCCATGGTTGTAATACCACCCACCGAACAAAACCATGCCGTCAAGCGACCTAGTCGTGTTTCGGGATGATGTTCGGTGTACCATCGGGGAGACGGGTCTGAGCAGCCGCTTAACTGCCGTCTCTCTCTAGATCTATGTGCTTCATCTTAGGCCACATCATCGCTTCACATCAGGCAAGATAGTGGCCAAGCATGGATCTACAAAGCGTAAAAAAAAAGTCTTAGAACCGGTTAGTTTAATACACTTTACCAAGAACGGCGAAGTGATTTTAAACGATTCAAAAATTATATACTTGTCAGTCGCGCGTGTGGCAAAAGGCGCGCCTATATGCGCCTACATGCGCTTCCAAAAAGGAGTTTATATGCGCGTATACTTAAATCGCTGGTCTGAAACGGCTCTTCCAAAGACAAGCTATTTGCGACTGACAGTTCCTTAAATTGATGCCATTGAGGAATGACACATGATTGATGCCTATTTTGAATACAGCGTTCACAGCATTGAGGTCTCACACTATTCCTCAATGGTTCACAGTAAGCATAAAGTACGCAGATTGGAGACTCATTTACAAACTCATTCACACATTCATACACGAGACAAGAAGAGAAGAAGCCAGCGTGATATTCAGCCACAAACTCTTTGCCTGACGCATGGTTTTTTCTGACCTCAAAAACAGGACTTTCTTAATTCGATCATATTTTTTTTAATGTTTGTTACCTCAGAAATTCATATATGAACTGATTTGGAAAATTCTTCGCGTTGGATTTAGTAGGAGTAGCTTTAAGGTGATCCCATATAAATTTCATCGATTTTAGACTTTGGACTTCGAAGATACATCAGCTTTTTGTTACAAAATGTTTTATAGTCTGAGAGCTCTATTGAAAAACTGCAAATGTGCTTCCGCTGCGTGGTTTCATGAAATTATTATTGAAGGCAAATTACGGGGAATGTAATCATAGTTTATTATAGGTACAATTTATTTTATTTTATATCCGTTGTATTGTAAAGTTGCATGATCATTGCGAGTCATTATGTTTTCTATTTCAAATATTAACTCTATAATTTTTATTTTGCAGTAATAATATGGTAAGGTTCATTGAAAGAATAAATTAGGGTTTTTAATATAACTGAATGATGAGACGAGCAAGTCGTTCACCTGATGGTAAGCGCCACGCCTGCCACCAGATGCCACCCAGAACTTTTAATCACCCCGAGACATCAGATATTAAGTCTCATATGCCCAGTAATTTCGCTGGCTACAACGCCCTTTAAACCAGAACACAGTAACACTTGCGTACTACTGCTTGGCGGCAGACTAACTGGCAAAGCGGTGGTACCTACCCAGACGGCCTCCCGCATACGAGAGACCTACCACGAGTAAAAATAAATTTGGAACAAAACATAGTCTATTGGTCCCCAAACTAGGTTAACCTGTGTCTTGGGGACCTCCTTCCCACTTAATACATATTGTTTTATGAGAAAAAACATAAATTTCTAATTAAATGTCTTTGCAAAATATAACACTTTTACTGTTTAATAACATTATATTTTTTACAATTTTCGATTTAAATGTAACCTTTTTCAGACAAGTATACGTTTTAAAAAACAAAAAACTGTCTTCAATGTATATTCGAAGTCCAAGGTCAAATATCGATGAAATTTATATGGGGCCACTTCGTAGCTATACTATAGCCCAATGCAAGAATTTTCCAAATCGGTTCATGAACGACGGAGTTATATAGTAACAAACATAAAAATTTATAAAAAAATATACAATTGAATAGAGAACCTTCTCCTTTTTTGAAGTCGGTTAAAAATACCTATTGTTTTTACAAATAACGTTTGTAGCGTCGTAGCATGATATTAAGTACTGCCTATGAAGCATCACGATATGGTTGAATTCTCCTATTTAATATTACTAATGCGAACGTTGAGTAACAAACATCCATACATCCATAGTATGGATGTTTGTTACTCAATCACGCATTAACTACTGAACGGATATTGATGAAATTAGGTACTAGGTACTTTAGGTCCTGGAAAAAGACAGGTTACTTTTATCCCGTGAAACCGAGGGTGAAATCGCAGGGCGCAGCTACAATTTAATAAATACTTCCTGATTTCTTTGACGTATTAAACTCATCTGTATGTAATAAACGCAACTTCTAAGTATATAATTTTTTTCTTTTTTGTGAAAGTGGTTGACGAGACGAGCTGGTCGTTTGCCTGATGGTAAGCAATACGCCAGCCCATAACAATAACAGCACCATCCAGAACTTTGTTTTGCAAAATCGTGCGCGGCGCTGCACTGCGCTTGTCACCCTGAGACAATTAGCTGTTGAGTCTTATAATGCCCAGTAATTTCGCTGGCTACAATGCCATTCAAGCCGGAACACAGTAATGCTTGCGCACTACTGCTTGGTGGCTGAATAACTGGCAAAGCGGTGGTACCCACCCAGACGGCCTCTGGTATACGAGATACTTAGCACCAATAAAACATTCCTAATGTATTTCTCAGAAACTCTGAAACCTACAGGTTTCAGAGTATAGAGTTATACCCGTACAGAGGTAAATCTCGGCTTACTGAACTATAAACCAACATGAAGCCTGCCAGAACACAGCTAGCTTATTAATAGTGAATGTGTACTGGACCGGGAATCGAACGCGTGACCCGCGCGGTCCGTTCCACTGTGATTAATTGCCACGAAGCCTGGATAGGTAGCTATTTACGTGCTGAAGGGATGGTTTTTCATGGACTCGTTATTAATAAAATTAAACTATTCGTAAGAACTATGATAGCAAACGTAAATAAGAACCTGAAATGCAATGAAAATATCTAGTCTAATTCGGCTGAATGTTATGTAGGTTGATGTTGAATAAGATAATATTCATGGGGTAGATATTAAACATTTAATATGTATGGGGACTTCTACTCATATCGCTATGCCCTGGGTACATTATGTGACTCTGTATTATAATATTTAAGATCCCTGTAACATGTACTTATATCAAAGATAACTAAATATTATTACGTAAAGAAGCGACACTCCCACCCCCCCCCCCCCCGCCAATTTGTCGCCCAAAAATGGGTAATGCCGTGCTTGCGTCACTCGGTTGTCACCGCTCGCTGCGAATGACTAATGAGTGAGATTCAAATGTTAATTTTATATGTGCGATCAATTGATGTTATTTGAGGTTTGTTATGACCTTTTTGGATGACGACGACGCCCTGCTTTACGGAGGTAGAGCAGGCGGGCTGACTATTTGACTTTGACATATGGACAAAACGTATTGAGAAAAAGACTGAGAACGGCTGAAGACGGTCGAGCTGACCAGGACCTGACCTGACTGACGGAAGTCTGCCTCTCTCTCTCTTTTTTCATTAAAATTTAATATATTGACTTTGATACAATATTAATGTACCTAAAACAAAATGGTTCGCTATTGTTCTGTGTATGGAGTAATATTTAGTTTTCTTTGGTATGGATGCAAAGAAACCACTTACACAAATAAGAATCGGAGATTTTTTGGTTTTTCGCGTCTCCCAGCCGAAGTGTGAAA
The DNA here is from genome assembly GCA_951640565.1 of Petrophora chlorosata. Classification (NCBI taxonomy): domain Eukaryota; kingdom Metazoa; phylum Arthropoda; class Insecta; order Lepidoptera; family Geometridae; genus Petrophora; species Petrophora chlorosata. The sequence continues at coordinate 16,402,347 of OX621196.1, read as the reverse complement.
GAGAAACACTTAGGTTGCTTACGTATGTCTTTGTAGCGCTCAATTCGTATTAGCTCATGTCTACAATAATTACACATTCACGAAACTTGTGCGGACAGACCGGTGCGCCAGTAGTAGAACTAGACAGTTAGCTCGGCAAATTACCGGTACCTAGGTATAGGCTGACTAAAAAAAATTGATTTTTGATTTCGAATTTGTATGGAGTGTCGGGGGTCTGCTTATATGATGCAATAAATTATTGAAATAAACAAAAAAATATATAAATATAGGTACATAATCATAGCACACTACGGTATGATTATGTATGTGTTAGTTGTAAGTAGATTCAGTTATAAACGACGCTCAACTTAACAACACGCGTGTAATCTTTTACGTCCCCCCTCCTCACCTAATCATAGGTATAAATAAAATTCCTATCGCAATGCTTTACATTTTTCTTTGAAACGAACTTTGATTAAAATAAGGTACTAATAAAACTGAATATAAGTAAAACTTAGAGAACATACCATTTATTAATATCTATTTTTATACTAAATACACATAATACAAAATGCTTTATTGTACACCAAACAATAATAATCCGTAGGTACATGGAAACAACTTACAAACTAAAGTTCTAAAGTACTTACAGCTAAAAGCGATCTCTTCCAGTCAACCTTTGGATGGAGTTAAATATCAGAGAGAGGTCGGTGGTGTATGTACGCACTGATTCTTTTAAGCGTTATGTAGTAATTCTCAGCAAACAACACACTTTTTCATAGAAGCTCCTTTTTTACCGCTATTAAAATTTATAATAATTTGCCAATAGACATCAAAGCACTACAAGACTCACAGTTCAAAAATAATTTAAAATGTTGGTTAATTAGTAAAGGTTTTTATAATTTAAATGAATATTTCGATAAATAATTAAATTGTTTAGCTTACATAATAATTTGTTACTATAAGTTATTTATATTTTTAGACTAATGAGTAGTAATATAAAATAATTATGTGATACCAAAACAAGCTATTTAAATAAGCTGTTACTTTTATTATACATCCGAAATGTGTAAGCTGTTGAAACTTTTTTGTAACCAAATAACATCTTATGTACACAGTTTTTACGCAATAAACGATATTCTATTCTATTCTATTCTATTCAGTATAACCACAGAATACTAAGGGACAGAAGCATCACTTCGCAAAGAAATTTAAACAAATAGCGACTCTTGCTATGTCGCAATCAAATTCAATTCAGCTCGCGTAGCGCTGCATAGCTACCAGTCATATTAACCAACAGAGCGCCTCTCTTTCTATCGCATAGGTCTTATCTGTTCTGACGCGGCACGTGTAACGACGCGCAACCCGCCGTCGGTGTTCGGCTATGTACTTGTAGCTTCGTACCTACAGTGCGGAGTGCGCTAGGCCTGGTATAACAATTATTAACAACAAAAAATAATCGACATACCCATATCGCAAAAAATCTAATAACACGAAATGAAACTACGTTCCCTTTCAAATGAGTTGCAAAGTATAAAGTTAAACAGAAGTGATGCTTCTGTTTAACGTGTTTTGTATTCATCTGACCTCTGAAATGTAAAAGAGATTCAAAGAGGAAAGTCGCTTGGAAAAAGGCGAGTTTTTTTTTATGTAACTGGATGACGAGACGAGCTGGTCGTTTGCTTGATGGGAAGCAATACGCCAGCCCCTAACAATAACAGCACCACCCAGAACTTTGTTTTGCATAATCCTGCGCGACGCTGCACTGCGCTCGATTTTCAGATTTGATCTACATAAGTTTATATTATTTATATTTTAAAGGATTTTGAGTAATTGACGAGGTAATTTTTGACCTACTTTCCTAGCTGAATGAATGACACAGCGAGTCGGTCGTAGGATTGAGTCCTATGCGATTTTTTAACTGGTGACAAATATCACCAGTAAAATAATATCAAATTAACTGATGTCTTTTAGGCCATGACTGCAAAAATTCATTTAATTTTCTCAGTCATGGCCTAAAATACATCATATTTTTTATGTAACTGAATGACGAGACGAGCTGGTTGTTTGCCTGATGGTAAGCAATATGCCAGCCCATAACAACAACAGCACCACCCAGAACTTTGTATTGCAAAATCCTTCGCAGCGCCGTACTGCGCTCGTCACCCTGAGACAATTAGCTGCTGAATTTTCTTTAAATCGACAAAATAGACGATCCGAAACGTCATTTAAACAAAATGTTATCGTTATAATGTCAGATATATCGAACTGTAAGAACCGTACTTGCGCTGCAGGTCAGATTACTTTACTACGTGTACGAAGTCGCGGGCAACAGCTAGTAATATATATTTACTAGCCAGGACGTGCAAGAAAAAATGGTAGCGGTGCAGTAAAGTGTGTTATGGGAAACATTAAACAACATAAACTTAATATATACCTATCCCATCATATTCACGTTCCAGTCCCCGTCTCGCTCCTATCTCGTTACCGTACCTTACCGCTTCTATTCCGTTACCTTCCCACTCCCTGTTATCTTCCCGCTCCTATAGCGTTACCGTATTGCTCTGGTCCTGATTCCGTCCCGCTCCTATATCATTATCTTCCTGCTCTGCTACCGATCATATTCCGATCCTAACCCTTTATCGTCCTCCCTAGCGAACCTCCTATCGTGTTATAGTTCCCCTCCTATACCGTTACCATCCCCTTTTTATCCGTTTGTCATCCCACTCCGGTCCCGGTCCGGTAATACATAATAACTGACTTGATATCAAATTACTCCTCCTAAGAATTTTCTCGCAGAATTACAGAAGGGTATTTGGGAACGGCGAATAAAATAAATTTAATATAAGGAAGTCGGCGGATGCGTTATTATTGGAGATTATTCTGTTAATCTCGTCGTGTAATAACGAACAATCACATGGGGAAACACCATAGGGTCTATTTACGCATTTATTGCTTTGAGCCGGATACTCTCCCAGAGCGAATTTTCCCATAAAACTGGCACCATGCCACCGTAGCATTAAACAAACCACAACGTATGAACCTCATCCTTTTTTTTACAACTTCCATGCATAGTAATGGACTTTTTTAATCTCTTTTACCCACGATGGAAAGGAGAAGGTATATGCTGTTGGTAGTAGAGGCACAGAATAAATAATATCACTAAAGTTACAGTACATGCAGCATCTGGTCCAGAAAGTAAATTCAAATAACGCGTAAGACTGTTCTAATAAAAAAGCATACTATACTGTACGTAATTATATTGAAGACAAAGATGCTTGGCACATTCCACTTCTGCAAAGTAGCCAACTGGTACATAAGAAACATACATAACATTGTAGAAAACTAAACAATTGTAAAAAAATCTATACAAGAAAAATGCCACTCAGTTTCTTGCCGTATCTTCTGAGTAGTGGTTCTTTTTCCAATACGGTGGTAGAGTCTTGGTGATAATTTGACGTTCATAATAAGTGCGTCTGTGATGCCAAAACGAATTAAAGAGATTTAGATATTTTTGTTTTTGAATGAGTTTGTATGTTTGTGGAAATATTTACGCTATTTTACGCTTAATAGATCTATGTTTGGCCACTATCTCGCCTGATATGAAGCTACGAAGTGGCCTAAGATGGAGCACATAGATCTAGAGAGAGAGAGACGGCAGTGGAGCGGTTGCTCTGACCCGTCTCCCCGATGGTTCACCGAACATCATCCCGAAACACGACTAGGTCGCTTGACGATATAAAGAGAGAAAAGACATTTATTTATTAATTCAATAGCATACAAAACAGAATGCAATCATAAACAGACTAAAGTACCTATGTGTTGTACATAGTATCGTACTAAATTACATTCCAAAAGTATGTACGCCTAACCGCTGCTTAAGGAATACAATAGAGCTTAACAATAATTTAAATATATGATGATATCCTTAGATAAGATTAGATAACGCTCTGTTTTTACACAACAGCAGGAAATAAGAAATAATTACAATTACATTTATATGAAAACCACACAATTATAAAAAAAAGACGTGTGGTACTCGGAGACTGCCGCGGTAAAGCTATTTGCATAGCATTCGGAATGGGGGGTGTTAGGTTATTTTCGTTACGGAATTTCTGGATTCGGTCTCCACGCTCAAGGCCCGCGATAGAAGCTATGCAATAGCTTAAAAAACATGGTAAAGAAAAAGAACAAACAAGGAAAATAGTTTACAGATACATCTGAAATATTTCTTAGACAAGATAATAAATATACCAATTGTGTCAATCAATACATTAGGGGGCAATGTTCGTTTGTGCACATTTACTCGCGGTAGGTCTCTCGTATGCGGCAGGCCGTCTGGGTAGGTACCACAGTTTTACCAGTTATTCCACCGACAAGCAGTAGCGCGCAAGCATTACTGTGTTTCGGTTTGAAGGGCATTGTAGCCAGCAAAATTACTGGGCATATGAGACTTAATCTGATGTCTCGGGGTGATGAGCGCATTGCCGTGCTACGCAGTGCTTTTAATGGTATTAAAAGTTCTGAGTCGCGCTGCAATTATTATGGACAGGCGTGACCATCAGGCGAACGAGTTGTTCATCTCATCGCTAACTTCCATAAAAACTATGTTTAATTATTTACAAAATGGCTGAACCGATTTCAATACAGTTTTCAGTATTTCCTTTGAAATTCATCTGATATGGTTCTAGAGAGGATGTTATATTGTGCCAATCCAACATGCATAGCTAGAACTTTACTTTTTCATAAAATAAAATATTTTGCGGATTTGGTTTGACAGTCAATGCCTTTTACAAAGTATTATATTAGAAATGCGTATTTAATTACAAGTTTTTATTTAACTTACAATGTATGTATGTATGTATGTATCTATGTATGTAACTATGTTTGCTGTGGAATCTTACACGCTGAATCAGAACCACTTCCACGTCCTACGAAGTTGAAATTTTGCATAATTGTCAAAGTCCGATGACAATGCAATATTATGGTGACAGCCAGCTGATCTGATGATGGAGACTGAAGGTGGGCAATGAAACTGTTTGACGGATAATCGTAAACTATACTAGTGTCTGTGCTAATTTTAATTTGCTCGCGGTTCCGATTACGAATTATTCATTTATTTATTTAATAATGCAACACAGTTTACAATAGTTATATAACTATCGCCCTGGACCCTGTAGATTAGGGTGTAGCAAAAAACTTATACCTAAAACATCTTTCTTATACATTATATATAACATTATGTTCAGTGTTGTGTATCAGGGAGACGGATCTGAGCAGCCGATCAACTGCCGTCTCTCTCTAGATCTATGTGCTCCATCTTAAGCCACATCATCGCTTCACATCAGGCGAGATCGTGGCCAAACATAGATCTATTAAGGGAAAAAAAATATGTAAAATTATTTAAAAATTATACTTAACAAACTAGTAGGTACATATTATTATTTTCTTATTTTATTTAATTACAGTCAAATGCATCTCGTGGAATTATTACGTTTTTTCATTTAAAAAATCATCAACTAAATGCTACACACCATTTAGTTAAAAGCTTGTCTTGAAAAATATATTTTTCAACCATTGATCCTGTTAGGTTTTTTTTTTTTACTTTTAGGTTAGGTATACTTCAATAACAAATATTGTCCTTTTGGCAATACGAAAACAACAGAAGCCGGATATTTATTCGGAACACGATTTTAAAACTTCTCCCGCGATGGAAGTCGAGATATTTCCGATATTATTAAGATCGCGGAGGAAATACTTGTGTAATGGAATTATACGCATTTTTCAGACTTCAGTACCTGCCTACATGACCTTTGGGCTTAAGAATTTATCTTCAGATATAGGCATTAATATGTCTACAACAAAATCCAATAAAAAATCACAACCCTAGACCAAACTATAATTCCCTATAAGGAAGAAAAAGGCAGTAGAAACATATTTGGTGTTTCTACTATCTTTTTAATGGATCTGACTGATGAGACTAGCAGTACGTTCGCCTGATGGTAAGCGTCTCACACAGACACACACAGTATGCACAGTAATGTAGGTAGACGCATAAACTTAGAATTTCATATACGGAACCCAAAACGTTTAGGTAGAAAAATCACAGAACCCTAGACTCCTAGACCAAACTAGAATTCCCTTATAAGAAAGATGGAGTCTTAGTAATAGGGTCCCGTTTTACCCATGGTTTTACGGAACCCTAAAAATTAAAAACTTTACGTTTAGAGTAATGAATGAAGTGAAATGCCGCAGATTACTTAAAGTTCTGGCATAACAACTGTTATCAGCACGTACACAAAGGGTCTGTATGAACAGCATTTGGGGCGCTGCTGTAACATTTCGGTTATAATTAGGGAAACATTCCTTACTCTCTAATTACTTTATATCTAGGCAGTGTTCATGAAGCGCAGCGTAGCTAGCCTAGCCGTTTGTAACAGATCTGTTTGATTAAGCAACGTTCGCAGACGTCACAACTTGGATGGATGACCGTTTGTGTGGTATTTACATCTGAGCGCTACAGTGGTTCGGAGGGCACGGTTCCAGTTGTTGTTTTAGGACAACAATTTTTAGGCCATGTCGGAAGCCTTCGGGCGGTCTAAATACTTAAAAAAAAAACACCAGGGTTGGCCACATACCCACACGAAAAAAGAATTGTTCATTAAGATCCATGTCGTCCTATGTTCATTAAAAATGAAAATAGGAAATAACCTAACACCTACAAAACCGATTCCCAAGAGGTTTACTGATACTTCTGATTCTCAAAGTACCCATGGAATATTTATAGGTCATCGTCATCATCATCATCAGCCTGTAGTCGTCCACTGCTGGACAGGCCTCTCCCAACGAACGCCACTGAGCCCGGTCTTCGGCTCTTCTCATCCAGTTTCTTCCGGCCGCCTTTCGCAGGTCGTCGCTCCACCTGGCCGGTGGGCGTCCTACACTACGCTTGCCGATTCGCGGTCTCCACTCAAGGACACGTCTACTCCAACGGTTGTCCGTCCTTGTGATAGAGAGAGACGTGACGAACCCATTGCCACTTCAGCTTGCTAATTCTATAGGCTATGTCGGTTACTTTGGTTCTCTGTCGGATTACCTTATTGATGATGATATTTATAGGTAAAGTATCTTTTAAAAAGGGTTTTTTCCTGTTTGAGGTAAACTTATAAACATAAAATAGACAAATACATGGGAGGAGAGTTTCTCGAGATTTAATTTAGTAGCCCGGTGTAATCAGCGTGAACAATAATTATACTAAAACAAAATACTTTATTGTACATCAAACAAAAAAAACAGAGGGTACATGAAAACAACTTACAAACTAAAGTACAATGGGCGGGCTTATCGCTAAAGGCGATCCAGTCAACCTTTGGATGGAGTTAAATAACGGAGTGAGAGTGGTCGGCGGTGTAAATAATATAATAGTACATTATGGTACTAGTGTGTAATGTTGGTGATTACCGCTGAGGCCACTGAGGCTGAGGCCGCTGAGGCGCCATTGAGACCCGAGCCGTTAGGTGAGGGTCTTAAGAGAGCCGAGGACGGTAATCATCAATACACACGTGTATCATACGACGTTTTTCAACACACTTGTGAATAAAATAACAATAAAAACTCATTTTCAACAGTGAAAACGAGTTGTGAAAAATGATTCGCTATGGCGGGAAACATTAATCAGTTTACCTATGCGCGCGCATTGCGAACATCCACAGACTAAAGGGATGAGGCTTTTTTTTATTTTCCGCGCATAGGGTTTGCGCCTATTCTGCCACGTACAAAATGGGGAATTTAAAGTTTTCTTTTATTACAGAGAAAACAAAATTTATATTTGAGTGAAAGTTTTATTTATTAAACACGTACGAGTTAAAATTATCTATTTAAATAAGAAGTTGCATGAAATGAGCAAGCAATAGGAACATTAATTTATTTGTTCTATTAAACACGATCTTTTTTTGAATAAAAACTTTTTTAAGAACAAAGCACCTCAACCAATAAAATTAAAAAAAAAAACTATAACTCACTAGTGAGTTATAGCAATGAAAAGTCACAGTTTGATTATGGGTGTCATTCTGTGCCTAATTGCGGAGACCATAGAGCCACTTTATGAGCAAGTGTGTTGAAAATATAAATTGTGTGTTCTAATGTTCTTTTCCTAAATCAAAATACAAATGCATAAATAATATCATATTTATACCTTATTATACTTCCACAGCAAGGCTGAAGTAAAAATATGTTTCAATAGTAGAGCTACAATGGACGCTATTGTAGTGGTTTTTCCGAAGAGAACAAAGTAAAAGAACACAAAACAAAAAGTACAATCAAGAAAATTAATTTACAGTAATAAAACAATGTTCACAAATTAGGTCACGATTCCCTTCAAAATACGGGTAAAGAACTCTTTTGTTCAGTAAATTAAAATCTTGTTAACCATTAATAATTAAGCTTTGTAATTAGCAAAGACATTACCTCTAAATGTCTGATAAATACGCGCCTATTTAATATTCTGATTCAAGTCGGAATCTCTCCGAGGAATTTAAAGAGAACAACCAAATTAACATTACATGGATTGCAAAGAAAATTCAACCTTGAGTATTCAAGTTAGAGTTTGTTTTGCAGGGAGTGTGCGGAAATTTGATATCCTGCCAAAAAATTTGGGAATCAATAAGTTAGTAGCCTGCGAAAATTCTCAAGGAAACTCGAAGATGTTTGGTGTTAAATAAGGAAACCGCTAATGATCGTACTTCATCGTTTCGGAAACTTTTTAATGATGGTGGTTCAGTCTGTTACATCTTCCTCCTTATCTATAAGAAGTTATGAAACATATGACGTAGGATTTCAATAGCTAAGTTGGTTTAGTTTAAGCACCAGTTTAGGTTGGAACTCCTTACCAGCGTCTTTGTTTCCCGATTCTTATAATCTCAGTGTTTTCAAGTCTCGAGTGAATCGGTATCTTCTAGGCAAGCATGATACATCGTCGACCGCGTCGTCACTTTCCATCATGATACTGCGGTCAAATGCTATCCTAAAAAAATAAGTAATAAGTAATAAAAAAAGCATTTACCATAAGAACCTATAGAGAACTTATACCATTTAAAAAGAGAAGGGGTTTTTAATGACACAAAATAATATAAAATGGAGTAACGGCCGGCCATCTTCTGGTAGTTACTTGCAAGTCAACTGATGAAATCTTATACACTTCATTCGTTGTTGACCTTTAACCACAATACATATTCTTAAATTATCTAAATAATCGCCAGAGAAGAATACTACGAGCCGAAAGTTGAACCGGAAATCGGTTCAGTCACTGTGACTCAAAATGGCCGACCCAGCCGAAAAGCGGAGCTACGTGACGTCATCACAAAAAACAGCAGATAATGCGCTTATATTTGTCGGGCCACTTTCAATAACCGTTGGCCAAAATACGGCCAAATATGGTCAAAATAAGAAATGGACACAGTCTTCTACAATGGCATCCGACTGAGCAAGATTCCAACAGATAGCCGCTGTACTTATCTAGCCACTAGCAGCGCCCCGCAAATTTCCGGGATAGAATGATGTCTTTTTCCTGGACCCAGAATTTGTTATCATCAAGCTCGTCAGCCAAGTATTTTATACCTACATTTCAAGTTGATGACTCTCACACGAAGGTAACTTCTTGATTACCTTTATGCGAGACCTTGTAGGGTTGCTAAATCCCGGCTCCATTCAAAATTCCCCATTTATTTTCCTCAACTCCGCCGTCATTGAGATTAAAGTAATCGCCTATTAAATCTTTAATGAAGTCGAAGCTTTCACGAGAACTTAAAACGACTGCAAGTGCTTCAAAGGAATAATTGGAGTGCCGCGTTAAAAGTGTAACATTCTTGTTGACCAAGTATTTATTTACTTGTTTTGGAAGACTGAATTATATTTGATTCTAAAACCAAAAACATAGTATTTAGATTTTTTGTCTGCTTGCATGTTTTTATTGTTCATAGAAAAAGAAGGCTACCCAGACGGCCTCCCACATACGAGAGACCTACCACGAGTAACTATTAAAAGCTGTGGGTGGGTTATAGGCTTACAATGTGGCGAACAGCAATCTCGTCTTTTTTAATGTTACTGATTAATGAGACGAGCATGTCATTTGCCTGATGGTAAGCGCCTCGCCTGCCCATAACAACTGCACAGTGCCACCCACAAATATGTGTTTTATATTTTACACTTTTAATACCGTAAAAAGTGCTACGTAGCACTGCATTGCGCTCATCACCCCGAGACATCAGATCACTCTCTCTTGAGTCTCATATGCCCAGTATTTCGCTGGCATTCATTCATTGCTCAGTACCAAACAATTCAATGCAAGAAAGCACACTTTTCACGCGATTGGCACACGATAAAAGTTCCCATTATAGTCAAACGGCATGGAAGGTATATTTTGCAGATTTTATAACCTTAAGCTGAAATAATTTATCGATTTTGGAATTACATTCTTTGAAAGTTTCATGAAGAAAGGTTTCAGATTTCAATTTGTTTTCCATTTCCTTCAAAATTATGATGCCGAAACTGAATAATCGCCGTAAATGTAAATAAACTTTCTCAATTTCAAGATTGTTATAGCATTTAGAACATAAAATTTATGAATAGAGGTTATAACTTGAAAGTTTTATTCAAATTTCGTATAAAATGAAATTTTAAAGGTGTAATAAATACCACCAAAGCTTATAACAAAACTTGGCAATTCAAATAGCTATACAAATACGAGTCATGATTTTTTATCGGAAAAAGTTGGAATCATTTCAAAATAGGTATAATTTATTCATGAACGACTCTCTCGGAACTTTATCTTCTATCGTGACTAGAATACAAGTTTTGTTTAAAAAAAACAGCAAAAATAAATAAATACATATCTTTGTATCAAAAAAATGTCTCTCAATACTGAGTGTATGTGTGTATTTTGGAACATGACAACGAAATCACCTGTCTTGTAATGACGTAATTAATTTTACGCACAGCTTGAATCAGAGCATGCTAATTTGTTGAAAAATATATGTTTCAAGACAAGCTTTTTAACAAATTCGCAAGCGGAAATGAGCCCAAACATTAATTGTTAACAATAATCCGTCAAGGAGTTCCATTGCCCACCGTCTCTATCATCAGATCAGCTGGCTGTCACCATAATATTGCATTGTCATCAGAGTTTGACAAGAATGCAAAATTTCAATCACGTAGGATAAGAGGAAGTAGTTTTGATTTTACTTGCAAGATTTGATTCAAACCAGGCCTAGCACACTCCGCACTGTAGGTACGAAGCTACAAGTACATAGCCGGACACCGACGGCGGGTCTCGCGTCGTTACACGTGACGCGTCAGAAGAGGTAAGAGCTATGCGATAGAAAGAGACGCGCTCTGTAGGTTAATATGACTGGTAGGTATGCAGCGCTACGCGAGCTGAATTGAATTTTATTGCGTCATAGCAAGAGTCGCTATTTGTTTAAATTTCCTTGCGGAGTGATGCTTCTGTCCCTTAGTATTCTGTGTCCAAACAAACAAATAATAAACATTGCAAATTAAATAATAATAACTTAATAGCTTGTAAAAACGTTCTGGTTATCAATTTTTTAGAACTTTCAATATCCACGAATTCTTCCGAGTTCATCACACAAACTGTGGGGTCTCGGTTGAGGGTGGTTCAGGATAAAGCTACTCTCGTTAAAAGAAAATCTTATGACACTAGCTTCAAAACCAGTAAAACCTAGGTTCACATTAATTACCCAAGCCACGAAGTTATACTGTTTTAGAAACTTACGGTATCTAACCAAAATTCTAGGGGTTAGTTTTGTAGTAGAGTAATGTAATATTTACTACCGTGTGGGAATCGCTGTCTGAGGTTGGTTGCGCATGTGCAGAACATTTAGTAGTGATGGTGTGTAAGGGTGGGTTTGTCTATAAACTTTGTCGATAAACCAGAATAATTTTTATCGGTAGAGCACAGAAAAATAAAGCGCAATCATTTGTTTTGGGTCTGGGGGTTGTGGGACCATGGTCCTCGTAGTTCCTGGTTCCCTGCAAACAGGAAATCCTGGATAGGGGCCAGGATCTATGTTTGTCATCGTTGGGCGTAAAAAAATAAAAAATAATAATCGAAAGATATATAACATGAAATGGCTGGTTTGCGTAACACCATTTATCCAATATTTAATCAAAGGTACTTAATTGATAAAAATAAATTAAAAATAATAAATAATAATAATTTTTAAATTATTAAGCCATTTGTTATATTATATTAAGTATTATTGTACCATATTTCTTGTAAATAAAAATTTCTTTATTGATAAGAAATTTGAATACCTATTGTGAAAAATTAAGTTTAATCTAATTTCAGATATAAAGCGAATATAGATACCAACTATTTAAATCTCTTAATGTTTGCTACGCTTAAGATCACAATAAATAATTTTAACCTGGTATTATTTAATACTCTGGATTCCTAATAAGCAAGCAAGTTTTTTATAATGTTGCTTTTCCGGAAACACCCAAACATCTTCTCAGACATTATAAAATATTTCGTTTATCGATAACCTGTGACCCCGTCACTTCCACCCCAGCACAGCAGTCCGCGGCCGACCGCGCTGGCCGCGCCCGTTTCTTGCACTTCTCTCCTCCTCAGTGCAGTGCTGTTCGACAAAGGATTCTAACACATGTGGCCAACGGGTGTAAGGTTCAATATCGCGTGGCACAAGCCCGGGTAGTTCGCGCTTCAAGCTCTTTGTCCGCCGGGATGACGCGGTGAGTCCATTGTTGTATTTAATGTTTTCAGGCTTTCGGAAAGGCGGTAAGGTTCGATAAACTTAGCTACTGACTCGAAGACGAAGTTTCTTGCTTTTTCACATATAAAAAATTAAGCAAAAATGAGGCTTAAATTTAAGTTTTTACTTCTAAACTTACAAGTTATGACAAACAATACACTTTTAATAATGTTTTGGAAACCAAATTGAACGAATCTCTCTTTGTTGGATAGTGTAAACGGTAGATGTTATTGCGTACCTCCTGCTGTCAATATACTGCAGTGCGATTAAAGCTTATCTACTCAAGGAAGCCCATCTTGCACACAGGTATGAAGATACCGAAGATTTTATATATATAACTCTACAACATTTGTTCTATGTTCTTTAAGATTTCTTGACGTTTTTTTACTTATTTATTCCATAATCTACACTTCTTCACTATTATTCTAAAGAGGAAAGATTTGTATTTTTGTATATTTGAAACGAATAAACTCAAAAACTAATAGATTAAAAAAAAACACTATTGCAATGCTAGATTATTCCTGAGTAAAATAGGCTATATTTTTTTATTCCGACGCGAACGAACTTACGGGCGGTTGCTAGTATAAAATATTTTAAAGTCGTAAATAATGTATTAGTAAATAATGTATATTCATATATTTATAAATATATATAATTTATATCGTAAGATGAAACAGTTGCTAGACAAAAGCGCTATTCCCCGCGACGTGTTCCATGACGCCATGCAGTCTACGGGAATAAAACATACGAAGATGTATTTAGTCGTAACCACTACGTTTTAAGCCTGACCTTGCAGATTTTTTTTTTATTATAAATTACGTGTATAATGTCGGATGATAAAAAAATTGCTAAACAATAGCGTTATTTCCCCATCCCGTATAGGATAGGAAAAGGATACGATAAGATAATAGCTTATTTACAATAAAAACCATATTAAGTGCTATTTTTAAACGACTTCAAAAAAGGAAGATTTGATTTTATTTTTTGGAAAAACTGATTTACAAAATTATTTTAGTTTTGGGTTCAATATAGGTTCAAGGTGCTCCCAAATAAATTTCATGGATATTCGACCTTGGACTTCGAAGATACGTCTGAATTGAAGTCGGTTTTTTTCTTATAAAATAAGTTATACAGTTTCTGATGCTAATATTTAACATTGCTCTGATTTAAAGCAAACTTTACTAAGGCTAGTTTTTACAATTTGAATGTCCTCTGTTATACAAACTGTTTAAAAAACTGTATCTTGCAAGGCAATGTTCCTACTGTAGTCGGCTAGGAGAGGTTAGCCCAATAAATTACGAACAGTAGAAAGAAAACATACGGATATATATTTTTAATTATTCTGTGACAACGATTGCGTTCTAAACCTGACCTACGATATGCACCTAGCTTCTAAAAGTACAAAACTTTAACTTTTTAGTTCTTTTTTATGTAGTTAGTGATTAGACAAACAGGTCGTTCATCTGATGGTAAGTATTACGCGAAATATATTTTTTTATGCTCTTTTTCTGGAGTTTAACTGCACAGCCTAGGTACACATTAAATTGAGAGGTCATTACGATTGTTAAAATAAAAAATATGTAATTTCAGCTCGATTCCGTTTAATGAAATCCTAAAAGAGCTGCTATAATTATTTCATACGTTTTATTGGTGCGTAGGTTTAAACATAGATTAGCGTGGCGCTTAGCATCAGGTGAACGACAAGCTTGTCTTGTCGTTCGGTTCTATAAAAAAAAAATATATTTCATAGCCAAACATTAATTTGGTACATTAATAAGATTCACTTTGAATTTACCGCTTTTTATTTCGGTAACAAATGTTTTTATAAACAAACATCCGAATCGAACTTATTTTCTAAAAGCCTGCAAATATTGATTTAATGATTCTCATTATTGTTGGTTTTTTTTTACGACAAAAATCTAATATTTTGTAAAATTCGTCTAATTTGCTTATTTTTTGCATACACACGTGCATCATCTAAATGGAACATTTTACAATTGTAAAACAGATCATGTATTGTATATTTTTTTGCGAATATTGCGCGTGCTTCCAGCCTCATAAAATATGAAGACACTCTTGGATCGTGCACAGCTTGCTTGAGCCAAAAAATACATGTTTTATTTCGTGTCGCGCCGCTAACGCCCGCAATACTGGCCCGTATATTTATTTTACGTGTATAGCGCTCATGCGTTTTTCCCTGGCAAAATTCCAAGTCTGCCATGAGGTACCCCCACAAAGTGCAGAGTTATGTGATAATGGGAACAATTAGGTCAGCCCTAAACGGTTGCCATTAAAAGTCACCGTTTACTGCGTCTATGCGACAATCGATTGATGTATCCTTTTTGCAGCCAGGAATCTATGTCAAGGAAAATGCGCTGCCAGAAGCACGAAAAAAGCGAGCATTGAACTACTACCTCCTTGATGGAGCTCGATAGAAAGCAATTTTATTTTGACGTCAGTTCTAAATTGCCGCTTTCAGTGCCGAGTGGAGAGTATGATGCCTTTTTTTCAAAAAACGTTTAGGTACCTATATAATTTAATTACTACCTTATGTTATACTAGTTGTTGCCCGCAACTTCGTACACGTAGTGAAGTAATGTAACCTAGAACTCAACCAAACATTTTTTAGAAAATTAAATGTCCAACCCACTTTTAGTTCTCAAGGTAAGCAATAAACCAATTTAAGCTGAGCCTTGTGCAGTAAGGTTCCGGTATTTTCCGGGGTTCAACTTAGAATGGAAATGTATATTTTTTCCTAAATTGGTCATAACTTCAATATTCTTGGTCCGATTTTGAAGAAACAAAAACAAAGCCTATGTGTAGCGACGGACTCCATAAAACATATTTAGAAAAAATGCATTTCAGTTTCTCAGTTTATTCCGGACAGACAGACAGACAGACACACATTTTTAAAACTGTATTTTTGGGTTCTGTTGCTCCCAAATACTCTTAAAAATATTTTTCAAGAGTATCTTCAATGTACAGTAGCCGTCTCGTTACAGTTTTATTATAAGTATAGATAGATATATGTAGATTGTACGCTGAACGCTGTCACCCTTTTTATGGCTCGCCCTTTTTTTGGTCTCGTTTATCCGTAATAACAGGAAGAAGAACTTCGAATACTTGATTAATCTACTTAATACTATAGACTACTTGATCCTTAACTTAGTAAGTTACTATGTTTATCTTCATTAGCCTCTGTTATTACTAATTATGTACGACGACAAGGAAGACAAGTAATAAAAGAAAGTATGGCATGAATACATTTGTCATTCTTCATGTCTGTAATTTGCCTCTGAGGACTTCTGTATTAGTAACCTAGCCATCCTTTGCGGCAGGAAGTCAAGGCCATCGTGTCGGTTACGGTTCTTTGTGTGTCACCGTAATTATGAAAAAGCTTTTTCATAAACTTATTAATAACTAGCTGTTGCCAGCGACTTAGTACGCGTAGTAAAGTAGTCTAACCTGTTCCCGACAATTTTCCATCCCACCCTAATCCCACTCCTATCCCGATCCCGTCCCAGGCCTATCACTTCACTGTCCCGTTGCTGCTTTCATCTCGCGCTCCTATCCAGATCACGTCCTTTTCCTATACCATTACAGTCTCATATATACCAGTATCTCGTTGTAGCCTAGGACTCAACACATAATTTTCTAGAAAACGGCATGTCAACCCATGTTTTAGTTTTCAAGGTAAGCATAAAGTTTAACCTGAGCCTTGTGCACTAAGGATCCGGTATGTTCCGGGGTTCAACTTATAGTGGACATATATATTTTGTCCTAAATTGCGTCATAACTTCGATATTTCTGAACCGATTTTGATGAAACAAAGCTTATGTGTAGCGCCGGACTCCATAAAACATATTAAAAAACTGCATTACAATTCGTGTCTTAGTTTCTGAGTTTATCTCGGACAGACAGACAGACAGATAGCATACAGCATATTGTACATCTTCAATGAACAGTAGCCGCATCGTTACAGTTTTATTATAAGTAAATAGATAATAAACGCTCTCGCTAGACTGTTGGATCAAGGGTCAGATGCAAAAGGCAGTACTCCTTGACACGGCACGTATTGTCAAGAGGTTCCTCATTCTGCAGCCCTTACAACCGGTAGTTTGGGCACTGCCGCCTGCCGGCGGCTCTCTACGTTTAAGTTTTTTATAATATTTTTGTATATATATTTTTTTATACAAATATTGTTAAAAACTTAGGCTTAAGATTGTACATAAATATGTGAATCATAAAATTAATAAGAGTTCTCGCTAGACGGATGGATCAAGGGTCAGCAGATGCAGAAAACACGAAGGCTCCTTGACACGGCACGTAATGTCTGGAGGGTCCTCACTCTGTAGCTCTAACAACCGGTAATTTGGGACCTGCCCCTCTGCCGGCGGCACTTAAGGTTTAGGTGTTATATAAATAGCATTATATATTATATAGCATTATTGTATTTATTTTCAGTAATGAAATATTGTACAAATCCTATGGAAAATAAATATCTGAATAATAATAATGACTCATTTAGTTTCAGGCAACAGAGTAAAGTTTAAATTAAAAAATGCCCCATAGATTTTATTACATACTTTATGATCTATCTTACAAGTTGATTATTTTTTTGTAAGTAGATCGAAATTTGTTTGAATTTGAGCTGAAGCTGGTTTAATTTTTTTTTATTTGTTTTTATAAATTTTACAACTTTTCATAAATATCTAACACCTTATAAACCTTAAACAGGCTTATAAACATTAAAGCAGTTTATTACAACTCGAAGGTAATTTTACGAGATTTCGTTAAGAGTAGGAAATAAAATCGAGTACTGTAATGATTAGTGTTAGCCAAGAAAACTAACTTACGTACGTAACGTAATAATCATAATCATTTATTTTCCAAAAAAAATATAAGTACTATAGTTTATTCTAAGTTAATTCATATTTAGACAAACAAAATCGTGTTGAAGATAAATTGTACATTGTATTGTGTAGTGTTTCGGGATGATGTTCGGTGAACCATCGGAGAGACGGGTCTGAGCAGCCGCTCAACTGCCGTCTCTCTCTAGATCTATGTGCTCCACCTTAGGCCACATCATCGCTTCACATCAGGCGAGATAGTGGCCAAACATAGATCTATTAAGCGTAAGAAAAAAAACACTTAGAAGTGTCGTTGGTAGCCGTACTAGGATACCCTGTGTTACGGCTACTACGATTCCTTACGATAGTAAAAGAAACAAAAAATTTTTTTTACAGTTCACAGTTCGGGTACATTAAAAAAGGTTTTTTTCTGTCTTTTTTACATGACGTAGGCTAGGATTATTACGTGTTAGTGTGTATGCTTACATTTTAGTGTAAAAGTAACTTCTCTTTATTCGTAGATTAAACATTACTTGAATCTTTTTTTTTTTTTTTACCCTTAATATATCTATATTGGCCACTATCTCACCTGATGTGAAGCGCTGATGTGGCCTAAGATGGAGCACATAAATCTAGAGAAAGACGGCAGTTGAGCGGCTGCTCAGACCCGTCTCCCCGATGGTTCACCGAACATCATCCCGAAACACGACTAGGTCGCTTGACGCATGGCTTTGTTTGGTGGGTGGTATTACAATCACGGCCAGAGTCTACCACTCCAAAGCGCGTAAGCGGGTTTCATCACGATGTTTTCCTTCACCGTTTTAGAGCGAGCGTGCAAAATCTGCACTTAACTATAAGTCATTGGTGCAGGGCCGAGTCGGGATTCGAACCCAGTTGCGTCTGATCGAAAGGCGCATGAGTTCCCGCTGAGCCACACTCGCTCTATCTATACATCTTTAGTCAAATTCGTAATGTCTTTAATTGTATTCCAATAATTAATATTTACACTAGTGTTCTTTCTCTCTTCTAATTGCTATGCCCAACAGGGTCCATAATGAGCTTTATTTATTGACAACAACTATTTAATAATATTATGGAACGCAATAAATGATTGAAATTGAAGTTGTAAGATTGTATGTTAAAATTATAAACTTAATTGTATAATGTTTGCAAGCATAAATTGGCAAAGTACGGTACAGAATCTAATTGTAATTAACATCTCCCTGGTACCTGTATTTTACGCAAATAAATAAATCTTGAATCTTTTACTTTCCAAGTAAGAAAAGGCAAGATTAAAAACAGATTGAGATAAGATCAGTTCATCTAGACCTCGCCTCACTGATTTCGATCTGATTCTAGTCTCGTTTTTGTCTTTACTGCTCGGGTTTTACGAGAGCATTGACCTGTCTCGGCGCAGAACGTCTATATTCCAGGTCTAGGTTTGGTGCAGTATTTTCAGTCTAGAATAGAATAGAAAACACTTTATTGCACTTAAACAGGAATTACATTTTGAACATACTTTCTTATGATAAGTACAATAGGCGGTCTTATCGCTAAACAGCGATCTCTTCCAGACAACCGTATGCTATAAAGAGACAATATAAAAATAATGTGCAGATGACGAAAAGGTCGTAGGTATGCATTCTAACACTTAAACTAAACGTAGCGTACTAAACTCATCCCTATCTGGGGAACGTAATTATTACGGAAAGCGATAACTATACACTACCGCGGGAATCCTCGTTAGGGGCCAGGATCAAATTATACCAAAATCTTAGGCACAACATAAATATATATTTGCTAAGAATTTTAAACAAAGATTCAGTAAGAGATATAAACAGCAGGGGCGAGCGAGTGCGGCTCAGCGGGAACTCGTGCGCCTTTCGATCCGACGCACCTGGGTTCGAATCCCGACTCGGCCCTGCACCAATGACTTATAGTTAGGTGCAGATTTTGCACGCTCGCTCTAAAACGGCTCTGGCCGTGGTTGTAATACCACCCACCGAACAAAGCCATGCTGTCAAGTGACCTAGTCGTGTTTCGGGATGATGTTCGGTGAACCATCGATCGGTGAGACGGGTCTGCGCAGCAGCTCAACTGCCGTCTCTCTCTAGATCTATGTGCTCCATCTAAGGCCACATCAGCGCTTCACATCAGCCCCCCGATTCAGAACCTCACGATAACGAATACCGATTCGATTCGACTATAATTGATCTCGTTTTGTATGTTTCTTTTCGAGCTATTCTGCCTCGAAAATGTAATACGGTTTCGGTTACAATATTGGTATCGATTACATGTTACATTTACTAATTCTGTTTTGTGTGCAATATTTTACATCATAAGTTATGAAACCGAATCGATCGACAACGATTTATCGTGAGGTTCTGAATCGGGGGGCAAGTGAGATAGTGGCCAAACATAGATCTATTAAGCGTAAAAAAAAGAAAGAGGTATCGACTTGGCTTGAATAATAATATAGCAATAGTCATATTTTTCTACCCTAAGTCCTCGTCCCAATCGCTACCTAATCACGACCGCTTTAATCGATGTTGCAGTTAGAAAAATTCTAACGCCAAATTTGAAATTGAAAGCGATCGGGATCGGCGTTCGGTTTTTTTTTTACGCTTACTTGATCTATGTTTGGCCACTATCTCGCCTGATGTGAAGCGATGATGTGGCGTAAGATGGAGCACAAGAAGTAAAAGAAGAAGTAAGAGTTACACGATTGCTGCTTTATTTCTACCTAACATTTTGTTATTCGTCTCTTGAGTTGATAAAAAATCGCTATAAAAAGCGGCACCTGCACAAGCCACAAAATCCGTTGACACGTAACATCTATCTTCCCAAACTCGGCGTACTTGGTGGATTACTCCGCCCTTACGATGAGAAATGACTGAGGTTAAGGTAGCATTTAAACGAAGCGACGCGTTCTTGCAAACATTTCTTTCGAATACGTTTGTCGAGACTTGGATACCCTCTTATCTTAATTGACGCGTTCTCCCATTACTTTGGTCTTTTTACGTTTATGCATATTGAAATAGGAATAAGATTTTTTTATGAGACAACTCTTTTGAATTTATATAAATGTTTCATCAGTTGATTTTAGTTATACCAGGCCTAGCGCACTCCGCATTGTAGGTACGAAGCTACAAGTACATAGCCGGACACCGACGGCGGGTCTCGCGTCGTTACACGTGCCGTGTCAGAAGAGATAAGAGCTATGCGATAGAAAGAGAAGTGCTCTGTAGGTTAATATGACTGGTAGGTATGCAGCGCTACGCGAGCTGAATTGAATTTTATTGCGTCATAGCCGGAGTCGCTATTGGTTTAAATTTCTTTGCGGAGTGATGCTTCTGTCCCTTAGTATTCTGTGGTTATACCTATGTAAACCGTAGATTGGAAGACAAAAGTATAGATGCTTTCTGTTAATTTATGTCATACAGACATAATAAAAACTTGTCCCTAGTTCTAAAACTTATCTTATAAAAGTGGTATTGATTATTAGGGTTCCGTACTCAAAGGGTAAAACGAGACCCTATTACTAAGGATCCGCAGTCCGTCCGTCTGTCTGTCTATATGTTTGTCTGTCCGTCCGTCCGTTTATCATCGGGCTGTATCTCATGAACCGTGATAGATAGACAGTTGAATTTTTCACAGATGATGTAATTCATCAACAAATACTAAAAAACAGAATAAAATAAATTATATTTAAGGATCGTTTTTATAGATAATGGTACGGAACACTTCGCGCGCGAGTCCGACTCACACTGGCCGGCAATTTTTCAAAGCTATAATATAATTTCAAGGATACATGTACAAAAATATTATATCGCTTTGAGGGAACGCGGCTTTAATATGATATATTACGGCCTGATAACGACAAAACTTTTATCGGCTATCATAAGGAAATATACTTACATCCATATAAACCAATGTAGAAGCGTAGGGGATATCCATATGTTTCTGTCAAAATGAAAAATACTTATGTATGCTTCGCAATAGCAGTTTGTCTTTATTATGTGTTTGAGGAAAAAAAAACAGATTTAGATTACAGATTTGTTTTTTTTTGTTAACCGCTGATATAATAAACTTCTTTTTAAAACTAAAATAACTGTCGTTACGAATCTGTTAAAGTATTCATCACTCTGTAATCTTCAGAAATAACATGGACCAAATGATTGCAATCAGATGCGAAGAATTCCTGCCCAAATTCAGGCAGGAATTAATGAAGCCGCTTTCCCCAATTCCCAAAACAAATAGCATTCCGTTCCTCTCCAATTTAGTTTTCTAAAACAAACTCCGCTCTAAAGCAAACTAGGGCGTTAGTCCACCAAAGCTGTCGGAGCGGTCCGTACTATAGCTAGAGGTCCGTACTATAGCTAGAAAAAGTTACCTAACAGAGTACATTGAGTTAAAGCTTTACTAGGACAGCGGTGCCTTATATCTTTCTCATGTGTATGGCCAGCCCTGATGTGAAACTTTATAGACCATATGGAAGCCCCTGAAATGTCCTAACGATCATTGTAGTCGTAAGACAACAACCGGGACCGACAGCCCTGCGAAGCACGTTAGCGTTCAGATGTCAATACCACACATACGGTCATGAATCCAAGTTTTTTTTATTTTATTTATTATTAATTGCATTCATGTACATATATTTATCATGTAGGTCTTAAATTACATCTTATGTTGGTACATGAGCCCTGTAAGGGCGTTTGCAAGTCAGTGCGAGAGAACATTTAGTCATTTTAATTTATACTGATTTATGTTTTATTAAAGTCAGTATATTTTATATGTCAGTATAGTGTCACGGAATTGAGTCATTTTTTTCCACATGCTTGTCAGTTTTGAATTCATCTACGGAATAATAACATTTTTTAATTAGATAAGATTTAAGTTTTCTGCAGAATACGTTGTATCTAGTTTCGTTTTTTAGGTATTCAGGGATTTTGTTGTAAGTATATTGATACTAATCTAAAATTTGGACTTTTTCCTAATATTTGTAAATTTGTTGTAGGTAACTTTAGTTTGTTGCGATTTCTTCTATTATAATTTTCATTAATTTCACTATTTGATTTAAAGAAAGTACGATATTTCCGTACGAATAGACATATCTGTAGGATGTACAGACATGGTAGGGTTAGTATTTTTTTGTCTATAAAATGTGGTTTACAACTTTCTCGCGGCTTAATATTAACTAAAATCCGTACATTTCTTTTGCATTATAAATAGATCCGTAAAATCTGTACTTTCACCCCAGAGGATTATACCGTAATTTAACCAAGAGTATGCATAGGCGTAGTAAGATAATAATGCAGTTTCGTAATTGGTATTTGACTTGAGAACACTCAATGCATAGGTAAATCTTGCAAGTTTCGTTTTAATGTTCTCGACATGTTTTTTCCAATTCAAGTTTGTATCTAGTGTTAGTCCTAATAATGTGAATTCTTTTGTTTCTTGTATTTTAAGTTGTGGTTTATAGTGTTTAGATCTAAGGGCTTTCGTTGGTGGGTTCGGAACTGTAAAAACTTTGTTTTTTTCAGATTTATTTCTAAATTATTGTCCTCAAGCCATTGCTTTGTGTCAGAAAAGGTATTTAAGGTACTGAGTGATGAGATGAACTAGTTGTTCGCCTTTTGGTAAGCGCCACGCCTGACCATAACAAATGCAGTGCGCCCTAAAACTTCTAATACCATATAAGCACTGCATTGCGTTCATCACCCCAAGACAAAAGATATTGTCTATTGCTTGCGCACTACTGCTTGGTGGCAGAATAATTGGCAAAGCTGTGGTACCTATCAAGACAGCCTCCCGCATACGAGAGACCTACCACGAGTAAGTAGTGACTGCAGCGAACATTACGAACGGCTAGGTGAACTACGCTAGAGCGCCATCACTGTGTTGCCGTACGTTTGCCGTATATACTCGTAGTGACTGTAATATGACCGCTGATACGCTGGACGTAAACTAATTTCAACTCGAACAACGCTGTCAAGGAAACCACGCTGCCGTAATTGATGGGATATATCGTCATTGATTGGATTGAAAACGTTCAAGTGACGTCATTCGTCGCTAAATGGTTGACGTTATGTAGCGGCTTTCCTGAAAAATCTAAACTTAACATACCGAACTTGTTTCGCGAAGTAAAGATAGCACTCTGCAGTTTGAACCAAAGCAAGTGAGTAAGTGAAAATGTAAAAACAATACAGTCATATCACGTTCAAATATTACGTTCAAATCTCACTACTCAGAAGATACGGCAAGAAACTGAAGGGCACTTTTTTTAGAGATTTTGTTACAATTTTTTAAACTTGAAAATTAAATTATTATTTTTACTAGCTATAGGCTTGCGTTTGACCACTATGTCACTTGATGGTGAGCGATGATGTGGTCTAAGATGTAAGACGCTCGCCTAGAAGATACCTGTTCACTCTCGATTTGAAGACTTTAAATAAATCGAATGTGTTACATTGCAAGACAACAGTAATAGACAAATAAAATGACTACAATATTATGGTGACAGCCAGCTGATCTGATGATGGAGACGGAAGGTGGGCAATGGAACTCCTTGACGGATAATCGTAAACTACTAGCGTTTGAGCTCAGTTTAATCTGCTCGCGGTTCCGATTACAAATTTGCTGAGCTTGTCTTGAAAAATATATTTTTCAACAAAAATCTTATTTTTTATGCCTAAATTGATGCGCTGTATACAACGACTTGCGTAATAAATATACTTAATTATTCATTACATATTAATAACCCAGTCTCGACCTTTTGGAGAAAATTACTATAATAGCTTATGCTAGGCCACATTTGGCTATAACAGTATTCGATAGAACCACAGAAGACTATAGATATATATAATATATGTGTCTATATCTATATATTTTTCTACCGAAAAATAAAGCGACGGTTCACAATCTTTCGACAGTTTACAATCTCGCATATTGGATAGATCTAAGTTTAACCGCATGTAACCGGCTGCACCTAGTTGTAGCCGGCTAAAACTAGGTGTAGCCGCACTTCGACTTTTAGCCATAACATATATATATATATATATATATATATATATATATATATATATATATATATATATATATGTTACGGCGGTATATATATATATATATATATGATATATAAAAAATAAAAAAAAATGTTAAGGGTGAACAACCCTTATCTTATCACTTACGGGTATGAAAATTAGATAGTAGCCGATTCTCAGACCTACTGAATATGCATATAAAATTTGGTAAAAATCAGTAAAGCCGTTTCGGAGGAGTAAGGTAACTAACATTGTGACACGAGAATTTTATATATAAGATATATATGTGTCTATATCTATATATTTATTTATATACATATATATATATATATATATATATTTCATGTGATTTAGTCGCCCTTCTTTTACTTTTTATTTACACCACCGACCTCTCTCACTCCTTTTGTTCTTTCCATTCAAAGGTTGACTGGAAGAGATCGCTTTTAGCGATAAGTCCGCCCGTTGTACTATAGTCTGTAAGAGTATTTCGTGTACCTTGTTGATTTCTTGTTTGGTGTACAATAAAGCGTTAATTATTATTATTATTATTAAAACTTAATAGTACAAGTAATGGATCTAGTAAACTAGTACTAGTATATAGTTACGAGTAGTTATCGATATTGTAATCATACGATTGATGAGACCAACTATACAAATTGCTCTAATAGGTACAATTATTCATGATATTACGATATTATTTTTTGATAACGAATAATTGGTATGTCTTCACGTATATTTTTTATTATATAGTAACGTATATCATTATTGTAGTAGGTAGTATTATTGGATGTATGTATCCATAGTTCCTATCTTCTCTATCTCCAAATGGTATAAAACAAAGTCGCTCTCCGCGTCCTCATATATGTTTCTGTTTCTAAACAACGCAACGGATTTGATACGGTTTTCATTGTCATTTATTTGCTAGAAATAATTTATAATAAGTTAAAATTTATATTTCACCTAACACGTTTAGGGATTGCAATCCTGCTAAGCGGGATCACGCATTCCCGTGGGATCCCGGTGCTTTTGTGAATCTGCTGTATCCCGCACCTTCAAAGCGCATCCGCGGATTCCGCAAATTAAAAAGTTGGCGCTAAACTTTCAGGTACCTGACGCTCGCCTAAGAATATATTCTGTTGGTTCAGCCTACTAGCGTAGAAGCCGAGAGAGCGTTTTCAGCATCAGGATATATTTGCAGTTCACTTAGAAGCAGCCTCAGAGCTGATACAATAAATGCCAATTGCTTCTTAAGAGCGTATTTTCAAAAGTTATCACCATAGATATTATAGTAATAGCCTCTACGAGAAAGTTTTGATTAGAGTATTAGTCATTATATGAATAAGACTGAATTAAAAAAAAACTGTTTTTAGGAGTGAGGGTAAATTAAACAAAACTATTAAACTATGCCAAACATTTTTAGATGAATCTATGAAAACAGATTAATTATTACTTAGGTAATATATAAAATACTCAATTAATAGAAAATAAATAATTTATGTTGCTTAATGTAAGAAATGTTTAATAAAAGTTGATTTCTACGCAAAAATCTGTAGTTTCAATTTGATTTTATAATAATTTCGAAGATGCGGGATCCCGCGGTATCACGCGGGATTGAATGAGCTGCGGGATTGCAATCCTTAAACACGGTACGCGCGCGAGGGGCGAAGCGGCGAGGCTAGTTACTAGCCAGTAGGCGCCATGCCGTGCGCCTGCGCCCTGCTGCGTCCCCCACGTAACGTGTTTAGTGAAATACACAATTCAGCTAGTTTTGTATTATTATTTTTAGTCTTTTATTTTGACGCTATATATTTACTCTAAAGCATGGTCATACATTTCGGAAAATATCGAATTTAATTCCACCGTGTCTATATTTTTAATAGAAATATTGTAAAAAACCTATACCTACCTAACTGAAAAAAAAAAACAATATCTGAATAGTAATATTTATTACAATGCTATTATATCACATCAAAGAGACATCACATTAATACTACTATTAGGTAGGTACATATATTATTACCGATATATTTACTCACAATAAATAATGATCATGGTAAATATACCGCTAATAATATACGTGTTAATAAAATAACGTAAAATCTGAGACACTCCAATTGATAAAATTATAGTGTATGAAAGTCAAATATTTAAATATTCGCTTTATGTGCCATGAGAGGTTTTAGGCAAGGTATTATGAAAATATAAGTAAAAAAAAAGACGTGTGGCGACTGCCGTGGTAAAGCTATTGTATAGCATTTTTATCAACTTATGCAATTATACTTACGCAGTAACGCCGATACAACCAATGCCACCTAGAGGCGAGTTGCTGAACTAAAGAGACAAGCGTGATATTTCAAAAAGTCATTAAAAGTTCTGCTATTCATCGATAGATGGCAAAACTTAAAAGTATCACCGCTGTGCCGGTCGGAGTGGGGGGTGTTAGGTTATTTTCGTTACGGAATTTCTGGATTCGGTCTCCACGCTCAAGGCCCGCGATAGAACTATGCAATAGTTTAAAAATTACCTATAGAAATAAAGAGTGATATTGATTGTACTCCTGATTCTGATCAAACTATTTTCAGGCGTTGCGTTATTTTATTAACATGTTGTATATTATATAATAGTAGCTTTAGTGACCATGATAGTTTAAAAACTGACGTCCAACCCAATACTCTACTAAACAAATAAATACAATAAGATACCACCCTCCCACCCCCACCTCCCTGGTCATACAACAACCTCTCTCGGGAGAATATTAACTCAGTTCGGATTAACACCTCAGTCACGTATCTTGGGTTCCGCAGTTACCCAAGAAAGGAGATTTATGAGGAAAATTTATTTTCTATAACAACGTCTTTTTCTTTTTACCAATATTCGGGAAATCGGGTAGTGATGAATGATTCGAGAAATAAATAAAATAGTATTGAATCTAAACGAGTCTTTAATGCGTGCGTCCTACCAGTAATGACCTACGGAGCCGAGACGTGGACACTCACAGTGAGACTGATCCACAAATTCAAAGTTGCTCAGCGAGCTACGAAGAGGGCTATGCTCGGAGTTTCTCTGAAAGATAAGATCCGTATTGAAGTAATCCGACCTGAGAGAACCAAAGTAACTGACATAGCCCATCGAATTAGCAAGCTGAGAGCGATTAGACAAGCCGAAAAGTGGTTACATCTCTCGAAGGACGGACAACCTTTGGAGAAGACGTGTCTTTGAGTGGAGACCGCGAATCGGCAAGCGTAGTGTAGGACGCCCACCGGCCAGGAGCGACGACCTTCGAAAAGCGGCCGGATAGTTTTCCAGGATATCCTATGTCCTATTCCAGGACCTAAAGCAGATATTAATGTATCTATCTACTTAAAAAGCTCACTAAAATCGGTTCAGTAGTTTTAGCAACACTTAACCGTCTTGTCTCTTCATTTCAGAGACTCAACACAAATTAGTGCCCTAGACACGTCCATACTCTTGGGTTCCGCAAGTGATTTACAACTCTGTTTTTTTTTTCTTTCTACCGACACCTACTCGGTGATTGACATAATGCCGATGATCGATTTGGGAGGAAAACGGCGTTGAAGCGGAAGATGGATTAAGGTTATATTATTTATGATAGAGGAAATCTTAAGTAGTTGTTTCGTTTGATAGAATTGTTCCGTCTCTCATAATATTACTGATAATAGAAATATATAAGGATGATTGGATAAGTGGATATCTCCAATATCTTTACCGGAGCTACCGCTCGTAGCGTAGCTCATTTTAAGCCGTTTGTAGCAATCGTAACGTTCGCCGCGATCATTCGGAGGGTGACCGTTTGTATGGTATTTACATCTGCTCTACCATTTTTAGGAGGACACCCTATGTCTTACGAAAATCGTCATTATCGTGCATTAGCTACGCACGGCACTCAATATTTTATACTTAAGTTATAAAGTTACAAGTTTGTATTTTTTAAGTGAATAATTTTTATTCATCAGAGATAAATAAAGATCTTAAATCGTAAAACAGTCGTTAGGCCAAGTCGGAGGCCTTTGAATGGTCTAAAAACTTCGATAGTAGGGTTGGCGAAAAAATATAAAACCGAGGCTATATTAATAATTATTATAACGCCTATCAATCACTTGCATAGATCTTGGCCACTAATTAGGATTCCCTGTATCTATACCAGGAACTAAGAAGACCATGGTCCCACAACACCCAGACACGAAACAAATGCTTGCGCTTTTTTTTATACACAAACATTTGTCCCGTCGCGGGAATCAAACTTGCAACCTCAGATAAAAACCCGAAATAAATGTCTGCGATTTGTTGTGCACAAATATTTGTTGTGTTTATGTTATCCTTATCTTGACAATCTGACTATTTTTATAGGCTAAACTGATTTTCATAGGGATGAGCTATTTTAAAACATCCCAACTCGACTGTTTGTGAATAATATTCGGTGAACCTTGAACCTTTGGTGCGTGGGTCCTCATTCAAACCGCATAGAACCACACATTCTCGGATGTCACTGAAAAGGCATTCAAAGGCTTTGAATGGTACGAACTCTGACACTTTCCATTCATTCATACAACGATGGAGATGTGAAAGTGGTGGTGGAGTTATTTTGTTTGTAAAGTACTAGGGCGGGTATCCTATCACAGTAATATTATTAATGAAAAAATTTGTGATGGATGTTTGTTAGGTGCTCTATAAAGCAACCACTACTGGACAGAATTGATGAAATTTTCTAAATAGAAACTTTATTTGATATTTTGCAAACTTGTCAAAGTGCGATGACAATGCAATATTATGGTGACAGCCAGCTAATCTAATGATGGAGACGGATGGTGGTCAATGGAACGCCTGGACGGATAATCGTAAACTATTCTAGTTTTGCCTTGAAAAATATATTTGTCAACAAAAATCTTGTAAAAAGAAAAAAAAATATGTGCATGTAATTCGAAGTGAACAAAATTTTTTCGGTCTAGCTGCGTCCCGTGGTTTCACCCGCGGTTTCCCGGGATGAAAATTAGCCTATGTGAGCCGCTACGTGAAGAAGTAACAAACACACTAACAAACAAACACACTCACATACAAATTTTCGCATTTATAATATTAGTGTGATTTTAAAGCAAGGTATAATGGTACATCTAACTTCTTACTACATAGTATAACGAGGCGTTCGGTACAAACGCCACCCCTACCGCTAAGTTCCGCATCGCACAAAACGTTTGTCATCCATTTTATTGCGGACCTCGAGGGAATGGAACGGCTTGCTTTCGCCTTTGTTTCGACAAAAATATAATGCGAGTGTGTTCAAATCAAGAATGAACAAGAGCTAAGTAACCATGCTATATCTTTGACCACATCGGCACTGCCCATCCTTTTTCTTCTCTTCTTCTTTTGTGTGGGTGTGTGGCCAACTCTTGTGTTGGAGTTTTTAGACCAGCCGCAGGCCTCCGACATGGTCTAACGATTCAATCAATCAATCAATATTACTGAAAACAAACTACACTCTACTTACTAAAACTAAACTAACTACATGCAAGGAGAAGCAATTGGAAAACCGATAGACCATTAAAGGCCTATAGATAGCTTAAATGCTCCAACCCACTACCAGTTGGCAGCGTACCCAAGATGCTGGCAGTATTGCCCCGTTGGATTGCAGTACTGGATACGTTGAGCCAAATAAGTAATAAAGGCATTCGCCCGTTAAAAAAAAATATCAATCAATCAAAAGTTCTTTATTCAACATTGGCATCACAGACGCACTTATGAATGTCAATTTTTACAATGACTCTACCACCGTATTGGAAAAAGAACCACTACTCAGAAGATACGGCAAGAAAAAGGGGGGCAAAAAAAAAAAGTTAAAACAAAAATGTTATATATAAATATTCATTTTCTTATGTGCCAGTTGGTTAGGTACTTTTTTTTTACTCTTAATAGATATATGTTTGGCCACTATCTCGCCTGATTTGAAGCGATGATGTGGCCTAAGATGGAGCACATTGATCTAGTGAGAGACGGCAGTTGAGCGGCTGCTCAGACCCGTCTCCCCGATGGTTCACCGAACATCATCCCGAAACATGACTAAGTCGCTTGACGGTATGGCTTGGCAGAAGCGGATTGTTTTTCTAAGACAACAACCGGCACCGACGGCTTTACGTGCCATCCGAAGCATAGCGGTTAAATGTAAATATCACACCCATCCAAGTGGTGTCCGCTGCGAACGGTCTATTCTGTTTCTTAAAGAGATACTGAAGAGCGAAGCCAATGAAGAGGAACGCAAGCTGGCTACTCAACTTCGTGGTTCTCTGATGCCCGTACAACAGCTGGCTCCCAAATCTATTGCCCGAGCAATCACCGATGAGGAGAAAGACTTCAAGGCATACCATTACCTTAGAGGCGCTGCTTCCATTGCCAAGTTGGTTGGTATCCGTGCCAAGAGGATCCAGGATGCTACAGAAAACCCTGATGATGTAACGGCGGCTCCCACACCTGTTGAGGATTTTAAGTCTAAGAAGTGATTTAATAATAATTTTATTTGATAACGTTGCAACATCTAAGATCTGTTACGAACGACAAGGCAAGCTACGCCACGAGCTCTACTTCCCATCCTGACACGGTCTGTTAAAAAAACAATAGTCTTGGTAACTTCTTCGTTTTAATTATTTCTAGTCCTTTCGCAATTTATTCTTCGAAGTATTTATTTCTAATTCAGGAAGATCATTCACACGGATATAGTGAGACAACTAAAAAGAACAAAACCGTTTAAGTTAGTGTAGTGTCTAGTGAATTAGTGTAATGTAGTACGAGTGCTACCCATACAGGACATAAGAAAAAAGTGTCTTCGCCTTAATAGAGTCAATAAGAAAAGTGTTGGACACATTTATCTATCAGTTTAAGTTAAATGTAAATTACTTATTAGCCTGATTAATTGGCTAGATTATAATAAAAATGGGGATCATAATGACTATGGAACCATACTAAGAGAAAAAAAAAAAATTGCCGCCACAGAATAACGAATAGTACAACGTATTGACGCATAACATTTTACCTCGCTGTTCATTCAAACTGCTACATTTTCTTTGAAACTTCAGTTATTTAGCTGAAAACAAACTTCGCTTGATTACCCGGCTTTGTTGATTTCAATAAAGTTTTAATTATTGGGTTATTTAGACTCGGCGATAAGTTTTAATAGGGCAAGCGTTAGGGGAATATTCTATACCTACCTACCTACTGAAATTGTGTTGTAACAACCTAGAGGTGCAAAATAAATAATAGTAGAGGCATAATGAGGGTGAAGAACTGTTTGCGCTGTACCAGTAGCTGACCAGTCAGTAAACATGACTGGACGGTAGCATGCGTGTACTGTTTGAACAGTGTCACTCGCCGTAAGTCTCTCGTATGCGGGAGGCCGTCTGGTTAGGTACCACAGCTTTTCCAGTTATTCTGCCGCCAAAGAGTAGTGCGCAAGCATTACTTACTGTGTTCCAGTTTGAAGAGAATTGTAGAAAGCGAAATTACTGATCGCAATGCAGTGCTTCGCAGTGCTTTTTATGGTATTAAAAGTTTGGGTCGCACTGCAATTACAACACATACATACACTGCAATATCAGCCGAACGACTTGCTCGTCTCATCACTCAGTTTCATAAAAAAAAGTGTTGCAGCAAAAGAAAACTGAGGCTATTTGAATCGATAAGAGCACTGGATCATCTTCATTATTATGATAGTTAAAGATTAGTGATAATGTAATTGGTGTCAGTCGAAAACTGAATTCCAACTCAATGGTATAAGACAAGACGCTATCACGACCTAATCGAACTCCGATATGACTCTATTCCAACAATACTTTAAGATGCGCATGCTTTAAGATGTGCGCGAGTATTACTGTGTTCCGGTTTGAAGGGCATTGTAGCCAGCGAAATTACTGGGCATTATGAGACTCAAGAGCTAATTGTCTCAGGGTGACGAGCGCAGTGCAGCGCCGCGCAGGATTTTGCAAAACAAAGTTCTGGGTGGTGCTGTTATTGTTATGAGCTGGCGTATTGCTTACCATCAGGCAAACGACCAGCTCGTCTCATCATTCAGTTACATAAAAAAAAAGGTGAAAGACAGAAAACGGAAAAGAAAATTTATATTTTTACATCTGACTGGGTCAGCGTTTGACCACGGTCTCACCTGATGGGAAGCGACGCTGGTACGAGTATGTGCACAACGTAAGAATGGAGTGACTCTTCTCGCCTGGTGGTCCTAAGATGGAATGGGGATGAAGAAATCAGCTGATGAAGGTCTTGTGCACACTCCTCGAAATGCAGCCTGTAAAAAATTGATAGGCAAGCCATTTGTCTTGTCTGATCATATTTATGTACACAGAAGACGGCAAGGCGTTCCACTCCTTCGACGTTCGCACCAAAAATGATGATTTTAAAATAGAGTTGCTCGTACATTACTATCATGTACATATGTATATAGCATGACCGTTTATTGGCATACACCCGCCATCCTGATACACACTACACGCCGAATAAATCACCTCCTCTTTTAAAAAAATCCGGTTAAAAAATAAAAGTCTCCTAAAGTGTTTAATAAAATAAAAACGGTTTATGCAATGGCCGTTCTACGTGCACACACTATATTTGTAACTGTTATGGCCATTCTGTCTCAACGTAGTCGTTGCGGTTATTGTTTGTGGACATAAAAGTTGTCTAAATTGGTTAAATTGCACGTTGCGCTAAATTAAACAGGACAGGGGCAGTAAAAGTAAATGCGAACAGTTACTATGTAGAGCGAGTGTGGCTCAGTGGGAGCACGTGCGACATTCGATCCGACGCATCCGAGTTCGAATCCCGCTGGCTCCGCACCACTAACTTTCTTAAGTTATGTGCGGATATAACACTCGTTTTCGAAACGGTGAAGGAAATCATCGTGAGGAAACCGTCATGTCCAAGAATTTGTCACAAAAAGTCAAGGACATGTGACATCCACCAACCCGCACTGGGCCAGCGTGGTGGATTATGGCCCATCCTCTCTCTATGAGAGAAGGCCCGTGTCCCATCAGTGGGAACGTGATGGGCTGATGATGATGATGATGATGACTGTGAAAGCATTTGATTTTGGTTTAGTTTAGCTACTCGTGGTAGCTCTCTTGTATGCGGTAGGTCGTCAGGACAGGTACTTCAGCTTGGCATTTTATTCTACCGCCAAGTAGTAGTGCGCAAGCATACTGTGTTCCGGTTTGAAAGGCATTGTAGCCAGCAAAATTATTAAATATGTAAATATTATATATGAAACTTTCTGATGTCTCGGGCTGATGAGCGCAATGCAGTGCCATGCAGTGCTTTTTAAGTTTTAAAAACTTCTGGGTGGCACTGCAATTGTTATGGGCAGGCGTGGCGCTTACCATCAGGCGAACAACTAGTTCGTCTCAACACTCAGTACCGTAAAAAAAGCTAGCATGGTGTAGTAGTAGGTCTCTCGTGTGCAAGAGGCTGTTTGGGCGGTGCCACCGCTATGACAGTTTTTTTGCCTTCTAGCAGTAGTGCGTTACTATGTTCCGGTTTGCCATTCTGTCACTGTCTAAGCAGTTTGCCTGTGGAACGTATTGTCTGTCAAGATTAGGCGTGCACACTCAATTTACATGTTCAAAAACCAAGTCAAAGAATTCTACCTGTCTAGCTAATTGTTTATTGCTATGTTTTATTACTTTAATGTTTGCAATGGAATCAGGCGTGACGTTGCGGAAATTCATCTCAAAACTGAAACGCAATGAAAATATATAGTGTAATCCCGCTGAATATTATGTAGGTTGTTGTTAGTTCCTAACAACAACACTCTTTGTACGACACGTGTTTCGCCGTCTGCACGAGGCATCATCAGGTGTCGACTCGCCGAACGCTAGAACGAGAGTCTAGCGTGGGATTACACTATATATTTTCATTGCGTTTCAGTTTTTACTTTAATGTTATGTACTCTATAATAGTATTTGTGTATATCTAGTAAATTAGTTATATTATAATATTATATATAAGTACATCACCGTCTTTTGTCGTGTCACAAATCCTCTTCATCCAAAGGTTGTCTGGAAGAGATCGCTTATTAGCGATAAGACCACCCATTATACTTATC
This sequence comes from Petrophora chlorosata, assembly GCA_951640565.1. Classification (NCBI taxonomy): domain Eukaryota; kingdom Metazoa; phylum Arthropoda; class Insecta; order Lepidoptera; family Geometridae; genus Petrophora; species Petrophora chlorosata. The sequence goes on along the minus strand of OX621196.1, from coordinate 16,367,576 downwards.
AAATTTTTAAGTTCTATTTTTATTTGTTCATGTTATGTTTTTGGTGTACAAGAAACCGTTATCAATCAATCAATCAATTGTAGCTAGCGAAATTACTAGGCATAAATATCTCATCTATATCATATCTGGCTATCGCCAGACTGAATATCTGGATGTCTCGAAGTAACAAGCGCACTATATGCAAGGTTCCAGAGAACTCGAAAATTTTAGGAATCACTTGGCATAAGATGTAGATCCAGCAAAGTAACAAATCAATTAAATTTAAACTCATATTGTATGTTGGTTACCTAATTATATCTTGGCTGTACAAAAAAGTTTAATTAAGTGCATAAACACTTAAGAAATTAAAGAATTCACTTCATCATCGTCATCAACCATTACGTTTTGACTGCTGGGACTCGGGTCTTCTCTCATAGAGAGAGTATTTGCCATAATCCACCACGCTTACTTGAATTTTTGTGATTAATTCTTGAACGCGTCGGTTTCCTCACGATATTTTCCTTCACCGCTTTTAGAACGAGTGTTAAATCCGAAAGTCAGTGGTGCGGGGCAAGCGAGATTCGAACTCGGGTGCGTCGGATCGAAACTCGCACATGCTTCCACTGAGCCACATTCTCTGTTCAAAATTAACATTTTTACACATAATATAATTAGCAGTTGCAATAATTAGCATAGCGGTAAACCAAGAAAATACTAAGTTCTTTGGTTTTGTTTCAAGCTAGTTCTTCTGGACACTTCGTGATCGCAAACTTAACAAATCACGTAACCAGGTCGCCATTTTCTAACGACTTGAAGTTTAAACTCGAGGAATATTATAAAATAAATCCTTCGTATCGTACCAAAGCGGGGATGGCACGGGGTTAATGCGCGGCTTATTAATAGGTAGTAATGACTGGTATACCTACTCATGGGTATACCTATAGATTTTATTTGTAGGTATACTTTACCTGTATAGGGTGGTTTATGGTATGAGAGAATCATCATCATCATCATCAGCCCGTCACGTTCCCACTGCTGGCACACGGGCCTTCTCTCATTGAGAGAGAATAGGCCATAATCCACCACGCTGGCCCAGTGCGGGTTGGTGGATGTCACATGTCCTTGACTTTTTGTGAAAAGTTCTTAGACATGCCGGTTTCCTCACGATGTTTTCCTTCACCGTTTTTAGAGCGAGTGTTAAATCCGCACACATAACGCGTATGACAGAATAAATCCATGCAATACCTGTTTATTGTTACAATCACATCGTCGACATATATGATGTTATGAGAGTAAGGAAAGCTTCAAGCGCGAAGTTTTCAAAATAATTAATAGTATTTAAATTGTCTAAAATCTATAAGTAACTTAACCTTGCTTTTACACACATATACATCTCGTCGCGTCTCTCTTGGTTTGGTACTAGACTCTTAGGAAGCTTGCAACTCCAGGTATGCGCTAAGACACATTTAAAACACTAATTATATACTCACACACATCCTCACACACCACGCACACACCCTCTCTTTCACACACAAACACACACCCTCTCACACACACACGCTCACGCGCTTTGACTGTAGAAAATATTTAAGTCAAACTCAAAAAATGTAAAACCCTTTTTAGCTCTCCTGTCCTGTTGGCTAATTGTTTTTTTTTATGTGCTGGAAGTTATACTTAAGATTTTTTTTAAGAGCTGTGATGTTCATTTAATAAAAAGGATGACCCTCCATCACCATTTTACTATCAGACAACTAGACGATCGACATAATGCCACTTCGACATGTTTGAAGTAGTTGCGTACCATCAAATAAAAGACATAATCGTCTCGTTTTAAAAATTCCAATTAAATAAAAAACCTTATAAAAAAGTCTTAAAAATAAGTATAGGTAGTCAAGTATAATAAGTTGTTAAATAAGAAATCATCAAAAATCACTTTGTAATTCACAATATTTCTTTTTAATTATTTATTTCAGATAAAAATTCATATTAAACATGTCAAATAATTAAATCTACAATATATTACATTAAATTAATCAAATCAAAATTAAAAACAGTCAAATCAAATAAAATTACAAAAATAAACCAACTCAAATTAAATTAAATCAAATTAAATTTCATTAAATAAATCAAATTAAAATTAAATCAAATAAAATTACATTAAAATAAACCAATTCAAATTGCATAATACTTAAATTAAAATACAAACATTTACTTTTTTAATAGTTTTGCACAAAAATAGTACAAGAAATGACTTAATGCTGTGTAGCATTATCTACCAGTCTTCCAGGTCATGAAAGAAATACAGTGGACGTGCAGCTACGTCTACAGCCAAAAGTATCTTGAAATTAGGTACTAAATAAATAACATCAAATTACTATAAATGTAGTTAGATCAAATGAATACATTCCAAAAACCAATCAAAAACAAATTGAAATATCGACAAAACCATCAGCTCGTTATCTACCAACTTAATAGGTGCCAAAATCACCGGAAGTGGTGGACGGGCGGCGGATATTACGTTATCTGGCACCGGAATTCGCGCGATACAACATTCCTCTAAAATTATGCTGATATTCAGTTGTAGGCAAAATCTGCTATTGGCAAATATTAATTTGACGCTATGATCTCTTTCAAGCTTCGAGTATACTTTATCTGAGCTTTCAAGCAACCTTTGGATGGCAGAATAATAAAAAAATAATAATTTTGAAATTGTAAATTTTTCTCAGAGAAAAGTTATTGAAGTCCTTGATTAGTGACAAAACTAGGTTGTTGCAATCTTGTTTTAGTTTTTTTTAAAGAAAGAAACATTTATTTGAAACACTAAAACTATAAAGAATGAACACATGCCATATAGAAAACAAAAAACAAAAAAAAAACATTAAAACTGTTACAAATTATATAAAAAATAGGAAATTGTTGCAAACCGGCCTCAACTCTGCATTGTGCTGGTCCTGCGACCAGCGCTGGTCTTTCGTTGAAGCCGTTTGAGTGACTTCAATACATATACAAGACTAAATTAATATTCTATATACACTATATTAATTATCATTTATCATTTATTTAAAACACAATAAAGTTATCCGAAAAATTAAAAACAATTAGCCAACAAAAAAAAATACCCAAGCTATATACTAGTGTAATAAATAAATTAAATTAATAACCACAAACCTATAAAAAAATATTTGTTTCACACAATTTTAGTGTAGACCAGTCTATTATTTGATATTCATGCTGTGTTTACCTATAATTGGGTAGGTACATACATCTTTACCAAATAACCCATTTTGATAATAGTAATTGGATATAATGTATTAATCTGTTGATAAAAATATATACATTTTATAATTGTAGACCCAACACCACAGAAGAGATAATAGCACTAGCTTACACCTAGGTATAGAATAGGTCTCACCTGCGATTTTCCGACATAAAAAGTATTTGTTAGTCTAAGGTATAAGCTAACTCCATTCTAAATTTCACTCAAATCCGTTACAGCGCGAAGAAGTGACAAACATACAAACACACTTACATACAAACTTTCGCATTTCTATAGTGTGATGTGATATATACATGTGATATATACCGCTGGGGTAGACGTGTTCTAGAGTGGAGACCGCGAATTGGCAAACGTAGTGTAGGACGCCCTCAGGCAAGGTGGAGCGACGATCTTCGCAAGGTGGCTGGCAGCAGCTGGATGAGAGTAGCCGGGGATCGTGCTCAGTGGCGTGCAATTGGAGAGGCCTATGTCCAGCAGTGGACTGCAATAGGCTGATGATGATGATGATGATGTGATATATTATGTGTTGGGAAGGCCCCTGGTTTAGGAAACTACTTGTGTAGACACACTGGCGCCGTCCCATCTTTCGGAGACGTCCCTATCGGCATTACGCCGCTACAGCAGCAGAATCTCTCAAACGGCGCAAAAATTCAGATCTCGATACGGGTTACCTGTTTGTGTCGTTTGGGATAGATACGTTAGGCCGTGGGGACCTGGAGCGGTCAACATTTATAAGGATTTTGCGGGGCGGCTGGTGGAGTCCACACGTGACCAAACTGCTGGCGTGTATTTTCCCTAAAGAATCTGCCTGCGAGGCAACGCCGCCAGCATTTTGGGCATGTTGCCGGACGACGGGCATCGGTTGAATTATCTGTAGGCCATTCAGTTGGCTCAACCGATACCCGTATGTACATATTATTAATTTTTATTTAGTTTAGTTTACATTTTTTTATGTAATGACTCAAATGAAGTCCCACCATTAAAATTACAATCTAACCTAATAAGACTAATAGTAAATTATGGTACTAGTGTGTAATGTTGGTGATTACCGCTGAGGCGCCATTGAGACCCAAGCCGTTAGGTGAGGGTCTTAAGAGATCCGAGGACGGTAATCATCAATACACACGTGTATCATACGACGTTTTTCAACACACTTGTGAATAAAATAACAATAAAAACTCATTTTCAACAGTGAAAACGAGTTTTGAAAAATGATTCTCTATGGCGGTAATAATTAATCAGTTTTCCTATGTGCGCGCATTTCGATCAGCCACAGACTGAAGGGATGAGGTTTTTTTTTTTATTTTCCGCGCATAGGGTTTTTGCCTATTTTTTGTATATGCCACGTACAAAATGGGGAATTTAAAGTTTTCTTTTATTATAGAGAAAACAAAATTTATATTTGAGTGAAAGTTTTATTTATTAAACATGTACGAGTTAAAATTACCTATTTAAATAAGAAGTTGCATGAAATGAGCAAGCAATAGGAACATTAATTTATTTGTTCTATTAAACACGATCTTTATTTGAATACAATTTTTTAAGAACAAAGCACCTCAACAAATAAAATTAAAAAAAAAAACTATAACTCACTAGTGAGTTATAGCAATGAAAAAGTCACAGTTTGATTATGGGTGTCATTCTGTGCCTAATTGCGGTGACCATAGAGCCACTTTATGAGCAAGTGTGTTGAAAAAAATATAAAATTTGACATATATCTAGTTTACAGTATATACTTTAGTTTTTGAAGTATTTAGCCTTCCATAAGTGTTTTTTTAAACACTACATACCTACAAACTTTCGCATTTATATTAATTAATTAGTATATTTATTTACAAGTGTATTTATATTTGAACAATTTTCGGACCAACTAACTAATTAAAATAGGTATCAAGGCAAAGCAAAATCCTGTGGTCAAAGGTGCCAAAATTAAAGGTAGTGGTGGAGGGACGGACGGATATTACGTTATCTACTGCCGGATATCGCGCCTGTCACCCTGGAGATTCGGAAACTATGTTAGTACTTAGAACTTAGTAGTTTGTAACTTAATAAATTAATTATTTAGTTCGTTCTTTGCACACGAAGAAGAGATGGTGGAGGAAGGAGGACGTCTCTGTCTTCCAGGTTCATGTCGCTATATAGAAACTGTGTCGTGTAAAGGTCATTAATTTTTATAACGTTATGATGAATGGATAGAACTTTAGTGCTGTATGAAGCGAGATTTACTTAAGTCAATGTGACCTATGTATATACAAAGGCATATGTTTAACTGGCCACCAGATATATGAAATGTAACGGCAAAAAATCACTTTATATTCCCAAAAATAGTAAATGATCATCAAAAAAATATCATCAAATAAAATAAATATAATCACCAAAAAAATAGTTTATCATCATTAAAAAAAGTAAATGATCACTAAAGTAGGCTCCACCAGAAGTCTCGCTCGTCACCCCTTCATGTCGTTTCCCCTACTTGACCTTCGCTCCGCTGCGGAAGTCGCCGGCTCGCTTTGCTCGCCACCTCCCCCCTTCGCTTCACTCGGCCTCGTAGGCTCGCTTTATTCAAGACCTCCTTCGCGACCTTTTGGTTCCGCGCTTTTTATATACACTCTAGGGGTAAAAGCGAGTTGGACCATGGAAGAGTGAGGTGCGGCAAATCGGGTAAGATTTGGTGGACATTTACTAAATTTGATCTGCCGATAATTGTATCGGCAGATCAAATTTAGTAAAGTCAATAGTCAATTTTTAGTAAGCACACAACACTGCATCAATATGCACACAACATTTTTCTATTTTAAAGGTGCTAAAATGTCTTTACCTAGGTATTGTTCAAAATAGTTCTAGGGAATACTTTATTGTAGCGCAATAGAAAGTACTTATTACTAGTTTGGTACCTTAATTCAAGAAATTCTAAATCAACAAGGAAATGAGTTTTCGTACAAAAATGAGCTGTAACAAGATATGAATCTAATATTTCCCAATTTCCTTGTAAATAACTTCAGACCGGATTCTAATAATGACCTTGTATATTAAGTATTGTTTCGTTCAGCGCATAAACAAGAGGCGAGTTTGTATCATAACAGCTTTGTTTTCTGTTCCACCCCGTGCCAGCTTTTTAATAACCCCTCATTTCTCGAAAACAACAAACTCATACATACACGCACACACCCTCACACGTTCTCACGACCAAAACTAATACCTCTTATTGAATTTTTTTTGCTGGCAAATTGTTTCTCGTTTTAATTTCTTGAATAAGTTCTTTTGTTTTTGTTTTTAACCGACTTCAAAAAAGGAGGAGGTTCTCTGTTCAATTGTATTTTTTTTTATGTTTGTTACCTCAGAACTCCGTCATTTATGAACCGATTTGAAAAATTATTTTTGCGTCGGGTTCAGTATAGCTACAAAGTGGTCCCATATAAATTTCATCGATATGTGACCTTGGACTTCGAAGATACATTGAAGTCTGTTTTTGTTTTTTTCTAAAAATTAATTATGTATTTATTTATTTATTTTATTATTATTTTGTATACATGTATTACAGTCACTCAAACGGCCTCAACGGAAGACCAGCGCTGGTCGCACGACCAGCACAACGCTGAGTTGAGGCCGGTTTGCAACAATTTCCTATTTCTTTTATTTAACATGTTACTCTTTTATTTTTTTTTTGTTTCTGTTTTTTTTTCTATGTCATGTGTAATAAGTTGTTGCAAATATACGTTTCTTTCTTTCTTTCAAAATCGTTCCTAGAAAAAAGCCGCATTAAGACGGCGGGGTTCCGTACCTCCATTATGTAGATAAGAAGCTCATCAAAAGAAAAGTCTGCGTCTGACACATATGCCTGTGACCCGTAAGTAGAGCAGAGACGAGATCATTTGTACCCTATTTATGTAGGTACCGTAGGAAAATTTCTTTCGTTTTTTACAAGAAGCTTTGGAGATACGTGTATTGAATATCACAATAAATAGAGTTATCTTTGGAATAAGGTATAGACGTAGGGTGCTTTTAGATTTTTATTGTCTGCGGTTCGAGACTTGTACTTTATGCTTCATGTATTTTTGATGACCTCGTTGTGGAAAGACCTGGCTAAGACAGCGGGAGGAAGTTTATGTATTTTAGTGTGCAGAATAAGCTGTCAATGATGATTGCTGTTGTAAAATTGGCATTTCACTACTCTTGAAGTTGTTATTGTCTTGAATGAATGAACTGTCTTTTATTTGAAGTAATGCTCTGAAACGTAGCGTTGGACGATATGACCTTTAAAAGTGCACTTTTGTGCCTATTTAATAAATGATATTTGACTTTGACTTTTGGCTTTGACGTTCAGAAGCAAGATAGGTTGATAATATCACGAAAACGGTGAGACATTTTTTTTTTGTTTTTTCTTTTATGATACCGATTGATGAGACGAGCATATAGTTCGCCTGGTGGTTAGCGCCACGCCTACCCATAACAATTGCAGTGCCATCCAGAATTTTATATACAGTAAAAAGTACTGCATTGCATTGATTGTTAGTTCTGCATTGCGCTCATCACCCCATCCAGACATCAGATATTAGTTGGACGAGAATGGCGTAGAGCCAAGGCAAATGGTGCAGCAGTGGGAAGTGAAAGGCTGTGGGTGATGATGATGAATGCGCTGAAAGTGTGCGAAAAATTACCATGGAGGTCGTCAAAAAGATGCAAAAGTTCAATGATTACTTCTGACTGCTTCGAAAGTGGAGTTAATTGATTGTTGATTTTTGTATTAAGTACAAATTTTGCAATAAATAAGGATAATTTTTAACCGTTCACCAGAAATACTGATTGTGCACCAAATTTGGTCTGTTTTTAGCACTCAAACGTATAAGGGGCAGCCCTTGGCCCTTGGGCCACCCCAACGGTATAAAGGGCAGCCCTCAGTGGCCCTTGAGCCACCACAACGCCGCGAACATGTAATATTCATAAAATAGGTGCTCATTATGAAATATTTTAATAAACATATTTTGGTGCACAATCAGTATATTTGGAGAACGGGAATAAATTGAGGTAGGTACAGTTAAATACGATCCATTAAATAACAATCACTTAACCAGTTATAAGACGTTATTAATTTTGTTAAAAGGAACCCTAAAAATCGCATTTTATTCAGTATTCACGAGCGTCATATATCAAGACAGCAATTCCGTTGGATCGTGCCGTCCTAAAGTGATTACTATACCATGCATACGACATGGTAGCCATTTATTTAAATTAAACCGTAAAATATTCAGGTATATTGTGAAATAATCATCATCATGGGGCACGAGCCTTCTCTCACAGAGAGAGTATAGTCATAATACGCCACGCTGCTGGTCCAGTTTGAGTTGGCCGGTTAAATGTCACATGTCCTTGAGCTTTGTGATTCTTGGACATGCTGGTTGCCTCACGATGTTTTCCTTCACCGCTTTTAGAGCGAGTGCTAAATCCACATTGATGTGGGGCACAGCGGGTATCTATGTAACTCTGGTGCGACGGATGGGAAGCAAATCGTAGTGTTCCCGCAGAGCCACAATCGCTCTATTTGAAATAATATGACCACAAAAAGTATTATTTAACTAAATAACAATTTTGCACTAGCGTAAAGTTTACAAATAATTGGCTTAGAAAATAAAAGCTCCGTGTAGTAAAATTTAAGCGTCACCTTTGCGTTTAACTAAGAAAAGTGCCTCAGAAAAGTTCAATTTTAAGTTGTTCTTTGAACTTCTTTATTTAAAGTTCTTATGAGAATATATAAGAAGTTATAATCATCATCATCGGTCATTTTAACGCTGTTATTTAAAACGCCCTTATGTTTTAAGTTTACCATAGTTTATATATGCGTTGTAGAAATTGTTCAATGTTTAATAGGCTCATCTATAACATACCTCATTATCTACAACTTAAGACTATATATATAACATATCTCATTATCTACAACTTAAGACTCCTCCGCACCGTAGCTCATTCAATGACCACCCGTTTACTGTTGAAGCTGTTCGTTTGTGGAAGGAGCTATCTGTCGAAATTAAACGCTGTCAAACATTGGCTATTTTCAAAGATCGCGTCAAAGCTTATTATCTTTCTTAAATTCTGTATTATTATTATTATTATGTACTTTTTCTCCTCTTTCTGCTATTAATATTTCCCTTTGATTAATGTTTATATATATATATATAAAAACATAAACATTAATAACATTTTAATATTAATTTTTTAATAATATTTTAATATTATTATTATTTTTTTTTTAATATTATTTTTTTAATATTTTATTTTTTTATAATAATTTTAATATTTTTTTTTTATTAATTACATTTTATTATATATATATATATATATATATATACCAAATTTCATCAAATTCGGTTCGGTAGTTTTTGCGTGAAAGAGTAACAAACATCTATATATACAAACTTTCGCGCTTATAATATTAGTAAGTAAGGATATTATGTCCGAACACTTTGTGTTGCAACCTTCGTGTTAATTTATATTTTTATTTCCTCGTCTTCTCAAAAGTTTCCCTTTATCCCATACACTTCAATTCCTAGAAATTAAATATTTGTCGGATCCTTACATCAGGCTCTTTCCAAAGTTATGCCAATTTGATTTTCTGCTCTGTTAATTTTCGCTTTCGTTCGTTTATTCTGAGAAATACGGTTCCAAGTGGTTTTCATCTCAGCAATTTATATTCAGACTCCATGAAATCGGAATCGCATAATTTTTGAGTTAAATTAGTTAATAAACTCATATTTGTAATGGAATACAAAATGTAGAGCGGACAAAAATTTCAAATATTAACATAAATAATGTTTCTGTTTATGAATAAAATTAATATTAGATATTCTTGATTTTAAAAATAATCTTTTCAAGGTTTTCACTCGTCTCTCGTATGCAGGAGGCCGTCTGGGTACGTCGCCGCCAAGCAGTAATGCGCAAGCATTACTGTGTTCCGGTTTGAATGGCATTGTAGCCAGTAATTATATCTGGGATTAGATGCGACAAAAATATTAAGTGGGATCTGTTGTGTGGCAGCTGGCAATGGCGGAGGGGAAGGTGCCCAGAAAGAATATATATATATATATATTGCGTACATTGAAAGCTAAATAAAAGCTTGTAAAATAGACGGAATTATTAAACGGTACTAATTGGAGTCGACATGTGGCTCTAGATGTGGGCCATAAATGGGCGTTGTCATTCAGTGTGGCACTGCGGCCTGCTCTGGGCACCTTCCCCTATATATATATATATATATATATATATGTTTGTATGTATGTAGGTATGATGTAGGTATGTATGTATGTAACTATGTTTGTTCGGGTGGAATCTTGCAAGCTGAATCAGAACCACTTCCTCTTGTCACGTTCCTCTTACGAAGTTGAAATTGCATACTTCTCAAAGTCCGATGACAATGCAATATTATGGTGACAGCCAGCTGGATGGAGACGGAAAGTGGGCAATGGAAGTCCTTGACGGAACGTAAACTACTAGCGTTTGGGCTCATTTTAATCTGCTCGCGGTTTCGATTACGAATTTGTTAACAAAAAAGCTTATTTACAACTTATATGAGACGTTTATTCTATCATCTAAGCTGAAAAGCATCAAAAAACCGTAGACTGGCTGTCTGAAAGATAGTTACTTCATAAATCTTATTTTATTATTAAAATTATTTATTACAAGAATAGAGGCCATACCAGTTCAGAAGAAATAATTAGATTGTTCTAATTTATTGAAATGGCGAACAAAGTCAGTCGCTTTAATCTGCAAACAAATTAGAATATCCATAATTTGAGTTTAACTTTACAGAGAGCTTGGACTATATAGCTGGGTAAATTAATTAATTAATTATCGGATTTTGATGAAAATTTGTAAGCGGTAATTTTGAGAATTAAATTTCTGGGGATTTTTAATTGGCATGTATTTAAATGATCGTTTTAATTTTGCAAAAAGAGCAAGCAAAAGAATCTACGAAAAGTCAACTTTTTTAATGATTGATCCCGTTTCTCTGAGACATAAAAACAAATTAAATCAAACGATATTCTCAATTTACTTTCTGGCGCTTTGCCGGCCGTTGCCATGGCACGCTTGCTTTGCTCGCTCGGCTCGCGCGATGTGTACTCACTACTGTAACATAACCTAACCTAGTCTTTGAGGCCGTTTGTGTTGTCGAAGTATTTTTTGTCGAACAAATCAGTTTGAATTTAGAAGATCAAATAATATTGTCCCTTTTTAATTGGCTTGCGTTTGACATCTCACCTGATGGTGAACGACGATTCGGTCAACGATGTACCACGCTTGCCAAGATAGTAAGTACCTGTTCACTCGAGACTTGAAAATTCCTAGTAATTACACACTCGGATTTCAACATTTTGGGAGCTTAACATTGTGGAATTAAAGAGAAATTTATATAATACTAGCGACCCGCCCCGGCTTCGCACGGTTATTATACATATAAACCTTCCTCTTCAATCACTCTATCTATTAAAAAAAACCGCATCAAAATCCGTTGCGTAGTTTTAAAGATTTAAGCATACATAGGGATAAAGAGACAGAGAAAGCGACTTTGTTTTATACTATGTAGTGATATGCTGCCTGGAATAGGACACAATATAGGCTCCTTGTTATCACTGTGGCTGTCATTTATATCTTTTGAGTAAAGGCGTTGTCATAATACAACGCGACTTCGTGATAATCGCGCGAATAAGCATCGGGACGATTTCTAAGTTCGTCCCCGCGCAAATGTCAATTAGGACACTTGTTCGGCTCCTGTGTGTCTGATCGCCGGTTCGCTCGAACAAAATTCGCTCGCACAGAGTCGCGCTTTATTATTACAACTGATCGAAGATTACAACGCCTAATGGTCCTTTTTCCGATACGGCGGTAGAGTTTGTAATAAATTGCCATTCATAAATTCGTCTGTGATACCTAATTGAATAAAGGACTATTAATTGATTTGCACTGGGCTAAGTATGAGATGAAAAAAAAATGCTCTTCAGAAAGATGTGTGTGTGATCTTTGGGCGTATTTATTTCATTTAATTTTATATTATTATTCATATTATTCATTTATATCATATTTACTGTATCAAAAATATTTATAGGTTCAGCGAACAATGCAATAGCAATAAACTCTGTGTATTACATTTCGGTTACTCTAAAAACCTTTAGCGTCTGTGTAGTGAACTTTGCTTATCACACCCACCAGGTCAACGAAATAATATAGACGTGGGTCATTTTATATAAAAATGGAACTGAGCCAATTCTGTACATTGAATATATTTGGCCAACCAATTAAGATACCAACTAACTACTGAACATGAATCTACGGCTTTTAGAAATTTTGTCTGTTTGATTGTTTGTTTGTTTGCACTGGACATTTTATAGCAAAATATACTAGTAGCTACTAGCAGCCATTAAGAAAAAAATGCAACTATTAACATACTAACATTATAAATGACAAAGTTTGTGAAAATAGATCGATTGATGGATGTTTGTTTTTGATGTTTACGGAGTAGGACATTCATCTTGGAAAATCAAACAGTTTCTGAGAGAAAACTATAAATCAAATTCTACGCAGACGGAATCGCAGGTATCGGCTCGTATCAAAGTAAATGCTCATTAATATAATGTTGCGAATTATCAAAGCGCTGTATCAGAACGTTTGGTTGGTGCAAATATTTCCCTGTCTTTTATCCTGCTCCTGCAAATACTCCTCTCGCGTACATAAGAGCGAGATCGCTGCACGCCCCCACCGTGACGCTTCCTAACGCAATTGTTGAAAATAAAAACTAATATCAGAAGGTTTGCACAGTGACAACTGCATTCCGCCCCGCTCTCGTCGAAAAAAAAAACTGTGCGTGATTCTACCAAAGAAAACTAACTATTACTACTGTGAATTGGATACAAGTCTCTTACAAGGATCGCTTGTCATCAGCATCGAGTGTAAAGGTATTGGGCACTCCTTATCGTGAACTGCCTCTTTTCTAGCCTAAGTATTCCTACACAGTTCAAAGTCTTCATTTAAATTTTCCAAGCAGTGGAACTCTTTGCCGACATCTGCGTTTCCGGATAGCTATAATCTGAGTGTCTTTAAGACAAAAGTGAACAGGTTTCTTCTTGGCGAGCTAGCTACATCTTCGACCTCATTGTCACTTAACAACAGTTGAGATAGGAGTCTATAATTAATTAATAAATAACCGGCCAAGTTCGAGTCGCACTCGCGCACGAAGGGTTCCGTACCATTATCTATAAAAACGGCTAAAAATCAAGTTACATTTAATCACGGAGCCCCCTTAAATATATATTTTATATTGCTTTTTATTATTTGTTGTTATAGCGGCAACAGAAATACATCATCTGTGAAAATTTCAACTGTCTAACTATAACGGTTCATGAGATAAAGCCTGGTATAGACGGACAGACAGACAAACAGACGGACGGACAGCGGAGTCTTAGTAATAGGGTCCCGTTTTATCCTTTGGGTACGGAACCCTAAAAAACAACCAAATTTGTCTGTACTTTTGCTATTTTCGCTAACAGGCAGTATATATAAGTAGGTATAGTGAAGATATAGGTACAACGCAATCAGCACGGAGCAAATCTCATTACATTGAAGTTCACAAACATTTTCACAGATATAAACACGAATTTGATAGGCACTTGTCATGTAAACGATCTTTAGTTTACAAGGTCGAGTTAAAGCGACGCTATTGGATGATATCTATCAGTACCATTTGTGTGTTACGTCAGCCGTCACGGCGGTTTGTACCACTGTAGAACCATGTCGCAGTAATGATTTTAATAACAAGATAATTGAGAGAAGCAAATTACTAACTAATGATTTCGACAGGGTACTATAATGATTCTTATTATTGGTACTGGTCGGACGAGGACGGAACTGTATAATCCTAATCAATAATTGCGACTGTTTATATTTTTGTCACTCGTAACGTCTGAACAGTTTGCATGGATTAAAATAGATTATGCTCTGATTTCAAACGTAGAATATCACTTTTGCCCAGCAGACGGACAGTATACAAAAAACATGTCTGAATTTTCAAGCCCAAGCCAGATTATAAGTATCGGGAGTCAATCTTTCCCGATACTTATAATCTGGGAATCTTTAAATCTCGAGTATCTTGGCACGCGTGCTACATCGTCGACCGCTTCGTCGCTTACTGAGATAGTGGTCAAACGTAAGCCAATAATGTATAGAAAAGCTCTTACTTGCATTTCTTTTTATTTATTTCTCACCTGATAGCCAAACATTTGACCGGAGTCTTACATGATGACAAGAATTTCAATATACCAAAATTTTAAAAACTCCCGACACAAAAATCCTATAAAAAGTAAAAAACGGTTGAACCAACTTTGATGAAACATATCTAATAACCACCGCCAGATAACATGCTTTAAAAAAAAACCTTATCCAAATCGGTTCACTGATTTAAGAGCTACGGTGCCACAGACAGTCACAAATAGTGTACAAAATGATAAGACCCCTCCCTTGAAAAATTAAGAAGCGGTCGATGATGGATCATATTTGCCTAGAAGATACCGATTCACTCGGGACTTGAAGTCACCTAGATTATAATTTTAGTTAACCTACATTTGCATGACTTTAGTATTCCATTTACGTATAATCAAACGGCTGCGTATTAATCCAGGGTATACCTAAGCTATCTTCATTCCAAATTTTACTCAAATCCGTTGAGCAGTCACAGCGTGAAGAAGTTACAAACACACTAGCACACAAACCTTCGCATTTATAATATAACGGCCTCTGTGGTGTAGTGGTCAGGCAGGTTAGCGCAAATCCTATACACCATTGAGGTTGCGGGTTCGGTTCCCGCGCCGGGACGAATGGTTGTTCACAAAAAACGTATGCATTATTTTCATGTTTGGGGTGTTGTGGGACATGGTCCTCATATTTCCTGATTCCCTACAGGGAATCCTAGTGAGGGGCCAGGATCTACGTTTGTGATAGTTGGACGTATTTATAAACCAACTTCTAAAAAGGAGGAGGTTCTATGTTCCACTGTACATATTTTTATGTATTTTCAATGATTTCTCCGCCAACTGTTGACCGATTTCAAAACTTCTTTTTGTGTTCATTTCAGTATAGCTACGAAGTGGTCCATATAAATATCATCGATATTTGACCTAGGACTTCGAAGATACATTGAAGTCAGTTTCTTTGGTAAAATGTATAATTGTTTATAATAGAAATATTAGTGTAATTTAGTTGTTCATCCACTCAGACTGATCAAGGCGTCTGAAGTCTGGTTCTTAGCAGTTGACTCATTAAACCTAATTTATTCGTATCGACATCGACGGCTCGCTTTCGAAGGTCAACAACATTATTTGACAGGCCCTCGGATATTATTGATTTCGAATTTATAACAGTTCAATCGGTATTAATAAAGCTGAGGTAACCAATAGGATATTGACTGAGCTATCCTGATTCATAAAACACTTAACAAGATACTGACACAATTTGGATGACGTAGTGCCGATAGATATACCATTATTAGTCACTCCTGGTAGGTCTCTCGTATGCGGGAGGCTGTCTGGGTAGGTACCACAGCTTTGCCAATTATTCTGCCGCCAAGCAGTAGTTCGCAAGCGTTACTGTGTTTCGGTTTGAAAGATATTATAGCCAGCAAAATTACATAATAAAAATACATAAACAACTTTTGAACTTTGATTATTTATATCTATGTAGGTACTGTTTATCTTAATAATTTGTTGACGTCATTACCTATATGTATATATTTACAACTGTTAGGTATTTTGTATCCTGAACAATCATTCTCTCATAGTTGATTACCTAGCATTAATTGTTATTTTATTTTATTTATTTTTTGTGGGCTGACAGCTACTGTTAATAAGTTTTTGGTTGAAAAATATTTTTTTCCAAACTAGTTTAATAAATTCGTAATCAGAACCGCGAGCAGATTAAAGTGAGCACAAATACTGGTAGTAAGTATACGATTTTCCGTCCAGGTGTTTTATTGCCCACCTTCCGTCTCTCTCCATCATCAGATGACAGTCACCATAATATTGCATTGTCTTCGGACTTTGACAAGTATGCAAAATATCAACCCTCTTCACGCCGCAACGGCTGAACAGATTTGAGTGAAATTTGGAATGTGGATAGCTTACACCCTGCTACTTTTATATCTTTGGAAAACTGCGGGCAAAACCGCGGGGCGTAGCTAGTGAATAATTTTAGTTAAATAAGCTACGGCTTTAACTTCAATTATACGGCATATAAGGCATATATCTCACTAGCTGCGCCCCGCGGTTCCACCCGCGGTTTCCCGGAATAAAAAGTAGCATATGTGCTATTCCAAGTCCTTAAGTACCTACATACCAAATTTCATCAAAATCGGTTCGGTACTTTTTGCGTGTAAGAGTAACAAACATCTATACATCCATACATACAAACTTTCGCGTTTATAATATTAGTGAGAAAGTAAGGATACGGCATACCATATAGAAAAATTGCTCGTCGCGCTGATATTGTAATTCTGAACCGATTGGGTAAGCACGGGTCCCGGACGCTTAGATACGAAAACTGAAGTCTCAAGGTCAAACAAAGCTGGTCTCTACAAATTTCTTATGGTTTTCTAGTTTATCTAGACCTGACATGTCATTTACGTTCATTCAATGATAAGATAGACTATAATACCGCAAAATAGAAGATAATGTCTTTCTTTCTAAGAGTACGTGTTTCAGAAAAGGAAATATTTTGAGTAGGTATTTGGAAATTGCGCAATTTATAAATAAATAATGAAAGATCAAAACTTAAAAAACCTTACAACAAACGCGCTATATATATAATCTCATTTCTATCATGATCTATCAAGAAAATTAATTGACGTATTCTTTGTCGTGGATATCTCATAGCACGTTTTCTTCCTCCATTTTGTCACGTTCTGGCAAGATGTTAGATGTAGGATTCACCCGGAGTTTTCTCGGACTAAAAAGGTAAAAAGCATAGCTTCGAGAGTCAAGAGTTAGAAATAATATTAATACAAAGGGCAAACGCACATACTATTTTATATTCCATTCTTCTTCTCTCGTGTGGGTGTGTGGCCCTGATGTCGGAGTTTTTAGACCGCGCAAAAGCCTCCGACATGGCCTAACGTTATCCTAAGACAACCACCGGGACCGACGATACAACGTGCCCTCCGAACCACGGTAGCGCTCAGATTTATTCCATTGATCGAGTTAAAAGTAACACTAAAAAAAGTTAAACAAAAAGAAAAAAACACTTCTTGGGTAGAAATTCAGATTTGGACTTTGAAGAGATTTGAAAACTTGTAACAAAAACAGATAGATCGATAGATAAACAATTTATTGTTAAAAAAACCTTAAAAATAGGTGCATGAAAAACAAGTACATTTCACAGTAATCAACATAACGATAGGCGGTCTTATCGCTCAAAGTAAACACAAAACAGTGCATTTTTCAGAGGATATGTTAAAAACTTTTGAGCGAACGTTAATATAAAATAACTTTGAAAAAAGAGGGCAGGTGTGCATGCGACTGTCGGTGTGTCAGACTGAAAAAAGAGACATCCCCGCAGAGTTTCTTGATGCTATCATCTCTAGCGGGCGTATTTCCAATGCACTGGTAGAGCCAGCTTTCGCATTTATTTTCTGAGCCCGGACTTTCCCGGAGTAGGAAATAAATGGGTAGACATGCTTAGCTTTTTTTCAAAGCCATGACAACTTTAGTTACACATGTAACCTATTTAATTTGTATCATGTGTATAAGGTGATCAACGTGCATTTTTGTGCCTATTTAATTAATATCTTTTGACTTTTGACATTTAAAAGCAATGTTAGAACTTTATTTACTTTACATGTACAGTTACTGAAATATAATTAAAATATAAAAATAGTATTTTAATATATTGTTACTAATAACATGAAACTAAAACTAAAAACCTTAAAAAATATAATATAATAACTAAAATATATTATTAAAAGGAGTCCCTTTAGGCAAGGTTCCGAAGATACTGGCAGCGTTCCCCCTTTGAATAGCTAGACTAATGCTTTGTCCGAGGTAGCTGACAGCTCTTCGGTATCCTGTGATGTCGACTAACCTTTTTGCTGTTTCCTTAAAAAGCTTTATAGCGCTAGGACCCCACGGACCAAGGGTCTCGACACCGAATGGGACAAAATCATATTCGGAGCCTAGACCCCTGTATTTGCATGCTTTAACTTTTTCAGCCGCTTCACAAGCCGCACCAGCTCTGTTGTTAGTTCCATGTAGATGGGAAGGGGCCAGCGTGTCTGAACGTTAGAACTATAGGTCCGTTGTTGGCAAAATAGGTCAACTTTCTTCATTTTCCTGAACTGTAGGTTGTACGGTTACATTTCTATCTTCGGTTACGTTTTGTTACGCAACCTTTCACCAACGTTTACATAGCCTTACAAATTACCATTACAATAGATTGCAAGTGAGAATCATTGGAAACGAGCCAGACCGTGAAAGGTAAATCGACACGAACGGTACAGACCGATCGAACTCTATTTTAGTAGTTAGCAGTCGGAACACAACTGTTTTCATATAATACAATTGAGGTTATTCGTTGTAAGCCTTCTTGTCCACATTCGATTCCACACGGTCTTTTTTCGTAGAAGATACGATTGAAATGAAATGAAATAAAATTTGTTATTATCATTACAAACTAAACTTTAGATACAGATAGTGTTTTTAAAACTAAGCTTAATTTATCAATCCAAAGAGGATAGTTTCACCCAAAATAGACTAAACTAAGATTTTAAATAACTAGGAAGAAGAAAAATTATATTGCTCGTGCAGTGATCGACCACTGGGCCAGTGAGCGAACTGCTTAAACAACCAAATTGCTTCTATCCTCTTTATATTGTCTTACGGAGACGAATCAGCGCTATTGCATTCAATCTCAAAAATTTGGATAAACCTGTGTTTTGAAAGAAAAGAAAGAAAGAAACCTTTATTTGCAACAACTCATTAACTATACACACATGACGTAAAAAAACATAAAACCATACAAACATGTTTTGGCTTGCAAACGTCCTCTCTCCAGGGCATATGCCAGGTCACGTTTTTTTTTTTAATTAGATTGCATACGGCTCGTGATTTGTCAATTTAACTTAGTAACGACAGGGTAAGAGGAGGTAATAGGTCCTCTTGTCGTTGCCTGATCGAAACTTGTTTATCGCGTGATAATAAACACACTAAATAAAAACTACGGTCATATTGTTCTCCTTGTATGAATTACATACGAGAACTGAGCTTTCTAAGCTTGTTACAGGTGAGTGGTGCTTTAGACGAATTGCTCAGTCCCTGAGCTTATTAAGGCCGGAGGGTGTAATGGATAATATTAGAGGAACTTTCCTGAGAAAAGGTTTAAGCTTACCCCCTATAAAAGACTAACCCCTATTCCTAAAGGGGCTCGTCTTTTAAAATTAGACCTAATATATTTTTAAGACGATAAAAAATAAATTATAATGACGTTTAATTAAGGCACAATTTAGATTAGCTTAATTTCTGAGACGAAATTGTAAGAACCCTTTCCTATTAGTATAGTGAGTGACAAAAGCCGTTAAAAATTTTAAAAATAATAATCCTTATTAAAGTCATCTTATAAAAGGTTTATGAAAAAATTAAAAGGAGTAGAAAATTTGACGCTCACTTTTACCCTAGCTAAACGGTTTTGGTCTAAAACCACGCGAAGCAAAGATTTTGTTTTTAATGACGTCTATGCTGTTTATATATTTTTTTTATGTAACTGAATGAGGTGACGAGCTGGTCGTTAGCCTGATGGTATATATATGAAATATGGCGCTAGAGATACGCCAACCCATAACAATAACAGCACCATCCAGAACTTTGTTTTGCAAAAACCTGTGCGGCGCTGCGCGCGTCACCCTGAGACAATTAGCTGTCGAGTCTCATAATGCCCAGTAATTTCACTGGCTACAATGCCCTTCAAACCGAAACACGGTAATGATAGCGCACTACTGCTTGGCGGCTGAATAACTGGCAAAGCGGTGGTACCCACCCAGATGGCCTCTCGCATACGAGAAACCTACCAATAGCATGAGTTTATTTACACAGTTCAATAGGTTATTTTCTAAGAAATGTAATGGAATCAGGCGTGACGTTGCGGAAATTCATCACAAAACTGAAACGCAAAACATTCACATTTTCATTGCGTTTCAGGTTATTTTCTTTCATGACTGAATCATTCAGTCAGTTGCATGTCCTTAAACTACGTGCAACTATGCAGTACATTTAACAAACGACACAATATACTATTAAAAACGTTAGCACTATAGACCAGTGACAGCTCATGACACAGTTTTAAATATATGGTGTTTTAAAGCGTGAATGATATATTGCAAATGGGTTAAATCGGTTCCGGAATCCGTTGATGACCTAGCTTAATTGCCAATGAAAAATCATACAAGTGCACGTTAAACTTTGGCAGTGGCAGTAAATGATTGGTTTTATTTGTAACTAGCTTTTTCGCGCAATTTCATCTGCGTAGACGACATAGAAAACACATTCCTCTTTTTCCAAGGCATTTTAGCAAAACCATTTTAGCAAGACCTCCCTTGCATATGAAGGCGCGTACTACGAAAAGGTTAAGCTGTATCTTTGCAATCACACAACCAATGTTTATGTAACATAAATTATGTAAGTTTGGAATAATGCTAACAAACCCTGAAACCCACATCAAAATCCGTTCAGCAGTTATCGAGTCTATAGATAACAAACATACAAATAAACAAACAAACAGGCAAAAATTCTAAAAACCATGGATTCGTGTTCAGTACCCTCTAAATAGTCGATCGCAGTAGGGTTTTCAACACATATATTGAAAGGGATATTAATCAGATCTCTATGGTTTTCAAAAATATCTTCATTGTACTCCATTAGCTCGGTTCCATTTTTATAATAGTATAGACTAGCTGTGTCCCGCGCGGCTCCATCCAGGGTTTCCGGGGATCACAAGTAGCCAATGTATTATTTTTCTTGACTATGTGTGTTCTATAATTGTGCGGTTGTCCAATAAATGTCTTTTCTATCTTTTTTATGTCTTTTTCCTTGAACTAAAGTACCTGCCTACCAAAGTTCATCAATCTGATTAGTCTTTGTGTGATTGAGTAATATACATACATCCTCACAAACTTTCCCATTCATAATATTCGAAGGACACTTGAATAAGTAGCGCTTATAACATGACATGCCAAGCCGTTCGTAGCTGATCTGCTAGGCTAAGAAACGTTTGCTGCGGTCACTACTTGGATAGACGTTTGTGGCATAGTGCTACCATGCTTCGGGCGGCACGCTAAACCGTCGATCCCGAATGTTGTCTTAAGATAACAGTTGTCAGGCATTGAACAAAAGGCTTTCAGGCGTTCAAAAACTTCGACACCAGGGTAAACCACACACCCGAGAAAGATCTATTCTCACATGCTTTTATTTAACTTGCAATGTATGTATGTAACTATGTTTGTTCGGGTGGAATCTCGCAAGCTGAATCAGAACTACTTTCTCTTGTCCTACGAAGTTGAAATTTTGCATACCTACTTGTCAAAGTCTAATGATAATGCAACATTATGGTGGCAACCAGCTGATCTGATGATGGAGACGGAAGGTGGGCAATCGAACTCCTTGACTGATTGAATCGTAAACTGCTAGTGTTTGGGCTCATTTTAATCTGCTCGCGGTTCCAATTATGAATTTCTTAAAAGGTTGTCTTGAAAAATATATATTTTTTAACTAAAACCTTATTTTATTTTGAAATGAAGATGGGATACCAGTGTCTACACTTCTAAATATTTCGGTAGGTATACAAAAGAGTGTTTTTTAAATTTTAATCTGTATCCTATTTCACAAGTCATAGAGTTTCATTTCCTGTGACCTTTCCGTCCAATTCATTCGGTACAGCGCACTTAGCGACTGTTTCCTTTTGTTACAACCCAAATATTTGTCTGAAACGTTTCGTGTGACACAACCTAACATAATAATGTTGGGGGAAAAGAATAAAAATGATTCTCGTGTATGTTTGCTAGTAAATTGAGGATAATAATGTGTGTGGATTGGAAACGTAGCGTAGATATGCTTTTTTAAAAGCTTTTATTTAACTTGCAATGATTATTACTTGTTTGGTTATCTTGCAAGTTGAATCAGAACCACTTCTTATCCTATGGAGTTGAAATTTTGCATTCAAGTCAAAGTCCAATGCACTATTATGGCCAGCCAGCTGATCTGATGATGGAGACGGAAAGTGGGCAATGGAACTCCTTGACGTATAATTAAACTAGCTACTAGTGCTTGGGGTTATTTTATTCTGCTCGCGGTTCCGATTACGAATTTGGTAAAAACTTGTTTAAAAAAATATATTTTTCAGCAAAATCTTGTTTTGTATGGCATACAAAAGGAGAGCTATAATACCTATATTATCAGTTTTTCAGGGTCATTTGTCATTGTTGTTGCACACGTGTGTTGAACTCGCAGGGTACCTCTGTATATCGCTTACAGTGTGATCTAATATTTAAAAAATGGGAGATCTTAAGTTTTTCATCTTCTTGCGGTGCTTATTCACTTTTGAAGGTTGGCTATCAACTCCGCATAGTCCTCTCTGTTCCTTGCCAGATGAACTAGTTCTTCTACGCTGGCGATTCCGATCCACTCTTGGACATTCCTAAGCACGACTTGCTTATCCTCCCGACGAGGGGTTTCCCCTATATCTTTCCCATCAAATATATTTTTCTTTGTTGTTTTTTTTCTGATTTACGATGAATCTGTGTTTGTCTGTGTTTCCACATAAATACAATCTGGGTGTGTTCAAATCAAGAGTGAACAAGTACTTATTGGGTAAGCGTGCTACATCTTCAACCACATCGTCGCTTCCCATCAGATGAGATCGTGGTCAAACGCTGACCCAGTCTGATGTAAAAAAATAAATTCTCGAATGTCAAGACTTTGGTGAAAACGGGTAGTAGTCAGAATGCGGCGGAAGCTACTTTGTTTTCTTAAAAGCTCTAGTAAATTTTCGGATAGCAACAGTTACAAACATTGGTTCCATAGTTCACAATCGTCACTGGAAACTATTTAGTTTTTTGTAATGGCCAAACCGCACGCTTTCACGTCTCGAAGGCGCCGCGCACTGCGGATCCCTAACCACGCATGCGTGCAAGCCCACAACGGAAAAACAACCCTAAGCCACTGAACATAATGCTTATATCAGCTTAGAACATGGTGACTAACTTTACCGAATAAATGACAAAGAAAAACCGACTTTCAGTGACTAAAAATAAAGTGTTTTTCCAGTTTTTAAGCTAATGTCACTACAAACAATTCAGAAATAAATTGTGATTGAAAATATGTTTCGTTTCGAGGAAGTGCGGAGGTGTAGTTAGGCACAACTGCGGCAGCCTTTATGTTTGGGCATTGCGTTTTCTTAACGACTATTTACACCACAATAACTTTATTTCACGTCAAGACATAGAAGTTAATAAAAATAATAATACCCAACAATCACATAAATCGAGCGTTACTAGGAGACTCTGTATTTAGGAAACCAGGACCTACGAGCACAAACATCTGGGTATTTTCCAAGCAGTAGTGCGCAAGCATTACTGTGTTCTGGTTTGAAGGGCATTGTAGCCAGTGAAATTACTGGGCATATGAGACTTAATATATTATTATGATGTATGATGTCTCGGGGTGATGAGCGCAATGCAGTGTTACGCAGTGCTTTTTATGGTATAAAAAGTTCTGGGTGGCACTGCCATTGCTATGGGCGTGGCGCTTACCATCAGGCAAACAACTCACTTGTCTCATCTTTCAGTAACATAAAAAATCACAACGCCCAGACACGAAACAAATGCTTTTTTCTGTACACAAATTGAACCTGCAACACTGCTTGGAACCGACTTTCCCAACCACAACACCACAGAAGCTGTCAAGGAAGCATAAAATAAAGGTACTGCTAAATAAAAGATAACAGAAGGCAGTACTCCTTGCAATAGCACGTATTGTCAGGAGGCTCCTCACTCTGCAGCCCTAACCACCGGTAGTTTGGGCCCTGCCCCGCTGCCGACAGCACTCTACGTTTTGGGCAATATGTTTGAACAAATTTGATTAAAGAAATTTTGTAAAATACTTAGATTTAAGAATCAAAAAAATATCGTGAACTATAACTATAAAAAAGTATAGTTAGTTATAGAAAAATAACTATAATTACTCTCATAATACTAAATCAAGGTTGGAAGGTCTGACCTATTTATTTGCATCTAGAACTCAGAAATTACGTAAACCCAAAACCCGCAATACACAGACATGGGAAATACTGACATTTATTTCTAGCAAAATATTCGCTTTCAAAATAATACGGAAAATCGAAACCTCTCTTTCGTAATGCTTATGAGTGGACCCGTTCAATGACCTGAAAAGTGCGGAAGGAAGGTCAAAAATTACTACTGAGTTTTACTTTATATCTATAGGTACCTATGCTATGATTTTGAGCATGGCGATATTTTAGATTACATTAGATTAGATAACTCTTTAATGTTTAACCATCTGAACATGATACCATAAAGAAAAATTCAAAACTTATAAACTAAAGAGTCTTATCGCTCAAAGCGATCTCTTCCAGACAACCTTTGGATAGAGAGAACTTTTGTTAACTCTGCAAATAAATATTTTTGATTTGATTTGATTTGATTTGAACTATTTTTAACCGATTTCAAAAAAAGGCGGAAGTTCTCATTTTGGATTTTATGTTTGTTACCTCAGAACTCTGTTATTTATAAACTGATTTGGATTTTTTTCCGTTGGGTTCAGTATAGTTTCAAGGTTCCATAAAAATTTCATCGATATTCGACCTTGGACTTCGAAGATACATCAGAATTGAAGTCGTTTTTTTTGTTATAAAATGAATTATCATGTATAGTATTAATTACTAGTTGAAAAATTCTTGACACAAGATCAAATTAATAAATTAGTCTTTAAATTAAAAATTATTGCACTTGAACTTGCTTGAACACGCCTTGTGAACACGTCTGTCTTCATGGAAGTATAGTTAAAGTACTCTAGAACACGCGTTGTGACGCTCGACGTCTGTCTCCATTAAAGATTTTGCAAGAGGAAAATAAAACGTAGAAATCTTTCTCTTCTCAATAGCATTTTTTTTTGCTAGGGGTTGAATTTCATAAAGGCCGAGTGGCGGCCTGTTGCGCACATTCGAACACTTGTGTGTGAACAAGTGTTTACGTTCAATGTATTTGACTTCAACTTTCTTTGTGGATTTTTGCTTTAATCACACTATTATTAGAAAATTTGTGTGTAGTATGTAAGTATGTTTGACACTTCTTCACGCTGTAACGGCTCAACAGATTTGAGTGAAATTTGGAATGAAGATAGTTTATACCCTGGATTAATACATTGTACTAATCAACTTTTTAAGTTCTATTTTTATTTGTTTTTGTTATGTTTTTGGTGTACAATAAAACGTTATCAATCAATCGGTCAATTAATCAATTATTATTATAATTTATTAGGATCCTGCTGCGTCCCGCTGCAGAGTAAAAAAGCCTCTCTACCCTATTTTAACTCTATCCATTGCTACGATAGACTAATCTTTTCTTTTTTTTTCTTTTTGGAGTGGTAGGCTCTGGCCGTGGTTGTAATGCCACCCACCGAACAAAGCCATGCCGTCAAGCGATCATCAGGGAGACGGGTCTGAGCAGCCGCTCAACTGCCGTCTCTCTCTAGATCTATGTGCTCAATTTTAGGTCACATCATCACTTCACATCAGGCGAGATAGTGGCCAAACATAGATCTATTTAGCGTTAAAAAAAAGGAAAGGATAAATATTATGTACTCTAAGGTACGCACAATATGAATTTGAATGGAATTCGAACTCGTGTCTTTCAGCATAAAGCTGTGGCGACAACCACAACGCCACTGGAAGATCCACGTTTTTGCCCTACACTTGTTTTTCCCCTTGTAATCTAGTTCACTCAAAACAACAAAACATTTTGCGCGAGTTTCAACAGAAGGATTTTCAATGACAAAATTATCTGAAAATCTCGAAGAAGTGCTGTTTTTCGTAGCGGAATGATTCGTTGGAGTACGTTTCCTTTCCTTCAAAGCTTCGGTGAATTCTAGAGTCATACCTACCTATAGATACGTAACCGACCTTTGTGTGTAGCATTCGGTGTCGGAGTTCAATGACCCTTAAAATACACAGGTGTGAGAGTATATATTATTACGCTATTTGTGTATACGAACGGTGAAAAAATTCGGAACGAACATACGCAATAAAATCCTATGTATTACAATGAGGAAAAACGAACTATTCTTGGTGGGTCTTTCGTATAATAAAAATATAATTTTATTTCAGGCAATAATAAAGGTACATCGAAGTAAAATTATCAGAGGCCCATATTATAAATACTTTAGAGACTAACATATATATATATGTATATATATATATATATATATATATATATATATATCAGCGCAAAGACGCTAACAAACTTCAACAACTGTTAAAAATAATAAACTGATAAACCATTAGTTTACTACCTACTAATAGTTTTGATTGCATAACTACTGTTTAGAATCATGCATTCATTGTTAAATTATGAAATTCACTACTTTTATGTTTACTTCTTATTTAACTGATTGAGTTAACTGTTTACACCTTAAAACATCATTTTGTAACACTGATTTATTGTTAAAATTGAACTAAGACACTCGCTAGCAAGTTTGAATAGATTTTGCAAACAATGTTTGTGCGAGTCTTAGGTTTGCTATAAATACGACCGCCCGACCGATCGCAGCTCAGTCTGGCTCGAGCGGCCGGACTGTTCGGAGCTCCTCAATCGTAATTGTAACAAATTGTGAAACTGAATAAACCCAGTCTATGACTACCTGCAAGCCTTCCATTCCTGGAGGATGAGCGATCACCATGATGATGATGACAGTGACGTCAGCAGTGATGACGTCACACTTTTTAAAAAGAATTCTGGAGCCGTTGCTCCCTCATATACAATTAAAATTATAATATTAAACGGCTTCGCTTCCCTAAAGCGTCGATAGACCACGCCCTCAGGCCAAAAGTCCGGACTAAGGAACATCTTCTGAAGTGCTGCTGGAATCTGGAGCTTGTATGACTTGAACGTCGTTTGTCTGCCGGATTCCAGGTTACTGATGATGATTTCTATTGGTCCCTCAGTCCGGCCTTCGATTATCTTCAAAATATGCACCTGAAGGTCTTCCGACTTCGCCTGCGTCTTCGTAAGCGAGAAGCCGTCTAGGTGCCACAGCTTTGCCAGTTATTCTGCCGCCAAGTAGTAGTGCTACTAGAACATGGTGTATATCATGGTGTGTGAACGTGGTGGTACTTTTGTTTCCTGTTTTGGTGTTCAATAAAGTACTATTTATTTATGTTTTAATATAATGTGTAATAATGTGTACCTAGTATATGTTTGTTTATGTAGGCATTCAGCATGGTGATATTGTTTTGTATATATTATTTAAGTTTGTTTTATTGACATTGTTCATGTTTTTATTATTATTGTAGACATCCCCGTCTTTAAATATTGATAATTTCTGTCCATTCAAAGGTTGCCTGGAAGAGATCGCTTTATAGCGATAAAGGCGCCAATGCAACACACTGCAGTTTTTAATTGTTTTTATGTAATGTCTGTAATCTAATGTTTGCAAACGCTTTATATCTATTGTATTGTATATCCTGCCCTAAAACTGGGTTTATCGGCTTTAAACTTAACATTAAGATAAATTACCCACTAGTAGAGAATAAGACAAACGAACGCAACATTTTCATTCCTACACGACATATCATTGTCTTTATGTGATGTTCGCGTAGAAATTTGTAGGTGAACATGAAAAACTTGGTTGAGGAAAAACTTGAAGATAATATTTTTCAAGGAAATCTATAGCTTGAGAAAAGACGCAACGTGTTTTCCTTGAACACCGTTATTTTTCTTTTACCTTACTCCATTTTCGGCTTCACCTAAATAAGAGGTTCTACGGATACTCATCACAAAAAATGTTCTAAAATATTACTTATTTTGTAAAAATGATTCCAATTAAAATAGAGTTCATATTTTATCTGTATTCGAAGGTTCTCGAGTGGCGACCACGGACCTGAAGGCGGAGCGTAGGACGGCCCCCAACAAGGTGGTCGGACGACCTGGTAAGAGTCGCCGGGAGCCGCTGGATGCATACAGCGAGCAACCGCTCGTTGTGGCCATCTATGGGGGAGGCCTATGTTCAGCAGTGGACGTCTTCCGACTGATGATGATGATGATAATGATGTATTCGAATGTTGACTGCTATAACCAATTTACAAGCTCTTATTGTACCCATTGTCTTCAGGACCATACGCGTTATCGTAAGAATTTGCACTCACAAAGCAAAAAAAATTAACCTATGGGCTAATTTTTTTTATGGTACTAAGTGATGAGACGAGCATTTTTATCTGATGGTAAGCGCCACGCTTGCCCGTAACAATTACAGTGCCACCCAGAACTTTTAATACTATAAAAAGCACTGCATTGCGCTCATCACCCCGAAACATAAGTTAAGTCTCATATGCCCATTAATTTTGCTGGCTACAATGCCCTTCAAACCGAAACACAGTAACGCTTCCGCACTACTGCTTAGCGGGAGAATAACTGGCAAAGCTGTGGTACCTACCCAGACGGCCTCCCGCATACGAGAGACCTACTACGAGTACTTACTTACTTCTAACTTGCTTCTATTTATACATTACTACCTCATCTGTCTATTTTCATCACACAAACTGTGAGAAATACATACCATGAAAATAAACATGACTAAATAAACATCAAGGCAAGAGGCATGATGTTCCTGCCTCTTGCCTTGTTTACTTTTTGGTTGCCAAATGTGGGTTTTCACAACGAAAGCTAAACTAAGGATACAAACAACACAAAGGGCTATGGAGAGAAGCACATTGAAAATAAGAAAAATACATAAGATAAAAAGTAAAGTAATAAGACAAAAAACCAAGGTAACTGATGCCCTCATACAAGCTCTCAAACTCAAATGGCAATGGGCCGGTCACATAGCACGTTACACAGACAACCGGTGGACTGTACAAACCATACGATGGAAGGGACTAGTAGGAAAAAGAAAGGTAGGCAGACCAAAAAGACGGTGGCTGATGATATCACAGACAGAGCAGGGAAAGACTGGATGACCCTAGGACAGAGAGGCATGGAAGGAAATGGAGGAGGCCTTCACCCAAACAGGGGTCCATATTCCAAATGTAAATAATATAACTAACCATACTAACAACTAGTCAGTAAGTAAATCAACTAACATTACCTACTAACAACATCTATGTAAATAGGGATGTGGAATATAAAGGCTTTTTATATTTTATTAAATAAACATCATATAAAAATCAGTTCACGTTCTCTAAATCCGTGACCTCATGCATTATGTGATGGCGTAAGGGGAGTCCAATGGATTTCCCATGTCTATCGCTAATGGCACTTTATAGAACTAAGCGATTGAATCGTTCGCGCATCGACCCGCTGTTTCTTACGCCTGATTCTTATAGTTAATGAAAATGGTATAAACGTCGAAAAGTAATTAATATATTATTATTATATTTAGAGTGAGTGTGGCTCAGCAGGAACTCGTGCGCCTTTTAATCCGACGCACCTGGGTTCGAATCCCGACTTGGCCCTGCACCAATGACTTATAGTTAAGTGCAGATTTTGCACGCTCGCTGTAAAGCGGTGAAGGAAAACATCGCGATGAAACCTGCTTCCGCGCTTTGGAGTGGTAGGCTCTGGCCGTGGTTGTAATACCACCCACCGAACAAAGCCATGCCGTCAAGCGACCTAGTCGTGTTTCGGGATGATGTTCGGTGAACCATCGCGGAGACGGGTCTGAGCAGCCGCTCAACTGCCGCCTCTCTCTAGATCTATGTGCTCCGTCTTAGGCCACATCATCGCTTCACATCAGGCGAGATAGTGGCCAAACATAGATATACTAAGTGTAAAAAAAAATAATTGTATAGTTTTTAAGTTAGTTTTATGTACCTACTGATTATTTTTGTTCTGTTTTGTGTACAATTAAGTTTTATGTATTGTATTGTGTATTGTATATTTCTTATATTATTGCCTAAATATAACTATTCGTATTATAAATGTTTTTTGGTTTTAATCAGGTAGGTACTGTATTTTGTATTTTCCAATTGCTCGTCACTCACTTGACGGCAACTCGTTCCATAACCGAGCGGTACTTTTCAACACAAATAAAATTAACATATGTAATTTATTTTATATAAAAGAAACCGACTTCAATTCAGATGTATCTTTGAAGTCCAAGATCGAATATCGATGAAATTTATATGGAACACATTGTAACTATACTGAACCCAACGCAAAAATATTTTTCCGAAACGTTTTATAAATGCTCTAAGGTAACAAAAAAAATCTTCGAATTGAGAACCTCCTTTTTTAAGTCGGTTTTAAACAGAATCGCTCGCTGGTTGGTACCTGTTTGAAAATAACTTGTCCTACAAATAGTCTGACCATAGCCATTGACAAACAGGTATTTGACAAACACCAAAAGTTCTTTTCAAAAATAACTATTAAAAATTCAATTTAAGTGCTTTTCCATGTACTAAAAATTTTAAATAGACATCATACAATAGTCAATTTGTTGAATTATAAAATATTCATATTAATTTATTCATGTTCATACATAGTTAAATGGATACAGCCATTCAAAATGTAGGAGTTAGAAAGAGATGGCACTTGCTTATTGTGACGTCACTCTCTGATCGTGGCATACAAGATGAGACAGTCAACAATCATGCTATGTGGAAACGACATTTTGCTACAGAGGAGCCACCTCTGAACTTTATCTTTAAGCTCACTTACTAACTAGAGATATAGAAAAACTAATTTCAAATCAAATTTCGCCATATTATTATTAAAACTAGCGTGACTAACACCGGTCGAGTGTCTCGACTTATTCTCGTGAGTGTAGCCGGTTAGTAAACAAATTTCGGCATATTCGTATGGTGTGATTTATACAATAGAAATATAAAATGTTTTTCAAATACTTTATTGCTATCCAATTCGCCCACTATCAGCAATCAGAGTTACAAAATAGCTAACCGATCATCTGATTCATTTCGATGGAAAGTCGAAGTGATACGTTCAGAAAACGGGAAAATCTTATAGCCTAAATGTATGAAGCTCCTCAACATCTATTATTCACCAACCAATACCCTACTCGCAGGAATGTTTATCTTTTCTTTCTACCCTTTCGACGAGGATATCTCAAGTGAATGTGTATCAAGAGATTAGAACCCTTGAGATCATGATGAAATAATGTTCTGTCGAAGATTGCTTTAGATAAAAACAAATCTGGTTCAGACGCGACATATAAATACAAAAGTGCGCGCAAAACAAGTTACAAAAGTTCTATATACAGTTTTGGCACCACAGCCGCATTTATGAACGTCAGTTATTACAATGACTCTACCACCGTATCGGAAAAAGTACTACTACTCAGAAGATACGGCAAGAAACTGAGGGGCATTTTTTAGCACTTAATGTAACATTATTTTATGTTTGTGTTTGACAATATTACAATAGTCACCGAAAGTCATCCTGAAATACAACTAGGTCGCTTGATTAATTGATAACGCTTTATTGTACACCAAAAACAACAAGAACAAATAAAAATAGAACTTAAAATTTTTATTAGTACATTGGGCGGTCTTATCGCTAATAAGCGATCTCTTCCAGACAACCTTGATAGTTTTATGTGACTGTGTGGAGCTAATAAATATAGAATTTCGTAAACCCAAAACATATCCAAGCACTTTAGCATATTAAAACCTTGGATTATTAATTTAAATCCTAAGTCTATTAAAATACACCAAATTTTAATCTGACAAAGTATTTAAATGTTTTGCTTGAATGCAAAGTTAAATTAATTTGCGCTTCTGATAATGACGCTACTCTGCATACAAATTGTTTCGTTGTCTCGCATTTATTTTGCAATGTTGGCTTATCATGAATGGTGCGAAGAAGCCTCGACTCTCGCAAAACAAATATTTGTGTGGGAAAACTAATCCGCAAGCATAATTTTGTGTTGTGTGATCAAGGATCTCTAATTTCTGTCTGTGACAGCCTCTGTGGTGAAATGCTTGAGTAGGTAAGCTCTCATCTACGGAAGTTCAACAGTTCTTTATTCAATTTTAGTATAACCAGGCCTAGCGCACTCCGCACAGTAGGTACGTAGCTACAAGTACATAGCCGGACACCGACAGCGGGTCGCGCGTCGTTACACGTGCCGCGTCAGAAGCGATAAGAGCTATGCGGTAGAAAGAGAGGCGCTCTGTAGGTTAATATGACTAGTAGGTATGCAGCGCTACGCGAGCTGAATTGAATTTTATTGCGTCATAGCAAGAGTCGCTATTTGTTTAAATTTCTTTGCGGAGTGATGCTTCTGTCCCTCAGTATTCTGTGGTATAACAGACGCACTTACGAACGCCATTTATTACTATATCGATACCACCGTATCGGAAAAAGAATCACTTCCCAGAAGATGCTGCAAGAAACTTGTTTTTGTTGTTATTGACAATATTATGTTTCTGATGTGCCAATTGGCTACTTGGCAGAAGCGGATAGGAAACGAAGCGGAAGTAGCTGATAAAATTAAATGTTTGTGCACAGAAAGAGGTGCAAGTATTTGTTTCGTGTTGTGTGTCTTCGAGTGTGAGCGAGTGTGGCTCAGTGGGAGAACGTGCGACTTTTGATCAGACGCACCCAAGTTCGAACCTCGCTGGCCCCGCACCACTGACTTTCTTAAGTTATGTGCGGAATTAACACTCGCTCTAAAAACGGTGAAGGAAAACATCGTAAGAAAACTGTCAATCACAAAAATTCAAGAATTAATCACAAAAATTCAAGGACATTTGACATCCACCAACCCGCACTGGCCCAGCGTGGTGGATTATGGCCCATACTCTCTCTACGAGGGCAGGTCCGAGTCCCAGCAGTGGGAACGTAATGGGCTGATGATGAAGATGATGATGTGTGTCTTCGTAGTTTCTAGTTTCTTAGATTCAGGAAAACCTAATTTTGGACCTGGGTCTTTGTACGTAATAGTCGGGCGATGTCAAAACTTAGGTATGCAAGCTGTAACTTCTTTATTTATTGGTAAAATTGCATACGTTTGACGACATCTCGCCTAATGGAAAGCGAAGATGCGGCGTAAGATGGAGCACGCTTGCCCATGAGATGCCTATTCACTTTAGATTCAAAGACTTTACTAATATGAATAAACACCCGAAGTGGGGCTATTCTGATCAATCATGCGAATAACTTGACGTGTACAAAGGTTTGATATAGAATAACCGAAATTCCCATATAAACCAAAAATAAAATTTTATTTTTATCATAGGGCGACTACCCTAATTTGTTTGCTATTATTGTATCTACAGCTGGTAGGGACATAGTTCTAATGTAAAATAGCTGTAGTATTGTCGTAGGGTTGTCACGATGTGTGTTTTACATTTCACTGAGGAAACTTTAAGAGAACTTTTCATGAATGAAAATCTTTCAAATTTAAAAACTCGTTGAACAACCGTTGTTTGCCATATGACGTGGAGAATAAGCCACCTTCGGGTTGATACACATAATAGGTATATGAAAAACATATTGTTTTTTACGCTTAATAGATCTATGTTTGGCCACTATCTCGCCTGATGTGAAGCGACGATGTGGCCTAAGATGGAGCACATAGGTCTAGAGAAAGACGGCAGTTCGCACATCGGCGGCATCGTAAACACGACTAGGTCGCTGATAGGTAGGCTAATAGGTGGTAGGTTGATGTAACTTTACTATTGTAGGTATATAGGTAAAACTTTGTGGGTGTTCGGTTTACTCAATGTATTTTTAGAAAAAACTGGCGGAGATTTTCGGCCGATAATAACTTCTACTCCGACGCATAGGACTTCGAATTCTATTTCGTATTCGCACCAATGACTTTATATGAGTGGATACCTAAACTCGCTCGAATAACGGCGAAGGAAAACGTCGTAAGAAACCCCACATGTTCAAGATTCACAAAGTTTGATAACATGTTTTATCCAGCAAGTTCGACTGAGTCTGTGTGGTTGTTTACGATTTTTATTCTATCTCTGAAAGACGCTATCGCACTTACAATATTCCGTTCGTAGACAAATTTTTTTTATATAAGACACGCGCTGTGCGTGTCTTATATAAAAAAAGTTTTTTTTTTTAAATTGAAACTTTATTTGGTCTACGTTGACCACACTTATGAACGAAGAGAATAATAAAGATACGTTAAAGCTTTTTTTTTAATTAATAAGTTGGCAAACAAGACGACAGCCCGCCTGACAGTAAGCGGTTACCGTCGCCTAGAGACATCTGCAGCACCAGAGGCATTGCTGATGCGTTGCCGACCCTGACGAGTTATTTACTTCCTTATATAACCTTAGTTAATGCGTTGGTGATATAGAAGCTTCGAGAACAATAAGTACTTAATCAGTAAATTGAAATGAATAACAAATCAAAGTTACTAGTACAATAAGTACAAATTAGCGAATTTTTAGTGAAGAACAAGTATATCGCTTTCTCACAGGTCAGCACAATTTGATATCAAGAATAACATGTTGACAATGATTGGTACTTAAGAGAAATAAGACAACATTTAGCTATGAAACATTGACACTTCAGAGTACAGGGCTTGTGGTAGGTATAACCACAAAATATAGACTAGTAAAGAAATCAATCAACATAGTAAGTGCGCTCGAGCAACGCACACATAGACATCGCTCACGGACACGATATCTCGAACCAGTTGAGACCAGTGCGAGCGCGAGTGCCATCCGCTTGAGACACGCGACTGTGAACCTTTTTTTGTGCAAAATTGGAGCAACAAAGCAAAAGTTACTATAACTGCTCAGTGGACGTTTGTTTAAATTCAACATAAAACGGTGAATTGTCATTTTTTAGGCTACCAGTTGTTTCAGAGAAGTAAGCAGGTATTTGCTTGTATTTCAATGGTTCGTTTTCACGTAACACAGAACAATTAGGTAGGTAGGTAAGCGCCCCGGCCCCTGGCCCCGCGCCGATCAAGCGGACATGATTTTGTGGCCTTGTCATATTTTAACAATTTATATTAAATATTTATTATAGTATAAGCTGTATAAGCTTCGTGTTCAATAATTTAATGAGGAAGATGTAAATGTAAATTAATTGCATTTTTTGTCTTCAAAAAAACTTTATCCAATTATAATAATAACTGCGAAAAAATTATGTCCATATCTTGTAAAGTTATGTTATTAAATCAATCAATTTTGAACTTCCAAAAAATTCCTGCGCCGTCCTAGTAACTGTTGTGACGTCAGACCGCTGCGCCGCGCCGCGCCGCCGGCGCCGCCGCCGAGTCGAAGACAGCGGGCGCGCGCATTCAAATCAGTTGACAACCCTAGCGCAACTGCCGAGCGTAGGTATGAAAAGTAAAGTACATACATGAGATTGCCTTCTGTACTAATCTATATTTTGTGGTATAACTATGTATGTATTTTGGAAGTTTATAATATCATGTTGTGACTACTTCACCCGCCACATACATCAACAACTTTACGCAAGAAAGCTTTACAGAAGGCTTTAACTCAAAGTAGCATAAACGCCTATACAATTTGGATTTATATACAAATCTTGCATCGCGCAAACGAAATGCACACGACAGATAAGACCTATTCAAGTTCCAAGTAATTTGTGTCGGACAGCTGTCAACTGGCCAACAACTCCGGGCTCGGACAGGTCTTCCTTATTAAATGGAGGCGGTTGCACCTACCTATACCTACCCTCCATAATATCTATAATTTATGTGCCTTGAACGACTAAATTCGTGAAGATTTTTCCCAACAAATGCAAGCTTCGGGACTATAACATATAATATCGTCCCTTCAAATGAGACGACCGTGTTGTCAGCCTCATCGATTTCTTTTTCTTTATCATTACTTTGACGTTTGCCCAACATGAATGCTTCATTCCGTTCTACGAGTCAGTAGTTTGATAACCTACTTAGCTTTTAACTCGCCAGTTTCCAAAAAATACTTAATTACATTTCCTTCATATTTTTAGAATTCAAAGTGTAAGCTCACGTGAGAAACGATTAGCCCAAGTATTTCCCCTCAAATTCTTGTAAATTCAAGCAACTAAACTAAGTCGAATTGCACAATGCATTGATTTACTTCTACTCGTATTTAGCGACAGCGTGCGTGCCACACGCACTTAAATATTATAATTTTTTGGAACGTGATACTAACCATGTAAAGTCCACTGCGAAAACGTGACTGGTATAGAACCTTATCGCAATAAAAAAGTAATCTGCCGCAACGAAAAATTCGAACAAAATATTTAAGCATTTGTTTGACAAGGTACAGAGGCAGTTGTATATTTTTATAATTGACGGTAGGACGAAAATTCTATTCGAGCCAGGCGCTTTTAGACTCTATTTCCAAAGCCATAGAGATGAAATTTTAATGACGACGGAAACGAAACGGTCGAACAAATTCTGTTAATTTCGCCTTTAAGACCTATTTGGGGCTTGTTTATCGATGCTCGTAAGGGTCAAGTGCTTATGGCTTCATCTGTAAAGGGATTGGATATTTGGTATTTGAAAAGTGATATTACGAAAATTTTATGGCGATCGCGATAGGAAGCAAGATGGGAAAAATACGTTATTTTGCGTATTTCTTTACTGAAATAGATACTATAGATATAATTATCTACATACATAATGTACGTAGTGCTAAACGTAATGCTACATTAATAGAAACAGTGACCAAATATGTCTTCTATACAAAAATCTTAAAAAAATCCTTACGCGCACTAGCTCTGATTACAGCAAACAATGTCTTAATCTGAAACGCAATGAAAATATGTTGTTTAAATCCGCTGAATATTATGTAGGTTGTTGTTTAATAATATTATATGTAGGGGGGTAAATTTTAAATAGTAAATGTAAAATGAATATATATACTATAAAAAAATATAAAATAAAAATATATAATAAATTAATGTATGTACTATATATGTACAATTTTCTCCGTTAAAAATATGATAATAAGTTTATTATTAATGATAATGCGGTTAAGCGGTAAGCGGAAAAGCAGTTTAACGTGATGGGCTGATGATGATGATGATGTAAAAAAATGTCGATCCATTACCATAAACATAAATGACAACTGCGCACTGCATCCGTTCTGTTAAAAAGAACCTTAGCATGTGATAGTCTCATCTTAAGAGGCCACATTCTCTAATGACACATTTTACCCTCTATAGTGCTTCTACTTATCTCGAAAAAACTTTGTTAATGTAACTTAAACTTGGATCTTGCAGTCTCCTTCGAGATGAATATTGTATTGTAGAACTTGGCACATGTATCTAGGTCATTACAGATACTTCTGTGGAATAGCAGATGTCTTTACTCGATTTATATTGCAGTCTAGTACCAAAGAAAACGAAATATTACTACTAGTACGGAGCATTATCCCGATAGCTCGTTTGCCTATTTTCCCGATTTTGCTGAAAATAGGGTATAGGACAACTTTTCAGAAACCATAATGTATATAGACATAAAAAATAATATTTTAATTAAATAAAGTCCTAAAAGTACCTTAAACTATGTTTAAATGTTATGTTTCAAATATCGCCGCGCAAAAGGTCACCTCAGGACGTATGACGTCACACGCAACCGGAAAACTTACAAAATGATTTATACGTTTTTGTGAAGTTTAAGGACTTTAGGGTCGTCATGGCATGAGAAATATATCAAAAATATAAAATAAACACAAGCTTCGCACACGGTATTTACTTTGAAATGACGTCATGCGCTGTGTTGGTGTTTCGGAACAGATACACAATTACAGAATTATTAGATTTTGTTTATTGATTTAAAAATATAAATTAAAATTATTATTATACAAAAATATTGATTGAATAATTATTTGAATTTGACAAACATTCGTTTTAACTACATTTTAGATTTTTTTTCGAAAACTGTCCTGTCTCCTATTGGTGCTTTCAAGAAGCGCTTTTAGAATGATTTCTACAAGCTCTTCTTGACTTGTATTTGTACAATTCTTCAACCTTTTCAATAACTCTTTTTTGATTATAAACTTAACACCGTACACCTTTTAACTTCCGCCATTTGTCTTCTCTCTCTTTCTCCTTCCCATACCTCCGCACTCTTTTCTCCTAGCGTTCATAAACTTTCATTTTTATAGATGCGCTCCTCGTCTTGTGTGAATCCTACATAAAATAAGAACCAAAATTTTATGGTACTTTTCTTATATATTATTAGTAAATCTAATTTGGCAAACGGTTTAGCACTAAGCTATATGAAATATTCATGAAGCCTTTATTTTCTTCATATTCATAAACAACTATCAAACGAGCGCCAAGAATTGAATAAACAAATAGAAATGTTTACACAAGCAAGATTATGTTTCTCATATTTTTAAGATGAATGAGACAAGTTGAAATATGTTGATCTAGAAACGTAGTGTTTATTCATCCGAGGTCCCCGAGGAAGCTGTGAATAGTAAGCACTGCGATATCTCAAGTTGTGCAAACTGGGCTGTCAGCATCAACTCAGCAGAATAAACGGGAAATATATACTTGCAATTGTTGAAAGAAGCTTTATATGGTGTTATTGCTCTGTCATTTTGTACTTTAGCAACCTCGTGAAATGTTTTCATGCGAGGGCTAGTATGATTAGGACACGACTGTAAATGAGCAACTGTGTACGTTTTTATAATAAATTTCCAAAATGTGTAACGGAGCTCATCGTCATCAGCTCACACCAGTCCACTGCTGGAAATAGGCCTCTCTCATAGCACGCCACTGAGCCCGATCTTCGGCTTTCCTTCTCCAGTCGCTACCAGCAACCCTACGTATATCGTCGCTCCATCTAGCCGCAGGGTCCTAACGAAGCTCACAGAAAGTAAAAACAAATTACGCGTAAAGACTGTTTTAATGATAAAAGCAAACTATACTGTTCGTAATTATATAGAAGACAAAGACGCATGGAACATTCCACTTCTGCAAAGTAGCCAACTGGTACATAGGAAACGTAACATTGTAGAAAACCAAAAAAAATGCCCCCGTGTTTCTTGCCATATCTTTTGAGTAGTGGTTTTTTTTCCGATACGGTGGTAGAGTCATAGTGATAATTTGACGTTCATAAGTGCGTCTGTGATGCCAAAAATGAAAAAGAGATTTTGATTTGATTGATGATTTGAATATGAATGAACTTGGATAATGTTTAGTGAAGGCACCTCTGTGAAAGTCAAGGTGAAGGCCTGCGTGAACTTGGGTCAGAGCCACTGCGCTTTTCTGACATTAATTAATGAATCCTTGCTATTGTGATAATTGTATGTAGTTTTCGCCTTTAGTAAAATTATGATGGCATTAAGCCCAGAGTCAATTTGAATAAATTAGTATTTTTTATCAATGATGTAAATCAAATCAAATCAAGTATTTATTTGCCAGAATACATTATTATTTACAATTAATTGTAGGTCTTACATTATTAATGTCACTGTATTCAGCCTGCATGCAAGCGTGCCAATATTTAAATATAATCATTTAATTCATACATGTCAACATATTAAAATTAACAATTTATCTTTCTAAATAAATAAAAAATGAAATTATATATAATTAGAATAAGGTAGTCCGTCATCAATATTTTGTTAAAATCTAGGATGTCAAAAATTCTTTATAACTATAAAAACATTTGTCCAATAGCCAGTTAGTCAGCTTATTTTTAAATGCATTTCCCTGCACTAGCTTAAGATCCTCGGGTAGTTTATTATAAGTTACAATACACATGTGGTACACATTTCTTTTGTATATATCTTTATGGCATTGAGGTTGATAAAGTAGGTTCTCGAACTTAGACCTTTTTTGTCTACGCACAACATCTTTTCGTTTTTTGAAGTAATTGGGGTGGGTTTTTACGAAAATACACAAATCTCTAATAAACATGCAAGGAAGTGGAAGAATTTTGCATTTCTTAAACATCGGCTTGCAACTATCCAAAAACCATGCTTTATTTATTAATCGGACACATCTTTTTTGTATCTTAAAAGCTGCGTCCGAACCTGTAGAATTCCCCAAATTGACCTGTAGAAGTAGGTACGTTGTGTTGGCGTTCAATAAAAAAAGAAACATTATTTATTTGACAACCACAAAAGAATAAAATTACTAAGATAAAGAAAACAGAAAAACAAGCAGTTTACTTTAAATAAACAGTTTACTGAGAAAATAAATTAGCCATAGGTACCTACATTATTTTTATCGCTAGAGATATAGGCCCTTGTTAATAAATGGTAAATAAAGGCAAAAATGTTTAACATGTTTTGCCACTGTTCAACTTACATTGAAATTAATGTTAGAAAGAGACAGAATGTTAAACATTAAATGTACTAAGCAGCGTTTATTAATAAGGGCCATAGTGCTTGTTGTTAACTATCTCGTTTGTTGTTAAGACAGCTATTAACGTTATAGAAAGGTATTTTGCAAACCAAACAATTTTAATACTACTAAAAGTTACCAAGATTTAAATTTTTAAATATATTATTATATTCATGTAATGAATTTCATTTCTTTTTGGATGTGAAATTATTTGAATTTTCATCTCTACATCAATTTATACATTTCTACAATAAATATTGATTTCATTCCATTACTTTTTCAATATATCCCAAGAAATTCCCGTGATTAAAATTACATTAAATTTCCTAGACAAATAACTCCCTTAACGCAAGCAAATTCAATGTAATTCTATTCCAACGAGACTCGGTCAAATCACATGATTAATGTTAGAAAATAGCAGTTCACTAAATCGCACCCGCGGGGCTACATTATAAATAGCTTAGCGGATTATTACCCGACTTCTTAGCTAGCAGATTTCAATAAATGTGTTTGCATTGCTAATGGATAGCGTTCTTTGAAAAGGGATTAGGGTATTAGCTTTGGGCCTTGCTGTCAGTGAGTAATAAGAAAAATGTCTTTATAAAATGTTAATGCTGAACTTTTAGATGCCCGAGACTTTTTGATGGGCGAGTGTGGCCCTGTGGGAACACGAGCGACTTTCGAACTTACGCACCCGAGTTCGAATCCAGCTGGCCTCGCCCCACTGACTTTCCACTCGCTGTTAAAACGGTGAAGAAAAACATCGTGAGGAAATCGGCATAAATTAATCTCAAAAATTCAAAAACATGTGACATCCACCAACCCGCACTGGGCCAACGTGGTAGATTTTGGCACATACTCATAAGAAGGTCCGTATCCCAGCAGTGGGAACGTGAAGAGCTGATGATGATGCTGAACTTTTTATAAAAAAAACTGTATCTAATAAGCCTCCATGACACTCCGTAGAAAATGGGAAGACGACATTATAAGAGTTTAACTAGAGGCCGGCTGGGTGCTTTGAAAGTTATCCTACCGCCAAGCAGTAGTGCGCAAGCATTACTGTGTTTCGGTTTGAAGGGCATTGTACCACCCGTGACTTTGTTCGCGTCGACATAATAAAATATAGCCTATGCTACACATTGAAGGTGTAACTTTCTATCAGTGAAAGAATT
This sequence comes from Petrophora chlorosata, assembly GCA_951640565.1. Lineage (NCBI taxonomy): Eukaryota > Metazoa > Arthropoda > Insecta > Lepidoptera > Geometridae > Petrophora > Petrophora chlorosata. The sequence continues at coordinate 16,325,596 of OX621196.1, read as the reverse complement.
TCCAAATAGGATCAGATACAGAGAACCTCCTATAAACCTACTTACAACCTTTTACCTGCATACAATATTATAGTATTTTTTATATTTTTTTATTTGTAGGCTTGCGTTTGACCGCTATCTCACCTGTTGTTAAGTGACGATACGGTCGAAGATGTAGCACGCTCGCCTAGAAGAAACCTGTTCACACTTATATAAATATAGTATATTATAGTATATGGTATATATAGAATAGACTGGTAAAGTTTCACAGATTTTTTGTTTTTATATAACCACGAAGTCAATTCTTGAAAGTACCTATAAAAATACATTAATGTTTTCACTGTATATGGATCAGGCCAACCCTCTCCAGTGATCTGAAACCGAAAGGGCTTAAGAAATAGGCCTACTATTACAAGCTGAAAGTAACCTTGCAGGAAAGCAATCATATTTTTGAAGGACGCTCTTCAATACGCTAAGGGTTTGTTCAACTCAATCAAATAAAGAATTTCGTTATTGCGAACGGATATTGAAAGAGCTTCAAAGCGGATGAAATTAAAATAATATACAGAAGTAATTTGAGTTTAATTGTGAAATTGATGTTACTGCTACTTTTGCTGTTGACTGTACATACACTAACGAGCTCTTTGGTACTGAATCTGTGCCAAAATTAAACTTGTGTGAATTGTGATGTTTGAGTACCTATCTAGTCAAAAGTTTCACTGTTTGACTCAAGGCCTAGTGCCTTGGGAATTTACATTATTATTCTATATTATTACAGACCTTACTACCAGAATAATAAAACATTACAATTTCATTACAGAATTATGTCCAAAGCGAAATTGTAGTCATGCATAATATTCATATCTATGGTTTAAGAAGTTTATTCTCATAAGAATATACAATATTCACTTAAAATGAGAACACTTAATTAACATGCACATTTTTTTTTTGTCCGATTAACAATAATAATTACTATTGTGGGTAGTATAATTTTTTTCTTCCTTTTTGCTCGGTTCTTAATTTTAAAAGTAAATAATCCAGCTACACAATCCAACCACTGTTCTGTACCAAGTACCCGCATTATGTCAACTAATTACACTTGTCACATTTTCAAACACATATCTTTTTAGTTTATTTTTGAATGCGTCCTGCTGTTTACACTCTTTGATAATGTCCGGCAGCTGGTTGTATAATTGTGCACCTTCATACAATATACTTCGCTTCCCGTAGTTAGTTCTTGGACAGATCACTTTTAATTTATTAGTTTTTCTAAGACAATGGGTGTATTTATTTTTAGTAAAAGAGATTTGCGAATGCATCGTTTTGTTGATAAGCTTATGAACAAGTAGGCAGGTTTTAAAAACGTAAATTTGTTTTATATGCATTATCTAGTCAATAATAATAACAAACAATATACAAAATTAAACAAATAAAATAATTGGATGTCAAAGATATACCAAATAGACATTAATATTATAAATGCGAATGTTTGTATGTGTGTTTGTGTGTTTGTTACCTCTTCAAGGCTTGGATGAAATTTGGAATGGATATAGCTTATACGCTGGAATAACACATAGGCTTGTTTTTAATCGGAAGACCACGGAAAATAAAATTCCATAAAAAAAATTATCCCGGTAAAACTAACAACTACCGATGGCGCCACTGTAGGTAAATCGAACACACATAATACACGAGTGAAACCGCGCGGCGCAGTTAGTAATAACACATTTTGTAAAATGTTCTGTGCTTGTGCGAAATACTTGTGCACTAACTAGCTAACAGCTAGCTAGTACTAACTAGCTAACAGCTAGCTAGTACTAACTAGCTCTTTTGTGTTGATACCTATTGTAAGGATGTGTGAGCTTTTGTGGCTTCTGCAAACTGAGCCAAAATTGAGTTTTGCATGTTCGTAATAAATTCACTACCAACACGCAAAACTTAATTAGGTGCAAATAAATAATTAGTGTGTATTTAATAATTATGTCACATGATACATCTGTTTATTTATATTCTTTGTCCAGTTTATAAACTTTACAGAGAAAATACAAAAATATAACTTAATAACTTAAGTGTTGTGGACACGAATGGCGCAGACTCGAAGCAAATGGCATGATATGAGAGAGGCCTATACCCAGCAGAGGGATGTAAATGGCTGTGGATGATGATGATGATGAACTTAAGTGTTAAGTATTGAGTACCGTTAAGCGTAGCATGTTTACTTTGAATGTCGTAAATAAAACAACTTCATTTTATATCTAATGTAAATTAATAGATTTCCGCTGTCTTGACTTCATTATGTAAAGCAGACAAAATAGAATAAACACATGATAAAAAGCTTTATCATTTTTTTTAATCATTATCAGATACTCAAGCCTATAACAAAGCAAAAGTGTTGAATTATGTAGACTCTACTATAATCTCTACATGTAGATAATGGCTGGTGTCGGATTATGTAGAGTACGCATGCAAATTCTGCGGTCCATCAATGCTGCAAATGAATGCGAACCAGTCCCTTTGTGTAGCTCTAGGCTTTTACATGTAATGAAACAGCTATAAAGCTGCGTAGAGCTTTGTAGAGTTAGGATATTTTTGTAAAAATCTGTTGTTTTCAAGCCCGTTCTTGACTGGGAAATCAAAATGTACCTACTAAGGCCCTTTTTGTTAAATAATGATCAGGTAGAGAATTGATTGTCAGAACTAAAAATACCCCGACACAAAAAACCTATGAAAAATATAAACAGCAGAACCGATTTTGATAAAACATGTCAAAAAACCTGCTTTCAATGTAAAAAAAAAAATATCTGAATCGGTGTCACAGACAGAGACACACATAGTGGTCAAACAGTGTGATACTTCTTGCATCGGGGGTTAAAAATTACAAAATCATTTTTTTTTTATGTAACATGAATTGTATAAAACAAGTTTAATCAGAATAAAAAAATGTTTGGTGAATTATACCTGTGTGTGTTTTGTAAGTTAATATATTTGTTTTTTTGGAACAAATGTTGTGAGATTTGAATGTCAATTAATGTAAAAAAGATCACGTCGGGCCACCCATAAAGAACGTAGGTTTTTTTTATGAAACTGTCGACCAACTCGTTCGCCTGATGATAAGAGCCACACCTGCCCATAACAATCGCAGTGACACCTAGAACTTTTAGTACCAAAAAAGCACTGCGTAGCAGTGCATTACCCTCATCACCCCGAGACATCAGATATTAAGTCTCATACATATGCCCAGTAATTTCACTGGCTACAATGCCCTCCAAATCGGAACACAGTAATGATTGCACACTACAGCTTGGTGGCAGAATAACTGGCAAAGCTGTGGTACGTACCCAGACGGCCTCACGCAAACGAGAGACCAACCACACGTAAAAAAATATAAAAACAAATAAATTATTAATTAAACAGAACGTTGCTTGCCACTTTTCATTAAAGAAATCCACTTCTTTTTCTTACATAAAGAAACTACAAGAAGTGCAATTCCCCAAGTTCCTCGTTCACTTACAAACTTAGGTAGTTTAAAAAGTCCCTGCTTAACAACTTAAGCCTCTAGCCACCCGTGAACTGCTTCAAGAGTTTAAAATGGAACGGGGTCAGAATCAACCGGGCAGCCGTAAATAGTTCTGTAATTCGATTAATATTCCCAGTTAATATGTTGAGATTTTGTTAGATTTTGGAAATTCAGGCCAAGCCACAGGTTAGTAATAAGTTAGTTGCTGCCCGGTTTGGAACTAACTTATTAACCTGTGGTGCTTCAGGGAGGGTCCGTTATCTTGTTAGATGGAATTGCAAATGGGCCGTCAAGGGACGAATACTAATGCCTGTTTGGCAGATGGTAGCAATCTGCTCGATCTGGAAATGTTGCTACCAAAGTTCTTTGGTAAGCATTCTAGGAAATGTCATCGTCAAGCTAAGATGGTAGCAGATAAGTATAGTCAAGATTTCAAAGACATTTATGAAGACATCACTTAGTTCGTCACATAGAGGTGTGGAGGTAAAGTCATAGTTAAAGCGTCTTACTTTACTAAAACTTCTTGGATCTTGTAAATGTTTTTTTCACCCCTGACGCAAAAAGGAGGGGTGTTAAAAGTATGACTACTCTATGTGTCTATCTGTGGCACCGTAGCTTTTAAACGGGGGAACCGATTTCGATGCAATTTTTAAAAATTTCAATATTATATTTAATATTTATAAGATTGTCTCATTTAATAGTGCGGTGGACTACTGTGGAGGTTATACTTTGTAAGGATCTAAAAAACATATATAAAAGCAAACTTTATCCAATTACAATGTAGCTTGATTGATGCAAGTCTTGATTTTCAATATTTGAAACGACGAAAGCAAAATGCTAAACATTTAGCAGTAAAGGTAATAGAATCCATACTTTATTGCGTTTCAAATGGCCCGATATGAATATATGCTTCAAATACAACGACTTTATAGAACTGGGACATGACTGGGACATATTCATGAAGATTATTGAGCGACCTATCGCCAATTTTAGCGTCTTGGACTATTGATTTAGGTGATATCACTTAGAGATTTGGGTTTCGCTGTATGCGTAAAAGGTATTATCTAAATATACGTCAAATGAAGGAACAAGATACGAACTGAACGCTATTTTGAAGCAAATAGACGAGCAAATCCTGAAGGTAAGCGCCATGCTTACCCATAACAATTGCAGTCCCATCCAGAACTTTTCAAAGTCAAAGTCAAATATCATTTATTAAATAGGCACAAAAGTGCACTTTTAAAGGTCATAAACACATGATACAAATAATAAATGTTAAAAATTGTAACTTATGTTAACATGACTTTGAAAAAAAGGTAAGTATGTTTACCCATTTCTTTCCTATACTCGAATTGAAGTCTGAGTGCTGAAAAGAAATGCGAAAACTGACTCTACCAGTGCTTCGGAAATACGCCCGCTTGAGTACCAAGAAACTCTGCGGGGATGTCTTTTTTCAGCACAATTACGTATAAATTAGAATTTTAATACCTTGAAAAGTACTACACAGCAATGCATTACTCTCATCACTCCGAGATATCTGATATTATTAAGTCTCATATGCCTAGTGATTTTGGTGGCTACATTGCCCTTCAAACCAGAACACAATATTATAATGCGAAAGTTTGTGAGGATGGATGGACGGATGGATAGATGTTTGTTACTCAATCACGCAAAAACTAATAAAAAGATTTTAATGAAATTGGTATACACTTTATGTCCTGGAAAAAGACATAGGCTATTTTTTATCCCGAAACCGTGAAATATTGCCTTATTGAGTCCAAAAGGTAGCATTTCAATAAAAAGGGTATTCTAAGGGTGTGAAAGTCTTCTACGATAGTAAAGTTCTACCGTACCATAGACCCTACGATTGTTCATTTGAGATAAAACTCCCTTCTTTACTATTCCACCCTTTCACTGCTTTTGCACACTTTTATGACACTTCGAAATTACTTTCTAGGCTGTTGGATAAAAGTATTTGCCTTACAATTAAGTGGTAAAGGAAACCTTGACGCAACATTTATAGCTGTGGTTAGGTTCAAAGACATTGCGATAAAAAAGGTGTTGCCTAATTCCGTGTAAAGCCTTACCAGCGTTTTAAAAACTATCGAAACATTTTTTCCATATGAGACTTAATTAGACACATTTAAGACTTAGTTCTGTGAAAATCTGTATGACATGGATTTTAGTTATTTAGCTATACTCATATATTGAACTCTTTCAGCACTGCATTCAGTATCCGTACCGACTGCGTCAAGCGCCGCCCTCCGTTCCTATAACAGAGTATTTATTTATTTATAACCGTTCTATTCGTTTCACGCCGTCGTGACTCCTGCGGGCCAACCGACGCATCACTTAGCTATAACTAAATGCGTTCAATTAGGTTTTCTTTTATGTAACTGACTGACGAGACGAGCTGGACGTTTTGCCTGATCGTAAGCAATACGCCAGCCTATAACAATAATAGCACCACCCAGAACTTTGTTTTGCAAAATCCTGCGCGGCACTACACCGCGCTCGTCACCCTGAGACAATTAGCTGTTGAGTCTCATAATGTTTAGTAATTTCGCTGGCTACAATGCCCTTCAAACCGGAACACAGTAATGCTCGCGCGCTACTGCTTGGCGGCTAAATAACTGGCAAAGCGTTGGTACCAACCCAGACGGCCTCTCGCATACGAGAAACCTACCACCATTAGCTATTATAATTTAGCATTGCGGCTGAAATTACCCGTCCGGTAAGCAGGTACTCAATTTAACTACTTACATTGGATTGTGGCGCAAACTGAGGCAATACCGTTCAGGTATTTCGTGACCCTTCTTTTTTTAGAAGTGTTTCTGTCGTCAGCCAATCTGACCCACTTTAAGAGTTCACAACCTTTATTCTAGATTAAACCTTTTGAAAGGAGACTTTATGTATCCGCTTTTAAAACGTTTTTTTTTATTATTATGCTATTGTTATGCTGATTACTGTGAATTGTAGTTTTTCATGAACCTATTTTTAAGGTTTCTAACAATAAAGTATTTATCTAATTTTTAGAAAAAAAAGAACCGACTTCAAGATTAAACTTATATTCCTTGTATTAGATTTTTTTTTCAAAAAGTGCTGAATCAATTTCGACAAAATTTATATGGGACCACCTCTGAACTACCAAACAAAAAAGAATCAGCAAAATCAATTCATAATTGGCGGAGTAATCGCGTAACAAACATACAAAAAAAACATACTGTCGAATTGAGAACCTCCTCCTTTTTTGAAGTCGGATAAAAAATGAGCACTGTAATATTTTATTTAAAGTTAAGACGGGTTCAGAAATTTTAGTTTTTATGGTGTAATTGTGAGTCTGGTGAACTCTTTAATTATTTTTTATATAAACAAGATACCTAGTGATATAAAATATTTAAAAGATATTTTATCATTTTGAAAACAGGTACAAGCGTTAAATTATGTTTTCATTGAACAGAAATAAACGACAACAAATAACTTTGTATTAATAAATTTTTTTGTAATTGTCTTAGAAACATATTTGTTCCATTCAATATGACAAAGGATATTAAGAAAATCATAAGCAGAAAATTGAACAGTCTCCTTATCGAGGTAAACTGCTCACAGATATGGGAAGGGAGCAGGACACATCGGGTCCTGCTAGATATTGTTTAACTTCTTTTCAACATAACACGACGAGCTGGTCGTTTGCCTGATGGTAAGCAATACGCCAGCCCATAACAATAGCAGCACCACCCAGAACTTTGTTTTGCAAAATCCTGCGCGGCACTACACTGCGCTCGTCACCCTGAGATAATTAGCTATTGAGTCTCATAATGCCCAGTAATTTCGCTGGCTACAATGCCCTTCAAACCAGAACACAGTAATGATGTTAGTTATTTACCAACAATAATTCATTTCTTTATAAAAAACCCGACTTCAGTTCTGATGTATCTTCGAAGTTCAATGTCGAATATTGATGAAATTTATTTGAGAACCTCCTTTTTGAAGTCGGTTAAAAATAACATACTTTTCTACAAAACAGTTTTGTAATTTTACTGAAGAAGTCACAAATACATCGGAAATACAAAAAATTTGAATTAGTCAATTTTTTTAATTACTGACATAGTTTACAGTTGAAACTGGATTTCTCTCGACACTAATCCAATATGGCAGCTCTCGTAGCTGGCTGTTCGTCATTCATCAAATTAATGGCTAGGTGGCTAATGGCTAGAACTTCAGCTACCAATTTAGGCTACGTACGGGTAGAGATTTCATACATCAACGAACTGGATTCATGGATTAATACGGTTTCGCAACTTTGGTGATAATGCTGATGTGTCATTGATTGCTAGTTCGTATGAGAATTCAAGTTTCACGTACTTGATTGAGATGGAAATTCATCACCATTTGTTTCACCATTTATTCGGTGAACCATCGGGGAGACGGGTCTGAGCAGTCGCTCAACTGCCGTCTCTCTTGAACTATGTGCTTCATCTTAGGCCACATCATCGCTTCACATCAGGTGAGATAGTGGCCAAACATGGATCTAAAAAGCGTAAAAAAAAACCTCATCAAATCATCATCATATATATAAATTCTCGTGTCACAATGTTAGTTACCTTACTCCTCCGAAACGGCTTTACTGATTTTTACCAAATTTTATATGCATATTCAGTAGGTCTGAGAATCGGCTACTATCTATTTTTCATACCCCTAAGTGATAAGGGTTGTTCACCCTTAACATTTTTTTTAATTTATATGGCAAAACAACGTTTGCCGGGTCAGCTAGTATTTATATAGTAATCATAGAACGTTTGATTCAAAATCCCGTACTATGAGTATATTTTATTCAGGCCAATGAAACAATACTGTTTACACCGTTGATATCAACGGCTTATCGTTACACTCACTGTCGTGATTTATAGTGCAAAGCGTAGTGCTTCCTTGACCGTATTTTAACCCTCGACGCAAAAAGTAGGTGTTACAAGTTTGTCCACTATGTGCATCTGTCTTTGTGTCTATCTGTGGCACCGTAGCTCTTAAACGGATTTGGATGCGGTTTTTTTTATTTGAAAGCAGGTTTTCTATCAGGTTTTTTAGATAGTATTATCAAAATCGGTTCAGCCGTTTCTACTTGTAGGTTTTTTGTTGTTTGAATTTTAGTTTACTGAAATTCGCTTGTGTATTAAGTAAAACGATTATTATATCTTATTATATTAGTAGGTATATATGAAGCATTAACGAATGCCAAGTAAAAACCTCAAACAAGGGTTTTCGGAAAGAAAGAATACGACCTCCGGTTGGGACTTGAAACCGCATCTCAATCTTCCCTCAGCGCGGGAAGTGCTCTGCCCAATGCTCTGTCAAATTTTTTCTTCTGTTATTCAACCGTCTTAAGGGTGCCATGTACGCCATCTATTGAGATAGGAGTGAACCTTTTCTCAATGAGCCCAGCCGGTGGTTGTATTTTTTCTTTCCGAAAAACTTTGTATGATTATTGCTCCATTTAAAAAAAATGTCTATCTAAATTTTACTTTTAATTATGTACTAACGTTAAGTACTTACGTGTACTTATATTTAATAGAGGAATATTTTCAATAAGCGTGATTAAAGTATGATATGTGTTTTAACCGCCTTACAATTAGATTGAATTAGTGATTGTATTTTCCAGGTATTTTATTGGCATGTGACGAGGCGCTGCGGGCGGCATGCGAGGCGAGCGCGCGTCCCGTGCGGCGGCCTCGCTCGCCGCGGTCGCGACTCTCGTCGCGTTCGGCCTGCCAGCGTACGGCGCGGCCGAGCTTGATGGTGCGACAGGTAGGTCACTGTGCGAGGCAGACGAGGCAAGCACGCATTACGTTCGGGGGCCTCACTTGCTGCGGTCGTGACTCTCCTTGCGTTCGGCCTGCCAGCGTACGGCGCGGCCGAGCTTGATGGTGTGACAGGTAGGTCACTGTACGAGGCAGACGAGGCAAGCACGTATTTCGTTCGGGAGCCTCACTTGCTGCGGTCGTAACTCTCCTTGCGTTCGGCCTGCCAGCGTACTGCGCGGCCGAGCTTGATGGTGCGACAGGTAGGTCACTGTGCGAGGCAGACGAGGCAAGCGCACATTTTGTTTGGTGGCCTTACTTGCTGCGGTCGCGACTTTCGTCACGTTCGGCCTGCCAGCGCACACGGCCGAGCTTGATGGTGCGATAGGTAGGTCACTGTGCGAGGCATATGAGGCAAGCTCGCATTCCGTTCGGCCTCATCATAGCCTCAATTGCCGCAGTCGCGAATCGGCGCGACTGCTGCGGTCTGGACTCTCTTCACGTCTTCTTTATGATGTTCAACGTGTGGCAACTGAAACAGCACGAGGTTAGTAGATAAGCGCAAATTAAAAGGAGCAGAAGATGGTATCTGTAGCTGTACCTCACGACGTACCATTTCACCTTTTAGCATCTACATAGTTGGAGCATGCTATATAAAATACTACTGAGTTGGTGACAGTAATGTTATGTTTTCCTTTACCTTCACCTTGAACACGATAGAGATCTAGAGAAACTGTAACAATACCATGCCCTTATTTAATGTTTATGAGTCAAGACTTTCCAACATGTAGGTATTTATTAATTAAAGCATCAAAACTCAACACAAAATGTAAACAGGCTCGTTGGTTGAAAGCTTGAACAGGTTTAAGGCTGAGAGTTACAGGAAGTGACAAAATGGTATTTTATAGACGCTCGTCCGAATCTAGCACTAACAAATAAGTTTTCTCATACAAGGTTATCAATATGCATACGCATTTATTAAACACCTACCTATAGGTACTTGAAAGCAATTAATCCGGATCGGTAACAATAATCTTATCTACGATCTATATAACTGTGGCTTGAATTGTAGCTTTTGCCACAAACGACTAATTAAATTCTATTTTTAACCGACTTCAAAAAGGAGGAGGTTTACAATTCGACGGTATGTTTTATTTTTTATTTTTTTTGTGTGTTTGTTACGCGATTTCTCCGCCAATTATGCATTGATTTCGATGATTCTTTTTTTGATTGGTAGGTAATACTTCAAAGGTGGTCCCATATAAATTTTATCGAAATTCATTCAGTAGTTTTTGAAAAAAATAGCAAAAACAAAAAATATAAGTTTAATCTTCAAGTCGGTTCTTGTTTTTTCGTAACCAACTTTCTAAAGGTGGAGGTTTGTATTCGACTGCTTCACCTGCTTCACCCAGGGTTGACTTCCGGTGAGGGAACTCCTCAACGGTCAATAGTACAGACACAACATTTCGTAAATGGATTTAACCATAATAGCCTGTTCTAAATTCCATCATGACATGGCAGATACACCCAGAATTGACTTCCGGCGAGGGAACTCTTCAACAGAGATATAGGACAGACATGAAATTTTTTTGTACATGCATTTAATTGTGATAGCCCGTTTTAAACTTCGTCATGATGTGGCTTCTAGATCATAAAAGCTTGTCTTTAAAAACTTTTTGAATTAATTTAATTAAAACTTGTTTTTCACTAAAAAGGGTAAAATAAATTATTTTTCAAAAAAAACTAAACCGACTTCAAAACCACAAATGGCACTCAAAAGTAAAAAATAAATTAATATAATTATCATAAGCGCTACCCACTCATATATTTGAAGTCGGTGCCAGCCAAGTCTAAAAGGTAGTAGATAGATACTACCTACAAGTAGTACTTACTATATATATACATATTTATCTGCTACCTATTAGACTTGGCTGGCACCGACTTCGAATATATGAGTGGGTAGCGCTTATGATAATTATATTAATTTATTTTTTACTTTTGAGTGCCATTTGTGGTTTTGAAGTCGGTTTAGCTTTTTTGAAAAATAATTTATTTATCTCTATTTACTTTTTTTTTGTCCAGACGCACCCGAGTCTGAGGCACCCGAGAAGGGAGGGTCCGGGTATCAGACTTGGCCTAAGCCACATATTTAGATTTTTTGATTAATACTAATTGTATAGAGAAAATCAAAGTTTTACCCTCAGATTAAAGTCAGTAGACTTTATAATACCAGTAGGTATGATGATAAAAAATGGTAACCTTAGCTTCTTTGTTCCCAAACAATTACAACTGCGTCTCTAATATAGATTGAATAGGTATCTCATGGATACCCTAGGGGCCTCACAATGCAGGACGCCGAAAACCGTGCGAAGTGGAGAGAGAGGAGTAGGAAAGCGGACCCCGGCCGAAGCCGGGAATAATAATCTATAGGCAGAAGAAGAAGAAGAAGAGGATACCCTAGGCCTCATATTTATATAGAAGACATACCGCCAATTCATACAAAGCAATTTGATTCCTCGTTTATAGTGCGTACTGCCAAGGAATGGAGTTCCTTGCCGTCTTCTCTGTTTCCTCATAACTATAATTTTGGTTCTCTTCAAGGCTAGAGGGAATAGGTGTCTTCTCAACATCTTCGGCCACATCCTCACTTATCATCAGCTGAGATGGTGGCCAAACGTAGATTTAATTTAAATAAAAAACCCGGCCAAGTGCGAGTCCATTCGTACCATTATCTATAAAAACTCCAAAATAATCATGTCTGTTGTATTTATTGCCCCTTAAATATTTATTTTATTCTGTTTTTAGTTGTTATAGCGGCAACAGAAATACATAATCTGTGAAAATTTCAACTGTCTAACTATCACGTTTCATGAGATACAGCCTGGTGACAGATGAACAGACAGACAGACAGACGGACGGACAGCGGAGTCTTAGTAATAGGGTCCCGTTTTACCCTTTGGGTACGGAAAGCCATACCGTCAAGCGACCTAGTCGTGTTTCGGGATGATGTTCGGTGAACCATAGGGGAGACGGGTCTGAGCAGCCGCTCAACTGCCGTCTCTCTCTGGATCTATGTGCTCCATCTTAGGCCACATCATCGCTTCACATCAGGCGAGATAGTGGCCAAACATAGATCTATTAAGCGTAAAAAAAAAACCCTAAAAACGGCCTCAGTTTTCCTTTCCATCCGGCGAGAATGTTGCCAAACGCATTTACTAATAAAAAAACCGATAATTGTTAGATGGAGCTAGATAAAGTAGTTCATCCATTTAGTTTTATTATTCAGGCTTAAGGTAATTATAGCGCAGTTCAAATGCGACAAACTGCGGTTCGTTGCACTTTCACGTAGCAGCTATTGATTAATCGCAGCCACGGGAGGCAATTGTTTTATTACCAAGTGAATAAAAAGTACTTTTCAATACACTTGCTCATAAAGTGGCTCTATGGTCACCGCAATTAGGCACAGAATGACACCCATAATCAAACTGTGATTTTTTCATTGCTGTAACTCACTAGTGAGTTATAGTTTTTTTTTTTTGGTTGAGGTGCTTTGTTCTTAAAAAAGTTTTTACTCAAAAAAAGATCGTGTTTAATAGAACAAATAAATTAATGTTTCTATTGCTTGCTCATTTCATGCAACTTCTTATTTAAATAGATAATTTTAACTCGTACGTGTTTAATAAATAAAACTTTCACTCAAATACAAATTTTGTTTTCTCTGTAATAAAAGAAAACTTTAAATTCCCCATTTTATACGTGGCAGAATAGGCGCAAACCCTATGCGCGGAAAATAATAAAAAAAAACCTGATCCCTTTAGCCTGTGGATGATCGCAATGCGCGCGCATAGGAAAACTGATTAATTTTTCCCGCCATAGCGAATAATTTTTCAAAACTCGTTTTCACTGTTGAAAATGAGTTTTTATTGTTATTTTATTCACAAGTGTTGAAAAACGTCGTATGATACACGCGTGTATTGATGATTACCGTCCTCGGCTCTCTTAAGACCCTCACCTAACGGCTCGGGTCTCAATGGCGCCTCAGCGGTAATCACCAACATTACACACTAGTACCATAATGTACTATTATATCACTGTGTTGACAAATAAACGTTTTATCTATCTATCTATCACCGTGTCAATCAAGCGCATCAAAAGACAAAGAGTTCTAATTCATTTTTTTTATTGTGTTATAAACGAGAAGCAATTACACATATTACACAGTTATGATTATTTAATAACAGTAAAATCAAAATTAATAATGAAATAAAATAACTTTACGTAATTGTAAAGAAAGAGTATTGACCAAAAATCAAACCCAAATCTAGCACACAACCATAGATTTACCAATGAATTAGTTACGTATAATGAGTTATTTAATCAGTCAACTATCCTATGTAATAAAATATGTATAATATACGAATTTAGCGCCACTTAAATTCTTATGACACGCGCGTTTACGCGGCGAAGATGCCGCGCCGAAGCGGTCGCGCACTACTTTTTTTTACTTTTGATAAATCTTCGTTTGACCACCATCTCGCCTAGAACACGTAGATTTAGAAGATACCTATTCACTCTAGCGTTGAAGATACCCAAATTAAAGTTACAGTTATGTTTACTTTTCAATCAAAAAATCTCGACCTCTGTTTGACCCTCATCATTGACAGAGTATGCGAATCTATATCAGACCCACGATATGTTTACTAAAAATATATCAGAAATTTAATTTAAATTTCAAATTAAAATTGATTTAATCAAGTAACTAGGACTTAATACTAATCACAATAATAAAAATAAAATGTCTACAAATTCATATAATATAGGGAATAATTAATTAGATGGCATAATGCCAGCTAACTGCCTTTTCATATTCTTTCCTTTTTCAATTATCATCTTGATCATTTCATCTTTCAGCTAAACGTATTTTTTTTAATTCCAGCTGATCCATCAAGACCGGGCCGCTATGGAGACCCGTGCTCAATCACCGTGGAGTGTCGGTTCCAGGATGCAGTCTGCGATGAGGTGCAGAAGCTTTGTATGTGCCATCCGGACATGCCGGTCTCAAACCACGTGGACAAGTGCGGAAAACGTAAGTGTTTTTAACTAAATCGGTGTAACGAATCTAAAAAGAGTCAAGAGTCACTCAAATGGCGACTGATATTATCGGAGACCTTGGCTTCTGGCTTCGTTCTGTCTTACACCACTTTCTACCATTCTTTAATCTGAAGCACGCGATAGTCCATTCCAACCTCATTTTTCCAACTTCGGATGATCAGATGCCAAATGTAGAAAACCTTTTTTTATCACAATATTTAATTACTAATTCCTTTTTTCTTTCATAATTATGGAGACTTATGGAGCCACGCCTCTATTTTGTCCTTCCAATTTTGATCATCCATCGACTGTTTATTATAAATTTAAATTCCCTTTGCGTAAAAATTGTAATATTATTATTATCTTATAAAAGTTATATCTCGTAAACACTAGTTTCAAAGAGTTCCAAGTCGATAAAGCTATTCATCTGCCGTTTCACAAACAGACAGCCAGATACCGCTATCTGGATCCTATTGTGTAATACGTTCATCTGTGCTTCATCTGCCATCCTTTGATATCGATTCAGAGAAAATTACAAATTCTAATGGCATGGATGTAACTAGGTTGAGGCAAGAACGAGTTTCTTTCCCCTGACTGACTTAAGGAATCTTATCTCACACTCGTTTAAAAGTCGTTTTAAATGTAACTAGATGATAAAATTAAATAATTTTAGAAATAAAGCCTTTGTTGAAGGGTTTTCCATTTTAACAAAGGGAAATATTCGTGAGGGCTGACTCAAACGCCTAATTAAGTTTCATTAGCGATTTCTGAACATGCGACACTGAAACGTTTACAAGCACATTTTTCTTAACAGTTTTATTTTCCTAGAAAAGGAACATTAGAACGAGGTTCTTACTTAGTCATGAGCAATTATTATGAGTCATAATATTTGATTGATGTAAATTAGAACAAACGGGGGCATAATAAGGGTGTATGACTCTTTACATGATGACATGATATATTTTGATACAGATAATTTTACTTGTAGTACTTATTAAATCATAACAATAATTATTAAATAGGTATGTAATTAATAATATTAACACCAGTTGATACAAAATTTGAAATGCACCTTCGTCTCTCTGTTTTAATGTGTTTTATTTAATTTATTTGTAAAGTACTTTTTTCAGACTTATTATATCGTAAGGTTTGGAAACTGTCGTGAGTCGAAAAATTCATTATAAATATAAACGGCTTCCGGAAGAAGGACATCCTAATTGTCCGAAACCTGGTCGGAGTTATTCCGACTCAATCATTACGTGAATGTAGCAGTTTATATTTGTAATGTTTATTATATCTTAATAGAACGAGATAAATGCCTTAACGACATCTGTACGTAATTTGATAAAAGCATCGCCACAAAAGTCCTTCAAAAACATTTTTAATACATAGAACACGGTTTTCTTTGATGTTATTAACTGATCCGTGTCAAATAAGGATTGAGCACGTTCCTTTGTCACGTTTAGTTAAGACCCTTTTGTTTCAAATTTATTTCAAAATGTGACAAATGGGATTTGCTCTCTGATGTGTTTCAAAGGAATTTAATACAAAAAGATATAGAGAATCAACTTTGTGGTAGAATTGTCAAATTATGGTAGTTTTAATATAAATTGCCACATATTTACAAGCAGAAAGTTATTTAACATTAAAAGTCTGATGTGTTCAATCCTACTTATTGGTTTTTTTAATGAAGCTATTAGCTAACGGTATAAAATTGAACCAAAAAAGTTATACAATAACGTTAAAAGGGTTTCAAACAGCACACTCTGAGCGGGAAACCCCAAACGATCGATGCAAGCACAACCCAAACCTGCATGTCGCGTGTCTAACACTTTACGTTTACGGTATTTTCAACTGTCACAGTTTACGTGCAAACATAATAACGTTCATAAATAACAATAATTACATTCATCCTTGAGTTGGCAACATCATTTTTATATTAGGTTTAAATTTAAGCTCGTCACAATCATAATAAAAAAAGATAATAAACCACAGTGTCTTCTATTTTTAATCATTATCACAGAAAACTGAAATGTTTTTAAAATTTATAGATTACGATACCTTTAAGCTCAAATTGTCATAATTAAACTGGTTTAGCTCAGTTATTACCTATTATATTAATGTAAATATTATGCTTGCCAACTGCCAAAATATGTAGTCTGTAAAACTATAGGATAATTTTGTTACATTAAGCTTAGGTATTAAATCAAATAATAAGTTGGATAAGTATTTTACAACATACGATTTAACAATAACATTTTATCAAATTCTGATTTCAGCTGCCAGCATTAACGAGACATGCACGTTTAACGAACAATGCGAGGACATGGACTTCAAGACAGAATGTCGCAACGATCGGTGCACCTGCAAGTACGAGATGGTCCCAGAGGTCAACGCAGATGGCACCGTAGTATGCAAAGGTAATTTATACCTTGATGATATCTTTGTTTATTGAATAAGTTTGCATGAACTTTCTTGGGATACATTGTGATAAGATGAAGGAATTTTAAATTAGATGTGACTTTTGATGACATATCAAATTAGTTTAGATAGAGCTAGTCTCGCGTCTAGTCTGATCTCATTAAATATTTTAGTGCATCAACAGTGTCAACCCTTCGCGACTCCCAAATTTATTATTAATGCAGAAAATACAAACTTCGTCTATTTCAAACATTAATAAGTTTTATTAAATTTCCCTGATTAAATGCATGGGCTTGTTTATAAATGATTTAAGTGGTAGTGATAATTGTTATTTAATTTTATTACAGCGGAAATTCGTGTGGAAGAATCAACAAAAACTCTGGACCCGGCTATGATTGGAATACTCGTTGCGATGGCACTCATGTTTGTTATTATATGCGTGGTACTTCGTTTGTTTAGCAGGTTGGTGACATCATTTTAATGCTTAGTGACTGACACTAAATCCAGCTATCTTGTTGATATTCAATCAATATTGTCATTCAATATGTACGATGTAATCTTGATGCTTAAATTATTTATATATTATGTATACAAAAACTCTAGAAAAACAAATTAACTGAAACGTGACTTTATTTTATTTGACACATATTTACATAAAAGTGTTGTATTTTCAGGGCAAGATGGAGGGAAAACCGCACAATTTTTAACACACCCAACCCTCGACTCATGAACGTGTCATTGCTAAGAGATTCTAAGCTGTTGCATTCTCAGGTAAAAACTAAACTTATACTGTGACATGTAACGTTTTTCATAATTAAACCTTTCTTTACGAATATTTTGCAACCGTGCTTTTACATTAAGTGAAGCCACATCATGCAATTACCATCATGGCTATGGAGGAGATCTAACGATAATTGTATCTTCAAAAATTTGAAGATCCAAAATGCAATTTTTAGGTGAATATTTTTTTCAGGACCGTCGTGGCTCTCGTGTGAGTATGCGACCTCCTTCGAGACAAGCCAGCCAACAGGAACTTCACAGGCCCCATTCGCCGATTCCGGGTAACTTAAAATCATTATTACCTGCTTAGTAGTAGAATTTGATAATATTGATGTAATAGAAACTTGAAGAAATTGAACAACAATATGATCTAACTTTGTCATATTAAAAACTTCGAGAAGTATAAAAAGAAAGACAATGTCAATATGAAACGAAATATCTCTACATACATTGAAACTGTTTATTCAGTAATCAGTGGGTATCGAATGAAATATCTGTATAAAAAAAATAAACCTTTTATTTATCTACACTGAATATATGGTTTCAATTTTTCTGTTGTGGTTGTAGTACGCTCAGGCCTACAGTTTTCACGATCTGGGCACAAAATAGACCAACAACGCGTGTGTTTTATATACGCTACGCATTTCCGAAAAAAATATTTAAGGGCAATAATGCACGGAAATGATTTTGAATATTTGGTTTGTGTTGCGCCTTTTTGAAAAAAACAGGCGTTGTGGGCGCGCAGCAATCGCATTTTATACGCGAATGCTAAGAAATTGTAGTTTCCTCCGGCCCATGTTATTTGTCATGATCCTCAAACGATTTTATTTATCGCTCTTAATGCCGCGCCTTCAACGCCCACCCTGGCCCACTTCAATAAGTCCCTTAAACCCATATTGATTTTATCTTTCTCTAATCCCGTTGTTCAATTTCGTTTCCTTTCGTAATTTGTGTCTACTTTTATAAATGTTTTAATGAGCTTTCAAAAATGTTACCTATAACAGAATGAACTCATTTATTTCCAGTGAGTCCTTTATTTTACACATAATGCTAACATTCATATTGATTTCATCTATCAGCAGCACGTCATCACCAAAGCCATCAGCTACACCGAAAACCCTCAGGTTTACATTGAATTTTAATTTTGCTTTATATTTGCTCATTAGATCACAACACGATACAACGCTTTGGAATAGATGCGCATGGAATTGAAACACTAGAATCTAGCGGATTGAATTTAATTTGTATGAATTTAGTAACTGGTTAAAGTAATTTCTAGTTGCGCAATACTAAATATTTTAGTTTGTAGTAAAATACATAGACCACTTTAGCATCAGGTAGACGTGTAGAATTTACGTCACATTTTTTACATGACACGAGTTATATTGGAAAGTAAGTAGTACCTGTTGATTCATTAATAACATGTTAACTACGTACCTACAAATAAATGAAATTCTTAAAATATTTTCGGAATGATTTACAGACAAGCTCATTAGAAATTAAAAAGTAAATAAAAACAACAAAGCATGATTCTTGGAACATATTGCTATAACTACTTGTTCATCAGTATCTTCGAGCCTACCAATTTCATAACTATAGAGAACTATTTTCCATATGTGAATGATAGCAGTCTATAGTAACTGAGCTTTTCAAAATTTCAACGACTATTAGAGACGTACAACAAGTAAAAGCATGTATACTCCCAGTAGGATCTCGAAATATGCTATACATTCAGCATGCTTTTGATTTGTTGTTAAAATTACTTGATCTGTTTGAATTTTTAGTATGTGTTTTTCAATTTCAGGATCTCGTCGAGGGTCAAGAGCCAGCAGTGGTCATTCCGCCACTTCGTTGCGATCAGCAACATTACGTTCACCGACTACTCCTGGACCTACATCTGTGACTGTTGAAATACGTGCTCCAGATAACTAAACAAAAGACGATGACAAAAAAAAACTTAACCATAATGATGGTAAAGTTTGTAAAGATAGAACAAATGTTCAAAATGAGTAAGAGCATAATAAAAAGATAACAATTTCGTCTCAAATAAACAAAATTACGACGTTTTGTATATCCAGTCCAACATTTACAGAATTTGTGATATATATTTACCAATCGTTCAACTTTAGGCTTATATTCATAAAACAATATTTTATAGCAACAACATTCGTGCACTATAAATATAACCTGTCATTAAAAAATATTCAGCCACTTATAAAGTGCCTATAAATCAAGACACATAAAAGTTTGAACCTCGTATATTTTTCAGCAATAGGCTTAATGGTAATTACACTAGAAATAAAGCAGTTACAAGTTAATATAAATTAGATGATAAAATCACCTTCACAAATCAGATATTTACGTCACAATATAGATGTAGAGCACAATTCAATGATAATATAATAGAGTCTAAGAACTAGGTATAGACATTTAGCTTTTTTAGCGTTAGAGAGATCGCTTTTGGCAAGTTTTGTAGTTCAATAGTTTGGAAGTCGATTACTTATTATTAGGTAAGTCTAACGTTAATTTTCCTCTTTTGATGTTAATTAAGTGAATGCTAGATTTTGTGATTTCCTGCCTTAGATTTAGCTTACAATTAAGCGACGTAGGTAGTACTAAAATTTATTTACGGGGACCATCTCCTCTCAAAGGAGTGATCTGAGTTTGAAATACGACGGGTTATAAAGAGGAGGGAAGCTTCGATGCTGCTTTCTATACTATAAGACTTTTAACTTAAGCCATAATGATAAGGAGCGAATTTTTAGCTTTTCTTTAGAAACTTCTAAGAGAGCGTTGTGAGTCAGGTTTAGAAATAGTTCATGATTTATTTAATAATGATAGGTCTTCTTTTACTAAAATCTTGTGTAAATCGGGGAAATTTACACAAGTTTACTTCATAAGTTTTCATTGCACTATGCTTTGACCAATCGTAATGTTTATGCAATGCGCACAAACTTTAGTACCAAATTTAGCTGCTCTGACAAATCTATGATCTATAATATCTATACAAACTTCAATTACTAAATGTGCGGTGAAAATTAAATTTAAATTACTATAAAGAATCACTTCATCTATCCGTATGGGATATACTTCAATAAAGGGGAAGAATTGATGTATAATCCATACAAATTATCATTTCCATAATCTTTATCATTGCAAAAATATACTGGTTTAAGCTGTATTTAAATTTAAAAATGCTCACGTCATAAATTGTACTTCAAACACTGTGCTAATCATTGTGTACCTACCTAAATTCTATGCTGTAATTTAAATATATTGAACTTTTATTATAACTTATACTTCCGAACAGTGCAGTTTCATTTTATCTGTTAAAATACTTTTGTTTTTTTATGAAATATCGGTTTGTATGAACACGGCTCAGAGTAATGACACTAACTCTGAGGAACACGGATTGCAGGCGCTGCTATGACATAATGGTTATCATTGCAAGGTGACAGCGTTCATTTCAGTTTATATTTTGTTGATCAATATCCTTGTTGTAATATATTTCGTAAATAATTTCGTGGAAGGCTTATTAGTGTTCAATCTAATTGTTCCTAAATGATTGCTGTTTTTAATCATTTCTTACCAAGTAAGGTTGCAACAAGTGAGAAATTAGCAAAACGCACTCTCTCCGAAAAAAAACCTCTGTTTATTGCTTAGATATCTACTTTTGTTGTGCCATCATCTCGCCTGATGTATAACGTCGATGTGTCCAATGACAGAGCACATAAATACCTATAGAGAAAAACGGCAGTTGAGCAATGATCGGATATGCTTGAAACCTAGGTTGACTAATTCGACAAACTACGTGAATTCCAGCCGTTGATTCAAACTCACGAAAACTTTCATACTAAAACGACTAGATAGATTGACGGCATGGCTTTGTTTTGTGGGTGATACAAAAACTAAAGCCATGTGTTTTCTTTATGATGTTTTCCTTCACCATAGCAAGCAAAATCCGCACTTAACTATTATAAGTCTTACGTAAGACTTTGTTAGGAAGTTGGGATTCAATGGGATCGTAAGGCACAAGTCACCGTTTGGACTCGCCCAATAAAATTTTAGGATAAAAATATTGCTGCTGCTATCTCTTGGTGCCTGCCACCTGAAGATACGGTTATAAGTTCAACAGTTACTTTAAACCTACTATGGCGACGTTGATGCAGCTTTGTCAGATGAATCATAGATGGCGCTTTACTACATTAATTGTTTAACTTATTGAGTCGTGCATATGAATGAAACTTGCATCGGAGACCGATCATCGGAATCTTTTTTTGTGCCCGACCTCAGGAAAAATTAGTTGGTAGTATTTTCTTCAAGAATTTGTATGCCTGAAAAGCGAGAGTGGTTTAGCGGGAACTCGTGTAACCTTGGTGGTGTCGGAGTTACAGACTGCCCGAAGGCCTCCAACATACCTTAACGACTCTTGTCCTAAAACAACGAACGTGATAGAACGACAGCTTAACGTGCCCTCTGAAGCACAGCGCTTTGATCTAAACACTACACGGTCACCCATCCAAGTGATGACCACAGGCCCTGTACCAATGACTTTCTTCAACTATTTGCGGATTTAGCACGATCTAAAAACGGTAAATGAAAACTTCGTAACGATACCGTCATGTCTGAAAATCTCAAGGTTCAAGGACACGTCATCTACCAGCTTACACCGGGCCTGCGTGGTGGCCCACACCCTCTATGGCAAAGTAAAATGTTATCTTATCATATATAACCATGCAACTTTTGCATAAATTCTGCAGTTCCGTAGTCTACTTTTGTTCAACAAAAATCCCGATACAAAGTCAACGTTAAAGCAGAATGCGATAATACCTTTGGCTCGTACAAAACAGCACCGCCTGCGGCATCACAATCGGAAACTAGACTTCCTAGTTGCAAAACTAGCAAAACTTCAAAACCGTAGCCGCGTATAATGAACGTCGCCGTGGGCAACACTGCATAATAAATAAAGTAAATAAACTGAGTCAAAATGCTGACTTCCAGGAATAACTGGAACACGGATCGGGGGTCTCAAGATATGGCGTTATTTGGATGATTATTTGGATATTTTATATTTTTGCCTAAATGATCGAGTGAGAAGCGCGAGTGTGGCTCAGTGGGAGCACGTGCGACTTTCGATCCGACGCCCCCGAGTTCGAATCCCGCTGGCCCGTCACCAATGACTTTCTCAAATTATGTGCGGATTTAACTCTCGCTCTAAAAAAGGTGCAGGAAAACAGCGTGAGGAAACTGGCATGTCCAAGAATTGACCACAAAAATTCAAGATCATGTGACATCCAGCAACCAGCGCTGGGCCAGCGTGGTGGATTATAGCTCATACTTTCTCTACGAAGGAAGGCCTGAGTCTCAGCAGTGGGAACATAGTTGGCTGATGATGATTGTAGTAAATGTTTGCTATGAATACTCCGTAGCTGCTGACAATACTTCAATTGTTAATAAATGTTTCCCATTCTCTCTCGTTTCTCAATTGGGAAACGTCACTTGTTTTGACGCTCATCAAAATGCGCGTTGTTTGGTCGCAATACGTACAATGAAAAATTTCTTCAGCCTCACTCACAGATTAAATAGATTATCAAAGCCCTCACCGCTGTTTCCAAAAGGCTGCTAAAATGATCAAAGCAAAAACGCAGGCATTTGTTGCCGTATTCAGCTACCTAGGTTTTCGTTGCTCGTTATTATTAGAAGAATCCTAGTCTTCTTCTCTTCTTCGCTCTTCTTGAGTGTATGACCAACCTTGGTGTCGGAGATTTTAGAATCCTAATTCAGGGCCAGAACAACAGGTGCAAGCACTAGTTAAAATTGTATTCGCCTATTTACGAAAACGATTTGAAGCTTATTTATTCTCACCATAGATAGATAAATAAACACTTTATTATTCAAATATTAAATATAAATTTATTCATTTATTTATTTATTCTTAGATTCACAGCTTTTTTAGTAATTTATAGCTAGTTACATATAATTTGAACTTAAGCCAAAAGAGAACTTAACAATATAGATAAAGTACAAGTCAAATGTTTACAATGATGTAACAATGGGCGGCCTTATCGTTTAAAGCGATCTCTTCCAGACAACCTTTGGATGGAGATGAATAACGAAGAATACACAGGCGTTGGTGATAGAAATTATAATAGATATATCTTTCATTGCCGTATTTTTTGTCATAAATATTAAAATATCAATCTGAAACTACGTAAGAATATACCAAATAAATCATCCGTAAGCTAGCAAAAATAAAAATAAGGGTATTTTCTACTACATGCAAGCGACGCTAAAATATTCTGAGTTCCTCGTCCCAGTTCGAGAATAAGCTTCTTGACTCGCATTCAATGCTTCGGGCTTGTTTACAGTGTATACTATTATAGGTAGCGAGATATTTGCCCACCTACTTTTGTTGGGTGTACAGAAAATGGACTGGAAAACCGAGCTGGAATTTTGAATGGTGTGCTTCAGATGTAGGGTAAGGTATTAGCGTACATGTTAGTGAAATGAAAATGAATATTTGTTACGTTACTTGGAAGAAACTGCTGTATTGGAAATATATTTTATTTTGTATTAGGCGTTGCAGCCAGCAGGATTCCCAGGGTGACGAGCGCAGTGACATGCTAGACAGGACTTTTGCAAAACAAATTATTATTACTGGACATATTATATGTATGAGACTTTTGTCACAGGGTGAGGAGCGCAATACAATGTACTCAATGATTTTTATGATATTAAAAGTTCTGGGTGGCACTGTAATTGTTATGGACAGGCGTGGCGCTTACCACTAGGCGAACGACTTGATAGTCACATATTTTTTTTTTTACGCTTAATAGATCTATGTTTGGCCACTATCTCACCTGATGTGAAGCGATGATGTGGCCTAAGATGGAGCACATAGATCTAGAGAAAGACGGCATTTGAGCGGCTGCTCAGACCCGTCTCCCCGATGGTTCACCGAACATCATCCCGAAACACGACTAGGTCGCTTGACGGCATGGCTTTGTTCGGTGGGTGGTATTGCAACCACGGCCAGAGCCTACCACTCCAAAATTGCATCTTCTTAATGATGCACTTAGAGACAGTCCCCGATAAGTGTTGCCCATTACATATGTATCTAAATTAAATGCTCTAAAAGGCCTCTACGTGTTGGACTCATGTCACCGCACAAGCCTTCCAAAGGACCGGGTGTATAACCCGTGAGAAAGAGCGACATAATAATAATAATTAATGCTTTATTGTACACCAAACAATAAATTAATAAGGTACACGAAATATTCCTACAGACTATAGTACAACGGGCGGACTGTAACGGGCGGAAAGTATCATTCATATATTGATTAATCGTGTAGTAGGCTTATATCATCGGTATATCTATGTAATGTAGATCACCCACTTCATTTCCAATACTACCGTCAAAACTATTCCACGTCAAGTTAATTTTCCGATAGAAGTGATGGGGTCATCAACTCATCAATCTCATCAGCTCACCATACATTATTCATAGAGTAATGGCATAAATTACTGAATGAATTTCAGTTTCCGTTCACGTAATTTGTTTGAACTATGATAGGAAATTAGGTTCTAACAATATTTAGTAATTTGTGTTTACGATTTAATTGAACAAGCAAAATTCGTAGATTGGTTGTTGATGCAACAACTGATTTTGAGGAAATAGATTCGACGCAATTTTTTAATTAGCTTTAGGCAATTAATTTCAGCAGCGTTTTAAAATCAAAAAAAAAAGAAAAGACATAAGAGATAATGACATGATGATGATAACATGACAAAAAAAAGATGAAAAAGATGTTGACATGTTTTAGCTTTGATGAAGATTTAATAAGACGATAGCGATACATAAGTAAACAGCCTCTGTGGTGTAGTGGTTGGGCAGGTTGGTTTAATTTTCATGCATCAATGAGGTTGCGGATTCGATTCCAGGGACGGGACAAATGTTTGTGCACAGAAAAAAATGCGCAAGCATTTGTTTTTTATCTGAGTATTGCGGGTCTGTAGTCCTCGTAGCTGATTCTCTATATATAAAGAATGTTGGTGCCAGGATCTATGTATGTAATCGTTAGGCGTATTCATTTTATTAGTTATCAACGTTAAAATACATTACAAGAACCCAATTGTATCTCCTACATTTATGTTCTAAACCCATTGCTTATGAGAGCCAGCCTATCTCATATGTAATAGTAGCCTAGAAAGGCTTGGATCTTCATCGACAGATTATGATAAAAAGACTTTGCAACAACGGGCTGCTTCAATCATCAAACATGTAACCGACATAATTTTGTCCAAGTGACAGGATATGTTAGACACTTAAACAAGACGTGCAGCATTGCACCTTTTTTTTATAAGATGAACAAGCCGTTTGCTTGATGGTAGGCGCCACGCCTGCCCGTAACAATAAGAGTAGCACTGCATTGCGCTCATCACCCCGAAACAAAATATGAAGTCTCATGTGCCCAATAAAATTACTGGCTACAATATCGTTAAACCGGAATTCCTTGCGCACTACTGCTTTGCTTACCTTCGCCTTTCGTCTCGTCAAATAAACCCCAGTTGCTCCTACATCTAGTTACTTCCTCTAGAGTTTATTGATCAATGACATAACAAGTAGCTACAAAAATCGCAACTCTATTCCCTCCAAAGGTTCACCTCACACCTAACCCTTCAAAGCCGTCGCGTAACTCGCTAAACAAGACAAACCGTAGTATCCATATATCACGTGAAATAAGTCGTCACAGTAAACCGACGCCCGGGGCGTAGCGAGACATATGAAAACGTTGATATACGAATAAAAAAGCCTTCGACATCGATTTGGGGGTGTTCTATCGGAAATTATGTGTGCATGTGGGACTTGGTGAGATGGGAACGAGGAGGATAATCCGAGCAGTACGTAAGTTTAGGTGATTTGTAAAACTTTGTTTGAGATTTTATCCGTCCTTCCACGGTAGTCTTCTATTATATGTATTATGTATAATATTAGTAGGATTTATTAAATAGACGATAGTAGCTTACAGCACAGGGCAAAACGCTAACTATCTTAAACACTAACTATACAAAGAATACTACCTAACTATTAACTATAACTAAGAAAGCTTTTTAAATTGTTAACAATATTACTTAGACTATCATTAATTATGTTGACTTGTTGAAACTCGTGTCTGAATGCATTAAAGATTTGCATACCTCGCAGTGTAGGTGCGTTGTTGGCTTGCTGAGTAAGTACTTACGCGGGACAGAATATGCAAGTAGTGGGTGCAGCCGACGATGCTCATCCCGGACATAGTTATCGGGAACATAAAAACTTTAACGTAACTCAAGTGTAAAACTTCATTACCCTATTTATTTGTAACGGGTAAATACTTAAATTACCTAAAACATACTATGCACTATTTACTAAAACTAACTTAACTAGTCACTCGCAAGATTGACCTTCTTTCTTTTTTGTCTTTTTTGTCTATGAACACTACTAGGCTAGGTGTATTAAAAAAAAATACCAAATTACTAAAGGCTAGTCTTAATTGTGTAAGGAGAGGGCTCTAAACGCTGAAACACGGGCGTAGACCCTAGTTCGGTAGCAGATACCCCAATATTATGAATTAGTCAGCTAGCCAAAGGTTAATAAACTAATTGAGTAATATATAATAGTATATTTATTTACGTACTTTTTTAAATAATTATACCACTAAATCGTCAAAAATAAATAGTTATATGCTATTAAGTAATTTGGCAAGGTCCTACCATCATACTATCAGACTAGAGTCACAGAATAGGTACTACTTGCATATTTTTTTTTCCAATACACAATGTCTGTTTGTCAACTTGACTTACAGTCAGACATTTTGTTGACTTGACACTGTCAAGTGCGTCTTTTTTTTAAATCTAAGATTTTTATAGGGACTTTGAGTCGCTTTGCGACCATGTCAGCCCCATTGTTTACATTCATTATGTATCTATCATTTAATAATGTTGAACACTAGCTTATATAGCGCCTTTGCTGCAACACAGTGGAGCAGACAAGACGTAATGAAATACACCATCGAGAAAATTGAAATTGTATCGAGTGGGCATGGCTGTTCTCACAGACTGACTCCGCGCACACTCCACAAGGATGTGATGAACATCCTCTGGCACTCCGCATGAGGCACAATTAGGGGAGTCTTTTCATAAATAAGTGCGTCTTGAAACAAGTTTTAGCAAAATTAAAAAAAAACAGTGTTTTTAGCGTGATGAGTGATGACCTACGATAGCGTGATACTTTCTAATATTAGCGCCTATTTATTATGTAACTTGGCCACTGTTTTACACTACGCCGATGGGGTGTCGCGATATTGTGTTCACACACAGCTACTTTTAGAGGTCATGGCACAGAGTGAAAAAATACTTTTCTAAGTAATTTTTCCTACTCCTTACAGGAAATATACGGACATTTCTCTTATCAGGAATGTAACGTATGTTCTTTTGCTAGATGAGATTTTATCGGTAGAGGATAAAAAGCAGTAGATGGGATTACTTATTTGTGAGAATGAGGAAAATGGATAGTGTAAATACAAGGGGCTTACAATCTACTACTCTAATAGGATTTTAAGGAAAAAATTAAATTACTTCTTTTTCTATTGGCGACTTGAACAAATAAAAAAATGATTGGCCACTATCTTGTCTGATATTAAGCCACAAACTGGCCGAAGATAAAGCATATAGTACTAAACAAAGACGCCACCGCCATTGCTATGCTTCAGCTGTTACTGAGCGAGATTCCGTCCGCCTTTTTTTATTCGTTAAAGATTGGCCACTATACTTTTCTTCTATATGTAAGTAGGTATACATAAATATTTTATTTAGTTAAGTCTATGTATGAATAAATGAATAACTATTTCTAGAAATACCCTTTTATTGACACCGCAATGCAGAAAAAGTAACAGCTTAAACAAACTTAACAATATAAGTAAGTGTTAAAGTACTTTAAATTGTATTGTAATTTTGATTTCTTGTCTTTTTTATATAATTACTATAGTAACACATTAACGCCACCGGTTGTCGGGAAGAGATCGCTTTAAGCGATAAGACCGCCCTTTGTGACACTTATATTGTTAAGTTTGTCTTAAGTTGTAACTTTTTCTGTATTGTGGTGTTGCTAATAAAGAGTTATTCATTAATTCATTCAGTATCTTGTCGAAGATAGAGCATGTACTAGAAGAAGTTCCCGTCTATAAAACTCGACTAGATTGATTGGTGGCATGGTCTGATATCCCCCAGTTTTCGGCCCCAGTGGGGGACACGAGAAATGATTACCGGAAGTTACATTTTAATCAAAAATGCTAAATTACTCAAGGGGACGCGGTACGGAGACAATAATAATATCCCTCATTGGCCTCACTCTTTTGGACGCTAGCAACTAGCGTTGTGATAAGTACCTATCTACTAAGTTGAAATTAAACAATCATGTATTTTGACGACATACTGTATTTTGTGAGCTGATATATTTTGTAAACGACAGAAGAAACCCATTTTCGTATTTCTTACAAATCCATCAGCAAGTTCTCCTCAGTATATGAGAGCTCCTACTCGAAGAGTACAAAAAAAAATCTAAACAGCGAAACTATAGTCAATTGGATTGGACGTAACCGTCGGTAATACAGCGCAACGGTATTACATTACTCAGGGTTGGAACTTCATTACTGGAATGCTAGATGGCGTTGAAGTAGCTAGATTTTGAGATTTTTTGACAAACGATTTTATTATTTTAGAGTATCCTATGTTACTTCTAAAGGTGTATAGAGTAGCAGCATGAACGTTAAATATTCACGATTGTACAATTCAACTAAGTATTTCCCTTTGAATCCGAAGCCTACAAATCCGTACACACACGAACGGGTACAAAAATGATGGAGCCAATCGGGTAGTAACATTGTTACGAGCAATTGGTCCCGCGCTTCGCCTAGATACGTCTGCGGCGGCATATTGAAAGATACGTTTGATGTTTCTTTATGTACCTTTGTGGGTTTATTTTGTGGTGCGTGCAACGATTAAACATATTTGATTTATAGTCATACTAGTACCATCCCATGCTTTTACCTCCGCTTTTTCGGGATAAAAAGTAGGTCGTAACACACTTCCATCCATCTATCTATCTATACATCCATATATCCATTCCTCTATCCATGCATACATCCAATTTTTTTTCTGTGCACAAACATCTGTCCTGTCGTTGGAATCGATCCCGCTGCCTCATTGATTTGAGCCAACCTGCCCAATCACTATACCACAGAAGCTGACGCGAAAATTGTTAAATCACTGTGCCCTAGATTTTTTTTATTTTGTTCACTGTTCAAAAATCAGCAGAAAATAGCGCAGTTTTTTGGCATAAGACTTATAACTATATGTTTTAGCGCTGGGCCTGCTGGCGCAGACTGGTCGCTGCCGTGTCACGCTCGCTTTGCTCGTTTGGCTCGTTTCGCTCACTTGGCTCGCGCGTGCAACTCAGCAAGTCACAGTTGGTTCAAATTCTGTCCGTCTGTGTAGAATAAGCCGAGTCGATTGGCACCTACTGATATCTCGAATACTTTTATAATTGTTACCTCATGATTCGAGTATGTGTACGTGAAAGGAAATGGAATAAAATAATGAAAAAAATTCAATATGCATAAAAAATTTACTCTTTTCACGATGTACGCATTGCAGTATTTCGTGTTCAAACGTAGATATTATATGTAGATATTGTACTGAAATTGGGCTTAGGGGAAACATGAAATGTATACGGAACCTAGAAAAATGTGTCCGCATGCATATTTTATTCTATATAATGGTCTAATACGTTTACATATACCAGGACCTTTGCAAGGATCAATGAATTTTCTACTTGGAAATACAAACTTGATAAAATTGAGAGAACCTTTGGAATTCTCTCCCCCACACTATTCGCGCCAGTCTCTATTGATATTTTTAAAACAAGAGTTAAAAAACACTATTCTTCCTTATAGGTATCTTTGTTTTATAAATACTTATGTATGTATTATGCCTTATAGTCATGTATCTTTTTTTTATATGATGGGCTCACGTTGACAACAACTCACCTGATGGTAAGCGTAGTTGCGGTCTAAGGTGGAGCACGTTTGCCCATGAGGTGCCTATTCACTTATATATATAAATCTTATATATATATAAATATTTATTTTGTATTTATTGTATATATTTAGTTATAGTACTATAAGAAATTGCACATAGCGATATGGCCGCCCATTGTTCTACTACTATTATTTTAACTGTAAACTTTTGTTTCCTGTTTTGGTGTTCAATAATGTATTATTGTATTTTATTGTAGTATTATTAATATTTATTGTATAGTATAATAATATGAGTATAGTTGCAGATTTTTTTAATCAAACCGTACCTAACCGCACACCGAAACCTATTAACTCAAGTGACAGTTCTTTTTCCGCAAGGGTTTGCTGAAGAAAACTCTTCTAAAAGTTAAGCTCGCCTTCTACATGAAGTGTAAATATAAATGCTTTGATAAATGCCCCTCAGTTTCTTGCCGTATCTTCTGAGTAGTGGTTCTTTATCCCATACGGTGGTAGAGTCTTGTGATAATTTGGCGTTCATAAGTGCGTCTGTGATGCCAAACATGAATAAAAAATTTTGACTTTGACTTTGACTTGAGTGTGCAATAAAGAATATAAGAGTATAAGAAAAACCATCGACGCAGAATTGCCAGTCTATCAGTTTTTTATCGGATACATTTCGGAGAGTGTGCGTCGGAATTGCACCAACTAATTCCCCCAACCCCATTTTATCATTGGACTACAAGACGCACGGCATACGCCACCGTTTCATGGTGTATATTCCTCCGGCGCGTACCAAGCGCTTCGCTTCCACTTTTATTATGCGTACTGCTAACGAGTGGAACTCCCTGCCAGAGTAAGTCTTTCCCGATTAGCTATAATCTGGGAATCTTCAAGTCTCGAGTGAACGGGTACTATCTTGGTAAGCGTGCTTGATCGTCGACCGCATCGTCACTTACCATCAGGTGACATAGTGGTCAAACGCAAGCCAATTAACAAGTAAAAAAAAAACTTTAAGTAGCAGTAGGCTCAGAGTAATGACACTAGCAGTAGGTTTTCTTGCCTAACAATCCCAACACAGGTGGTAATAAATAATACAGATGACAAGTTGCTCCTCGCGGTTTTACCCGATAAAAAGTATCCTATATATATCTTACGACAAAATTTCATCTAAATCCGCTTAGTAATTTTTGCGTGATTGAGTCCATTCATCGAACAGTATTGATCATCATACAAATACTATTCAAGATGATGATTTATGATGTATTTATTATTTTTATTTTGTTTTTATTTATTTATTATTATTTATATATTTTTTTATTTTTTTTATTTTTTTATTAATTTATTTATTATATTATGGTCATGATTTCAAGATGCTTGCCAGTCCTAACCATTTTTGACCGTCTTAAAAAAGGAGAAGGTTCTCTATTTGAATACTTTTTTATGTTTGTGACCTCAGAACTCCATCATTTATGAACCGATTTGGAAAATTCTTTTTGCATTGGGTTCAGTATAGCTACGAAGTGTTCCCATATAAATTTCATCGATATTTGACCTTGGACTTCGAACATGCATTGAAGACGATTTTGTCGTTCACCTGATGATAAGCACCACGTCTGCTCATAGCGATTGCCACCCAGAACTTCTAATACCATAATAAGCATTGTGGGTCTGCATTGCGCTCATCAACCCGAGATATCAGATATTAAGTCTCATATGCCCAGAAATTTTGCTGGCTACAATGCCCTTCAAACCAATACACAGTAAAGCTGGCGCACTACTGCTTCTTTACTATATAATGAAAAATAATAATGAAATCAATACGTGAAAGTGAAAAATGCCTTCCCATAGTTCTTCCATAAATCGATCCCCAAACCGCGGCCACCTCAGCTGTAATAACTATTATTATTTATACTAAATTTATGTGTACAAAAGGGTTATCTACGAGGGGACGGTCGAAATTTATACATCCGGCTACCGGCGCGGATTCGATATCCGGGTAGAGGTGATTTTGGTGGGATCAATTACTTTTTTACACGGGTCTGTTGAAACGAGCCCCATTTTCACAGTAGCTCTAAAGCGGTGAAGGCAAGTAAGTATTTTGAGGAAGCCTACAAGAACCACAAGGTTTGAAGACATGTAAATTACTGCTATTTTTCACATATATTGATCCTGGCCGCTAACTAACAATTCCATGTATCTAGGAAACCAGGAACCATAGTCTCACAACACCCGACACGAAACAAATGCTTATGCTTTTTTTACCTTTTTTTATGTAACTGAATGACGAGACGAGCTGATCGTTTGCCTGATGGTAAGCAATACGCCAACCCATAACAATAACAGCATCACCCAGAACTTTGTTTTGCAAAATACTGCGCGGCGCTGCACTGCGCTCGTCACCCTGGGACAATTTTGCTTGTGACTCTCATAATGCCCAGTAATTTCGCAGTGTACAAACGTCCTGTTACGTTTATTTCTTTCTTTCTTTCTTTCTTTCCTGTCTCGGGAATCAAGCCCGCAACCTCAGTGGTGTTTGAGATTTTAGCCAACCTGCCCAACCACTACATAACAGATGCATTGAATATAATAATGTCCCTTTAATAATTTGGTAACCTCTCACTTCGTTACAATCTGGAAGTCTGATATTTAAACTATACTTAGTCTAGAAGTAGCTTAAAATTCGATGACAATGCATTCTAAATCCATTTATTAGCATGCAATGCCAAAACATAAAAAAATACTTAAACTTAATAACGTGGTTTTTAGATTAATTCTTTAATTAACATTTTCTTGTTTACTGATAGCAACTGAATCTACCTAGATAGAGCGAGCGTGGCTCAGCGGGAACTTGTGCGCCTTTTGATCCGACGCACCTGGGATTGAATCCCGACTCGGCCCTGCACCAATGACTTATAAGTCATTGGTATAGTTAAGTGCAAATTTTGAACGCTCACTCTTAAACGGTGAAGGAAAACATCGTGATGAAACCCGCTTACGCGCTTTGGAGTGGCAGGCTCTGGCCGTGGTTGGAATACCACCCGCCGAACAAAGCCATGCCATCAAGCGACCTAGTCATGTTTCGGGATGATGTTTGGTGAACCATCGGGGAGACGTCAGAGCAGCCGCTCAACTGCCCTCTATCCCAAGATCTATGTACTCCATCTTAGGCCACATCATCATCACATTATCACATGTTTGGTGGGTAGTATTACAGCCACGGCCAGACCCTACCACTTCAAAAATAGTCTTCTTACTTTAAAAATAAAGAGAAACGTCATCTGTGACAAAGAAAATTGAGAGACGTAGACATTGACTATTAGAACTATAGAGGACATCTAACATTTGAAAAATAAGTGTTTAATAATCTCACAAAATAAACCAAAACGGAGTAACATCCGGCCACCTTCTAGTACTTGCAATATCAACTGATGAAATCTTACACACTTCATTAATTGTTGACCTTTAACCACACTACATATAAACATTAAATATTCACAAATTATTTAAATAATCGCCAGAGAAGAATATCACGAGCCGAAAACAATAATTGGAATATGAGCAGAAAACCATTTTTTCTTCAATTCACAATAGAGTTTCGATTCAGTCAACTCTCATTTAAATTTAGCAAAATTGGCCTTTATACGAGTATAAGATAGTGGTCAAACTCAAATCGATAAGCAATAAAAATATTTAAAAACTTACCTACTGGGAAAACAGAACTCTTTAATTTCAAAAACAACAAAACAACTAATTAATTCACACAGACATAACCGCGTGAAAACAATAGCAAAATATGCCCTTCAAGTTTGAAGTTTTGTTTCGGCATAATAAAATTTGTTCGACCCAATAATTCTGGGAGTTTGGCGTGTCCTGATAATATTATCTTAGGAACATTGTGAAATGTTAAATAATATGTTTAGAGCGAGTGTGGCTCTTTTGACTGATTGAGACTGGCGACTTTCGATCTGACACACCCGAGTTCGAATCTCGCTGGCCTCACACGACTGACTTTTTAAGTTATGTGCGGATTTAACACATGCTTTAAAAACGAACAAGGAAAGCATCGTGAGGATACCGGCATGCGACATGTGACATCTATCAACCCTCACTGGGCCAGCGTGGAGAACTATGCCCTATACTCTTTGTGAGAGAAAGCCCGTGTCCCAGCAGTGGAAATGTGATGGACTGATGATGATGAAATAATATGTTAACATAACTCTTCTCGTAGTTGAAAAGCGGTCCATTACAACCGCGTTTCCTTCTTCTGCCCCCGGCTCCCACTAGTTTCTCAAGGGAAAAAGACATCTTTTTTTATTTGCCCTACGATCACATACATATCCTGACCCCTAAGTATGATTCCCTGTCTCTAGGGAACCAGACTCTATGAAGACCATGATCCCACAAGACCCAGACATGAAACAAATGCTTGCACTTTTCTTTTTTGCACAAACATCTGTCCCGTCGCGAGCATCGAACCCGCAACCTCAGTGGTGTGAGATTTGCACCAACCTGCCCAACCATAGAGGCTGTCAAGACTAGGAGCTCCCCAAACATTTACTCCAACGAGTACTTATAACCATCAGTGCAAAGGGCAAAATGTAATGTACGCTTATCGCTTTAGGAATGGCAGCGAAGTTAAAACTCGGCAAAAAAGAGCAAAATTTGTAAACCTGGCCTATCAACCCCCTTCTCACCAAGAAATTTATAAAAATAATGCTTATAATATGTATATCTCTGTAACAAGATACGAAAGCACAATTATTTATTGGATAGTAATAAATTTAAGAAATGATTGTGACTGCCTCTTGTGTCATTGTTTTATGATGTTAAGGAATTTGTAATAGTAATGACAAAAATACTTAAACATTTGCACGTCTGCATGCAGGCTGATTACAATGACTAATAGATAGATAGATAGATAGATAAACACTTTATTGTTAAAAAACCTTAAATATAGGTACATGAAAAACAAGTAAATTTTACAGTAATCAGCATAACAATAGGCGGTCTTATCGCTCAAAGCGATCTCTTCCAGACAACCTTTGACTAATGTGCTTTTTAAGACCATTCTATGAATAAAATGTACTAATATAAAATGTAATCTTGCAAATGAAAAAATCTTATTGTTACAATAGGGGATCGGACAGTAATCTAAAAAAGTAAAATGCAGTTACATGTGTTTGCCGAATCCGAAACATCATTCAATCAATTTTTTTGTAAAATAATAATGGTTTCTATTTTTAAATCAATAAATAAAATCTAATAAATCTGTCATTTTTATCTGTTCTTTATCTCGACGTCATACGTTCTCAGGTGACCTTTTGCGGCAATAACTGAAACATGCATAGTTTTAGGTAATTTTCTGAAAAGTTGTCCGATTCTCTATTAATTATAAACTTTCTACAGCTTTTTACTCTAGATAAAGTACTATCTTTTAAACCCTCGAAACTTGAAACCAGCAGATTCATCAAAAAACTAGGAAGCTGGCACAAAAGCTGATTTAATTACAGCTCTCGGAGATCAAAGGGAGCTGTGTTAAGGAAGTAACTTTACACCGGGCGATGTACAAAAGTACGTCCAGACGTATCAAGGATACTACTCTGGGTTTTTATATATTAATGACTTGACTATTCTTCTTTTATAATTATGAGAAACTCTGCGTATGGAACAGTTTACATTTTATATACCCATAAAAATGCGTTTATTTCTAGAAACCAAGTCTCATAAATAAAAAGGGTATATAACTAAACAATTTATAACAAATTAAACCTTTTTTTTTTGTATCGACCAAAAATTATATTTGTGTGGCGTATGCAATAATCGGCGCTACCAACTAGTATTATGGTAGTAATATATAGTAGCCTTGTAGTGTCTCTGATCGAGTATTCCCCCATCACCATTTTACCATCGGACAACCAGACGACCGGCACAACGTCACCTTTACATGGTGGAAGTTTCGGCCTATCCTACTACTAAATATACTAACTGTTTCGAATCATCAATGGTCGTCTGTGTTTCCACATAAATACAATCTGGGAGTGTTCAAATCAAGAGTGAACAAGAACTCTAAGTAAGCGTGCTTTACTTCGACCATATCGTCGCTTCCCATCAGGTGAGATCGTGGTCAAACGCTGACTGACCTAATGAGATGTAAAAAAAATATTCTTTCTAATGAGTTTTCGTAGTATACGAAACTCGTAAGACACAAAGCTTTGTAATTGTAACACAATAATTACATTAGGTTTCACTTAGTTAAAACAACTGAGCTTTTTCTGTCTGTTTGGGATGTTCTCTTTTGTTCTTTCACCCTTAAGTTGTTTTGATTTATTTTGAGAAAAAAGAAGTCTGATTTCTTTTCAAGTATATATGCTATTTATTGGAGCAGAAGGATAAAAGTAGCATTGTTGGAAATGTATTGAACGTAGTGAAAACTGAACGGCAACTGCATTATAGCGAGTTACGTCGACATTTATTTAAATAATATTTAGAGAGTGGTAGTACGTAAGTAATAGTTAGTATTATTTGGTGGTAGGCTCTGACTATTGGCTCTGGCGGTTGTAATGTCACCCATCCAAACAAGATTTGCCATCAAGCGACCTTGTCGTCTGAAACGCAAACAAAGTATCTAGAGTAATTCCGCTGAATATTATATAGGTTGTTGTTGAATAATATAATAGGGAGTAATTAAGAAATTTAAAATTAATTAAAAATAAAACTATAAATTTAATAAATAAATGAAAAAAAAAATTACATACAAAAAGGCCAAAACGTCTGGTGGAGGCGACATGTGACCAGAATGCTGGCTCATGTTTAGGTAAAAAATCAGCATTGCCATTCAGTGTGGCAATGTGGCAGCGTTCTGGGCACTTTCCCTCCACCATAGGCCTTTTAGAATAATTTTATTATATTTTATATATATATTTAAGTAATTTAAGCTATTTAAGACTACCCTAGTTTTGTTACATTAGCAATAATATTTTTCTTATAGACTATCATACACATTATAATATTAAA
Organism: Petrophora chlorosata; assembly: GCA_951640565.1. Classification (NCBI taxonomy): domain Eukaryota; kingdom Metazoa; phylum Arthropoda; class Insecta; order Lepidoptera; family Geometridae; genus Petrophora; species Petrophora chlorosata. The sequence continues at coordinate 16,287,923 of OX621196.1, read as the reverse complement.
ACTATTTTTACATAGATATATTGTTATAAATAAATATATACAGGGTAAATACTGTTTTATCTACATGGCTTTGTAGATAAAACAGTATTTTACCCACATAATTTTCACAAACAATTCTTCTCTATTCCACAGCACAATTTTAGATTTTAGAGTACACAATTTTACACAACACTAACGTGAAATTGTGTTCAGAACAAGATCGAGGTGCGCATAGTTCTGTAACAAAACCACATGCCCTGTACTACTGTGCTACTATTGCGGGCGCAAGACGGGCACTCCCGCTGTTGTCATTGGATTAGATAGTGACCGTAAAAGGTACTGGGCCCTAATTCACTATGACAACTTGGCGATTCCTTGCTTTGAGGAAACGTCGATTCCTTCATTAATAAACGACATCTGCGATATTTGTATTCTCTATGACGCGTCATATATATATAAATGTGTCACGCGAAGGAATTGACGTGATTTTGAAGCAATGAATCGCCAAGTTGTCATAGTGAATTGGGGCCCTGATCTCTTCCGCCTAGCGTTATTAATCCCGGCGTCTGCCGGCGCTTTCCTACTCTTCTTTCTCCACTTTGCACGGTTTTCTGCATCCTGCATTGTGAGCTAATTGACTCTCATGTCCGCATTAATGACGTTAAGTCATCGCGTCATTGGCTGGCCACGAGATCTTGCTCCCGAAACTACAAGGTCTAGGCACTGATTGCAGACGTACTCCACCAGTTTGCGGAGGACAAGACCCAGCTACCTCAAACGACATTCCTGGAGTTTGTCTGCGTCCTGTGCTTCCGTAAAAAGGTACTAATACATGGGCATTCATGAGCTGAGGAACGGAAACGTAACTATGGATCATCTGGTGGCGCAGTAGTCGTCATATCTGCTGGAAATAGTCTGGAAATCACGGGCTGGAACAAACAATATTCAAATAGGTACCTTAACCTACATAGCATTACCACGACCTAATGTTCTTGAACTAATACGATAGACCAGAAGAGTTTGAAGAAGAAGCTACTAGTGGAAGTGGCCCCGTGGTTTCTTGGTATAAAAGTAGCCTATGTATCAATCCAAGCTATAAGCTACCTTCATTCCGAATTTCACACAAATCAATTCAGCCGTTGCGGCGTAAAGAGGGTACAAACACACTTACACATTGACATACAAACCTTTGCATTTATAATATTCTAGTGTGATAGTAGGATAGGATTTTTCCTACGAAGTGGCATATTCACCACCTTGAAGATAAAAAACTTCTCCTTTCTCACAACTTTTTTACTTTTAACATCATCAGCACTAAATATAAAGCATCTAACTAACTCGCCTTCCCCCAACTCCGCACTTCAAACAAGTTTGAAAGCGGCAACAGTAAGTGCACAAAGAGCAAGGGACCATTAGCCAAGGACCCCTGACACCCTGAAAGGGCCTGAGAGACCCCTAACTGTGCGCACAAAAAGTGCGAGTGTGTAACGTGTTTCAATGCGCGGTGACTTTTAACTGTAGTTTGTAAGGTTTGTCGGATTTCTTGCGTTTGCCGACTTTCATAATTTACACCTAGAGCTTGATCTAATAAGAAAGAAAGAAAATATATTTATTCGGGACATCAAACAACATTAAACTGATCATAATTGAATAACGACAAAACAAAAAAAAACAATAATCACAACCAGTGAAATGTTACACGATGTCAGGAAAAGGTTCCGACTCAGCATACGCTAAGGTATTTTTAAGTACCTTAGCACTGATTTTCAGTCAGAACTCTGCCTATGACATCACGAACATTCAGACGAATTACAGTAAAAAAAAAACATAAGAAAAGTAAAACATATATATAGAAAAAATACAGAAATATACACAATTATACAGAAATAATATTGATAGATTCAAATTGAGTGTGAAAAATATTCTAATGAAAAAAACATACTATACAGTTAATAATTACATAGAAGACAAAGATACATGGAACATTCCGCTTCTGCCAAGTAGCCAACTGGCACATAAGAAAAATAATACTATGTCAAAACAAACATAAGATATTGTAACAAAAGTTCTAAAAAATATGCCCCTCAGTTTCTTGCCGTATCTTCTGAGTTGTGGTTCTTTTTCCGATACGGTGGTAGAGTCATTGTAATAAATGACGTTCATATATGCGTCTGTGAAATAAAAAACTTTTGAAAAAATTTAAATAAAGAACTTTTGAATTGGAAAAGGCGCGTGAAGTGAAGAGAAGTAATAGAACTTACATTTTTTTTTACGTTTAATAAATTTATGTTTGGCCACTATCTCGCCTGATGTGAAGCGATGATGTGGCCTAAGATGGAGCACATAGATCTAGAGAGAGACGGCAGTTGAGCGGCTGCTCAGACCCGTCTCCCCGATTGTTCACCGAACATCATCCCGAAATAATAAATCAACATATATTTTTTAATAATGTGCTTACGTTTAACTCACCTGATGGTAAGTGTGATTGCGTTCTAACGGTCATTCAACTTGTGTTGATTAATAATCTGGTAGTTGGTAAATAGTTCAGGGTCTGATGGTGGAGCCGAAAAGTGCACAAAAGAACCGAATAATGGTATAAATATGATATATATATGATGGTAAGCGTAGTTGCGGTCTTAGGCACGTTTACCCATGAGGTGCTTATTCACTCTTGTCCTACCAGGCTTTAGCTGAAAAGAAATAAGGTTCCAGTAGAGAATTACTTAGCAGTACGTGTAATGAAAGAGTCAGCGAACTGGAATATGGAAACTATAATGTCCATGATATACCTTTTTTTTTAGGGGCTGAAACTGCCCTTCTGCCACGGGGGTGGCATAAGGGGGTGTGTGGGGCTCGAACCCACTAAACCCCCGTAAGCAGTCTTCTGCCGAGGTGGGGCGAGATAGGGTCGCGCTAGCATTCACAATCTTGGCCTGGCCCGGGTGTTAACCGGGCCACTACGCCTGTGGACCTTGTGGGCCTTGTGTGTGAAGTTTTCAAAGCTTGGCAGGTGGGGCAGACAGCGGCATCGAATAGCTGCAGCTTCCGTTGACCTATATTTTTTCTTTCTAAATTTAAATCTTTGCTCATTGATAGTAAACATAAAAGGAAAACATAAATACAGAACGATGCTGAGCCTACCCCTTATTGCCAAACTATAATAGTATATAAATATTGTAGATATATTAAGTTATTGGCAATAAAATTCATTTTCTTTCTTTTTTCTTTCAAATACCTTTCCATAACAACAAAATTTGCAGTTTTAAGTGGTAATCTCTCATAAATCAATAATCATCAGGCCAACAACACCTGGGTCAGTCGAAAGACGTTTCCCATTAAATAGAGGCGCTTCTACAATGGATCTTATCCATACCTATGTATATATCCACAACTAACCTTATATTTGTGTCCATCTGTATGCCACAGCTCTTTTTTCACCAAGCAATGCTATCTATATATTTTATTGAAGTGTTTCTTAGACATATAACTAACAAGCTTTTAATATATTTTTTATGGAAATTAGAGATACGACGAGCAATTCGTTTGCGTGATGGTAAGCACCACGCCTGCCCATAACAATTGCAGTGCCACCCAGAAATTTTAATACCATAAAAAACAGCATTGCGCTCATTACCCCAAAATATCAGATATTAAGTCTCATATATGCCCAGTATTACGCTGTAGAGTAAAAACAAACCGGAACACAGTACCCAGATAGCAATATAAACTTGTTTCAGACTTGCAGCAAGTTTGAAGTAGCAAACGTGAAAACTTGCATCAAGTTTGCCATGGCAAGTGTGCAAACTTGCTGCAAGTTAAAGCAAACTTTCTAGTTACCACGCAACAAACTTGCCTGATGTTTGTCACGACAATGATGCCACAATTTTGTAACAATAAAGAAGCTGCCTACCACTAGTCTATTACGTAACAGAGTAATATAAAGTTCATTTTATAAACTGGGGGCTAAAATATGAAACTAACAATATTTAACTGTAATCATTTTCAACAAGTTCAATAACTTGTAACTGTATAACAAAATATAAAACGATAATCGAACTCTACTAAACTTGTAATAAAAACAAAACTCCCAACTGATCGAGAATAACTAACCAATGTACTCTTGCTTCCCGATTGGAACCCCGATATTCCAATTAGCCCCTACGTTTGTTCTAAACCAATTTAAAATTAACCGAGTTTGAAAAAGGGGGTGCGAAGTTATGTTGACATAATTTCGTTGTAACATGTAACGTCGGATGACTGAAGGTACAGTTAGCAACCAAATATAAGACCATACATTTATATACATTTATATATTTATTTATATACCGCTTACCATCCAGGCGGGCCGTCTGCTTATTTGACTACCTAGTTATATAAAAAAAAAAACATTTATATACCATCAGTAATGTAATATTTTTTTTATGAGTTATAGGCTTGCGTTTGACCACTATCTCACCTGATGGTTCAAAAGTTCTTTATTCAAAAGTAAAACGCAATGAAAATATGTAGTGTAATCCCGCTGAATATTATGTAGGTTGTTGTTAGAATAATATAATATATATGGGGGTTAATGGCAAATGTAAAATGAATTAAAATATATTGTAGTAAGTAGTAATCAGTAAGTAATCCCTCCGCAATTTTTTTTTAAATATATATGTATATTTAATAATAAATATGGTAGTAAGTTAAATATTGTATATAAGAAAAGGTAAATTATGTATTAATTAAGTAAATAATAAATAATGTTAAATAAAGAAAGCCCTAACAACAACCCTCCTAATCTGACACGTGTTTCGCCGTCTGCACGAGGCATCATCAGGTGTCGACTCACCGAACGCTGAAACTTCAGAAAATTCAGCGGGATTACATATTTTCATTGCGTATCAGTTTTGAGATGAATTTCCGCAACGTCACGCCTGATTCCATTGCATTCCATTGCGTTATTTATTCCGTTTTGGCATCACAGACGCAATGATGAATGTCAATGTTACAATGACTACCACCGTGATAAGCAATGATGTAGGACGTAACATTCTCGCCTAGAAGATACCTGTTCACTTTCAATTTGAATCTGAAACGCAATGAAAATATGTAGTGTTATTTCGCTGAATAACACTACAAACATGTTTTCATTGTGATTCAGTTATGACAAAGAAAACTAAATATTATGAGATGAATTCCGCAACGTCACGCCTGATTCCATTAGATTACTTATTACTTTGATTTATTATATTGATTACATATTAGGTTATTTTGAAGACTCCCAGGTTGCAGTTGTCAGGAAACACAGACATTGGCAATGCGTTCCACTTCTTGGCTATTCGTTAAATGAAGATGAACATCTGCTTCTCGTCGATGGAAGAAATAATGAAGGTTGAGGTACCTACCACTTACCCTAAAGAAAAAGCTCTGGACATAAGCGTTCTATCTATCCTCATCTACGTTGCACAGACTTGGTCTTTGATAATTCAGCAAAGCTCTAAACTCAAGGTATGGCATAGAGAGCAGTGTTCTGGGGGCCAGATTGTCAGAACGAATAAGAAACACAGTACTGCGCTCCAAAACACAAATCGCCAACGTTGGCGCACATAAGCCGCACACCTAAAATGGAACTGAGCTAAACACATCTATCTGTCAAATTATGAAGGATGACAATGACACAACTCGATAAAAACAACTCGAATTAGTAAATTAATTTGAATTCTTGGGAAATAGATATTCAACTGGCGATAGATTTTTCGTATGGGACAGGCCGTCTGGGTGGGCACCACCGCTTTGCCAGTTACTCAGCCGTCAAGCAGTAGTGCGCGAGCATTACTGTGTTCCGGTTTGAAGGGCATTGTAGCCAGCAAAATTACGGGGCATTATGAGAATCAACAGTTAATTGTCTCAAGGTGACGAGCGCAGTGCAGCGCCGCGCAGGATTTTGCAATACAACATTTTGGGAGTTGCTATTATTGTAATAGACTGGCGCATTGCTTACCATCAGGCAAACGTTACATAAAAAAATCAAATGCCAAAAGATTTAACGCCCATGCACATGTTAATTGTGGGAGTGTATAGCTGTTTCGCCTGTTTAAGACTCATTAGGTGTGGTAACTGCCACACTACAGCCAGGGTTTTACTCTGATTCGTAATTACGAATCTTTATTCGTCGGATGAAAGAGACAGCGCTATGCAACAGGCATAAGAGTGTCTCTTTTAGTCCGCACGAACGAACGAACGAAAGCAACTTAGAGTTGGCCCCCCAGACTACTGTCTTACGATCTCACGACCGAGATGTGTCACTTTTGAAATACCATTGCATGTTTTCGCCCTCTCAGAGACAACCTATACTTAAGAAGAAAAATTAATATCTGTGTATTTATCTCAAAGACTTGTCATTAAAATCATTATTGCGACATGGTACTATGCGACGCCGACTGTACAATTATGGGGTAATTGGTCACATAACAAGGGGAACCCAATTAGGAAATTAAAACGGGCCCGAGCGAGCCCTATTTTTCTTGGAATTTAGAATTGGAGGGAAAACAGGGACGGTAATGTAATAACGCTAAGATGGGCGATTAAAAAGATACCTTCGCTGTAAAAGTATAAAAAGCTGTATTTTTTGTTTATGAAAATACAGTAAAGCTTTCTCGTGACCTTTGAAGGGCGTTGTGACTTTTTTGATTATGTTTTGCACAGTTTTCATATTTAAGGTACCTATAACGTGGTAATAATAATTACATTTTTATTTCTATGGAGCCTTGGGGGGCGAACGCGTGGCTTCTGTTTAAAGAGCTGGCCAGACGCCTCATAGAAACAACAGGTGACCAAAGAGCTGGCGCTTACCTCGGCCAACGAATTAGTCTGGCCATTTAACGAGGCGTTGCCAGCTTTTTGGGCACCTTGCCCGCGGACGGTGACCTAAATTCTGTGTTTTATATTTAATTTCATTTTTTAATTTTGTTGTAGGTTAGTTTAGTGTTTATCATTCTATATACCTATATTTGTAAATAAATCTGTAAATAAATTAATTAATTTTATTTCTTATTAATGATAATAATATTTATTCAAGATTAATTTATTTGCGTAAAATACAGGTACTAAGAAGATGTTCATTACACTTCGATTCAGATCTTTACCGTACTTTGCCAGTCTTGGCATGCAACTATTATAACACATATTAATACAATGAAAGAACTTAACTAAAGATGCGTTATCAATAAAGGTTTGAGTATATACAGGGTATTAATCTTTCTTGGCTAGTCTACATATTTATATTATTGAGTATCTGTATCCGAACTACGGTCATCGCCCGAGTTTCCGTGTACACTGTCCCTTCCTTTAGATTATATTACAATGTAGGTATTTAGGCTAGCCTCAAATATTTTTGTTTTAAACATATTTTTTTATACAAAACTAGTACTTATTATTATATATATACTTTTGCTAGCTGACCCGGCAAACGTTGTTTTGCCGTATAAATAAAAAAAAATGTTAAGGGTGAACAACCCTTATCACTTAGGGGTATGAACAATAGTAGCCGATTCTTAGACCTACTGAATATGCATAAAAAATTTGGTAAAAATCAATAAAGCCGTTTCGGAGGAGTAAGGTAACTAACATTGTGACACGAGAATTTTATATATAAATATGATAAAATACAAAACTAAATCCTATTCCAAATAATTAATGTTGAAGTTATTTTAGGTAAAATTTCAAAGAAAACTTTATTACAATAATGGTTTCTTTCAAAATTTTCTTTAAGAGATGGTACTACACCTACATAACTATAAAAATAAATATAATAAAATATTATGAATCTAATTGTGTGTTGAATATGTATTCTGATAATAATAATAATAGTATACTTAATAGATATACATTAATGTAAGGGTATTGGATACAAGTGAGAACCGCATTATACACGGGTCAGTAATTATAGCTGCAGTTATATGCGAATGTATCTATATACGTATTAAACCAATTCCTTCCCAAAGTACAATAAATAATTCCCAATAATAATAAATAATGCCCAACGATCAAATACATAGATCCCTGACACCTAACTAAGATTTAGGAACTACGAAGACCATGGTCCTACCGCAGAATACTAAGGGACAGAAGCATCACTCCGCAAAGAAATTTAAACAAATAGCGACTTGCTATGACGCAATAACATTCAATTTAGCTCGCGTAGCGCTGCATACCTACCAGTCATATACAGAGCGCCTCTCTTTCTATCGCCTAGCTCTTATCTCTTCTGACGCGCCACGTGTAACGACGCGCGACCCGCCGTCGGTGTCCAGCTATGTACTTGTAGCTTCGTACCTATAGTACGGAGTGCGCTAGGCCTGGTGCTACACAAGTATACGTTTTATCAAACAAAAAACCGACTTCAATGTATCTTCAAAGTCCAAGATCAAATATCGATGAAATTTATATGGGACCACTTTGTAGCTATATACTGAACCCAACGCAAAAATAATTTTCCAAATCGGTTTATGAATGACGGAGTCCTGAGGTAAGAAACATTAAAAAAATACAGTTGAATAGAGAACCTTCTCCTTTTTGTTGTCGGTTAAAAACCCAGACACGAAACAAATGCTTACGTTTTTTTTCTAAGCACAAAAACATTTGTTCGTAGTGGGAATCAAACCCGCAAGGGTTTGATTCCCACTACGAACAATACACACTACGAACAAACAAATGTTTTTGATATTTTATATCCTCCGTGATATTTTTACATGAGCTGACCTGCCTAACTACTACGCCACGGAGGCTATCATAAAATGAATGTGGAATTCGTTTGGAGTATCGACGCCTAATTAATTTCCAGGGTTTCGTTGGGTACTTTTTTAATTGGAATTGTCGGGTTTTGTTGAGATGTGTATTAATTTAATTATAGACAAATGCCCACAACTAAATTCTGTGTACTTGCAGGAAAAAGAATATGAATAAACCATCAACCATTCTAACTGCTACTGTATCTACACTCGAGAGCAATGAATCCGGGTCACTTAAAGAATGTTAAAAATCTCGGAAACTAAAAATGATAGGTTAATGCAATAAATTGTATTTAATAGACAATGTACTCTGTATGATGTGTGTAATACTCCTTAAATGAAAGTAAAAAAAATATGAGTCACCATACATTTTATTAACACAAAATTACATAAAGAAAAAAACTGCTGATCTCTCCTTAAAACAAAAATAGGAAACATGAAATTTTTGAACTTTATTACGATTTTCTTGAATTTTAATACTTCGTATTGCCTCCTCGTGCTTCCATTACTGCGTTTACGCGGTTTGGCATGCTGTACACCAAGTTCCTTATACGATTTTGGGGAATATTCTCCCATTCCTCTGTGAGAGCAATTTTGAGCTCACGAAGCGTGATTGGGGGAGGGTTTCGTTGTTTTACGCATCTGCCTAGCTCGTCCCAAGCATGCTCGATCGGGTTGATATCCGGGCTGCGCGCTGGCCACTCCATACGAGTAATGTTCATCTCTTGAAGGTAGTCATTCACAATCCTACCTGTATGAGGTCGGGCATTGTCATGTATAAATATAGCATCCTCACCTAAATTGACCATAAATGGACCAACGTGATCATTGAGGATTTCTTCCACATATCTTACGCTAGTTAAAGAGCCGTTTTCTATGATCACCAGCTCTGTGCGACTTTCAGAAGAAATTCCGGCCCACGCAAGTACAGACCCACCACCGTAGGCTACTTTTTCTTCGATGCATGCTTGCTTGAATCTTTCCCCTGGTCTTCGATACACTCTGTGTCTTCCATCGTGCTTGTAGAGCATAAATTTTGATTCGTCGGAGAACATAACTTTTGACCAATCTTCAATACTCCAATTTACGTGGCTCTGGGCATATCTTAGTCTCGAAATACGATGCCCACGCTCCAGTTTAGGGCCGTTTGCAGGTCTAAGGGGTTTTAAGTTAGATTCAGCAAGCCGACGTCTTACTGTCCATGCACTTGGGTTACTTCCTCCGAGGCGTCGAAACTGATTGGTGAGTTCAGTTCCTGTGAGAAAGCGACTTCGAAGCATGGTGTTCACCAAGTATCGGTCTTCTCGTGCTGTGGTACACCTGGTTCTGCCCGTTCCTGGTCTGCGTAGGTTAGAACCAGTTTCTTCGTAACGTCGGAGAACTCTTTGTACTGTTGACAGCGACACACCGACAGTCCTGGCTGTATCGCGCTGACTCCGGCCGGTTTCCAGCATTGTAAGTATTCTGGTGCATTCTTCAGGCGTAAGCGACATAATTTCAGCTTGAATAATGAATATAGAGCACTATCAACATGGTTTATGTACCCACATAAATGACAGATTACAAACAAAAGCAAAACCAAATGCTGTAATTTCGTAGTTCCATCTTCGAAAGTGGCCCTTTTTCAAATTTGATTTTTTTTATGATATAACTTTACAATAACTAAGAAGTTTTAATACCTTCATTTAAGGAGTATTACATTGTCTATTAAATACAATTTATTGCATTAACCTAGCATTTTTAGTTTCCGAGATTTTTAGGATTCTTTAAGTGACCCGGATTCATTGCTCTCGAGTGTATATACCTACTATAAGGAAGGCAGAGCGCACAGGCAGAAAACAGCGGTGCGACGGAGGGGCGCGGGCCGCGCGGGGAACGCGGCAGGCGGGCAGCTCGGGCGACACGGCGGCCATGACACTCGCCGAACACCAGGATTGACAGCGCACGTGCCGTTCACTCCAAATTTATATTCAATACATTTGTTAAAAATATTTATTGTTTGTCTCATTTCTGGACTCCTTCTAACAGTTCAGAAGTGCGATAAACTTACGCCCCAATAATAGTTTAATCATGGGCAAACGATCTCGGTCACGATCTCGATCTCGATCGCGAAAACGAAGCCGTCGGAACAAATCACGGTCATCAAAACGAAAACAATGTGCATCCATAGAATCGAGACTGGAAAATCTAGAAAATCTTTTGCACAAAGTGATCTATCATAAAAATTTGGAGCCAACGGCACAGGGTAGTCTTACCCCAACGCAACCGACCGTTTCTACAGATATTGTGTTCACAGCTTCGACAGTGCCAGCTACGCCACCAGTATCAGCAAGCCCGTGGCTACAGACGGAACCAACGGGGCCTGCTTCGGCGACGCGTGAAAAGCAATACGAGGATGCCGACGCGCTGGCGCCTGCACAACAGCCGGTGGCGCCACAATGTCTGCGTGATACACCGGCCACTAGTAGTGCTCCTGTTCTGGTTGGTTCGACGAGTCAAGGTCAGATGAACAAACTATTACCTGGTTCGGACAATATACCTGTGTTTTCTGGAAATGTGACGAACGACAAAATGACGGCTCAAAGCTGGATAAAACGTTTAGAGGCATTAGCTAAAATTTTTGGATGGGACGAACGTTTTCTGATTTATCAAATGACATCGAAGTTATCCGGTAACGCACGGCTGTGGTTTGATTCTCAACAAGATATTGATTTTAGCTGGGATCAGTGGAAACAAAAACTTATTGTGAATTTTCCGGAAGGACGAGGGATAGCTTCGAAGTTATATGACTTTGTTACTGTAATGCGTGAAAACAATGAAAATGTGTTAGATTTTTATTACAAAAAAATGTCGCTTGGAAAAAAATGTGATCAACCTGATCATGTTATAGCTGATGTTATCATTTTTACATTGAACGATCCATTGTTAAAATCAGGTGCCCGAAGTGCCGCATGCCGTGACACAAAAAGCTTATTAGAGTATCTAACAGATGTCGCTTCAGATTCTATTTCGGCGAACAAAACTAAAATGGGTACCGGTGTTGCCAACGATCATAATAAATTTAAAATGATTCGAAAAACAGCACCAACTCGTACACAACGAGATGATATCACGTGTTTTAATTGTGGCACTAAGGGTCACTTTGCGGCTCAATGCACTAAAACTGAAGTAAAACGTTGTGACCGTTGTTACAAATTTGGACATGTAACTTCCGATTGTAAAGAAGAAAAACAGTGTACTGTATGCAATAAGTGGGGTCATATTAATGAACAATGTTACCGTTTCAAAAAAGAACTGAATAGTAAACCTCCTAAGCTATTTACAATTTCGGATGTTGATGTAAATGACAGGAAATATCATAAAGACGTTGTTGTGAACGGTGTAAAGTTAACAGCTTATATCGATTTCGGAAGCGCGTGTAACACTATTACTACAAGTGCGGTGTCACGTACTGGTTTGGAATACAGCAAAGGGTCGTCACGTTCTATTCGAGCTTATGGTGGTAGTCTTATTACACCTGTAGGAGAATTATTGACGCACGTAGCGCTAGACCAAGCTTCGGCAACCGTCCCTGTGTTGGTAGTAAATGACGGATTACAAGAAACCGATATGATAATAGGCCGGCCGTTTACAGAGTTACCTAACGTGTTTGTCACTAAAACATTCAATGAATTGACTATTGCAAATGTTCAGAATGAAACTAATGACACTAATAATTTTCATGATTTACCGAACAATGTCTCCACTGTAGATAGAGTATTGAAGTTATCTGTAGTGTATGATACTACCTTGTATCATGGGTTGAATCATGTTTTAGTGACAATACCAGAAGATGATAAAGAATTTAATTCAGACACGGTTTACGTCAAAGCATCTCAGCACCGTGAACTCGGCAGAGAAATCGATATTATAGGCAGCCAGGTAGTGTTGAATCAAAGTTGTGGTGAAATAAAAGTTATTAGTCACAACCATACACCTTTGACTGTTTATGCGGCTAAATGTATTGCACGGGCTAGAACGTTAACATCAACGCTTGAGTTAAATACTGACTTAACAGGAAAAGAACGGGAACGTCTGGAACACCTACTCGAACGTTATAACCATTGTTTTGCGGGGCCCGAAGGTAGAATAGGTGCTTCAAATATCGAAATGTCCATTGAATTGACGAGTTCAACTCCATTCTATTATAGGCCATATAGGATGTCACAACCCGAACTAGAAAAGGTTAAAGAGATAGTTGACGATTTATTAAAACAAGACATCATAGAACCCAGTAACTCTCCATACGCGAGTCGCGTCATTTTAGTGTCAAAGAAAAACGGTGATACTAGAATGTGTGTAGACTATAGACATCTGAATAGTCTCACTCGGAAAGACAGATACCCTTTGCCTTTAATACAGGACCAAATTGATCAGCTAAACGGGCAAAAGTACTTTAGTACTTTGGATATGTACTCCGGCTACCATCAATTGTGGATACAGCCCGAAAGCCGAAAATATACGGCCTTTGTCACGCCATTTGGACAATATCAATACAAACGAATGCCGTTTGGTTTGGCCAATGCGCCGGCCGTATTTCAAAGGGCTATTAATCACATGTTGGGCAACTTGAGGTTTCAGTTTGCTGGGGCATACCTAGATGATATTATATGTTACTCTAGTACGATATCTGAGGGTTTAGAGCGATTAGAAGCTATCTTGAAGCTTATTTCTGATACAGGCTTGACATTACGTAAGGAAAAATGTTTATTCCTTAAAACCCAAATTGAATATCTCGGCTTTGATATTAAACAAAATGAGATTCGTCCTTCGCCTAAGAAAGTAGAGTGTGTGGAGAAATTCCCAAAACCAACCTCTGTTCACCAACTAAGACAATTTATAGGACTGGCAAGCTATTTTAGACGGTTCATTAAGTCTTTTGCGTTGAAAGCGCGTCCATTGACAATATTGCTTAAACAAGACTCGTCATGGTCTTGGGAAAAAGCACAGGACGACTCTTTTAATGACATTAAGTCTGCTTTGGCTTCACGACCTGTTTTAGCAATTTATGATGAAAAATTGGAGACTCAGGTGCACACGGATGCTTCCGCAGTAGGCATTGCAGGGATTTTGATTCAAAAACAGTCTGACGGCCAGTTAAGACCAGTCGCTTATGCAAGTCGACAAACCACGGCGGCTGAGAGTAAGTATCATTCGTACGAGCTCGAAGCGCTCGCCGTGGTCATGAGTCTGAAGAAGTTTCGGGTTTATATTTTAGGTAAACCGTTCATTGTGGTCACAGACTGTAACGCGTTAAGCACGACATGGACAAAACGGGATATGGTGCCACGAATCGGTCGATGGTGGCTCGAATTACTCGAGTACGATTTCAAAGTGGTTTACCGCCCAGGAACGCATATGCAACATGCTGATGCGTTAAGTCGCAACCCAATAATTGAAACTGTGTTGCATATTGATCAAACGACGTGGGTGACAGCTGTACAACAAGCTGACCCAAAAATCACTAGTATAATGGCGGAGCTTAAATCGAGCAATAACGAAAATGATAGTATTAGAAACGATTATTGTCTTGTAGATGGCCAATTATGCAAGTTAGTAGATGGGAAAAAGAGGGTCGTCATACCCAAGTCGGTCAGATGGCGTCTTGTGAAATTGTTCCACGACGATAATGGTCATATGTGTCACGAAAAGGTTATAGGATTAATAAAAAGAAAGTATTGGTTTGAAAAATTACGCCGATTTGTCACAAAATATGTTAAGAGTTGTATTTCGTGCCAATTCACTAAAAAGCCCACCGGGATTCAGAGAGGTCAGCTATACCCCATCGGTAAGGGAAATGTGCCATTTGAAACGATACACATTGACCATTTGGGTCCATTTTGCGAATCGAAAGAGGGTAACACGTATCTTTTGGTACTTGTGGATGGGTTCACTAAATATGTCTGGCTGCAACCGGTTCCCAATACTCGAACAGATTACGTATTGTCAACACTAGCATTACATGAGAAAATATTTGGTACGCCGACGCGTATTATAAGTGATCGGGGTAAATGCTTTGCTAGCCAGCAAATGACGAAATACTGTGCCACTAGATACATCAAACACATTATGAATGCGGTAGCCTGCCCCCGTGCCAATGGACAGGTAGAACGGGTAAATCGCACTGTTCTACAATCGCTTACGGCCTGTATTGGCGATAAACATAATCTGTGGGAAGACTATGTACCGCAAGTTCAACGAGGTTTGAATTCAACTACTAATAATTCTACCAAGAAAAGCCCGTTTGAGTTAATTTTTGGTTTCTCTCCTCGTTTTCCTTTGGATATTCCTGATTCTGAACAAGATGTCGATATTGAACTCAATCGTAAAGAGGCAGCGGAACGTTTGACTAAGAATGCTGAACAAATGAAAACTCGGTACGATAAGAATCGCATCCCATCAATAGTTTTTAAAGCCAATGATTTAGTTCAAGTAGAACGTAGAGTATTAAAAAAAGGAATAACAAGCGGAAAACTGGTGGACAAATACGCCGGTCCCTATAAGATTGTTCAAATTTTAGGCAACGACAGGTATCGCGTCGAGTCACTTAATGTACGAGGGCGAAAGTATCGAAATGTAATAGCAGGTGACAAGATGAAACCCTTCAGAGTTCAAGAAATGTCAGATATTGATAGCGAAATAGATGAGTCCGATAGTGTTTAGATGATGATTCCTGTCATATTCCTGTAAAATGTTTCTTTTAATTATGAGATGAGCAAAAAAAAAAAAATGATTATGTTTCGAGGCTTATTGTGCTGGTTTAGCCTCTATAATTCGTTCGAATGAGTAATGGTTAAATTGTTGCTATGAGATTATATTGTAACGAGCTACACTGCTGTCTGTCATTTTCCCAATTAAATGAAGGCCTTAAAAAGATAATAAATTTTGCTTACCAGGTTAGTAAAAGTACTTGAAACACTGAAACTTTATATTCAAATTAATGACAATAAAATTGATAAATGATTAATAACATATGATTAATTGCTTAATGACATGATTCCACTATTTACGATGATCTCGGTCAAGTTACGCTTGCTTACCACCAGTTCGGTTGGAATGTGTTTACCAAGACCAGTTCGGTCCAGATCAGAACGATTCAGAATCAGCACGATCAAGACCTGATCGATCCAGACCAGTTCGGTCACGTTAAAATCGCTTAGGGCCAGTACGGTCCTGACCAGTTCGGTCCTGACCAGTTCGGTCCAGACCCGTTCGGTCCAGATCAGTTCGCTCTAGAAATGTTTGGTCCAGATCAGAACGGTCCAGAATCATTCTACCCAGACCAGTTCGGTCCAGACCAGTTCGGTCGAGACCAGTTAGGTCCTGACCAGTTCGGTCCAGACCAGCTAGGTACAGGCCAGTTCGGTCAAGATTATCGCACTCATTATATGTATGTCAATGCGAACACTAATGACAGCTGTTTTCAGGTAATACGGGGTCGTATTCCAAGCTCAGGATGGTCGACTATAAGGAAGGCAGAGCGCACAGGCAGAAAACAGCGGTGCGACGGAGGGGCGCGGGCCGCGCGGGGAACGCGGCAGGCGGGCAGCTCGGGCGACACGGCGGCCATGACACTCGCCGAACACCAGGATTGACAGCGCACGTGCCGTTCACTCCAAATTTATATTCAATACATTTGTTAAAAATATTTATTGTTTGTCTCATTTCTGGACTCCTTCTAACACTACCTATTTATATATTACTAATATTTTCATGTTACTAATACTATGACTATGGGACATCTCACTCGCACTTCTAGTTAGATATTGTGTTACGTTAATTATAATTTATACCTCATTGTTCAGTGTTACATTTTAAGACTTTATAAAAGATTAAAAATCAGAGACATCCCCGCAGAGTTTCTTGGTGCTATCTTCTCTAGCGGAAAAAGAAAAAAAGGTATGCATGTATAGTTTGTATAGGTACCCATTTCGTTCCCATACTCAGATTGAAGTCCGGGCTCAGAAGAGAAGTGCGAAAACTGACTCTACCAGTTTCGTTCTTGTAAGGGTGTGGCCAACCCACTGCATCCAATGTCATTGTATATTGAGGGATTCCTATAGCCAAAGACAGACACATAATACACCTTGGAGTGATTGCGACGCGAATTATACTCAGCTCAGTAATTCTGGACACATGAATCAATATGACAATCTACCTAGCCTAATCTGTCTGGCTTATCTGCGTATGCCGCAGGAAGTAGTTAAGATATTGTATATTTACAAATTAACTAGGCTTATGTTTAACTCTTTATTGTTCATAATAGCAATGATAGACATGACAGATTATAGTAATTTTTAATTATATTACTTTAATTGATACGAGATGATATTTTATGGATTATAGATATATTTCTTCTTTTTGTATTTCTGTTTTCTTAGTTTGTTGTTATTTGAATGATTTTGTGGTCGTGAAATTAATTTATTTTCTTTCTTTTCTTTTCTTTTCTTTTCTTTTCTTTTCTTTTCTTTTCTTTTCTTTTCTTTTCTTTTCTTTTCTTTTCTTTTCTTTTCTTTTCTTTTCTTTTCTTTTCTTTTCTTTTCTTTTCTTTTCTTTTATTTCTTTTCATTCATTTGATGGACGTTTATATATATTCGAAGCTGAACCGAGTTACAGCCTAGACATTTCTCCAAACGCCTCATCATTCAGAAGTCTACATGCAACACATTGAAATATGCAATCTGAGACGCATTGAATAATTGAATGCTTATTGCACAATGGCGCAGGTTTGATTATCTCCACGTAACTGTTTCGTTGTCCAACTGTCTGCTTCTCTGACATGTAGTTTAATTAGACAGGGCGTAAATTGGACGTGAGGTTTCTTTCATAGAAAGAGTAGAATCTACTGTTTGTGGATAAAAACCTATACCTGAGTGAATGTCAATCAATCAATCAAAAGTTCCTTATTCAATACTAGCTGACCCGGCGAACTTCGTACCGCCATATTCAAAAAAATCTTTTTTACTAAATTTTCTTTTATAAACCTTGTCCTGGCAATAACGAATACAAAAAAGAACTACCTATCTAATTTGGTGCAGTCGTTTGGAAGCTATGCGCGTAAAAACATTTTGGCCATTCATTTTCATTTGTATAGAAGATAGATAGATTGGCATCTCAGACGCACTTATGAATGTCAATTATTACAATGACTCTACCACCGTATCAGAAAAAGAACCACTACTCAGAAGATACGGCAAGATACTAAAGGGCATTTTTTAAAAACTTTTGTTATATATTTTTTGTTTTTGACAATGTTATGACAAATATTATGTTTTTTTTTGTGCCGGTTTCTACTTGGCAGAAGCGGAATGTTCCATGCATCTAATGTCTGGGGGGGTACCACCGTTTTGGCAGTTATTCTGCTACCAAGCAGTAATGTGCAAGCATTACTGTGTTCCGGTTTGAAGGGTATTGTAGCTAGGGAAATTACTGGGCGTTGTGAGACTTAGCTCGTTGTCTCAAGGTGACGAGCGCAGTTCTGTGTTGCACAGGATTTTGAAAAAGAAAATTCTGAGTGCTGTCCTGTTATGGGCCAGCGTATTGCTTACCATCAGGCGAACGTCCAGCTTCTAATGCCAATCAGTCACATAAAAAAACCTAATATATATATCCAATACACGAGTTCTGTGCAGTTTGAGGAACATACAGGTGACCCTAACCACTTACCTTTTTATAACTATTTGATCTTACTGCTTAGCGAAGGTCGACAACCAAACATAAATACCTACAACTTTTCCTCGTCGTATAAGAATTATTTTAAGCCCAGTGGAAATCAACTAAAATTTTGAATTTACTTGTTTATTTTAGAAATATAATTTTTTTAGCAAGAGATCCCTATTTACCTAGTTTATGAAATGAAATAAAATGAGACGATTTTATTTCAGATAATGAAAATCCATAGTTTGTTAGTGTAGGTGGTATAGGTAAGTTATGACTATGTTAATAACTAATTCAATTATTGAATTAACTAAATAATAATAGTAATAGGAAAAACGATGGTTTATGCAAAGTTTTGAGTTTTGAAAGAGCGAGTGTGGCTCAGTGGGAGCACGTGCAACTTTCGATCCGACGCACCCGAGTTTGAATCCCTCTGGGCCCCGCACCACTGACTTTCTTAAGTTATGTGCGGATTTAACACTCGCTCTAAAAACTGTGAAGGAATACATCGTAAGGAAACCGGCATGTCCAAGAATTTTCACAAAAAGTCAAGGACATGTGACATCCACCAACCCGCACTGGGCCAGCGTGGTGGATTATGGCCCATTCTCTCTCTATGAGAGAAGGCCCGTGTCCCAGCAGTGGGAACGTGACGGGCTGATGATGATGTATGCAAAGTTAGTAGTAAGTAAGTTTTTACCGACCTCAAAATAGCCTCCTCCTATTCTAGTTCCACTGTATATATTTTTTATTGTATGTTCACCTATTTCTCCGCCAATTGTTGACCGATGTCAAAAATTCTTTTTGCGTGTTCAGTATAGCTACGAAGTGGTCCCATATAAATGTTATCGATATTTCCTTGGACTTCGAAGATACATTAAATTCAGTTTTTTTTTGTTTAAATGTATTAATGAAATACCACAGAATTAAAAGAGTAAGCTCATTTAATGCATTCAAATCTCAGCTAGCCCAATATGTAATGGCAAACCGTTCCCTTTTATGCAAATGAATGCATTAGATGAGTACCTGCTTGCGTTTTTCCTTACCGATCGGACGGAATGACGAACGTATTATTTTGTATTTAAGCTTAGTATTTTTCTCAAGTAAGTGACATTTGTCTAATTGAAAATAAACATCTTTAAACCTAAACCTACTCGTACTTGTCTTTATGTTAAAGATCATTGAACTTACTGTACAAACGGAGCTGATGGCCTTTCAAATAGATCCACACGTTCCGACTCGCACAGCGCGTCATTGACGAATGATCGTCGAAGATGGATCGACAACTTTGACAAACGAGCGACGTCGGTCGACACACGCACGACGAATCGACGGGGAACGTGTTTTGCTTAGTGTTACTGACGTAGGTACACTGTTTGTGTTTCATCACAAAAAGCCTCTTTCTTTTACCAGTATATTCCATATTGTGACGCTGTTTTTCTTTCCACGTTGTCAATCATCCACGTCACTGTAATGAGAGGGTTCCGTAAAATTATGTATTTAAATACAGTTGGTGATCTTCTTTGTCGTGTGGGAGTGTCACCATGGTGTTGGAGTTTATAGCCTGCCTAAAGGCCTCCGAAAAGGCCTAACAACTGTAATGTTGTCCTAAGAAGCTAAGACAATAACTTGGACCGTGCCCGTTTAAGTATGGTAGCGTTCATACATAAATACTACACAAATAGTCAACCATCCAAGTGGTGACCGCGGCAAACGTTGCTTAAACTAACAGATCTATTATGTTGAGACAAGCTATGCTACGAGCGCTACGAGCGCTACGAGCACTAAGAGCACTACGAGCAAATGATTAGATGTGGTGAAAGATGTAAACCCTGAAGTGCTACAGAAATAGTCATTGCAAGTCGCACTCAGAATATCTCAAGATATCAATATTTCAGTTATTCTGCTTCAAAGCAGTAGTGCGCAAGTATTACTGTGTTCCAGTTTGGAGGGCATTGCCAGCAAAATTACTGTGAATAAATGAGACTTAATATCTGATGTCTCGGGGTGATGAGCGTGTTAGAAACGGGGTGACTCTACTAAATATAGATATTGCTATTTATCAAAAGGATTTACCTACCTAGCTCAATTAACCAAAATAATTTGTTAAGTCAGGAGGAGGCGGGTAGTTAGAAATAAAATATAGAAAATACTCATCAACTAAATGGGATTTATTACTTTCATGCAAATAAATTACTCAAAATACCATTTCCAAAATTATCATTTATCCATTCAAATATTTTCCATCATATTGCATTATCAACAAACACACAATTTATTACATATGCGAAATGTACCTACATGTTCTATTCTACAGTAAAACATTACGTACATTTGGTACATAATCTGGTAACTGCCAGATAAATGGGCTTTACAGGATAAAATACGATTGGAAACATAGTACATGAATTATTCACCATTAGTATATAATTCAAGCACATACTAACAACATGACAAGCAAGAAACTCATAGAATATTGCACAGAATTACACAGAATAATAACAACAAAATTAGCAGACAAAGTAAATGGTACTTAGCTTTGATCTCTGGCTCCCAGTGGCAAACTACTGAACTGATCTTAGGAAATACCTCGCTTTTTATAGAAACCTTTTAATACCCCCAGATTGGTTATAGAAAAACATGACCCGATTTCCAAATCTACCAATCATGAGACATCAGCGAAGTCCTCAAAGTCAATACTCAACTACTTTACACAAATAACATTATGTTAAACAAATTATCCTTATACAACTAGTATTACAAATTATAATCATATTTTACACAGTCGTTTAAATATTCTATGAACATAAATAAAGTCAAATATATCATCATCAGCAAAGTACTATAACCTACCACTATGTCAAGACACAGACTTCCTATAAAAATAGTACTTTTCATATACAATATCCTTATGTAATTTGTATTTCAAACTATATTTATATTTTATGTTATAGTTTTGATATTCTATCGATACACATCGAGTTGTTAAACAAAAACAGTAAAATACCATCACGTACTACGAAGTCAGAGCACAAACTTATAATATAAAAATAATACCTTTGAAACATTATCTTTAAAGTTATCAGTATTACAAACCATAAATTCATTTAACACAACAGTTTAAATATCATACCAATGCAAACAGATAAATTCTAGTTTAGAACTTTCCCATTGTTCAAACAAGAGATTATCAACTTTCAAAATAATCATTAAACGAAATGGTCGTAAAAATAATTAAAATAGCAAATTGTATTCTTATTTTTAATAGTGTTTGCACACCAAATTACTTTTATTCTGGTACAATTACCACAAAGAGTCTTACTTTTGATAAGAAATATTATATAGTTCACAATCGGTCACCAAGTGTCAAACGTCAAACATGTCAAAAGCATCAAGTCGAAAACGTCATGTCATAAAGTCATTAAAAACGTCATGTTAAAAATGTCATTTCTAACACGGCCATACTGACAATTACTTTGTCCTCAAAGTACACATTGTCACATTATGCCATTTATCGTATCAGGATTCAGGAATATGGACAGGATTATAGATATAATACATGCTAACTTGTACCCGCATGAGAGCCGCATCACCCGCTGCCTGTGATGTTCGACAAACAGCATACAAGCAGACCACAGCGCAAACCTGCCAACTTGTACCCGCATGAGAGCCGCATCACCCACTGCCAGTGATGTTCGACAAACAGCATACAAGCAGACCACAGTGTAAACCAAAGGACATAAGCAGAACGGGTGGGAATACGTGGCATTTAATAATTTCATCAAAAGTCTTCTTCTCGTGAAAAACGAAAAGTCTCTTTCCAAAAGAAGAAACCAAAAGTCTCTCTCCACGATCAATGCAACTTGATCGAAACATCGAGATTAGTCAAAATGTTATTTTCATAAATACATACCCGATAAATTCTCAATATGAATACAATTTGCGAAAATTTAAAAAGTACTTCGTCAAAAATGTTTTATCAAAGAAATGTTATCCTTAAAACAAGTGTAACATACATTCAGCAACTTCGTAATGCTTCGTTTGAGTAACCTTTTTCAACAGCAACACCCAACAATACCTCTGGCCAATACCTCAACCTATATTAAGAAGTTATCAAAATGTTCGGCCTACCTGACAACTATCACAAGCGGTGGTAATCATTTAGTATATGACCAAAGGGAGTATCAAATAAGGTCCTGATCATAAATTTCAGATAATGATATAACTCTTGTGCCGATAAAATTCTCAAGTTTATCAATAGACAACATTTTGTAAATCCATCGATAAATATACTGACAATATGCTTTTAACTCATACTACAGTCATTTTGAACAAGAGATCTTTTTAGCCAGTATACAATAAGACTTCTATATCGTGGTGTTGTATAGCATAATGTCCCAATAAGAAGCTTAGAATAAAAAAGCAATATTTATTATCAATCAAAAGCACAATTTTATATAAACGTTAAACAATGCTTTTTGCAAAAGATTTTACATTATGCTGCAATTAGTATGAATATTTTAGGATATTTTATAAAAATCATTGTAAGTAGGTATGTAATCATAAGTAAGTTGTTATGTTTTGGTCAGAAGAAGAAAAAAGATGTCGATTATAAATAAGAGACATTCTAGCCATTGTACAATATGACTTCTATATCAGGGTGTTGTATAGCATAATGTCCCAATTAGAAGATCAGAATAAAAGAAACAATCTTATCTTCAATCAATATAAAAAGCACAATTTTATATAAAAGGCAACCAATGCATTCTGCAAAAGATTTATCATTATGCTGTAATTAGCATCAGTATCAAAGGAAATTTTATAAGAATCATTGTAAGTAGGTGTCATCATAAGTAGGTTGTGCTATTTAGGTTAGGAAGAACAATGATGTCAATTCATTTTAAATAGAAGATATTTCTAATTAATGTACAATATGACTTCTGTATCAGGGTGTTGTTTAGTAAAATGTCCCAATAAGAAGCTTAGAATAAAAAAGTAATATCTTCAATCAAAAGAACAATTTTATATAAACGGTTACCAATGCATTTTGCAAAAGCCTTTTTATTATACTGCAATTAGCATTAGTATTAAAAGATTTTTTATAAAAGTCATTGTGAGTAGGTGTAACTTATAAATTGTGATATTTAGGTCAGAACACCGAACGAAGATGTTAATTCAGAGGCAGAAGTTATGGTGCTCTTGAAATATGGCATCATTAACGATGTAATGCTAAACACACTATCAATTATTATAATTCCGTAAATTAATTATCTACATTAACTAATAAATACGTTAAAACATTCTAAAATTTTTTTTATTTTTTTTCGTTACCATTTTACACTTCGAAACTTAGTCTAAACTTTATGCAAAAGTTCTGCCAAGATATATCCTCTAAAATGTTCCACGATCCTAACCGTAATAGTGCAGAGCCTTTAAAGGCCTTACCAACTTTATCAACCATTGTTATACTGCTCCAGCCAAACTCCTTCCCAGGAGCCACGAGTAGCCGTAGCTCGAAGAGTGGTTGCAGCTCGAAGGGTGGTCGTAGTGCGTAGGGCAGCCGCAGCGCATATGACGCAGCAGCGCGTAGGGCGGCCGCAGCGCGTATGGCGCCGCAGCGCGTATGGCGCCGAAGCGCGTATGGCGCCGCAGCGCGTATGGCGCCGCAGCGCGTATGGCGCCGCAGCGCGTATGGCGCCGCAGCGCGTATGGCGCCGCAGCGCGTATGGCGCCGCACCGCGTAGGGCGCCGCACCGCGTAGGGCGCCGCACCGCGTAGGGCGCCGCACCGCGTAGGGCGCCGCACCGCGTAGGGCGCCGCACCGCGTAGGGCGCCGCACCGCGTAGGGCGCCGCACCGCGTAGGGCGCCGCAGCGCGTATGGCGCCCGCAGCTCAGAGGGCGGCCGCAGCTCGTAGGGCTCCCCCCGCAGCTCGAAGGGCTCCCCCCGCAGCTCGAAGGGCTCCCTCCGCAGCTCGAAGGGCTCCCCCCGCAGCTCGAAGGGTTCCCTCGCAGCTCGAATGGTAACCCGAAGGGTAGTAGGGTAGTCTTAACCGTCGAGACACCCACAGTATTCTAAAAAACCAGTTAAAACAATTAGACACTACATTTACCAGGTAGGAATCCCACTTCTGATGTTAGAAACGGGGTGACTCTACTAAATATAGATATTGCTATTTATCAAAAGGATTTACCTACCTAGCTCAATTAACCAAAATAATTTGTTAAGTCAGGAGGAGGCGGGTAGTTAGAAATAAAATATAGAAAATACTCATCAACTAAATGGGATTTATTACTTTCATGCAAATAAATTACTCAAAATACCATTTCCAAAATTATCATTTATCCATTCAAATATTTTCCATCATATTGCATTATCAACAAACACACAA
Source organism: Petrophora chlorosata (assembly GCA_951640565.1). Classification (NCBI taxonomy): domain Eukaryota; kingdom Metazoa; phylum Arthropoda; class Insecta; order Lepidoptera; family Geometridae; genus Petrophora; species Petrophora chlorosata. The sequence goes on along the minus strand of OX621196.1, from coordinate 16,263,087 downwards.
TTTATTACATATGCGAAATGTACCTACATGTTCTATTCTACAGTAAAACATTACGTACATTTGGTACATAATCTGGTAACTGCCAGATAAATGGGCTTTACAGGATAAAATACGATTGGAAACATAGTACATGAATTATTCACCATTAGTATATAATTCAAGCACATACTAACAACATGACAAGCAAGAAACTCATAGAATATTGCACAGAATTACACAGAATAATAACAACAAAATTAGCAGACAAAGTAAATGGTACTTAGCTTTGATCTCTGGCTCCCAGTGGCAAACTACTGAACTGATCTTAGGAAATACCTCGCTTTTTATAGAAACCTTTTAATACCCCCAGATTGGTTATAGAAAAACATGACCCGATTTCCAAATCTACCAATCATGAGACATCAGCGAAGTCCTCAAAGTCAATACTCAACTACTTTACACAAATAACATTATGTTAAACAAATTATCCTTATACAACTAGTATTACAAATTATAATCATATTTTACACAGTCGTTTAAATATTCTATGAACATAAATAAAGTCAAATATATCATCATCAGCAAAGTACTATAACCTACCACTATGTCAAGACACAGACTTCCTATAAAAATAGTACTTTTCATATACAATATCCTTATGTAATTTGTATTTCAAACTATATTTATATTTTATGTTATAGTTTTGATATTCTATCGATACACATCGAGTTGTTAAACAAAAACAGTAAAATACCATCACGTACTACGAAGTCAGAGCACAAACTTATAATATAAAAATAATACCTTTGAAACATTATCTTTAAAGTTATCAGTATTACAAACCATAAATTCATTTAACACAACAGTTTAAATATCATACCAATGCAAACAGATAAATTCTAGTTTAGAACTTTCCCATTGTTCAAACAAGAGATTATCAACTTTCAAAATAATCATTAAACGAAATGGTCGTAAAAATAATTAAAATAGCAAATTGTATTCTTATTTTTAATAGTGTTTGCACACCAAATTACTTTTATTCTGGTACAATTACCACAAAGAGTCTTACTTTTGATAAGAAATATTATATAGTTCACAATCGGTCACCAAGTGTCAAACGTCAAACATGTCAAAAGCATCAAGTCGAAAACGTCATGTCATAAAGTCATTAAAAACGTCATGTTAAAAATGTCATTTCTAACAAGCGCAATGTCTTATCACTTACGCAGTGTTTTTTTATGGTTTAAAAGTATTGGGTGGCACTGCAACAATTGTTATAGGCAGGCGTGGCTCTCATCATCAGGCGAGCGACATGATCGTCACATCACTCAATTCCATAAAAAAAATACACTATACTTCTATATCGCACAATCCTGAATCCTCAACCTGCCATGTGTCTGTGCCTTTATTATGTCTCCATGTTTATAGAACATCTGTCATGCGTAGGCACCGTAAAATAATCTGTTTTGTAAATTATCTGTTTTGTAAATTATCTGTTTAAACATTATCAATCTTATAATCACTTCGATAAAACATGTTATACTAAGAAGATTAAGCAGATAAACTTACTTAAAAGTAAGCTCTTAACTCACTTTGCATAACTCATCCCAACTGTCCGTCATTTAAACTCTCCAAAGCACCAAACACTCGTAAATAAACTGAAGTCGCATAAAAAATTTACAAGAAACATAATATTGGGCAATATCGACGCATCACGTATTCGAAGCGAGTCCGCGAATGCTTTGGAAACGTCGAGTCAATCGGTACTTACACCCAAGGATTGAACAACCTCTTCACTTCGGAAGTTATATAGCGGTATATTTTTTTGTTTATTTATTATAACTTTTGATAGTAGTAAAATTATATATGTTCAGTGACATGTGATGTATTATAAAATGTAATGTCGAAATACAATTTTGACAGCCTCTGCGGTGTAACGGTTGGGCAGGTTGGCTCGAATTTCATTTTGCTGCTGTTACTCTAGTTTCGTATCTGGGTGTTGTGGGATCATGGTACTCATAGTTCCTGGTTCCTTAGATACAGGGAAACCTTGATAGGGGCCAAGATCTATACATCGTTGGGCGTTATTTATTTAATACAACATTGAAACAGATATATTATATGTTTATAAGGTGTATGAAAACCCGTTTCACTTAGAACGCCTATTCCCTTATTAACTATGCTCTTTTGAGCGCCTTGATCATAATCATAATCATAATCATTTATTCATTGAAAATATGTGTACAATTGGTCTTGTTGTCAAAATATCTAGCCATATTACGGCGTGCAATTAAACAAAGGAAATAATACAATATACTAAAATATTATATATAATCTCTATAATCACCATATTACAACTTAACCCAAAAATAATAGTATATTTTGGTATAATGCTACTACGTTGCGTTTGGGCAACAAAGTTTTACCGAAAAATAATGTAACAAATCAACTATTTTAAAATGTATATATATTGTAATGTAAATGTATTATATAATAATCATTATTTATTTGTTGTACTTCATATTAGTTAATTTCATTTTTATATTTAACTATAATTTACCAATAATAATGTTTCTTCTATTATTATTGATACTTTCTATGTTTCTGTCGACAGTCGTACTAATTATGTAACTAACTATTATTGAAATTATTGTTTGACGTGTATTTTAGTACGAATAAATGATTATCGGATTATCTGATTATATTTTGGTGTTATTTGATACCGGTATAGCTTCGAAAACGATCCTTGCCTATGTCCTTATATCCTGCGGTACTTGTATCCTTATCTTCTGTAAGGTATATATATATATCATTGCGATGGATAAAACGATGCGTGTATTGAAATTTCAATTTTGTAATGGCAATTTTATTTCTTGGTTTTGTGGGGAGATGATTGGTGGAAATAAAGAATTCAAACCATGATGGTATAGATAGATAGATAGATAGATAACACTTTATTGCACTTAAAAAAAGAAAACAGAATTACAGTTGGTAATACATAATTAATAAGTACAATAAGCGGTCTTATCGCTCAGCAGCGATCTCTTCCAGACAACCGTAGGGTAAGGAAAACAACATTTTAAAGAGGATAGTGTGCAGTAGAAAATAAGTAGGACGAATGAAATGATTTTAAACTTAAATTATTAAAATATGATATATAAATATATATACGTTAAATACGTTATACTTTAAATCTGCACATAACTTAAAAAAATTTTAGTTATATTAGTATCGCGCGCGTATAAGCGAGGATAGCGGGATTCGAACTCCGGTGCGTCGGTTCGTAAGTCGCACGAGTTCCCGCTAAGCCACACTTGCTCTACGATTAATTCAAACCTACGAGGTACACTTCGTATTCGAAACACTAATGCATATAGTTTAGAGCAAAACACATTAGAATCTCTCGCGTAGCTTGCGTTTTGCTGCTATGTATCTCGCAAAACTTGCGCGCATTAGAGGAAAGCACACGTTTGTATCACATAGGTATAAGTAAGATAGGATGTTTGAATGGATGTTAGTAAGTTATTAGGTTTAATATTGGTACAGAAATTTAAGTTAAGGAATAAAATCAGAATAAAATCAGAATAAAATCAGAATAAAATCAGAATAAAATCAGAATAAAATCAGAATAAAATCAGAATAAAATCAGAATAAAATCAGAATAAAATCAGAATAAAATCAGAATAAAATCAGAATAAAATCAGAATAAAATCAGAATAAAAACAGAATAAAATCAGAATTTTGTCGAGAAGTCATATAGCTAACAAATTTCAGTATCTAAATCTTAAAAAACCCCCGACACAAAAACCTAAAAAGAAAACTATAAAAATTTAAAAACGGCTGAACCGATTTTGATAAAACATGTTTAAATCCACCGCTAGAAAACTGGCTTTCAAATTAAAATAACCGTATCCGAATCGGTTCACCCGTTTAAGACCTACGACACACAGACAGACACACGTAGTGGTCAAATTTGTAACACCCCTCTTTTTTGCGTCAAGGGTTAAAACCCAGGTGAAGAAGGTAACAAAAGCTAGTACTCATAAGCTTGTGAGATAGTCGACACGTGCAGCGAACATAAACAGAGATAACGGCGACGGACTGCACTAATATATGTATTAGCTGACGCAGGTGACGTCGAGAAACATGTGGATACACCACAGATATTGAAAGGGAGGAGATTTGGCATTGAACGTTTCATTATATAAAAACAGCTATTTGTCTCAGGGTGGCGAGCGCAGTGCAGCGCCGCGCAGGATTTTGCAAAACAGAGTTCTGGGTGGTGCTGTTATTGTTATGGGCTGGCGTATTTTTTTTTCTTTATGTAACTGAATGACGAGACGAGCTGGTCGTTTGCCTGATGGTAAGCAATACGCCAGCCCATAACAATAACAGCACCACCCAGAACTTTGTTTTGCAAAATCATGCGCGGCGCTGCACTGCGCTCGTCACCCTGAGACAATTAGCTATTGAGTCTCATAATGCCCAGTAATTTCGCTGGCTACAATGCCCTTCAAACCGAAAAACAGTAATGCTCGCGCCTTATAGTATAATATATAACTAGGTATGTATACTCTAAGGCTCGCGCACTACTGCTTGGCGGCTGAATAACTGGCAAAGCGGTGGTACGCAGACCGCCTCTCGCAAATATCCATATGACCATACATACACATAATATATATAGTAATATTTACATTCATATACACACAAAAATAAAAATATTGTTATTAAAATAGACTAATATATACTTATCAAAATATTATTCTAATATAATAATTATGTATCTACATAAAAATGATAATAGCAGTGTTAGAGTCAGGAGGTAGGAGGTTAAGTGTTATGTTAAAGCTTCATCTCTTTTACAAAATAAATTACATTTTATTTTTCGTCTTCTTTGATGTTCCGGAGTTGTTGGAAATTAATCATAATGTTATTTTTCGTGAGCATTATTATTAAAGGTGTTATTTTTAAACATTTGTAATCAATTGAAAAACGTTCAAAGAGATGTTTTCTTTACAGATATGGAAAGGTTTTGGGTTTTATCATAACACGTTGTAACGTAACGGAGGTCCCCTGCTAGCTCTACCTATGACCTCCGCACGTACAGTACCTTATCTAGAAGAGAGAGAGAAACTTGGAAGCTTTAATAATAAATTAGGTAGATTTAGTTATACACTTTTAATACATATATATAAAACATCGTTACTGCTGCTGCTGCAGGGAAAAGGAAAGCTTCAGCCTGTCGTTAGAAGAAAATGAGAACGTAAATAAACTTACTCCTCCCAATCAAGGGGACGGATGCAACATTTTATTCCAGGGTAACGTTGATTGATGCTCCGGCGATAGGTGGTACAGGTGAACCACCACAGGTGTATGTGGCAGTCTGCAGCGACCAGTAACCCTTTTCCTTAGGCGGTTGACAGCGGCGAGTTGGCCTTTTATATGGCCACCTACTCGTGAGGCTTCCTCAACAGCGTCTCACCCCAGATCAATCGATCCAACCTTGAGAACCTTTCTCTCCCGAAGCTTACGCTCAACTCCTCGTTTCTCATATTTTTCCATACTATGTCAGTTAATTTAATTATTGAATTCTCTTTTATTTTCTTCAAGGCAATCAAAAATACAACAAAAAGGTTTCATGATGAGCCATGAATAATGAATGAAGATAATATGTAACCCTACAACGTATCTTCTTCACGTATCCCTCGATCTAGCGTTCGGCGAGTCGACACCTGATAATGCTTCATCATCATCATCATCATCAGCCCATCACGTTCCCACTGCTGGGATACGGGGCTTCTCTTATAGAGAGAGTATGGGCAATAATCCACTACGCTGGCCCAGTGCGGGTTGGTGGATGTCACATGTCCTTAAATTTTTGTGATAAATTCTTGGATATGCCGGTTTTCTCACGATGTTTTCCTTCATCGTTTTTAGAGATAGTGTTAAATCCGCACATAACTTAAGAAAGTTAGTGATGCAGGCTAGCAGGATTCAATCAATCAATCAATCAAAAGTTCTTTATTCAATTTTGTCGTCACAGACGCACTTATGAACGTCAATTATTACAATGACTCTACCACCGTATCGGAAAAAGAACCACTACTCAGAACTACCACTACCACCACTATTTGAACTCGGGTGCGTCGGACCGAAAGCCGCACGTTCTCCCACTGAGCCACACTCGCTCTCCAATAATGCCTCATGTAGACGGCGAAACACGTGTCGTACAGGAAGGGTTGTTGTTAGGGCTTTCTTCATTCTTTCTTTATTTACTTAACTTTATTTACTAAATTATTTCTAATACATTATATACCTACCTTATTTTTATGTACTTTAATTTTTAAAAAAGAGGAGTCGTTTTTTATTGAAACAGCAAATGTGAAATGAACTTAAACAATATATGTTTAAGTTCATTTCACATTTGCTGTCTACCATACATATTATATTACTAGCTGCACCCCGCGGTACCATCCGCGGTTTCCCGGGATAAAAAGTAGCCTATGTGCTATTCCAAGATCTAAAGTACCAGATTTCATCAAAATTGATTCGGTAATTTTTGCGTGAAAGAGTAACGAACATCCATACATCCATACATACAAACTTTCGCATTTATAATATTAGTTAGGAGTAAGAATAAGGATTCTAACAACAACTTACATAATATTCTGGGTGTGTTCAAGTCTCGAGTGAATCGGTATCTAGGCAAGCATGACCCATCTTCGACCGCGTCGTCACTTTCCATCAGGTGAGACTGCAGTCAAATGCTTGCCTATAAGTTAAAAAAAAAATTCAGTTAAATCACATTTGGTACCTCTACATTTTTTATTTTCATTGCGTTTCAGACGTATCTTCTCTTTTCTAGCGCCAAGTATGGACGACGTCTTCAATGCGGTACTATTCAAATCACGAGCACGCACGACTATTAATATCGGAAACCCGGGAGTCTGTTTAAACAAATATAAACTATATTGAAATTTACCTTGGCGAGTATAAACTATAGTGAAATATACCCTAGCGGCTAGCGTAAGAACGTTTTAGATTTATATGAACGGGAAAATAATCTAGCCCCATAAAGCTCTAAAACGGTGAAGGAAATGATCATAGTATATACATGTATCATAAGTACAAAATGTTCCGTCCAGCAAATATATTTAACCAATGTTATGATCTCGTGATAAAAGGTATGCTTAAGGTAAGTATTTCACTGAACAACTTGCCCACCTAGCGAACCGCGAGAGATAAGACCTATACAAGTCCAGTCAAGTACGAGTAAGTAGGCTGTCGGACAGCTGTCCTCGGACTTACAACACCTGCCCCCTTACCCATATGCCTCTCAAGCGCCAATAGTATATCATGTTGAGCTCAAATTAGGATGTAGATTCACTGCAATGTCTTATGATGCCATACATTGTCCCTTTAAGTCCCGTTATCTCAACTTGTGGTTATCGTATTTTGGTATAAATGAATGAGATTAATTCGATTTTATGCCTGGATCTACAATAATTAGACCATATCTCATTAGTCACTGTGAAGCTATACCTTAGTTTGAGCTCAAAATGATATACGATAGGCGCTTGAGGGACATATGGGTAAGGGGGCTGATCGGTCGAAAGTAGTTCTTTATTAAATGGAGGCGCTTTTACAATGGATAACTATTACCTATCCCTACTTACATATCTATTATCAACCTACCATCCGAAAATTTTTTTTTCAATTATATACATAAAAAGTAGGTACTATGGGAATATGCGACCTTTTTTCATGGAACTGAATTATGAGACAAGCACGTCGTTCGCCACGCTTGCACATAGCAATTGCAGTGCCATCCATAACTTTGAAACCACAAAAAGCACTGCTTAGCTCTTAGCTTATCATTTCGCTCACCCCGAGACATCAGATATTAAGTCTCAAAATGCCCAGTAATTTCGCTGGCTACAATGCTATCCAAAACGGAACACAGTAATGCTTGCGCACTATTGCTTGGCTACAGAATAACTGGCATAGCTGTGGTACCCAGATGGCCTCCCGCATACTAGAGACCTACCGAGTGTGTATTTTTAGTATAGCCCGCCCTTTCGATTAGAGTGTTTTTATATAAACTGTTTCTCTAGTGACGTTTGCCGTAACAAGTTTCACCTAAATTATTCATAGCTCGTTTATCATCAATTATTCATCAAAAACCCGAGACTCTTTTACGTAATTACGAAGAAACTTGACTTCTACCATTTAAACAAGCAACCAACAACCCTCGGAACACACAAAACAATGGCAAGCCAATTTAATATTTGCGCAGCTTAACTTCGTGAGGGTCTGTCAATAGGCATTCATGTAGTAACAATGGACGAGTGGGTACGGAGTGTCCCGCCCCCGAATAAACATCGATCTCGCTCCGTATTTGTCTTTAGGTTGGTTGCAAACAGGGTCTTGGTTAGGGACTGCAGACGGGCGTTGATGACGCTGGACTGTTGACGGAAGAGTGCATGAAACCTGGTGTAGGCGGTTAAAACTAATCATTCGTATGTGTAGTGTGTAAACACCCGACCTACTTAAGTACCGGTGACATAGCATTAAGTATAAGCATAGAGTACATAGTCATCATGTAGCCTTTAGTCCAATACACACGTATCCAAGGTACCGGCCTTTCTCTAAAATCCACCATCACCATCAACACTAGAGCTAGGAGCCTCCATCTACTCCACATGGTGACCCTACCACAACTAGCATCCTTAAATGGCGACTCCAACATCTGTATATGGCGACCCTACATATTCATCATGCTAACAGTTTTACCGGTGAACTTTAACACTATCATCATCAGCCTGTAGTCTTACACTTCTGGACATAAGTCTCTCGTATGGAAATAACCTGATCTTTGGCTTGTATCCCGTTTCTTCCGACCGCCTTTCGCAAGTCGTAGCTGAAGTTAATAGTAAATAAGATAATACTTCCAAAGAAATTAGTCTATCACCATCATCAGCCCATCACGTTCCCACTGCTGACACGGATCTTCCCTCATAGAGAGAGAATGGGCCATAATCCACCACGCTGGCCCAGTGCGGGTTGGAGGATGTCACATGTTCTTGAATTTTTTGTGAAAAATTCTTGGACATGCCGGTTTCCTCACGATGTTTTCCTTCACCGTTTTCGGAGCGAGTGTTAAATCCGCACATAACTTAAGAAAGTCAGTGGTGCGGGGCCAGCGGGATTCGAACTCGGGTGCGTCGGATCGAAAGTCGCACGAGCTCCCACTGAGCCACACTCGCTCTATCACCATGCTAATCCATAATTACAGTGTCTGTATCATCTAGAACTTTGAGTTCTAAGCCCTGCGTGATTCTCCACTCAGTTATTTTACTAGCACCAGTGTCATTCACACTGCAAAACATTTATTCTCTCTCCCCTAACCTAAGCCTAGTGTCAAATACGCTTCAAATGATGCGGGTTACAAATGCACCACTATTTAAAGGCAGAACAGCTGACTCTATCGTTGCATAGTTTTCTTTATGGAACTGATTGATGAGACGTTCAAGTTGTTCACCTGATGGTAAGCACCATGCCTGCCTATAACAATTGCAGTGCCACCCAGAATTTTAAATACCATAAAAACCACTGCATTGCATTGCGCTCATCTTCCCGAGACATCGGATATTAAGTCTCATATGCCCAGTAATTTCGTTGGCTACAATGCCCTTCAGACCGGAACACATGAATGCTTGCACACTACTGATTGCCGGCAGAATAACTGGCAAAGCTGTGGTTCGTAGCCAGGCGGCCTCCCGCATACCAGAGACCTACCACGAGTAAAAGCCGACTCTATCGTTGTGTAATTATGGCGTTCATAATTGAAAATCAACGCTCAGAAACCGTTCGTTTACAAAACTTATACGACTTTACAGTACAAACCTCAGTACACAGCTCTTGAGTATATTACTCTCTCAGTCACTCGACCTTTCAACAGTCAACTCTGTGGCCACCACGGCTTCTTTGTATAAGTTAATAAAACCATTTTGAAAAACTATCAAGATATATCAAGATAATAGTCCTCTCGTACTTATAAAATAAATGAATAGAATTTCGGGCAATTCAGAAAGTGTTTCAAATTAATCATAATGTATACATATATATATGGCCATGAAATACACTCGAGAGCAATGAATCCGGGTCACTTAAAGATTGTTAAAAATCTCGGAAACTAAAAATGATAGGTTAATGCAATAAATTGTATTTAATAGACAATGTAATACTCCTTAAATGAAAGTAAAAAAAATATGAGTCACCATACATTTTATTAACACAAAATTACATAAAGAAAAAAACTGCTGATCTCTCCTTAAAACAAATATAGGAAACATGAAATTTTTGAACTTTATTACGATTTTCTTGAATTTTAATACTTCGTATTGCCTCCTCGTGCTTCCATTACTGCGTTTACGCGGTTTGGCATGCTGTACACCAAGTTCCTTATACGATTTTGGGGAATATTCTCCCATTCCTCTGTGAGAGCAATTTTGAGCTCACGAAGCGTGATTGGGGGAGGGTTTCGTTGTTTTACGCATCTGCCTAGCTCGTCCCAAGCATGCTCGATCGGGTTGATATCCGGGCTGCGCGCTGGCCACTCCATACGAGTAATGTTCATCTCTTGAAGGTAGTCATTCACAATCCTACCTGTATGAGGTTGGGCATTGTCATGCATAAATATAGCATCCTCACCTAAATTGACCATAAATGGACCAACGTGATCATTGAGGATTTCTTCCACATATCTTACGCTAGTTAAAGAGCCGTTTTCTATGATCACCAGCTCTGTGCGACTTTCAGAAGAAATTCCGGCCCACACAAGTACAGACCCACCACCGTAGGCTACTTTTTCTTCGATGCATGCTTGCTTGAATCTTTCCCCTGGTCTTCGATACACTCTGTGTCTTCCATCGTGCTTGTAGAGCATAAATTTTGATTCGTCGGAGAACATAACTTTTGACCAATCTTCAATACTCCAATTTACGTGGCTCTGGGCATATCTTAGTCTCGAAATACGATGCCCACGCTCCAGTTTAGGGCCGTTTGCAGGTCTAAGGGGTTTTAAGTTAGATTCAGCAAGCCGACGTCTTACTGTCCATGCACTTGGGTTACTTCCTCCGAGGCGTCGAAACTGATTGGTGAGTTCAGTTCCTGTGAGAAAGCGATTTCGAAGCATGGTGTTCACCAAGTATCGGTCTTCTCGTGCTGTGGTACACCTGGTTCTGCCCGTTCCTGGTCTGCGTAGGTTAGAACCAGTTTCTTCGTAACGTCGGAGAACTCTTTGTACTGTTGACAGCGACACACCGACAGTCCTGGCTGTATCGCGCTGACTCCGGCCGGTTTCCAGCATTGTAAGTATTCTGGTGCATTCTTCAGGCGTAAGCGACATAATTTCAGCTTGAATAATGAATATAGAGCACTATCAACATGGTTTATGTACCCACATAAATGACAGATTACAAACAAAAGCAAAACCAAATGCTGTAATTGTACAGTCTATGCACAAGGTCTCTATTAGAACAGAAACGATCCAGAGGCGTATGCAAAAGGCGATTTATTTCAGATCACAAAAATGAGTCATCAAATTACCAAAACAAACCGTTTGCGTGTTCTAATTTGCATGGTGGTGCCATCTAGTTTTAAAACGTGAAAACTACATCTGACGTAGCTCTAAACATTCTGCCCACCAAGGACTAGATAGTCCTTTATAATGCTGACTGCCCACCATGAGCAACAAAATGCTATTCAGTATAACAAGCTTTATGAAATCACCACAAAGTTAGGACAGCAAATCGGAATAAAACTTGAACATACTTAGATATAATCTAGTTCATGCAAATTACAAGTACCTAAGTAAGCACATTGTGACTCGAAAACCATAAGTTAAAAAACAAAACAAATATTTCACAAATAACAAATGAGTAGGTACGAAAAGCTCGAATAATTTCAACATGTTTAATTATGCACTTACATATATTTAGATGACGTCAATTCCAACAAAAGTTCTCATTTTATAATTAGTGGACTGTATGAAAGAAGTTTTTACTAGAAAATAAACATAAACAATACTCTTGTTAGAAGTATGTAGGTACAACATTTTCAAACACATTTCAGCAGAATAGAACCAATACTCGCTAGAAAGGTAAATGTGTAAGTGCAAATTAACAAAAAACATTATTTACAGATAAAACGCATAGTTTAGAAGTTGGACGCTCAATCAGGGAATTATTGTAGTGCAAGGTAACAACACGCGTAAAACTGTTTTTCCCGGATGGACGTTCATAACTCTACCGTATAGCCAAATAGCATCTGTCAGATAAGGTAAGGGATTTCGTTTTTTAGCTGGTGAAATTTTCAGCTGAAGTAATCTTCTCCAGTAAGCAATCATCGTGACAAACTTTCGTAACCACGAAAATTCCTCCCAAGGTATGTCACCCTTTCTTTGATGCGTAGCTGTTTTTATTACATTTCCTTTCAATGTTGTTCGAGTAAAATTTGAAATCGATTCTTTGCAGTCAATTGTAACGTCTTTTAACCAAGTAAGACTCTCCTTCCACAGACGATTCTTCAACATCCTGGATGACGCCCGACCTCGTATTGCACAGTTCGCTGGGTTATCTATTGACTGCACTGATGACTGTGGCAAGGTAAGTATTTCAGCCGAACGATTTGTGATAATTTTTCTTTTTGTTTCAGGTGCAGCGAATATGGTCTGCGGCGGCAACGTCACCGAGTAATCAAAGTCATCAGTACAACGGTTCCAGGTAAGTCGTTTTTTATCTATTTCAATTTCTAAGTCCTTTCCTGAATCCATCTTCAACTGTCGCAGTAAGTCTACTTTGTTACTTGACCATTTCTGTAGTGTAAAATATCTCTTCTGTAACATTTCATTCCTATATTTAAATAGTTTAATGGCTTCTTGTTTTATTTTACAGCCGGTATTCAAATAGCCTATATTATAATGCGATTTTGCTTTCTCTACAGCCAACGGATATGCATTACCTTCATCAACAGCTGTCTGCTGCAACGACTTGACTGCAAGGCCAGGAGCGCATCGTATCACTATATGACACAGTTTAGTTTGCAGGGTTGAATCTATCATTGTCCGTTTTTCTAATGCAACCAAACCTTCCACGGCAATGTTACGACTGTTCCCGTACTTATACAGTGGATCTTCGGACCAAAGAGGCAGTTCAGTAACATATTGACCGTGCTCATCTTTACTGACCGTCTTCGCCAAGTGATCTTCACCAGCTTCTACTTGGATAAGTAATACTTTCTTTTGAAGATTTGGTTCTGTTTCTAACTCCCAAAATTGTTTCAGGATTTTCACCCCATCGACTTGAACGTGCATGCTCCGAAGTTTCCTGCCATGTTGGCGTTGGCTGCTGATTTGTCCTGACAACACCCATCCGAAATAAGTATCTTGAGCGATCATTGAACAAGAAGGGTTCTTGATCAATCCTTCCTTTAAGATGCTGCAATATAATTCGGAGCCCAATAAGATGTCAATCTTATTTGGCGTATTGTATTGCGGATCAGCCAATGTTAGATGATCAATCTCTGCCCAATTCTGCAATAAAAATTGTTCCTCGGGCAAGACAGACGTGACTGCACTGAGTACATGTGCTTTCACTTGGATAGTAAAGGTAGGGTCGTGAAGCGATTGAATGTTTACCATGACCATATGTTTAGAGATCAAATCGCTTGTACCACCACCTAAACCTGATATATAGCTCTTAGTAGCTATTTTATTCAACCTCAGTATTTGAACCGCGGCCTCCGAAATGAAGGAAGCCTGTGACCCTTGGTCTAAAAGAGCCCGTAATACCTGAGGGTCCCCATTTTTCGACTCAGCCTTGACAAGAGCTGTGGGTAGTAATGTCTGCGTGTGGACATTTCCTGAAGAAAAATGAGTTTGAATTTGATTAGTTTTGACCTCTTGCGTGTTTGATAATTCCTCCGGATCATTGTCGTCTGAATAAGTAGTTTCAGCTGCAAGATCAGCCGTAACTACGTTTGTTCTATTCGAAGGGTGTAGTAAAGTGTGGTGCTTTCGTTGACATACGCGACATTTTGTTGTTGTTCGACATTGTTTGCTTCCATGATTGAGACCTAAACAATTGAAACAAACATTCAGAGATTTGGCTAGATCTCGGCGCTTATCAACTGTTTCATTGCTAAACTGCTTGCAATGATACAGCTTGTGGGGTTCGGTACAGTGTGGGCAAACATCATTAGAGACGGTGTGCATTACTTTAGTCGCGGGTGTGTTGTTTTGGGGGAATTTAGGTTTAAATTTAGAAGGCTCGACAAATTCCAAAGCACGGAATCGAGCTTCCAAAAAGTCCCTAAACTGTTGAAAAGACGGCAACTCCTCACACGAATTACTAACCTGCAGTTCCCACTGCTTGCGAGTTTCAGCGTCCAACTTCAAACTGACTATATAAATGATAATCACATCCCAAGAAGTTACATCTATCCCTAAATTTGACATTTCGTGCAAACAATCTGACGTTGTGTCTAATAAATCCTTGATCGCGTTAGCTGACTCGAAGTTCATAGTACGTTGGTTGAATAAACGCTTCAAAATACAACTAGACATGAATCTCTTGTTGTTGTATCGATTCTGTAACAGATTCCAACATATCTTGTAGTTGCTTTGGGTTATGGGTAGATGCTTGATGAGCCGCTCAGCTTCGCCAGTCACTTGAGTTTTCAGATAATGCAGACGTTGAACATCATCAAGTGTTGGGTTGTTATGCACTAGCGATACAAATAAGTCGCGAAACGATGACCACTCCGAATAAGCTCCGCTAAACGTAGGAATCGATATTTTAGGTAATTTCAGCATCGATTCGCCGTTCGATTTCGCGTTCGCTTTGCTACTGGTCAATTGATTCGACGCTTGAAATTCGGACAGAATTTGTTTCAGCTCCCCTTTATAATCTAAGTACGTCTCATAACCATTGTTGAATATGTCTTCTGTCACATAGGAGCTTTTGTTCAGTGTCTTTTCATCATAGGAGCTGATTAATGCTTCATGTTTGGTTGTAAATAATTTTATCAAAACTTCTAGTGCTTCCAATCTTGTTGCTACATAAGCCTCGGTGATCCTCTCTTTCGGTGACTTTCTAAAGTTAAGCTTTCCTTTCTCTATTTGCTTTTTCAAATCTACCATAACTCGAGTATCGACTTCCATGGTTGTTCAAAGTTGAATATTTTGTGTGCGAGTAATTTTTTAAGTCCGGTAAATTTTGTTCAAAATTTTTCTAAGTGTTTTGGACTTAGGTTCTGAGTGAAATCCGGCATAGGATCCCCGGTCCCTCGTTTTTTCGAAAATTATTCTAAGTCTACGAGGTAGCACACAAAATTATTCTAAGTCCTGAATGGCAAGATTTTTTTACAAGTTATTTTACTTCATTGTTTTAAAGCTCACTTTCGTCTGGCAAATCAAAATTTTTAGAAGTTATATTTTACTCAGCAATAAAGTTCAAATTTGTATGCTCCTTGATAAGTCACAAAAGGTACTTACAGTTTTTCTTCACCCACCAAATTGTTACGTCACGATGCTATTTTTGACACCTTACTCCTGCCGGTTGGCTCCACTTGTTGTGCTGGTAGGGCTTCGCCCAAGTAGGTGATGGTTCCCAGGGCTCCACGTTGTCACGCGTCCAGTCGCCTTGGCCTGACGAGCACCGCTGATGCAAAGCGGCGCCGTCCGAAGCTCGACGCCACGAGCTCCTGAAGCTACGGTTACGGCAGCAATCCACTGCCCGTGCTTTTTGATTCCAGAAAAACGACTGAATTTGCACCTCGTGTGATATCCGGTTCTAAAAGGACCTTTGTACAGTCTATGCACAAGGTCTCTATTAGAACAGAAACGATCCAGAGGCGTATGCAAAAGGCGATTTATTTCAGATCACAAAAATGAGTCATCAAATTACCAAAACAAACCGTTTGCGTGTTCTAATTTGCATGGTGGTGCCATCTAGTTTTAAAACGTGAAAACTACATCTGACGTAGCTCTAAACAGTAATTTCGTAGTTCCATCTTCGAAAGTGGCCCTTTTTCAAATTTGATTTTTTTATGATATAACTTTACAATAACTAAGAAGTTTTAATACCTTCATTTAAGGAGTCTATTAAATACAATTTATTGCATTAACCTAGCATTTTTAGTTTCCGAGATTTTTAGGATTCTTTAAGTGACCCGGATTCATTGCTCTCGAGTGTATATTATTTAGAATATAGAATAGTATTAAAAAACTCCCTAAAAGTACCTAAAACTATATTTATATGTTATGTGTCAAATATTGCCGCGTAAAAGGTCACCTCAGAACGTATGACGTCATCAGGAAGCAAGTGACGAATGCATACTACAATTAGATTTTTTTTCGATTACTGTTCGATTCCCTATTGTATTGCTACAATCCTATCTTACTAATATTTTAAATGTGATGGGCGTAGCTAGTTAGTAACAAAGGCCTGATAAAAAAGATCAAAAACTGATCAAGTCTGTCAAACTCAGTACCTTCCGGCCTACCCACTTGTCCCTCAAGCGCTAATCGTATATCGTGTTGAGCTCAATTAAGGTGTGAAATCACTGCTAAAATGTCTTATAATGCCATAACGTCGCATACAATTTGGTATCTAAACTTTAAGTTACAGTATTTTTTCGTAAATGAATGAGATTAATTCGATTTCTTGCTTGAATCCATATTAATAAGACCGTATCTCATTAGTCGCAGTGAAGCTATACCTTATTTTAGCTCAACACCACAGATGACTTAATAGGACCAATCAATCAACACGTTACGATTTGCGCTTGAAGGACTAGTGGGTATGCCGACAGGAATTCTATAGCACCAGGAATACAAAACTGACGTCAAAGTCAAAAATAGTAGTCTACCAGTCAAGCCACTCTCAAATGTTACACCAACAATTAGTTATTTCAACAAACCTAAGCCGATATTAAGTTATTACCGATATCAGCATAGCATCTCGACATTTGAATGACGCACCGTAATGTGGCGGCTCATCGGGCATAATTGTAAATTCCATTATGTATCTTTCGCCCCTACTACGACTGTCGTTTGGGGACAGTAGTGTGTGATTCTCGGCTTTGTAGTTTAAGCACCAGTGTTCCTCTGAACTTCGACAGTTCTTTTTTTCACACGACAATCTACGAAAAAATATAGTTCGACAAATCAATGTTTCGACTGAACATAATTCGACAATTAAAGTTTGGAAACTATCGTGAGTCAAAATATTCATTAAAAATATAAACGGCTACACTCACGACGCCCCCTGTGCCTGCACCGGTTTTAGCGCCGCGTTCGCGGCGCCGGCGACAGGAACGAGCGGAGGCGTGCAGTCTGCGCCGCGAATCCAAAGCGTAAACTCCCAGAAGAAGGACATCCTAATTGTCTGAAACCTTGTTGGAATTATTCCGACACAATCATAACGTGAGTTTAGCCTTTTATATTTATAATGAATAATTCGACAAGTATTAGTTCCACAGAAAATACTTCAAAAACACAAACGGCCTCAAAGATTAGGTTAGGTTATGTTAGAACAGTGACCACACATCGCGCGAGCCGAGCGAGTGAATCGAACGTGACGCGGCAGCGGCCGGCGAAGCGCCAGTAAATTGAATGTTTGTGTTGTCGAATTATGTTCAGTCGAAACAATGACTTGTCGAACTATATTTTTTCAAAGTGTCGTGTCGAAATAAACAACTGTCGAAGTTCAGAGGGACACCCTTGCACATCGAGATACTAGACTAGCGCTTAATC
This sequence comes from Petrophora chlorosata, assembly GCA_951640565.1. NCBI lineage: Eukaryota > Metazoa > Arthropoda > Insecta > Lepidoptera > Geometridae > Petrophora > Petrophora chlorosata. The sequence goes on along the minus strand of OX621196.1, from coordinate 16,245,290 downwards.
CAAATAAATTTTTACGAAATTATTACCATTATGAATATTAATAGCTGCAACCTGCGGCACAAAACTGTTTTGAGCCCGCAGTTTCACCGCGGTTTCCTGGAGTAAAAAGTAACCGCGGCGATATAGATAAATATAATCATATATATAACATATAGATATATTAATCCAGGGTATAAGCTATCTTCTGAATTTCCCTCAAATCCGTTGGGACAAACATGTAGTATGTAAATACTACACTATAGTTCCTGTCCATCCAAAGGTTACCTGTAAGAAATTGCGCATAGCGTTAAGGCCGCCCATTGTACCCACTGTTTATTAACTTTGTTAACTATTGTTTTTCCTGCGTGTTTTGTATTCAATAAAGCATTATTGTATTGTATTGTATAGTGTGTTAGCTGTTGCAGAAGTGTGTATGTTTTAAAAAGTAACAAAAACACTTACGACATAATATACACTGACCCAGAGCAAAATGCTAATATTTTTAATAATTATTTTATTGATATGACGCAGAAAAGTATAAATAATAACTTAAAATACAATATATCTAGCAGTAATAATAAAACAATATTTTTGTATCCAACTGACGACCAGGAGATATATAGAACAATAATGAGTTTAAATAACAGTAGGTCCGTAGGTTATGACGAAATTTCGACTAAAATAATTAAAAAATGTGCTACTCCGTTTTGTAAACCTATTAGTTATTTAATTAATTTGTCCTTTGTGGAAGGCTGTTTTCCGAACAGACTGAAGAAATCTGTAGTTAAGCCGCTATTTAAAAAGGGAGAAACAGATGACGTGAGTAACTATAGGCCAGTCACGTTGATACCTATACTAGCAAAAATTTTTGAAAAGGCTATGTTCAAGCGACTAGACGATTTCTTTAATAAACATAAGATAATAAACCCGGAACAGTTTGGTTTTCGTAAGAAGAGCTCTACGTCTCTCGCCTGCTTTAATTTAGTCAAAGCAGTGTCGGAGAGTATTTCGAATAGGATACCTACAGCATCGATATTTTTGGACATGAGTAAAGCCTTTGATTTTGTGGAACATTCGAATTTATTGGCTAAACTCGAGTCTTATGGCTTACGAGGAAAAGCTTATAGCTGGCTGAGCAGCTACTTAGATGACCGGGAACAATGTACGGAAATTACAAATTTAAATTTTACAAACACGCATCCAACGAAATTGGCATACAAATCTTCCTATAGAGTTAATACGTGTGGAGTGCCACAAGGAAGTATTTTAGGACCACTTCTATTTTTGACATATATAAATGACATACATAAAGCAACAAATGAACAATGCATCCTATTTGCTGATGACACAACATTGGTAATTAGAGCAAAAGACAAATTAAATTTTGAAAATCAAATAAATAGAATAGAATAGAATAGAATAACTCTTTATTGTAACACCAAAATACAGAAATAATTAAAAACTAAAATAACAACTAACTTAATAATAATGTCACAATGGGCGGTCTTATCGCTCAAAGCGATCTCTTCCAGACAACCCACAAGTGAAGGAATGTATACAGAAATGGACGGTGTTACTTTAAAATAATTTTGTTATATAATATAATATACCTACATAAACCAAAGTCATTACATAAAATACATAACATAATTAATAAAATATACATAATAAATACTTTAACATAAAATATACAAATAAATTAAACAGGTAAATATACAAAATTACAAATGAAAACATAAATACTAACAGTAGACGAAGCATAGGTAGCAGCTATTGTGCAAGATAAAACTGCTTAACACGATTTTTAAAGATTTCAAGAGAAGGAGCTCGTTTAATTGAAAGAGGTAAGGCGTTCCATAGTCGAACAGCTTTGACAGTGAAGGAAGAATCATAGAAGGAAGTACTATGAGTAGGCGTTGTCAACAGTAGGTTCTGTGATGATCGTAGTGACCGCGGATTTGAAGTGTGAAGGAAATCAAAACGTTCCTTAAGGTAGCGCGGGGAACCGGGATGGAACAGAATACTGTAAAGGAGAGACAATATATGAGCATTCCGACGAAGACGTATGGGAAGCCACTTGAGCTTTGTACGAAATTCAGAAACATGGTCATACTTGCGTAAGCCAAATATAAACCTAATGCAGAAGTTTTGGAGACGCTCAAGTTTATTTAGCTGGTCCTCCGTGAGGTCAAGATAGCAGGCGTCAGCGTAATCGAGGATAGGAAGTAAAAGAGACTGTGCAAGCGCAATTTTAGTGGTAGTCGGTAAAAAATTGCGTAGTCTGCGTAAGGAGCCTGCCGAAGCAAACATCTTACGACTAGTAATAGCTAATTGCGGGTTCCAATTTAAGCACCGGTCAATTGTTATCCCTAGATTTTTCACTGTATCACTGAAAGGGATAGTGACTCCATCAAATACCACTACAAATAAATACAAATAAATCATTAAATGACATAATCACATGGCTGACAAACAATAATTTAACAATAAATATGGACAAGACTAAAATGATTCAATTTTTGACAAATAGAGCACAACCGATGAAATTAAGTATTCAATATGATAATCAGTATATAGAGCAAGTAGATTCGACTGTGTTTCTGGGCATAACTGTGGACAAGCATCTGAATTGGAAATGCCATATTGAAAAGGTATGTAATAAAATTGATAGGTTTGTTTACGCGATACGGAGATTAAGGCAAACTGTTTCGCGTGAAGCAGCGCTCACTGCCTATCACGGATACGTTTCGTCTGTACTCGGCTATGGGCTGATACTGTGGGGCAGCTCTGTCGACATACTGAAAGCCTTTGTGGCTCAAAAAAAATGTATAAGGGCCATTTATAATGCGTGGTACACTGACAGCTGTAGACCATTATTTAAAAATTTAAGGATTCTGCCGCTACCATGTTTGTATATTAAAAATATCTGCGTATTTGTAAGACAAAATGAGAAATATTTTTTAAGACATTCCGACGTTCAAGAGTCGCATACAAGACACAAAAATAGATTTTACCTGCCTCACGGGAACTTAAATAATATATATAGCAAAAATGTTTATTGTATGGCTATCAAAATATACAATAAACTACCGTCGACATTAAAAAATCTACAATTTAATCAATTTAAAAGAAATTTGAATGAATGGCTTCTTGAACGCTGCTTTTATAGCATAGATGAATACCTACATTTTAGAATTGATAATAATTGACATTGTAATTTTAATATATTGTAATAATAATTGACATTGTTATGACATTTTAATTTTTAAACGATTGTATATGGATTTGATTTTTTTTAATGACGTCGAATTTAATTATTTTATTAATTTTTAATTTTATTTGTAATTATTTGCTTATTCAATTTTAATATGTTGATGAAATTAATTTTATGTCTGTGAAAATTTGTACGCCTGCAAAGGCAGAATAAGAGATCTTTTTTTTTGACACTAACACCTGTACCATACCTTATTTTATGCAAATAAATGATTATGATTATGATTATGATTATGATTACGCACTACACTATACATACACATATTTATGAGTTATTGTATATTTACAAAAACGTGTAACATCTTTCCCGATTCCATTAGTACCTTTCCACTTCAATATGATTTGCATTGACAAAATTGCAATAGCAGTACAGCGACAATATTCTGATGGAGTAATCTACTGAGAGCGACATTAGGCCAGGGTTACATGAAGATTGGATTTTAGATCAGATCAGTGTTAGATTAGTGTTTCCTCAGATCAGGGTGTTAGCTCAGATCCAGTTAGCATGGGGTAAATGGTTTGATATTGTGTTAACAGACATGTACGTATTGTATGTTAATAGTTTTAGCGACATAACCGATGATTAATTTGAACAATAATATGATTAATTTGAAATTAACTGTTAACTAACTCTTGTTATTAACCCGTTGTTATTTTGTTTTTAAGACATCTGTATATTTATTCTTGTATAATGGTGTATAAATAAAAAAATATATGATAAGATAACGAGACAGGAGCGCGTCGGTTAAAAGATACGAGGCCCGTTAACGGGATTGGAACGGCTAGGTAACAGGATTGGAGGAGGATAGTAACGGGATAGGAGTGGGATGGTAACGGAATACGAGAAGATGATGGTAACGGGATATGACGGGAACGGTTTCGGGGTCGGTACTGGGATATAATGGGGATAGAAGCGGGACGGTAATGGTGTAGGAAAAGGACGTGATCTGGATAGGAGCGAGACGAAAACAGGAGCGGGATAGTGAAGGGATAGGTCGCGGTCGGGATGGGGATAGGAGCGGAGCTGGAACCGGAGCGAGATAAGGTTGGGATGGAAAATTGTCGGGAACAGGTTAGATTACTTCATTACGCGTACGAAGTCACGAGTCACGGCAACAGCTAGTAAACGATAAAAATAACCGAACTATACTAAATAAATAAACTTAATATTTATCTTATAAAGATTTTTCGGTGGCTTCGTTTCTCTGATGCATCAGTAGACCACGCCCACATAGGTATTTTGAAAAAAAAAATACAAGCTCAAGACTATTGCATAAATACCTTCCACTTTAGTTATTGCACTCACGCAGGAATACAACTACTTCCTCGAAAACGCTAGTATCCCCCTAAAGGTACTCAACTATCAATCATATAACTTGAGTGAAACTTAGTTGCTTTAGACAAAGCAATGTGGTTGTTTCATGGAAATATGAAGAGGTTCTAAGGTAACTCATAATAAGTCCTTAAGTTAGGAGTGGTTGAGTATTTCCTTCTCTTGTGTTGGCGTGTGAGCTACCCTTTTGTCGGAGTTACCGCTTGAAGGCCTCCGATATGGCCTAACGACTGTCACAACCAGCAGGGAAATCGTGTAACTCGTAAAACAGCGATACGATCGCTTTCAATTTCAAATTTGGAAGGCTTACCATCTTCCAATCGATAATTTTTAGCGATCGTAATTGGGACGCGGACTTTGAGTAGAAAAGTTCAACAATTCCACAGGCAAATACCGATCACAAGACATGTTTGAAAGCAATCGGGGTCAGTTTTCGAGTTAGACCATTCCACTGCAGGTCTGTCTTCTTAACGTGCCCTCCGAAGCTCGGTAATGCTCAAATGTAAATCTCACACAAACGGTAATCTATCCAAGTGGTGACCGCAGCGAACGTTGCTTCACCTAGCAAATTATTACGCATCTACGTTATTAAGCTAACTACGCTACGCTACCAAGTGCTAATGGGCCCAAAACGAATTAAAGGCAAAAGTCTGATTTTTCCGGCAAAAACCGGTATCTACCGGATATCTTTCAAAGCGCAGAAAGACTGAAATTAACGATCCAATATGGCAACATTAGAATCGTAACATTAAGTTATATTACCTCATAAATAACTGCGCTTCTCGTCGCAGCGAAGGGAAGGATTAGGTACCGTAACTATGGGACTGGCTACACAAAATGTTAACTGCTTTCTTGATTTAAAAGCAATTTGAACCTCTATCTACTGTACATTAATATATTAACTTTACCTTCTTTATATGTTTATAAAAATTCTGTTATTTATTTTCTCACAAAAAATATAAAGCACGTTCGTAAAAACTTCCATTTTTTATTTATTTATTAGTATGACGAGACGAGCTGGTCGTTTGCCTGATGGTAAGCAATACGCCAGCCCATAACAATAACAGCACCACCCAGAACTTTGTTTTGCAAAATCCTGCGCGGCGCTGTACTGCGCTCGTCACTCTGAGACAATTAGCTGTTGAATCTCATTATGCCCAGTAATTTCGCTGGCTACAATGCCCTTCAAGCCGGAACACAGTAATGCTTGCGCACTACCGCTTGGCGGCTGAATAACTGGCAAAGCGGCGGTACCCACCCAGACGGCCTCTCGAATACGAGAAACCTACCACCAGTAGAAATATAGAATATAGTAGATGTAGAATATAGTAGATAGAATTCAAAGTAAATAGTGACCATCATGACATAAACACTAGAAATAACGATAGGATTGTTGCACCTAGGTATATACTGACTAAAACGAATAAGTCCTTCATGGGCAACTGCGTAAAAACTGCATAAAATTTCAAAATGTATAACGGAGTTCACTGAAAGTTAATTCAAATTACGCGTTAAAACTGTTCTAATGAGAAAAGCATACTGTTCGTAATTACATAGAAGACAAAGATGCTTGGAACATTCTACTTCTGCAAAGTAGCAAACTAGTACACAAGAAACATAACATTGTAGAAACCTAAATAATTGTAACAAAATCTCTAAAAAAATGCCCCTCAGTTTCTTGCCGTATCTTCTGAGTAGTGGTTCTTTTTCCGATACGGTGGTAGAGTCATTGTGATAATTTGACGTTCATAAGTGCGCCTGTGATGCCAAAAATGAATAATAATATGACTTTGACTTTACAATCAATGATTTTAATAGCTGGCAATCTGACAGCTGTGTGAAATGTTGTTGCACGGAAAAAAAGTGCAACCATTTTCATATCTGGTTGTTGTGGCACCATGGTCTTCGTATTTATTAAATTAATCAACTCGTATTAGTTCTCTCGTAGCATCGAGTAGCGGTGATTATAAAATACGTACGTATGTCTTTTTGTATTTGACTGTACGTTGACGTAAACCTACTACTAGCAGCGGGGGTTGACTGAGAGATTAATAGATTGCACCAATTCAGGTTTCAGATACTCACGGTTGAGTTGAGATGGCCATATAATTTATCATGCTGTGTGCAATATAAGAGAGGTCAACGTTCCAAGAGGGTAAAGCAATTATTTTTTAAGGCTCTCAAGCGCAATTAACTTTTTTTCTCGTGAAGATTCGTAGGTATTTGATATTTCCATGATTAATCCTTCGAACGCTTATTTACGTAAGACCAATAGATTTATGAATGAAAGTAAATATGTATCTTATTTATTTTATGTATTGTATAGTAAGTAGGTATAAGTAGTTATATGAATTATTATATTATGTAATATGTAAATATTTGTCGTTAATAGTATATTGTTTAGTTATGTTTGTTTTATGTTGTATTTTATTATTGTTTATAATAACTATTTGCTGTGCACCACCGTCTATTCTTTAACACTTGTCCAATCCATTCAAAGTTGTCTGTAAGAGATTGCTTTACGCGATAAAACCGCCAATTGTATTACCCTAGTTAAGACTTATATTTTTCTCGTGTAATTATGTTTGTGGTTTGCAATAAAGTGTAATTGTATTGTATTGCGAAGAATCACCCCGAGACATCAGATATTATATACCCAATAATTTTGCTAGCTACAATGCCCTTCAAACCGGAACACAGTAATGCTTGCGCACTACTGCTTGGCGGCAGAATAACTGGCAAAATGGTGGTACCTACCCAGACGGCCTCCCGTATATGTTTATATAATTTCTGCCTAGTTTTTATGTCAAATATAATTATTTCCCTACTCATGTCATAATACTGTCCAAAAATTACTCATATAATCCACACATAATTCAGTGTACGTCAGTAAGTAATCAAGCATCGCGTGCTCGCGTGCGTGCGTTGCGTGCTACTCTCTTGAGTGCTCAATAAGAAAACACAAGGCGGCGGCGTGGGCTACAAATATTTCTATATAAAATCAAAGGTATAAAGACCTACTCAGAGAAAAAAGAATTAAAAAATCCCGACACAAAAATACCTACAAAAAGTAAAAAGCGGCTGAACCGATTTTGTGATGTCTAAGAACTACCGCTAGAAAATTTGATTTCAAATAAAAAACCGCATCCAAATCGGTTCACCCGTTTAAGAGCTACGGTGCCACAGATAGACACACATAGTGGACAAACTCATAACACCCCTCCACTTTGCGTCAGATTTTTTTTACCCTTTATACATCTATGTTTGGCCATTATCTTTTGGATAAAAACATTTGTTACCACGATTGTTTGTGACCACGGCCAATGCAACTTGGTCGAAACGTAGAGGTAAAAAAAACAAATGTTTTACTATTGTCAGGATTTATTAAAATTATTTATAAAATAAGTAATACAAGAACCTACAATTACCTTAGGTACCTAAAAAAATATGTAATAAATAAGGTTGAGCTAGTATGTCGTTGGCTGAATGGAAAAGCACTTGCGATTTAAAAAGAAAAAAGAAGGGGACAGGGCGGGAAGAGTAAAAGACGTAAATTAAAAATATTAATTAAATAAAATATAATTACATATGTTTGAGGGGAATCGAAGCCTAATTGTATTGATAAAATAGTTTAATATATTGACATACTGATTTGGAAATAATAAATAACCCCTGACTATTCAGATGATGTTATATTAAAACTATACTATAAACTATTTGTTCGAATCGCGAAAGTTTCAAAATCACTGACGACGCACCTGCAAAGGTTTTCGATATTTTAAGGTACAACCAAGATATCCCAATTCCTGGTCACATTTTTATAAAACACCTTTACAATGTAGAGCCGAAATATATTGGACACGGTCCGACATGCAGGCCCTTGCCAAATGCAGATAATCCTAGTTTATGAATCTAAACTGTTGATAAAACTGACCAGTGGTTCAGGAACGAGTAAATAAAGCAGAAAAGGAAATCCTTTTCACATGAAACGATATGTTTGATTGGGAAAGCTCCATTTTTCCTTTGATGAAACCTGGTTTATTGATGGAAAAAGATAGGAAAAATATACGTTTTATTGCATTCTCATGTTTCAATGTTTAGCTCCGCTCGTGTTATTTTTTAAGAACTCTGTCAGTGTGGATATCAGTTTGTTCTTACTACTAATTTGTTCAAGAAGAATAGGGCAACCATTTTTACTAGCCCTTTTTTATGTAACTGAATGACGAGACGTGCTGTTCGTTTGCCTGATGGTAAGCAATACGCCAGCTCATAAAAATAACAGCACCACCAAGGAACTTTATTTTGCAAACTCCTGCGCGGCGCTGAACTGCGCTCATCACCCTGAGACAATTCGCTGTTGAGTCCCATAATGCCCAGTAATATCGCTGGCTATAATGCCCTTCAAACCGGAACACAGTAATGCTTGCGCACTACTGCTTGGTGGTTGAATAACTAGCAAAGCGGTGATACCCGCCCAGACAGCCTCTCCTACCACCTACTACCAGCGCTTGGTCCCACTAAACCCTTCCCTCTTTCCATGACCCTCTGTCCATTGCTGTTCAGGGCCATTCGTTGTCGTAGGCGTCCAGGTCGTCGCCGGCCCCGTGGTCGTGTTTCTCCGGCTGGAACCCAGTCTGTACAGATTTCAGCCCACAGCTGGTTTCCATACAATAAACGTGTCTGCCCAGTCCCATTTTAATTAGGCGGCTTTCTAGGAAACATCCTTTGCGTTTTTGAGCGCAGTATCGCATTAACTATAAACCGGGTCAATTTCTTTTTGAACAAACTTCAAAATAGGAGTTGGTTCTCAATTTGACGTGTTTGTATGCTTTGTTTTTTACATTTTTTTGTATGTACTACACTAATTATTATTCTGTTGATCTACTAAAAAGCTTAGTTTTAGAAATTTCTACTAAATAATGTGATATTTTGTGGTAGTGTTTCAGCAGTCATGACATAATAGAATAGAATAGAAAACTCTTTATTGTATACCAAATTAAAGAAATAGACAATAACACAGTCCTTAGCAATGGTAGTACATTGGGCAGTCTTATCGCTTAAAGCGATCTCTTCCAGACAACCTTTGGATGGACAGTATCGGAAGAAGAAGTAGACGGCGGTGTAGAACAAAATTTGTAAATTACAACTAAATACCTACATAATCATACATACATGCTAATATTTACATTCTAATACACACAAAAATGAAAATATTATTATTAAAATAGACTAATATATATTTATCAAAATATTATTCTAATACATTCAATATAATACTTATTTACATAAAAATAATAATAGCAATGTTATTGGTAGGAGGATAGATAGTGAGCCTTGACCATTTGTTTAAATATTGCCAAAGACTTGGCACGTCTGATGTCAAGTGGAAGAGCATTCCATAGACGGACAGCTTGCACTGTGAAGGATTTATTATAGAACTGGGAAGCGTGGAAAGGTGTTTTAAGCTGCAAAGTTTCAAAATAATGATATCCTAATGTTTGATCTCAATACATTAAAGTCTGGAAATAAATTATCTTGTAAATTAATTAAATTATTTTTATGTGAATTGTATTGCACACCCTTAAATAGGGTAGATTATATGGAACATTATAATTATTACTGTAACACCTACATTACCTACCTATATTCTAGCAATAAATGTTTATGATTTATGATTTATGATTTATGGGTGACGAGCTCAGTGCAGTACCAAGGAGGATCTTCCAAAAATATCATTCTGGGTGTTAGTGCAACTGTTATGGGCAGGGTTATTGTTCTTCAAAGAACTTCGAGGAAACGTCGATTCCTTCATTAATAAACGACATCTGTGGAATTTTTATTCTCTACAACGCGTCATATATATGAATATATGAAACCATCATAGAGATGTCGTTTATTAATGAAGGAAACGACGTGATTTCGAAGCAAGGAATCGTCAAGTTGTCATAGTGAATTTGGGCCCAGATGAACGAATCGTGTCGACACTCAATTACATTAAACAAGAAAAAACTAGAATGGAAGGTAAGTTAAGTTTCCCATACTATACATGTATACACCGAGCATTGCATGCATAACCGATTATGTCAACCTGTCAATACTGACAACGTTCTACCCTTTGATTTTCGAGATTGAACGATCAAAGCGTGGGAGCGAGTGGGAGCGCGTTGGATTAATCCTGTTGTCGGTTCGTTGTACGAAATCCCAAATCAAATTCTAATGTCAATGTTAACTAAGCTCAGTTTTGTATTTTTAAATATTTACGTTTGAAACTTCAAAGGTATTTTATCTTTCTATCTATTTTTCATATAGTCTGTTTTTATTCGTTCTCCGTCCAATATTTAAATCCATCTAGATTTTCAAGACAAAACAATTTGATGTATGTGCAGAATGAAATCAAAATCAAAATCAAAATCAAAATCTCTTTAATCATTTTGGCATCACAGACGCACTTATGAACGTCAAATTATCACAATGACTCTACCACCGTATCGGAAAAAGAACCACTACTCAGAAGATACGGCAAGAAACTGAGGGGCATTTTTTTTTTTTAGAGATTTTGTTACAATTTTTTGGGATTTTACAATGTTATGTTTCTTATGTGCCAGTTGGTTACTTTGCAGAAGTGGAATGTTCCAAGCATCTTTGTCTTCTATGTAATTACGAACAGTGTAGTATGCTTTTCTCATTAGAACATTCTTAACGCGTAATTTGAATTTACTTTCTAAATAAAAAAGCTCTTGTGAGTTAGTTTGTCAATATTTTTGGGATTTTGTTATAAGTTTGACCATTATGTGTGTCTGTCTGTGGCATCGTAGCTCTTAAACGGGTGAATCATTTGGACGTGTTTTTTTTAAAGCAAATTTCATTTAAGTTATGACCCCCTCTGAGCTGAGCCTAGGTTGACTAGTGAAAAACATGAAACCTATTTAGCTCGATTAGCTTTGTTTGTTCACTTGTTTTTTTTTAATATAACCAGATTTATGAGTAATAGAACCCTATTGAATATGAGCTCTTTAATGTTTGTATTTTTTTTATAAAATAAATAAAAATCAACAAGTGTAACTTAACGAAAACTTGATTTTGTTATTTGATTAAGATTATAGCCATAGATTTATTTTTGTAATTGGAGACTGCCCTTGACGACCTCGACTATAGACCCTTTCCTTGACTTGAAAGCTGGACCCGCCCTTGATTACACTGCTGCTACATAGGCCCTCTCTCAACGAGAGGGTCATATAGGGGCCCTAATCTATCCCGGAGCCTACGCTATACATAGAGTAAATCACTATAGAATACTAAATACCCGTAACGGCATTCAGCAAAGCCGGACACAGACACGTTCCCACATCGCGCGCTCAGGCTTTGAGGTGAGCCGTCAGAGCCACGATTAAATTCATCGTTTGAATCTTAGTTCAGGCTATTGACTATGTAAAGCCTAGATACAGGCTGATGCAAACAGGCTACGCTGCCTACGTGCTTGACTGTATGCAGTAATGTTGTAATAATTAGCATTCACAGCAATAATCAGCTGCTAAATGTATATTAGCATTAATCAACACTACTAGTATTATTACTGGTACTGGTGGCGGTTACTGGTGGAAGGTTTCTCGTATGCGAGAGGCTGTCTGGGTACCACCGCTTTGCCAGTTATTCAGCCGCCAAGCTCTAGTGCGCAAGCATTACTGTGTTCCGGTTTGAAGGGCATTGTAGCCAGCGAAATTACTGGACATTATGAGACTCAACAGCTAATTGTATCGGGGTGATGAGCGCAGTGCAGCGCCGCGTAGGATTTTGCAAAACTAAGTTCTGGATGGTGCTGCTATTGTTATGTGCTGGCGTATTGCTTACCATCAGGCAAACGACCAGCTCGTGTCGTCATCCGGTTACATAAAAAAAATAAAAAAATTGTTGCGAAATTTGATAAATGCTAAAATTCATCGTTTAGCACGCCACATGCGGCAGTATGCATGAATGAGAACTGCGGCGGTCTAATGCCAATGCTGTTGCGATTGTGAATCATGTTCAATAATGAAATTCCGCATGAAATTGTGAATTTACAACTGCCAAATTTCATATTGGCAATTAGCATCGCAATAGCAAGTAGCATGCTAACGAGTAATATTTCACCTGCTAACTAAATTATTGAAAAATAGCAATAATTTCCATTACTGGTATGTAGAATACTAGAAAGAAATAACATGACACGTGCAGGGTGATTCGAAATTCGAAAAACGTTTGAATATCGTTAGAGCCGCTAGCCGAGCCCACGCGAGGCCGCTTAACTGCCGTCTCTCTCTAGATCTATGTGCTTCATCTTAGGCCACATCATCGCTTCACATCAGGCGAGATAGTGGCCAAACATGGATTTATAATACATTTAATAAGTCACATAAAGTTAAAAAATTAAGCAACAACGACATTAAGAAGACGCTACAAACCTGGCTTTACCAATTTGATTATGAAGGCAAAGAAGGGATGATAAATAGCTAAATAGTTCTGCAACACGCAAATTCACACATACATACACTTTCACACAAACTCGCATACAACACACACACAACACACACTCATACACACACACACACACAACCAACACAATGAGTACCTAAAACGCAAAGATCGTGTTTTACCTAATATAATAATGTCTTAAATGTAAATGTAATATCACTAAAAATTCACTTCGTTAAAAATAGTATAATTTTGTTTATCCTTTAGTGCATATTGTTAATATTAGTGCATCTAGATGGGAGAAGCCACTGGCACCCGAAACACAGTTTTTAACTAGTTCGGGAGCCTATGGATTCAACATTCACATGTAAACATTTATGCAAATAGACTCATTATTATTATTATTATTATTATTAAGTGTAAAAAAAAAAGAAAAAAAAAGAGCAAAGTTTTGATCAAAGGTTTTGATATTCATGTGACCTTGTAATAAAAATTAACAAATTTTTCCCGAGAAATATTTTCTATTTACAAAAACTTATCCTGCTTTAACTATAGTCACACTATCATACTAATATTATAAATGCAAAAGTTTATATGTTAGTGTTTTTGTTACTTCTTGACGCAATAATTGCTTTTTCTTTTTTTTGTCCAGACTGAGAAAATCTTCATGTACACCGAAGGGAAAGGCCCGGGTAGTCCCAGACTTGGCCTAAGCCACCTACGGGCTAAATCCCCCGTCTGCTCTACCTGTCCACAGACCAGACGTCCGTGCTGTTTTCGTATCTTTGTATTTTATCAAGGCGTACATCATGTTTAGAATGTATCAAATGTAATGTGTATGTAATGTATGAAAAAAAAATGATAAATGTAATGTTAAAAAGTACTAAGGCGTACATCAGCTATGCACTTTTTTTTTCTTAATGAGTCCATATTTATTTTTTCGCAGTAATTGCTTAACGGATATGAGTGAAATTCGGTATGGAGATAGCTGATACCTGGATTAACACATATACTTTTTATCCTGAAAAATCGCGGGTGAAACCGCGGGGCGGAACTAGTATAAGAATATATCCAGCATTTAGTTTCTTCAAGTCGTGGGATTGTAAGGACGACGTAAGGACGGGTGAACTGCACCCGGATATTAGCCGGTTTACGGCCGGAGACGGCACGCGTTCCAATCGTAACAGAAAGCTGAGATGTTGACTCCTAAAACGTAAAGGAATCCAAACAAAGTTTTTATCTCTTTAGAAAAGCTTGTTCTGCTTCAAAAGGGATTTAATTTAAATAAATTTAACCACTATGGAAAAACTTATCAAAGTGCAACGCCTTTATGTTATTACGACGTCTTTGTCAAAGTAAGCATGACCAAGGAGCTAGAACCCTTCAGTCATACATCCCGCAACAGTTAGTGCAACAAGACGTACGGAAATTTGGCATCCATTTATGGTTGACGTTCCTCCTGGCAGAACAAAGCGTTTCACTTAATACGAACAACAAAGAAATGGAACATCTTACCGGCATCTCTGTTTCCCGATTCTTAAAATCTATGTGTTTTCATGTCCAGACTGTATCGTATCTTCTAGGCTAGCATGATCCATCGTCGAACGCATCATCATTTTCTATCAGGTGAGACTGCGGTCAAATCAAAATCAAAAAAGTAATAAGAAAAAAAGTGCAACGAAATCCCAAGGATCAGACCTCTTCGCTTTCATAAATAATTGGGAACTTACTTACTTTACTTAGTCTCGACATTATCGTCTCCGGTCGTCGAAAGAGGCGCTTCATCCCTCACGATTGTCGTAATCCTTTCGTAAAAATCAGTAACAGCCTACATTGTTGCAGTACTTCACGTTGTTTCACGTCCTAATTATCGATATTGCCTAATCGATTACATCCATAATGCCTAGCCCCTTCGGTGCCGGCGTCGAGTGCGCTTAGCGTTGAATGCAAAATAATCACCTGAGGTCGCGCCTGCACTTTTAATAACGAAGATTGACTATAAATTTTGCGATACAGAGGAACTTTGTCATGGAAACATGCTCAGAAGAATTGCTATCTGACTTTTACAAATTACAGCGAAGGCAACATGATTTAATAAAGGTGTATTTCCTAAGCATGCAGAGTCAAAAAAAAAAACTTGACGAATTCTAATATCCTGGCGTCTAAGTAAAATTCCTTATTAAGTATTGAGGAAACGAGATCCATGGTCTTACAATATTCAAAGATAGAAGATATATTCATGAAGAATGCGTCGATGTGTCTTCCAACTGTACCTGTAAACAGAGGCGGACTAGCAGTCTCGGCCGCACTAGGCTGTTTAGGAGTAGCCACCCTTTTTTTTAATGTAAAGTGTAATAGTACATTATGGTACTAGTGTGTAATGTTGGTGATTACCGCTGAGGCGCCATTGAGACCCGAACCGTTAGGTGAGGGTCTTAAGAGAGCCGAGGACGGTAATCATCAATACACACGTGTATCATACAACGTTTTTCAACACACTTGTGCA
The DNA here is from genome assembly GCA_951640565.1 of Petrophora chlorosata. Taxonomy (NCBI): domain Eukaryota; kingdom Metazoa; phylum Arthropoda; class Insecta; order Lepidoptera; family Geometridae; genus Petrophora; species Petrophora chlorosata. The sequence goes on along the minus strand of OX621196.1, from coordinate 16,229,751 downwards.
TAAAATAACAATAAAACTCATTTTCAACAGTGAAAACGAGTTGCGAAAAATGATTCGCTGTGGCGGGAAAAATTAATCAGTTTTCCCATGCGCGCGCATTGCGATCAGCCACAGACTAAAGGGATGAGGTTTTTTTTTTTATTTTCCGCGCATATGGTTTGCGCCTATTCTGCCACGTACAAAATGGGAAATTTTAAGTTTTCTTTTATTACAGAGAAAACAAAATTTATATTTGAGTGAAAGTTTTATTTATTAAACACGTACGAGTTAAAATTATCTATTTAAATAAGAAGTTGTATGAAATGAGCAAGCAATAGGAACATTAATTTATTTGTTCTATTAAACACGATCTTTTTTTTAATAAAAGCTTTAATAAGAACAAAGCACCTCAACCAATAAAATAAAAATAAAACTATAACTCACTAGTGAGTTATCATCATCATCATCATCAGCCCATCACGTTCCCACTGCTGGGACACGGGCCTTCTCTCATAGAGAGAGTATGGGTCATAATCCACCACGCTGGCCCAGTGCGGGTTGGTGGATGTCACATGTCCTTGAATTTTTGTGATAAATTCTTGGACATACCGGTTTCCTCACGATGTTTTCCTTCACCGTTTTTAGAGCTAGTGTTAAATCCGCACATAACTTAAGAAAGTCAGTGGTGCGGGGCCAGCGGGATTCGAACTCAGGTGCGTCGGATCGAAAGTCGCACGTTCTCCCACTGAGCCATACTCGCTCTAGTGAGTTATAGCAATGAAAAAGTCACAGTTTGATTATGGGTGTCATTTTGCGCCTAATTGCGGTGACTATAGAGCCACTTTATGAGCAAGTGTGTTGAAAAGTACCTAACTTACTTATGAAAACAACATTGCGTTTGATAAAAATATTGTTAAGAAAATAATTTACGTACGGTATGTATATGTTATATAATAATTAGGATTAATATTTTTATTTGCACCGCCGACTTCTCTCACTCCGTTACTTCTTTCCATCCAAAGGGTGACTGGAAAAGATCGCTTTTAGCAATAAGTCCGCCCATTGTACTGTAGTTTTTAAGCCAATTTATGTTACTTGTTATTCTTTGTGGTGTACAATAAAGCATTTTTGTATTTTATTATACGTAACAAAGCTTTTTACTGCATGACTTTACAATCAGTGTGTCCCATGGAAACACGGGTTACGCGAGTTGATTGCCGCTGCTCTATTCGTTCTGAATCCGGTGCGGCTGATTGATCGAGCTAAACATTAGCTGATTACTATTTGACGTGCGTTGTGATGCAGTGCGCATTAGTTTCAATGAAATAATCTTTAATTAGAGATTAGTCATAAATCCATGATAAGTTTGTTATCAACTGGCTACTACCGGCTGGTTTACTAACCTTGTAACGTTACGGAGGTCCCCCGGCTAGCTCTACCTATGAACCTCCGCACGTACAGTACCCTTCTGGGAGAGAGAGAGGGACTGGGAGCTGTAATGAAATTATGTTAATTTGGTGATACTTTTAATACAGTATATAAAACAGTGCTGCTGAGGAAAAGATCTTCTGGGTAATGAAAATTGTCGATAGAGGGAAATGAGAACGTATACTTTGTCGATAGGCTTCTTCTGCCTGTCGAAGAGGGTAAATGAGAACGTAGTACTTTGTCCTTGTCGATAGGCTTCTTCTGCCTGTCGAAGAGGGTAAATGAGAACGTAGAACTTTGTCCTGGGCTTGTCCTTCTCCCAATCCAGGGGACGTTCGACGGCGGTGAGTGGGCCTTTGTTCGGGCCACCAACCTGTGATACCTCACAACAACGGAGCCACAAAAATAATATGGTTTTCCACCTTTAACAAATCGTGAGAGAACCTTTCTCTCTCCAAGCACAAGTTCAAGTCCTGGTTTTCCTCTTTTTTCCGTTCTCTGTCAGTTCATCCAATTTTGAATTCTGTTTTCTTTTTCCTCAAGGCAATAAAAGAAGGTCCATTAGAAATAAATAAGAAATAGGTTTGATGAGTCATGAAAAATGAATGAAGATGATATGTAACACTACAACCTTTATGTGTTCTCTTGTTTGAAACCAGCTTGCAATTTAAACCGGCAAGCGCGTTACGCACATACAGATGTGCATAAGTCTACAGTCATTTGCACGTGAGTGGTTCATTATAGTTAAACAGTAGCTTACTTCTAAACAAGTTAAGATAGGTATTTAAATCGTTTAATATCATACAACGTTTAATCAAAGAACGTTCGACCACAAAGTAATAATTTTGCATAGGTACTCTTAACAGTTTGGAGCTTAAGCAATGTGATAAGAAAATACTCCCTACACTGTAACTAGGAACCTAATACGGTTCGCATTCAAAATCTTCTGAATTTATACAAATTCAAAAATTCTTTATTCAATTTTTGCATCATAGTCGCACTATAATCGAAACTAGATAGGACACTCCAATAATGAATAAAGTATTTGCCACTTTTGTTTTGTAACATTGCACTGCTTTAGTTATTAAAAACGACAAACTCAACAGGCACTTCAGCATTAACAAAAAAGGATTGGTGGTAAAAACCAAAAATTACGCTTACCGGCTCCACGATATTTTTTATAAAAAGCCCACGCGATCAAACTCCTGACAGAAGCCTATTTATTTAAAAGACAAAGTAGCAATAAACATAACGGACCTTGAAAATACTCAAAAACTTGAAAAACGCCCTGAAGCCAAACACGCATCTCCAAGCACGACATTTACAAACGGGGCCAAAAAAAAGGAACGTCAACAATTTGTAATTTGCATGGTAATGAAGTAAGGCATCGATGTCGTGAGCCTTTATATTTAGTAGCACTGTCGTGTTCTTTCCGACCGTCGGTTTCCGTGCCACTCCTAAATAGCTTTATTTTTCACTGTCTAAGGCTTTTCACACGCGTGGAAAAAGTCGTGCGGAAATGTTTGCTTAAAAAGACGTAAAAATAGGCCATTATGTAATATTTCACTGTATTACAGTGGCTGCCTACTGATGCATAATCACTTAGAAGTTAGTGGTTACAATTGTTTTCGTCAGTCACATAATTACAAAAACAAACCCGTAACATTAAAAAACTATAACAGATGTAATCTTATAACTAGGTACAATGGCGGTCTTATCGCTTATAGCGATCTCTTCTAGACAACCTTTGCATGGACAGTCAAAATAGTACAGTATCGGAAGAATTACTTTACTGTTTACTGTATTAATTGCATTATCGACCTTGTAGAATAGAACGCCTAGCCATTCGTAAATCGATCTACTAGGTTGATGGTAAAAATAAAAGATTTTATTTATCGCAATTTTCGCCACTGCCTCAGCTTGGATGGACCGTTAGTGCGATAACCATTTAAATATTAGCACTATGACTTCGGAGTACAACAGCCGTCAGTGCCGGAGGCGTTCGGGCGGCATAAAACTCCGACATTAGGGTTCACCACACACACCCACAAAAGATGAAATGTATTTATTTTTAAGATAATTTGTCAATTTTTTTTACAATTGAAGAAATAAGGTCAATTCATGCATTTCGCATAGCACGATTTGTAATGCAGCAATCATGAATCATGACTTATCATGAAGCAAGCAACTTCTTTTTCACAATGCATTGTTGATAATTTCAATCCTAAAATCTAATAAAATAAAGAGGAACGAGCACACATCCCCACTTCACCAAAGGAAAAGTTGTTTTTGTAATTTCAAAAAGGAAATAAGTTGCAATCTCAAAATTGGACTGTCTTCCGCCCGGCGTTATTGTTTTGAACAGCGTTATGTGCCACTTTTGCCAAATTACGTCGAGCATGGACGTATTGAAGGACGGGATTTTGGGGGTTCAAGCCCCCGATGGATTGATATTGCAAAAACGTCAAAGAAATATTAAAACTTGGGCGCGTTTCATTTTCAAACTATCGTTCCAATACCTTAATTTTTTTTTAATAATATTCATACGTTATATATAAGAAATGGCCTAGGTACCACCGCTTTGCCAATTATTCTGCTGCCAAGCAGTAGTGCGCCAAGCATTACTGTGTTCTGGTTTAAAGGGCATTGTAGCTAGTGAAACTACTGGGCATTATGAGACTTCAGATGTATTATCTCAGGGTGACTAGGCAATGCAGCTCCAATGCAGATTTTACAAAACAAATTTCTGGGTTGTGCAGCAACTCTTAAGGGGAAGGCAACCATGCCTAATGGTAAGCAACTTAATTGCTGTGATTTACATAAAAAAACCCTATCTATACCCTCCCCCCCAAATGTTATCCTGGCAACGCACCATCGAGTTTATTTTCTCCTAAAATGTGACTAGAAGAATACATTTTCATACAATTTAATTTACCCATTTCATTGAATATTCCTGACATGTTGCGAATTGACTGATCTCGCGTTACAGCGTAATGACTTTATATTCAGCTCCGAAGATAAAAGGCTTTCAAAGTCGATATAAAAAGGTTAAAATTACGGTCCGGGGGAAAATTTGCGACGTTTTTTGTGACGAATTTTGGGCCCGATGTGTTGACAACCGAGGAGGTGAAAGGATGCCTATTTTATGGACCTATTCCATTTATGCGAGTTGGAATCTATTACGACGTAGATAAATTGGACAAAACCTTTCGTTTTTTTGGGAAATATATAAAACTATTCTGTTTTTCGATAACATTATTTAACCTCAAAAAAGGTGGAATCTAAAATTGGTTATGGAATGAAGTTTATTTTAGTCTTTCATTTGAAAATAGTTAGACCAGTGGCTGATAATAAGTCTGTGCTTAATTATGTAAGTTATTTACAGCGACACAAAATAACAATACAATACAACACAAAAACTCCTTATAGTATACAAGTAACATAAAAAAAATTTTTACAGATAAACCTATAACTAGGGTAGTTAAATAGGCGTTCTAATCGCTTAGAGCAATAATGATAGAAATAGAAAACTTTGACTCAGACACCGGGACAATAAATCTAATACGCTCAAAACCTATAAGTGTAAATCATTCAATTCCCCAAGAAAGCGTCCTTGGATGTATCTTATTTTTAATTTACATAAATGAACTTGCAAAATCAATTAACGATTCCTGTGTTCTCTTCGCGGATGATATCTCTCTATTGACATCATGTAATAATAATTTCAATTTAAATGTAAAACTTACGGACTTATTTAATAATATAATTACTTGGATGACTGACCATAATCTTGACTTAAATTTCTCAAAGACAAAAATAATGCAATTCAGACCCCATCAAAAAACACCTCTTGACATTAATTTTTCTTATAATAATAACCAATTAGAATGTGTAGACGCGGCAACATTATTAGGCTTAGAAATCGATACAAATGTAAACTGGAAAAACCATATTATAAAGATAAAGGGCAAACTAGCAAGTTTTACGTACGCGCTTAGAGAACTACGGCGAGTAACCGACCTTGAAACTTCAATATCAGCTTACTATGCATATGCTTTTTCGTGGCTCAGCTATGGCATCATACTCTGGGGAAACAGTGTCAATGCGCAAGACCTTTTTATTTCCCAAAAAAAAATGTATACGTATTCTTGCCAACATTAAAAACACCGAAAGCTGTAAACCATATTTTATTAAATACAAATTATTAACCGTAGTATCCATATATATATTAGAAACTAGTATTTCGCCGCGTGCGCGAGCTGCTAAAGCAGCTCGCGTGGGGGGGTGGCTGCTGTTTTTTTTTAAAAGCTTCCTATCGATTACGGTTCTAAAGTTTTGTTTACCCTTTTTGTTTTGAAATCAAACTTTTGTATGGCGGCCATATTGAAAAAAAGCTGGATTTCAAGTGATTGTGTGGCGTGCGCGAGCTGCTAAAGCAGCTCGCGTGGGGGGGTTTTGCTTTTTTTATAAAAGCTCCCTATCGATTACGGTTCTAAAGTTATTTAAGTTCAGTTGTTCTGAAAAAAAGACTTTTGTATGGCGGCCATCTTGAAAAATGGCGGAATCCAAGTGATTTTGTGGCGTGCGCGAGCTGCTAAAGCAGCTCGCGTGGGGGGTGTTGCTTTTTTTTATAGACGCTTCCTATCGACTACGGTTCAAAAGTTTTGTTTGGCTTATTTTTCCGGAAAAAAAACTTTTGTATGGCAGCCATCTTGAAAAATGGCGGAATCCAAAATTTTTTTTCATAATTGTAATCTTCGACCCAGAAAACCCCCCGATGCAAAATTTCAGTCGAATCGGAGCAAGTTTCAAAATGGCCGCCATTTTTTTTTATTTTTTTTTAATTTTTCCAACTTTTCCAAATTTCCCCTATCGTCCTCTATGACATTTGGTCGAGCACTCTATATCTATCTCTTACCGTTTAAAAGTTATTTGCATTTTTATTTTGTATGGCGGCCATGTTTTTTTGTATGGCGGCCATCTTTTTTTTCAAATTTTCAAAAATGGCCCAGGTTTCGGGGCTTATTTAGTTCAAGCGGTATCCCCATCCGATTTATAGTTTCCGAGATCCCTTGAGCAGTTCCATCTCGGAGACACCTTTCCATGGATTTCGGATTTTTCCGGTTGGTTTCAAAACACCCTCTATCCAACGGTACCAAACACTCCCCCCCACCATATCGGCAAGTACCACTTCTATTTCTGTCAATTATATGTCAGTCAGTCAGTCAGTGGTCTTTCAGTTTTATATAATAGAACTAGTATTTCGCCGCGTGCGCGAGCTGCTAAAGCAGCTCGCGTGGGGGGGTGGCTGCTGTTTTTTTTTTAAAAGCTTCCTATCGATTACGGTTCTAAAGTTTTGTTTACCCTTTTTGTTTTGAAATCAAACTTTTGTATGGCGGCCATCTTGAAAAAGGCTGGATTTCAAGTGATTGTGTGGCGTGCGCGAGCTGCTAAAGCAGCTCGCGTGGGGGGGTGTTTTGCTTTTTTATAAAAGCTCCCTATCGATAATGGTTCTAAAGTTATTTAAGTTCAGTTGTTCTGAAAAAAAGACTTTTGTATGGCGGCCATCTTGAAAAATGGCGGAATCCAAGTGATTTTGTGGCGTGCGCGAGCTGCTAAAGCAGCTCGCGTGGGGGGGTGTTGCTTTTTTTTTATAGACGCTTCCTATCGACTACGGTTCAAAAGTTTTGTTTGGCTTATTTTTCCGGAAAAAAAACTTTTGTATGGCAGCCATCTTGAAAAATGGTGGAATCCAAAATTTTTTTTTCATAATCGTAATCTTCGACCCAGAAAACCCCCCGATGCAAAATTTCAGTCGGATCGGAGCAACTTTCAAAATGGCCGCCATTTTTTTTTCTTTTTTTTTAATTTTTCCAGCTTTTCCAAATTTCCCCCATCGCCCTCTATGACATTTGGTCGAGCATCCTATACCTATCTCTAACCGTTCAAAAGTTATTTGCATTTATATTTTGTATGGCGGCCATGTTTTTTTGTATGGCGGCCATCTTTTTTTTCAAATTTTCAAAAATGGCCCAGGGTTTTGAGCATATTTAGTTCGAGCGGTACCCCCATCCGATTTATAGTTTCCGAGATCTCCTGAGCAGTTCCATCAAGGAAACCAGTTTTTGGTGATATCGGATTTTTCTGGTTGGTTTCAAAACACCCTCTATCCAACGGTACCAAACACTACCCCGCACCATAACGGCAAGTGGGAGATCAATTCTGTCAATATGTCAGTCAGTCAGTCAGTCAGTCAGTCAGTCAGTCAGTCAGTGGTCTTTCACTTTTATATAATATAACTAGTATTTCGCCGCGTGCGCGAGCTGCTAAAGCAGCTCGCGTGGTGGTGGTGTTATTTTTTTTTTTATAGAAACTTCCTATCGATTACGGTTCTAAAGTTATCTAAGCCTTTATGTTCTAAAAACAAACTTTTGTATGGCGGCCATATTGGAAAATGGCGCAATCCAAGTGATTTTGTGGCGTGCGCGAGCTGCTAAAGCAGCTCGCGTGGGGTGGTGTTGTTTTTTTTTATAGAAGCTCCCTATCGATTACGGTTTTAAAGTTATTCTCTTTGTTCGGAAAAAAATTTTTTGTATGGCGGCCATCTTGAAAAATGGCGAAATCCAAATTATTTTTTCATAATCGTAATCTACGACTTAAAAAACCCCCCGATGCAAAATTTCAGTCGAATCGGAGCATTTTTCAAAATGGCCGCCATTTTTCTTTTTTTTTTTAATTTTTCCAACTTTTCCAAATTTCCCCTATGGTCCTCTTTGACATTTGGTCGAGCACCCTATACCTATCTCTAACCATTCAAAAGTTATTTGCATATTATTTTCCCCAATTTTGTCCTGAAACAAAACCTTTGTATGGCAGCCATCTTGAAAAATGGCGGAATCCAAATTTTTTTTTCATAATCGTAATCTACGACCCAGAAAACCCCCCTATGCAAAATTTCAGTCGGATCGGAGCAACTTTCAAAATGGCCGCCATTTTTTTTTCTTTTTTTTTAATTTTTCCAACTTTTCCAAATTTTCCCCATCGCCCTCTATGACATTTGGTCGAGCACCCTATACCTATCTCTAACCGTTCAAAAGTAATTTACATTTTTATTTTGTATGGCGGCCATGTTTTTTTGTATGGCGGCCATCTTTTTTTTCAAATTTTTAAAATCGGCCCAAGGTTTGGGGCATATTTAGTTCAAGCGGTACCCCCATCCGATTTATAGTTTCCGAGATCCCCTGAGCAGTTCCATCACGGAAACCACTTTCTGGTGATTTCGGATTTTTCTGGTTGGTTTCAAAACACCTTCTATCCAACGGTACCAAACACTCCCCCCCACCATAACGGCAAGTACCACTTCTATTTCTGTCAAATGTCATGGTCTACCAGTTTTATATAATATACTAGTATTTCGCCGCGTGCGCGAGCTGCTAAAGCAGCTCGCGTGGGGGGGTGATTGCTTTTATTTTTAAAAGCTCCCTATCGATTACGCTTCTAAAGTTTTATAAGCCATTTTGTTATGAAAGCAAACTTTTGTATGGCGGCCATCTTGAAAAAAAACTGGATTTCAAGTGATTGTGTGGCGTGCGCGAGCTGCTAAAGCAGCTCGCGTGGGGGGGTTTGCGTTTTTTTATAAAAGCTCTCCATCGATTACGGTTCTAAAGTTATTTAAGTTCAGTTGTTCTGAAAAAACGACTTTTGTATGGCGGCCATCTTGAAAAATGGCGGAATCCAAGTGATTTTGTGGCGTGCGCGAGCTGCTAAAGCAGCTCGCGTGGGGGGGTGTTGCTTTTTTTTTATAGACGCTTCCTATCGACTACGGTTCAAAAGTTTTGTTTGGCATATTTTTCCGGAAAAAAAACTTTTGTATGGCAGCCATCTTGAAAAATGGCGGAATCCAAAATTTTTTTTCATAATCGTAATCTACGACCCAGAAAACCCCCGGATGCAAAATTTCAGTCGGATCGGAGCAACTTTCAAAATGGCCGCCATATTTTTTTCTTTTTTTTTAATTTTTCCAACTTTACCAAATTTCTCCCATCGCCCTCTATGACATTTGGTCGAGCACCCTATACCTATCTCTAACCATTCAAAAGTTATTTACATTTTTATTTTGTATGGCGGCCATGTTTTTTTGTATGGCGGCCATCTTTTTTTTCAAATTTTCAAAAATGGCCCAGGTTTTGGGGCATATTTAGTTCAAGCGGTACCCCCATCCGATTTATAGTTTCCGAGATCCCTTGAGCAGTTCCATCTCGGAGACACCTTTCCATGGATTTCGGATTTTTCTGGTTGGTTTCAAAACACCCTCTATACAACCGTACCAAACACTCCCCCCCACCATATCGGGAAGTACCACTTCTATTTCTGTCAATTGTCAGTCAGTGACCTTTCAGTTTTATATAATATAACTAGTATTTCGCCGCGTGCGCGAGCTGCTAAAGCAGCTCGCGTGGGGGGGTGGCTGCTGTTTTTTTTTAAAAGCTTTCTATCGATTACGGTTCTAAAGTTTTGTTTACCCTTTTTGTTTTGAAATCAAACTTTTGTATGGCGGCCATCTTGAAAAAAGGCTGGATTTCAAGTGATTGTGTGGCGTGCGCGAGCTGCTAAAGCAGCTCGCGTGGGGGGGTGTTGCTTTTTTTATAAAAGCTCCCTATCGATTATGGTTCTTAAGTTATTTAAGTTCAGTTGTTCTGAAAAGAAGACTTTTGTATGGCGGCCATCTTGAAAAATGGCGGAATCCAAGTGATTTTGTGGCGTGCGCGAGCTGCTAAAGCAGCTCGCGTGGGGGGGTGTTGCTTTTTTTTTATAGACGCTTCCTATCGACTACGGTTCAAAAGTTTTGTTTGGCTTATTATTCCGGAAAAAAAACTTTTGTATGGCAGCCATCTTGAAAAATGGCGGAATCCTAAATTTTTTTTCATAATCGTAATCTACGACCCAGAAAACCCCCTGATGCAAAATTTCAGTCGGATCGGAGCAACTTTCAAAATGGCCGCCATTTTTTTTCTTTTTTTTTATTTTTCCAACTTTTCCAAATTTCCCCCATCGCCCTCTATGACATTTGGTCGAGCACCCTATACCTATCTCTAACCATTCAAAAGTTATTTACATTTTTATTTTGTATGGCGGCCATGTTTTTTTGTATGGCGGCCATCTTTTTTTTCAAATTTTCAAAATTGGCCCAAGTTTTGGGGCATATTTAGTTCAAGCGGTACCCCCATCCGATTTATAGTTTCCGAGATCCCCTGAGCAGTTCCATCTCGGAGACACCTTTCCATGGATTTCGGATTTTTCTGGTTGGTTTCAAAACATCCTCTATCCAACGGTACCAAACACTTCCCCCCACCATAACGGCAAGTCGGAGATCAATTCTGTCAATATGTCAGTCAGTCAGTCAGTCAGTGAGTGGTCTTCCAGTTTTATATTATATTAACTAGTATTTCGCCGCGTGCGCGAGCTGCTAAAGCAGCTCGCGTGGTGGTGGTGTTATTTTTTTTTTTATAGAAACTTCCTATCGATTACGGTTCTAAAGTTATCTAAGCCTTTATGTTCTAAAAACAAACTTTTGTATGGCGGCCATATTGGAAAATGGCGCAATCCAAGTGATTTTGTGGCGTGCGCGAGCTGCTAAAGCAGCTCGCGTGGGGTGGTGTTGTTTTTTTTTATAGAAGCTCCCTATCGATTACGGTTTTAAAGTTATTCTCTTTGTTCGGAAAAAAATCTTTTGTATGGCGGCCATCTTGAAAAATGGCGGAATCCAAATTATTTTTTCATAATCGTAATCTACGACCTAAAAAACCCCCCGATGCAAAATTTCAGTCGAATCGGAGCATTTTTCAAAATGGCCGCCATTTTTCTTTCTTTTTTTTTAATTTTTCCAACTTTTCCAAATTTCCCCTATGGTCCTCTATGATATATGGTCGAGCACCCTATACCTATCTGTAACCGTTTAAAAGTTATTTCCATATTATTTTCCCCAATTTTGTCCTGAAAAAAAACCTTTGTATGGCAGCCATCTTGAAAAATGGCGGAATCCAAATTTTTTTTTAATAATCGTAATCTACGACCCAGAAAACCCCCCTATGCAAAATTTCAGTCGGATCGGAGCAACTTTCAAAATGGCCGCCATTTTTTTTTCTTTTTTTTTAATTTTTCCAACTTTTTCAAATTTCCCTCATCGCCCTCTATGACATTTGGTCGAGCACCCTATACCTATCTCTAACCGTTCAAAAGTTATTTACATTTTTATTTTGTATGGCGGCCATGTTTTTTTGTATGGCGGCCATCTTTTTTTTCAAATTTTCAAAATTGGCCCAAGGTTTGGGGCATATTTAGTTCAAGCGGTACCCCCATCCGATTTATAGTTTCCGAGATCCCCTGAGCAGTTCCATCACGGAAACCACTTTCTGGTGATTTCGGATTTTTCTGGTTGGTTTCAAAACATCCTCTATCCAACCATACCAAACACTTCCACCCACCATAACGGCATCTGGGAGAACAATTCTGTCAATATGTCAGTCAGTCAGTCAGTCAGTCAGTCAGTGATGGTCTTCCAGTTTTATATTATATTAACTAGTATTTCGCCGCGTGCGCGAGCTGCTAAAGCAGCTCGCGTGGGGGGGTGGCTGCTGTTTTTTTTTAAAAGCTTCCTATCGATTACGGTTCTAAAGTTTTGTTTACCCTTTTTGTTCTGAAAACAAACTTTTGTATGGCGGCCATCTTGAAAAAAAGCTGGATTTCAAGTGATTTTGTGGCGTGCGCGAGCTGCTAAAGCAGCTCGCGTGGGGGGGTTTTGCTTTTTTTATAAAAGCTCCCTATCGATTACGGTTCTAAAGTTATTTAAGTTCAGTTGTTCTGAAAAAAAGACTTTTGTATGGCGGCCATCTTGAAAAATGGCGGAATCCAAGTGATTTTGTGGCGTGCGCGAGCTGCTAAAGCAGCTCGCGTGGGGGGGTGTTGCTTTTTTTTATAGACGCTTCCTATCGACTACGGTTCAAAAGTTTTGTTTGGCTTATTTTTCCGGAAAAAAAACTTTTGTATGGCAGCCATCTTGAAAAATGGCGGAATCCAAATTTTTTTTTCATAATCGTAATCTACGACCCAGAAAACCCCCCGATGCAAAATTTCAGTCGGATCGGAGCAACTTTCAAAATGGCCGCCATTTTTTTTTCTTTTTTTTTAATTTTTCCAACTTTTCCAAATTTTCCCCATCGCCCTTTATGACATTTGGTCGAGCACTCTATATCTATCTCTTACCGTTTAAAAGTTATTTGCATTTTTATTTTGTATGGCGGCCATGTTTTTTGTACGGCGGCCATCTTTTTTTTCAAATTTTCAAAAATGGCCCAGGGTTTGGGGCATGTTTAGTTCAAGCGGTACCCCCATCCGATTTATAGTTTCCGAGATCCCCTGAGCAGTTCCATCTCGGAGACACCTTTCCATGGATTTCGGATTTTTCTGGTTGGTTTCAAAACATCCTCTATCCAACAGTATCAAACACTAACCCCCACCATAACGGCAAGTCGGAGATCAATTCTGTCAATATGTCAGTCAGTGAGTGGTCTTTTAATTTTATATAATATAACTAGTATTTCGCCGCGTGCGCGAGCTGCTAAAGCAGCTCGCGTGGGGGGGTGGCTGCTGTTTTTTTTTTAAAGCTTCCTATCGATTACGGTTCTAAAGTTTTGTTTACCCTTTTTGTTCTGAAAACAAACTTTTGTATGGCGGCCATATTGAAAAAAAGCTGGATTTCAAGTGATTGTGTGGCGTGCGCGAGCTGCTAAAGCAGCTCGCGTTTGGGGGTGTTTTGCTTTTTAATAAAAGCTCCCTATCGATTACGGTTCTAAAGTTATTTAAGTTCAGTTGTTCTGAAATAACGACTTTTGTATGGCGGCCATCTTGAAAAATGGCGGAATCCAAGTGATTTTGTGGCGTGCGCGAGCTGCTAAAGCAGCTCGCGTGGGGGGGTGTTGCTGTTTTTTTATAGACGCTTCCTATCGACTACGGTTCAAAAGTTTTGTTTGGCATATTTTTTCGGAAAAAAAACTTTTGTATGGCAGCCATCTTGAAAAATGGCGGAATCCAAAATTTTTTTTCATAATCGTAATCTACGACCCAGAAAACCCCCGGATGCAAAATTATAGTCGGATCGGAGCAACTTTCAAAATGGCCGCCATTTTTTTTTCTTTTTTTTTAATTTTTCCAACTTTTCCAAATTTCCCCCATCGCCCTCTATGACATTTGGTCGAGCACCCTATACCTATCTCTAACCATTCAAAAGTAATTTACATTTTTATTTTGTATGGCGGCCATGTTTTTTTGTATGGCGGCCATCTTTTTTTTAAAATTTTCAAAAATGGCCCAGGTTTTGGGGCATATTTAGTTCAAGCGGTACCCCCATCCGATTTATAGTTTCCGAGATCCCCTGAGCAGTTCCATCTCGGAGACACCTTTCCATGGATTTCGGATTTTTCTGGTTGGTTTTAAAACATCCTCTATCCAACGGTACCAAACACTACCCCCCACCATAACGGCAAGTGGGAGATCAATTCTGTCAATATGTCAGTCAGTCAGTCAGTGAGTGGTCTTCCAGTTTTATATTATATTAACTAGTATTTCGCCGCGTGCGCGAGCTGCTAAAGCAGCTCGCGTGGTGGTGGTGTTATTTTTTTTTTATAGAAACTTCCTATCGATTACGGTTCCAAAGTTATCTAAGCCTTTATGTTCTAAAAACAAACTTTGTATGGCGGCCATATTGGAAAATGGCGCAATCCAAGTGATTTTGTGGCGTGCGCGAGCTGCTAAAGCAGCTCGCGTGGAGTGGTGTTTTTTTTTATAGAAGCTCCCTATCGATTACGGTTTTAAAGTTATTCTTTGTTCGGAAAAAAATCTTTTGTATGGCGGCCATCTTGAAAAATGGCGAAATCCAAATTATTTTTTCATAATCGTAATCTACGACCTAAAAAACCCCCCGATGCAAAATTTCAGTCGAAATGGAGCATTTTTCAAAATGGCCGCCATTTTTCTTTCATTTTTTTTAATTTTTCCAACTTTTCCAAATTTCCCCCATCGCCCTCTATGATATTTGGTCGAGCACCCTATACCTATCTGTAACCGTTTAAAAGTTATTTGCATATTATTTTCACCTATTTTGTCATGAAATAAAACATTTGTATGGCGGCCATCTTGAAAAATGGCGGAATCCAAAATTTTTTTTCATAATAATAATCTTTGACCCAGAAAACCCCCCGATGCAAAATTTCAGTCGGATCGGAGCAACTTTCAAAATGGCCGCCATTTTTTTTTCTTTTTTTTTAATTTTTCCAACTTTTCTAAATTTCCCCCATCGCCCTCTATGACATTTGGTCGAGCACCCTATACCTATCTCTAACCGTTCAAAAGTTATTAACATTTTTATTTTGTATGGCGGCCATGTTTTTTTGTATGGCGGCCATCTTTTTTTTCAAATTTTTAAAATTGGCCCAAGGTTTGGGGCATATTTAGTTCAAGCGGTACCCCCATCCGATTTATAGTTTCCGAGATCCCTTGAGCAGTTCCATCTCGGAGACACCTTTCCATGGATTTCGGATTTTTCTGGTTGGTTTCAAAACACCCTCTATCCAACGGTACCAAACACTACCCCCCACCATATCGGCAAGTACCACTTCTATTTCTGTCAATTGTCAGTGAGTGGTCTTTCAGTTTTATATAATATAACTAGTATTTCGCCGCGTGCGCGAGCTGCTAAAGCAGCTCGCGTTGGGGTGTGGCTGCTGTTTTTTTTTAAAGCTTCCTATCGATTACGGTTCTAAAGTTTTGTTTACCCTTTTTGTTCTTAAAACAAACTTTTGTATGGCGGCCAACTTGAAAAAAAGCTGGATTTCAAGTGATTGTGTGGCGTGCGCGAGCTGCTAAAGCAGCTCGCGTGGGGGGTTGTTTTGCTTTTTAATAAAAGCTCCCCATCGATTACGGTTCTGAAGTTATTTAAGTTCAGTTGTTCTGAAAAAATTACTTTTGTATGGCGGCCATCTTAAAAAATGGCGCAATCCAAGTGATTTTGTGGCGTGCGCGAGCTGCTAAAGCAGCTCGCGTGGGGGGGTGTTGCTTTTTTTTATAGACGCTTCCTATCGACTACGGTTCAAAAGTTTTGATTGGCTTATTTTTCCGGAAAAAAAACTTTTGTATGGCAGCCATCTTGAAAAATGGCGGAATCCAAATTTTTTTTTCATAATCGTAATCTACGACCCAGAAAACCCCCCGATGCAAAATTTCAGTCGGATCGGAGCAACTTTCAAAATGGCCGCCATTTTTTTTTCTTTTTTTTTAATTTTTCCAACTTTTCCAAATTTCCCCCATCGCCCTCTATGACATTTGGTCGAGCACCCTATACCTATCTGTAACCGTTTAAAAGATATTTGCATATTATTTTCACCTATTTTGTCATGAAAAAAAACATTTGTATGGCAGCCATCTTGAAAAATGGCGGAATCTAATTTTTTTTTTCATAATCGTAATCTACGCCCCAGAAAACCCCCCGATGCAAAATTTCAGTCGGATCGGAGCAACTTTCAAAATGGCCGCCATTTTTTTTTCTTTTTTTTTAATTTTTCCAACTTTTCCAAATTTCCCCCATCGTCCTCTATGACATTTGGTCGAGCACCCTATATCTATCTCTAACCATTCAAAAGTTATTAACATTTTTATTTTGTATGGCGGCCATGTTTTTTTGTATGGCGGCCATCTTTTTTTTCAAATTTACAAAAATGGCCCAGGGATTTGAGCATATTTAGTTCGACCGGTACCCCCATCCGATTTATAGTTTCCGAGATCCCCTGAGCAGTTCCATCAAGGAAACCACTTTCTGGTGATTTCGGATTTTTCTGGTTGGTTTCAAAACACCCTCTATACAACCGTACCAATTACTTCCCCCCACCATAACGGCAAGTCGGAGATCAATTCTGTCAATATGTCAGTCAGTCAGTCAGTCAGTCAGTCAGTCAGTCAGTCAGTGAGTGGTCTTTCACTTTTATATAATATAACTAGTATTTCGCCGCGTGCGCGAGCTGCTAAAGCAGCTCGCGTGGTGGTGGTGTTATTTTTTTTTTATAGAAACTTCCTATCGATTACGGTTCTAAAGTTATCTAAGCCTTTTTGTTCTGAAAACAAACTTTTGTATGGCGGCCATCTTGGAAAATGGCGCAATCCAAGTGATTTTGTGGCGTGCGCGAGCTGCTAAAGCAGCTCGCGTGGGGTGGTGTTGTTTATTTTTTTATAGAAGCTCCCTATCGATTACGGTTTTAAAGTTATTCTCTTTGTTCGGAAAAAATCTTTTGTATGGCGGCCATCTTGAAAAATGGCGGAATCCAAATTATTTTTTCATAATTATAATCTACGACCCAGAAAACCCCCCGACGCAAAATTTCAGTCGGATCGGAGCAACTTTCAAAATGGCCGCCATTTTTTTTTTCTTTTTTTTTAATTTTTCCAACTTTTCCAAATTTCCCCCATCGCTTTCTATGACATTTGGTCGAGCACCCTATACCTATCTCTAACCATTCAAAAGTTATTTGCATATTATTTTCCCCAATTTTGTCCTGAAAAAAAACCTTTGTATGGCAGCCATCTTGAAAAATGGCGGAATCCAATTTTTTTTTTCATAATCGTAATCAACGACCCAGAAAACCCCCCTATGCAAAATTTCAGTCGGATCGGAGCAACTTTCAAAATGGCCGCCATTTTTTTTTCTTTTTTTTTAATTTTTCCAACTTTTTCAAATTTCCCCCATCGCCCTCTATGACATTTGGTCGAGCACCCTATACCTATCTCTAACCATTCAAAAGTTATTAACATTTTTATTTTGTATGGCGGCCATGTTTTTTTGTAGGGCGGCCATCTTTTTTTTCAAATTTTCAAAAATGACCCAAGGTTTGGGGCATATTTAGTTCAAGCGGTACCCCCATCCGATTTATAGTTTCCGAGATCCCCTGAGCAGTTCCATCACGGAAACCACTTTCTGGTGATTTCGGATTTTTCTGGTTGGTTTCAAAACACCTTCTATCCAACGGTACCAAACACTCCCCCCCACCATAACGGCAAGTACCACTTCTATTTCTGTCAAATGTCATGGTCTACCAGTTTTATATAATATACTAGTATTTCGCCGCGTGCGCGAGCTGCTAAAGCAGCTCGCGTGGGGGGGTGATTGCTTTTATTTTTAAAAGCTCCCTATCGATTACGCTTCTAAAGTTTTATAAGCCATTTTGTTATGAAAGCAAACTTTTGTATGGCGGCCATCTTGAAAAAAAACTGGATTTCAAGTGATTGTGTGGCGTGCGCGAGCTGCTAAAGCAGCTCGCGTGGGGGGGTTTGCGTTTTTTTATAAAAGCTCTCCATCGATTACGGTTCTAAAGTTATTTAAGTTCAGTTGTTCTGAAAAAACGACTTTTGTATGGCGGCCATCTTGAAAAATGGCGGAATCCAAGTGATTTTGTGGCGTGCGCGAGCTGCTAAAGCAGCTCGCGTGGGGGGGTGTTGCTTTTTTTTTATAGACGCTTCCTATCGACTACGGTTCAAAAGTTTTGTTTGGCATATTTTTCCGGAAAAAAAACTTTTGTATGGCAGCCATCTTGAAAAATGGCGGAATCCAAAATTTTTTTTCATAATCGTAATCTACGACCCAGAAAACCCCCGGATGCAAAATTTCAGTCGGATCGGAGCAACTTTCAAAATGGCCGCCATATTTTTTTCTTTTTTTTTAATTTTTCCAACTTTACCAAATTTCTCCCATCGCCCTCTATGACATTTGGTCGAGCACCCTATACCTATCTCTAACCATTCAAAAGTTATTTACATTTTTATTTTGTATGGCGGCCATGTTTTTTTGTATGGCGGCCATCTTTTTTTTCAAATTTTCAAAAATGGCCCAGGTTTTGGGGCATATTTAGTTCAAGCGGTACCCCCATCCGATTTATAGTTTCCGAGATCCCTTGAGCAGTTCCATCTCGGAGACACCTTTCCATGGATTTCGGATTTTTCTGGTTGGTTTCAAAACACCCTCTATACAACCGTACCAAACACTCCCCCCCACCATATCGGGAAGTACCACTTCTATTTCTGTCAATTGTCAGTCAGTGACCTTTCAGTTTTATATAATATAACTAGTATTTCGCCGCGTGCGCGAGCTGCTAAAGCAGCTCGCGTGGGGGGGTGGCTGCTGTTTTTTTTTAAAAGCTTTCTATCGATTACGGTTCTAAAGTTTTGTTTACCCTTTTTGTTTTGAAATCAAACTTTTGTATGGCGGCCATCTTGAAAAAAGGCTGGATTTCAAGTGATTGTGTGGCGTGCGCGAGCTGCTAAAGCAGCTCGCGTGGGGGGGTGTTGCTTTTTTTATAAAAGCTCCCTATCGATTATGGTTCTTAAGTTATTTAAGTTCAGTTGTTCTGAAAAGAAGACTTTTGTATGGCGGCCATCTTGAAAAATGGCGGAATCCAAGTGATTTTGTGGCGTGCGCGAGCTGCTAAAGCAGCTCGCGTGGGGGGGTGTTGCTTTTTTTTTATAGACGCTTCCTATCGACTACGGTTCAAAAGTTTTGTTTGGCTTATTATTCCGGAAAAAAAACTTTTGTATGGCAGCCATCTTGAAAAATGGCGGAATCCTAAATTTTTTTTCATAATCGTAATCTACGACCCAGAAAACCCCCTGATGCAAAATTTCAGTCGGATCGGAGCAACTTTCAAAATGGCCGCCATTTTTTTTCTTTTTTTTTATTTTTCCAACTTTTCCAAATTTCCCCCATCGCCCTCTATGACATTTGGTCGAGCACCCTATACCTATCTCTAACCATTCAAAAGTTATTTACATTTTTATTTTGTATGGCGGCCATGTTTTTTTGTATGGCGGCCATCTTTTTTTTCAAATTTTCAAAATTGGCCCAAGTTTTGGGGCATATTTAGTTCAAGCGGTACCCCCATCCGATTTATAGTTTCCGAGATCCCCTGAGCAGTTCCATCTCGGAGACACCTTTCCATGGATTTCGGATTTTTCTGGTTGGTTTCAAAACATCCTCTATCCAACGGTACCAAACACTTCCCCCCACCATAACGGCAAGTCGGAGATCAATTCTGTCAATATGTCAGTCAGTCAGTCAGTCAGTGAGTGGTCTTCCAGTTTTATATTATATTAACTAGTATTTCGCCGCGTGCGCGAGCTGCTAAAGCAGCTCGCGTGGTGGTGGTGTTATTTTTTTTTTTATAGAAACTTCCTATCGATTACGGTTCTAAAGTTATCTAAGCCTTTATGTTCTAAAAACAAACTTTTGTATGGCGGCCATATTGGAAAATGGCGCAATCCAAGTGATTTTGTGGCGTGCGCGAGCTGCTAAAGCAGCTCGCGTGGGGTGGTGTTGTTTTTTTTTATAGAAGCTCCCTATCGATTACGGTTTTAAAGTTATTCTCTTTGTTCGGAAAAAAATCTTTTGTATGGCGGCCATCTTGAAAAATGGCGGAATCCAAATTATTTTTTCATAATCGTAATCTACGACCTAAAAAACCCCCCGATGCAAAATTTCAGTCGAATCGGAGCATTTTTCAAAATGGCCGCCATTTTTCTTTCTTTTTTTTTAATTTTTCCAACTTTTCCAAATTTCCCCTATGGTCCTCTATGATATATGGTCGAGCACCCTATACCTATCTGTAACCGTTTAAAAGTTATTTCCATATTATTTTCCCCAATTTTGTCCTGAAAAAAAACCTTTGTATGGCAGCCATCTTGAAAAATGGCGGAATCCAAATTTTTTTTTAATAATCGTAATCTACGACCCAGAAAACCCCCCTATGCAAAATTTCAGTCGGATCGGAGCAACTTTCAAAATGGCCGCCATTTTTTTTTCTTTTTTTTTAATTTTTCCAACTTTTTCAAATTTCCCTCATCGCCCTCTATGACATTTGGTCGAGCACCCTATACCTATCTCTAACCGTTCAAAAGTTATTTACATTTTTATTTTGTATGGCGGCCATGTTTTTTTGTATGGCGGCCATCTTTTTTTTCAAATTTTCAAAATTGGCCCAAGGTTTGGGGCATATTTAGTTCAAGCGGTACCCCCATCCGATTTATAGTTTCCGAGATCCCCTGAGCAGTTCCATCACGGAAACCACTTTCTGGTGATTTCGGATTTTTCTGGTTGGTTTCAAAACATCCTCTATCCAACCATACCAAACACTTCCACCCACCATAACGGCATCTGGGAGAACAATTCTGTCAATATGTCAGTCAGTCAGTCAGTCAGTCAGTCAGTGATGGTCTTCCAGTTTTATATTATATTAACTAGTATTTCGCCGCGTGCGCGAGCTGCTAAAGCAGCTCGCGTGGGGGGGTGGCTGCTGTTTTTTTTTAAAAGCTTCCTATCGATTACGGTTCTAAAGTTTTGTTTACCCTTTTTGTTCTGAAAACAAACTTTTGTATGGCGGCCATCTTGAAAAAAAGCTGGATTTCAAGTGATTTTGTGGCGTGCGCGAGCTGCTAAAGCAGCTCGCGTGGGGGGGTTTTGCTTTTTTTATAAAAGCTCCCTATCGATTACGGTTCTAAAGTTATTTAAGTTCAGTTGTTCTGAAAAAAAGACTTTTGTATGGCGGCCATCTTGAAAAATGGCGGAATCCAAGTGATTTTGTGGCGTGCGCGAGCTGCTAAAGCAGCTCGCGTGGGGGGGTGTTGCTTTTTTTTATAGACGCTTCCTATCGACTACGGTTCAAAAGTTTTGTTTGGCTTATTTTTCCGGAAAAAAAACTTTTGTATGGCAGCCATCTTGAAAAATGGCGGAATCCAAATTTTTTTTTCATAATCGTAATCTACGACCCAGAAAACCCCCCGATGCAAAATTTCAGTCGGATCGGAGCAACTTTCAAAATGGCCGCCATTTTTTTTTCTTTTTTTTTAATTTTTCCAACTTTTCCAAATTTTCCCCATCGCCCTTTATGACATTTGGTCGAGCACTCTATATCTATCTCTTACCGTTTAAAAGTTATTTGCATTTTTATTTTGTATGGCGGCCATGTTTTTTGTACGGCGGCCATCTTTTTTTTCAAATTTTCAAAAATGGCCCAGGGTTTGGGGCATGTTTAGTTCAAGCGGTACCCCCATCCGATTTATAGTTTCCGAGATCCCCTGAGCAGTTCCATCTCGGAGACACCTTTCCATGGATTTCGGATTTTTCTGGTTGGTTTCAAAACATCCTCTATCCAACAGTATCAAACACTAACCCCCACCATAACGGCAAGTCGGAGATCAATTCTGTCAATATGTCAGTCAGTGAGTGGTCTTTTAATTTTATATAATATAACTAGTATTTCGCCGCGTGCGCGAGCTGCTAAAGCAGCTCGCGTGGGGGGGTGGCTGCTGTTTTTTTTTTAAAGCTTCCTATCGATTACGGTTCTAAAGTTTTGTTTACCCTTTTTGTTCTGAAAACAAACTTTTGTATGGCGGCCATATTGAAAAAAAGCTGGATTTCAAGTGATTGTGTGGCGTGCGCGAGCTGCTAAAGCAGCTCGCGTTTGGGGGTGTTTTGCTTTTTAATAAAAGCTCCCTATCGATTACGGTTCTAAAGTTATTTAAGTTCAGTTGTTCTGAAATAACGACTTTTGTATGGCGGCCATCTTGAAAAATGGCGGAATCCAAGTGATTTTGTGGCGTGCGCGAGCTGCTAAAGCAGCTCGCGTGGGGGGGTGTTGCTGTTTTTTTATAGACGCTTCCTATCGACTACGGTTCAAAAGTTTTGTTTGGCATATTTTTTCGGAAAAAAAACTTTTGTATGGCAGCCATCTTGAAAAATGGCGGAATCCAAAATTTTTTTTCATAATCGTAATCTACGACCCAGAAAACCCCCGGATGCAAAATTATAGTCGGATCGGAGCAACTTTCAAAATGGCCGCCATTTTTTTTTCTTTTTTTTTAATTTTTCCAACTTTTCCAAATTTCCCCCATCGCCCTCTATGACATTTGGTCGAGCACCCTATACCTATCTCTAACCATTCAAAAGTAATTTACATTTTTATTTTGTATGGCGGCCATGTTTTTTTGTATGGCGGCCATCTTTTTTTTAAAATTTTCAAAAATGGCCCAGGTTTTGGGGCATATTTAGTTCAAGCGGTACCCCCATCCGATTTATAGTTTCCGAGATCCCCTGAGCAGTTCCATCTCGGAGACACCTTTCCATGGATTTCGGATTTTTCTGGTTGGTTTTAAAACATCCTCTATCCAACGGTACCAAACACTACCCCCCACCATAACGGCAAGTGGGAGATCAATTCTGTCAATATGTCAGTCAGTCAGTCAGTGAGTGGTCTTCCAGTTTTATATTATATTAACTAGTATTTCGCCGCGTGCGCGAGCTGCTAAAGCAGCTCGCGTGGTGGTGGTGTTATTTTTTTTTTATAGAAACTTCCTATCGATTACGGTTCCAAAGTTATCTAAGCCTTTATGTTCTAAAAACAAACTTTGTATGGCGGCCATATTGGAAAATGGCGCAATCCAAGTGATTTTGTGGCGTGCGCGAGCTGCTAAAGCAGCTCGCGTGGAGTGGTGTTTTTTTTTATAGAAGCTCCCTATCGATTACGGTTTTAAAGTTATTCTTTGTTCGGAAAAAAATCTTTTGTATGGCGGCCATCTTGAAAAATGGCGAAATCCAAATTATTTTTTCATAATCGTAATCTACGACCTAAAAAACCCCCCGATGCAAAATTTCAGTCGAAATGGAGCATTTTTCAAAATGGCCGCCATTTTTCTTTCATTTTTTTTAATTTTTCCAACTTTTCCAAATTTCCCCCATCGCCCTCTATGATATTTGGTCGAGCACCCTATACCTATCTGTAACCGTTTAAAAGTTATTTGCATATTATTTTCACCTATTTTGTCATGAAATAAAACATTTGTATGGCGGCCATCTTGAAAAATGGCGGAATCCAAAATTTTTTTTCATAATAATAATCTTTGACCCAGAAAACCCCCCGATGCAAAATTTCAGTCGGATCGGAGCAACTTTCAAAATGGCCGCCATTTTTTTTTCTTTTTTTTTAATTTTTCCAACTTTTCTAAATTTCCCCCATCGCCCTCTATGACATTTGGTCGAGCACCCTATACCTATCTCTAACCGTTCAAAAGTTATTAACATTTTTATTTTGTATGGCGGCCATGTTTTTTTGTATGGCGGCCATCTTTTTTTTCAAATTTTTAAAATTGGCCCAAGGTTTGGGGCATATTTAGTTCAAGCGGTACCCCCATCCGATTTATAGTTTCCGAGATCCCTTGAGCAGTTCCATCTCGGAGACACCTTTCCATGGATTTCGGATTTTTCTGGTTGGTTTCAAAACACCCTCTATCCAACGGTACCAAACACTACCCCCCACCATATCGGCAAGTACCACTTCTATTTCTGTCAATTGTCAGTGAGTGGTCTTTCAGTTTTATATAATATAACTAGTATTTCGCCGCGTGCGCGAGCTGCTAAAGCAGCTCGCGTTGGGGTGTGGCTGCTGTTTTTTTTTAAAGCTTCCTATCGATTACGGTTCTAAAGTTTTGTTTACCCTTTTTGTTCTTAAAACAAACTTTTGTATGGCGGCCAACTTGAAAAAAAGCTGGATTTCAAGTGATTGTGTGGCGTGCGCGAGCTGCTAAAGCAGCTCGCGTGGGGGGTTGTTTTGCTTTTTAATAAAAGCTCCCCATCGATTACGGTTCTGAAGTTATTTAAGTTCAGTTGTTCTGAAAAAATTACTTTTGTATGGCGGCCATCTTAAAAAATGGCGCAATCCAAGTGATTTTGTGGCGTGCGCGAGCTGCTAAAGCAGCTCGCGTGGGGGGGTGTTGCTTTTTTTTATAGACGCTTCCTATCGACTACGGTTCAAAAGTTTTGATTGGCTTATTTTTCCGGAAAAAAAACTTTTGTATGGCAGCCATCTTGAAAAATGGCGGAATCCAAATTTTTTTTTCATAATCGTAATCTACGACCCAGAAAACCCCCCGATGCAAAATTTCAGTCGGATCGGAGCAACTTTCAAAATGGCCGCCATTTTTTTTTCTTTTTTTTTAATTTTTCCAACTTTTCCAAATTTCCCCCATCGCCCTCTATGACATTTGGTCGAGCACCCTATACCTATCTGTAACCGTTTAAAAGATATTTGCATATTATTTTCACCTATTTTGTCATGAAAAAAAACATTTGTATGGCAGCCATCTTGAAAAATGGCGGAATCTAATTTTTTTTTTCATAATCGTAATCTACGCCCCAGAAAACCCCCCGATGCAAAATTTCAGTCGGATCGGAGCAACTTTCAAAATGGCCGCCATTTTTTTTTCTTTTTTTTTAATTTTTCCAACTTTTCCAAATTTCCCCCATCGTCCTCTATGACATTTGGTCGAGCACCCTATATCTATCTCTAACCATTCAAAAGTTATTAACATTTTTATTTTGTATGGCGGCCATGTTTTTTTGTATGGCGGCCATCTTTTTTTTCAAATTTACAAAAATGGCCCAGGGATTTGAGCATATTTAGTTCGACCGGTACCCCCATCCGATTTATAGTTTCCGAGATCCCCTGAGCAGTTCCATCAAGGAAACCACTTTCTGGTGATTTCGGATTTTTCTGGTTGGTTTCAAAACACCCTCTATACAACCGTACCAATTACTTCCCCCCACCATAACGGCAAGTCGGAGATCAATTCTGTCAATATGTCAGTCAGTCAGTCAGTCAGTCAGTCAGTCAGTCAGTCAGTGAGTGGTCTTTCACTTTTATATAATATAACTAGTATTTCGCCGCGTGCGCGAGCTGCTAAAGCAGCTCGCGTGGTGGTGGTGTTATTTTTTTTTTATAGAAACTTCCTATCGATTACGGTTCTAAAGTTATCTAAGCCTTTTTGTTCTGAAAACAAACTTTTGTATGGCGGCCATCTTGGAAAATGGCGCAATCCAAGTGATTTTGTGGCGTGCGCGAGCTGCTAAAGCAGCTCGCGTGGGGTGGTGTTGTTTATTTTTTTATAGAAGCTCCCTATCGATTACGGTTTTAAAGTTATTCTCTTTGTTCGGAAAAAATCTTTTGTATGGCGGCCATCTTGAAAAATGGCGGAATCCAAATTATTTTTTCATAATTATAATCTACGACCCAGAAAACCCCCCGACGCAAAATTTCAGTCGGATCGGAGCAACTTTCAAAATGGCCGCCATTTTTTTTTTCTTTTTTTTTAATTTTTCCAACTTTTCCAAATTTCCCCCATCGCTTTCTATGACATTTGGTCGAGCACCCTATACCTATCTCTAACCATTCAAAAGTTATTTGCATATTATTTTCCCCAATTTTGTCCTGAAAAAAAACCTTTGTATGGCAGCCATCTTGAAAAATGGCGGAATCCAATTTTTTTTTTCATAATCGTAATCAACGACCCAGAAAACCCCCCTATGCAAAATTTCAGTCGGATCGGAGCAACTTTCAAAATGGCCGCCATTTTTTTTTCTTTTTTTTTAATTTTTCCAACTTTTTCAAATTTCCCCCATCGCCCTCTATGACATTTGGTCGAGCACCCTATACCTATCTCTAACCATTCAAAAGTTATTAACATTTTTATTTTGTATGGCGGCCATGTTTTTTTGTAGGGCGGCCATCTTTTTTTTCAAATTTTCAAAAATGACCCAAGGTTTGGGGCATATTTAGTTCAAGCGGTACCCCCATCCGATTTATAGTTTCCGAGATCCCCTGAGCAGTTCCATCACGGAAACCACTTTCTGGTGATTTCGGATTTTTCTGGTTGGTTTCAAAACATCCTCTATCCAACCGTATCAAACACTCCCCCCCACCATAACGGCAAGTCGGAGATCAATTCTGTCAATATGTCAGTCAGTCAGTCAGTCAGTCAGTCAGTCAGTGAGTGGTCTTCCAGTTTTATATTATATTAACTAGTATTTCGCCGCGTGCGCGAGCTGCTAAAGCAGCTCGCGTGGGGGGTGGCTGCTGTTTTGTTTTAAAAGCTTCCTATCGATTACGGTTCTAAAGTTTTGTTTACCCTTTTTGTTTTGAAATCAAACTTTTGTATGGCGGCCATCTTGAAAAAAAGCTGGATTTCAAGTGATTTTGTGGCGTGCGCGAGCTGCTAAAGCAGCTCGCGTGGGGGGTTTTGCTTTTTTTTATAAAAGCTCCCTATCGATTACGGTTCTAAAGTTATTTAAGTTCAGTTGTTCTGAAAAAAAGACTTTTGTATGGCGGCCATCTTGGAAAATGGCGGAATCCAAGTGATTTTGTGGCGTGCGCGAGCTGCTAAAGCAGCTCGCGTGGGGGGTGTTGCTTTTTTTTTTAATAGACGCTTCCTATCGACCACGCTTCAAAAGTTTTGTTTGGCTTATTTTTCCGGAAAAAAAACTTTTGTATGGCAGCCATCTTGAAAAATGGCGGAATCCAAAATTTTTTTTCATAATCGTAATCTACGACCTAAAAAACCCCCCGATGCAAAATTTCAGTCGAATCGGAGCATTTTTCAAAATGGCCGCCATTTTACTTTCTTTTTTTTTAATTTTTCCAACTTTTCCAAATTTCCCCTATGGTCCTCTATGATATTTGGTCGAGCACCCTATACCTTATTTTTTTTTTTATAGAAACTCCCAATCGGTTACGGTTCTAAAGTTATCTAAGCCTTTATGTTCTAAAAACAAACTTTTGTATGGCGGCCATATTGGAAAATCGCGCAATCCAAGTGATTTTGTGGCGTGCGCGAGCTGCTAAAGCAGCTCGCGTGGGGTGGTGTTGTTTTTTTTTTATAGAAGCTCCCTATCGATTACGGTTTTAAAGTTATTCTCTTTGTTCGGAAAAAAATCTTTTGTATGGCGGCCATCTTGAAAAATGGCGGAATCCAAATTATTTTTTCATAATCGTAATCTACGACCTAAAAAACCCCCCGATGCAAAATTTCAGTCGAATCGGAGCATTTTTCAAAATGGCCGCCATTTTACTTTCTTTTTTTTTAATTTTTACAACTTTTCCAAATTTCCCCTATGGTCCTCTATGATATTTGGTCGAGCTCCCTATACCTATCTGTAACCGTTTAAAAGTTATTTGCATATTATTTTCACCTATTTTGTCATGAAAAAAACATTTGTATGGCAGCCATCTTGAAAAATGGCGGAATCTAAATTTTTTTTTCATAATCGTAATCTACGCCCCAGAAAACCTCCCTATGCAAAATTTCAGTCGGATCGGAGCAACTTTCAAAATGGCCGCCATTTTTTTTTCTTTTTTTTTAATTTTTCCAACTTTTTCAAATTTCCCTCATCGCCCTCTATGACATTTGGTCGAGCACCCTATACCTATCTCTAACCGTTCAAAAGTTATTTACATTTTTATTTTGTATGGCGGCCATGTTTTTTTGTATGGCGGCCATCTTTTTTTTTAAATTTTCAAAATTGGCCCAAGGTTTGGGGCATATTTAGTTCAAGCTGTACCCCCATCCGATTTATAGTTTCCGAGATCCCCTGAGCAGTTCCATCACGGAAACCACTTTCTGGTCATTTCGGATTTTTCTGGTTGGTTTCAAAACATCCTCTATCCAACCATACCAAACACTTCCACCCACCATAACGGCATCTGGGAGAACAATTCTGTCAATATGTCAGTCAGTCAGTCAGTCAGTCAGTCAGTCAGTCAGTCAGTGATGGTCTTCC
Source organism: Petrophora chlorosata (assembly GCA_951640565.1). Classification (NCBI taxonomy): domain Eukaryota; kingdom Metazoa; phylum Arthropoda; class Insecta; order Lepidoptera; family Geometridae; genus Petrophora; species Petrophora chlorosata. The sequence continues at coordinate 16,201,652 of OX621196.1, read as the reverse complement.
AGTTTTATATTATATTAACTAGTATTTCGCCGCGTGCGCGAGCTGCTAAAGCAGCTCGCGTGGGGGGGTGGCTGCTGTTTTTTTTTTAAAAGCTTCCTATCGATTACGGTTCTAAAGTTTTGTTTACCCTTTTTGTTCTGAAAACAAACTTTTGTATGGCGGCCATCTTGAAAAAAAGCTGGATTTCAAGTGATTGTGTGGCGTGCGCGAGCTGCTAAAGCAGCTCGCGTGGGGGGGTTTTGCTTTTTTTATAAAAGCTCCCTATCGATTACGGTTCTAAAGTTATTTTAGTTCAGTTGTTCTGAAAAAAAGACTTTTGTATGGCGGCCATCTTGAAAAATGGCGGAATCCAAGTGATTTCGTGGCGTGCGCGAGCTGCTAAAGCAGCTCGCGTGGGGGGGTGTTGCTTTTTTTTTATAGACGCTTCCTATCGACTACGGTTCAAAAGTTTTGTTTGGCTTATTTTTCCGGAAAAAAAACTTTTGTATGGCAGCCATCTTGAAAAATGGCGGAATCCAAATTTTTTTTTCATAATCGTAATCTACGACCCAGAAAACCCCCCGATGCAAAATTTCAGTCGGATCGGAGCAACTTTCAAAATGGCCGCCATTTTTTTTTCTTTTTTTTTAATTTTTCCAATTTTTCCAAATTTCCCCCATCGCCCTCTATGACATTTGGTCGAGCACTCTATATCTATCTCTTACCGTTTAAAAGTTATTTGCATTTTTATTTTGTATGGCGACCATGTTTTTTTGTATGGCGGCCATCTTTTTTTTCAAATTTTCAAAAATGGCCCAGGTTTTGGGGCATGTTTAGTTCAAGCGGTACCCCCATCCGATTTATAGTTTCCGAGATCCCCTGAGCAGTTCCATCTCGGAGACACCTTTCCATGGATTTCGGATTTTTCTGGTTGGTTTCAAAACATCTTCTATCCAACAGTACCAAACACTAACCCCCACCATAACGGCAAGTCGGAGATCAATTCTGTCAATATGTCAGTCAGTGAGTGGTCTTTTAATTTTATATAATATAACTAGTATTTCGCCGCGTGCGCGAGCTGCTAAAGCAGCTCGCGTGGTGGTGGTGTTATTTTTTTTTTATAGAAACTTCCTATCGGTTACGGTTCTAAAGTTATCTAAGCCTTTATGTTCTAAAAACAAACTTTTGTATGGCGGCCATATTGGAAAATGGCGCAATCCAAGTGATTTTGTGGCGTGCGCGAGCTGCTAAAGCAGCTCGCGTGGGGTGGTGTTGTTTTTTTTTATAGAAGCTCCCTATCGATTACGGTTTTAAAGTTATTCTCTTTGTTCAGAAAAAAATCTTTTGTATGGCGGCCATCTTGAAAAATGGCGGAATCCAAATTATTTTTTCATAATCGTAATCTACGACCTAAAACACCCCCCGATGCAAAATTTCAGTCGAATCGGAGCAACTTTCAAAATGGCCGCCATTTTTTTTTCTTTTTTTTTAATTTTTCCAACTTTTTCAAATTTCCCCCATTGCCCTCTATGACATTTGGTCGAGCTCCCTATACCTATCTGTAACCGTTTAAAAGTTATTTGCATATTATTTTCACCTAATTTGTCATGAAAAAAAACATTTGTATGGCAGCCATCTTGAAAAATGGTGGAATCTAAATTTTTTTTCATAATCGTAATCTACGCCCCAGAAAACCTCCCTATGCAAAATTTCAGTCGGATCGGAGCAACTTTCAAAATGGCCGCCATTTTTTTTCTTTTTTTTTAATTTTTCTACTTTTTCCAAATTTCCCCTATCGCCCTCTATGACATTTGGTCGAGCACCCTATACCTATCTCTAACCATTCAAAAGTTATTTACATTTTTATTTTGTATGGCGGCCATGTTTTTTTGTATGGCGGCCATCTTTTTTTTCAAATTTTCAAAAATGGCCCAAGGTTTGGGGCATATTTAGTTCAAACGGTACCCCCATCCGATTTATAGTTTCCGAGATCCCCTGAGCAGTTCCATCAAGGAAACCACTTTCTGGTGATTTCGGATTTTTCTGGTTGGTTTCAAAAGACCCTCTATACAACCGTACCAATTACTTCCCCCAACCATAACGGCAAGTCGGAGATCAATTCTGTCAATATGTCAGTCAGTCAGTCAGTCAGTCAGTCAGTGAGTGGTCTTTCACTTTTATATAATATAACTAGTATTTCGCCGCGTGCGCGAGCTGCTAAAGCAGCTCGCGTCAATTATTTTTTTAGGCTAAATTTAAAAAAAAAGCGCAAAGAGCTAAAGCAGCTCGCGCTAAAGCAGCTCAAGCAGCTCGCTTCTTGTACCTAGTACAAGAAGTTTTTTCTTGCAAAACAAGTTTTAATTAAATTAATTTAAAAAGTTTTTAAAGACAAGCTTTTATGATCTAGCAGCCACATCATGACAAAGTTTAAAACGGGCTATCACAATTCAATGCATGTACAAATGTCATGTCTGTCCTATTCTCTGTTGAGGAGTTCCCTCGCCGGAAGTCAATCCTGGGTGTATCAGCCATTTAGAACAGGCTATTATGGTTAAATCCATTTACAAAATGTTGTGTCTGTACTATTCACCGTTGAGGAGTTCCCTCGCCGGAAGTCAACCCTGGGTGAAGCAAGTGAAGCAGTCGAATACAAACCTCCACCTTTAGAAAGTCGGTTACAAACAAAACAAGAACCGACTTGAAGATTAAACTTATATATTTTGTATTTGCTATGTTGTTCAAAAAGTGCTGAATTAATTTCGATTAAGTTTATATGGGACCACCTCTGAAGTATGACCTACCAATCAAAAAAAGAATCATCGAAATCAATTCATAATTGGCAGAGTAATAGCGTAACAAACACAAAACAAAATTTCATACCGTGGAATTGTACTCCTTTTTGAAGTCGGTTAAAAATCTATAAAACGTATAAAACGGCTGAACCGATTTAGATAAAACATGTTTATGTATATCGGTTCACCCGTATAAGAGCTACGGTGCCACAGAGAGACACATAGTAGTCAAACGTACCCTCCTTTTTGCGTCGGGGGTTATTTTTTTTTCACAATATACCTCGTTACATATGGTACGTCACCATAATTTTTACACTTGTATTCATGAACAATACAACAATCTTGGATTTTTATGGCGTAAGCGAGCTGCAAGCCATTATAACAAAATTATCCTAAAAATGGGGAAATTAGTTATATTGGCAACACTGCTCTTCATCATCTACATTCGATCCATAAAAATCACCCCACTCAGACTGCCAACTGTCCCTAAACTAATTTTACGCGCGGCCACACACAGAATTACAAACAAAGAATACACATTTCCCGCCCTTTTTATTGAGTACAGTATCGATATTTTTGTTTCGATACCATATCCCTAGTAATGTCTTGTAATTTGTAATCTGATGTTTACAATCAATGTACAAAAGTCCCAAAAACCCCCCGAAATCAAACAAGATATCAGGTATACAAATGGGTCTTTACATTCCAAACCTAGGCTAACCTCCCGCGCAGCCTCGAATATATCCTGTGCGTGTTTTAAGGCTTGCCAGCGCCATCTAGTTACGCGTTTTGAACTAAAACATAATTTTACTCTAAACAATCAACGATATATATATATATGTACCTAAGGACATGCTTTTAGTTTAATGTTTTACGTACCTACAATAAATCATCTATCTATTTTATGTATTATAATGACAGAATATGAAGGTGCGATATGACTCCGTAAAGAAATTTAATCAATTAGCGACTTTTGCTACGACGCAATAAAGTTCAATTCAGCTCGCGTAGCGCTGCATACCTACCAGTACTGGGCAGGTTGCGGGTTGATTCCCACGACAGGAAAAATGTTTATGCACAGAAAAAAAAAGCGCTAGCATTAGTTTCGTGTCTGGGTGTTGTGGGACTGGGGGTGGTGTGATTACAAATTTACTCTATGTGCGTCCAGTGGTCGCCGCGATCTCGCACTGGCAGTGTAAACTCGCCCCTTATGAAGAGCATATGTCCAGCATTGGATCGCAATAGGCTGATGATGGTGACAAAGGTGCAGTTGTCAATTGCGTCACAGAATAATTAAGAGTAGTTGCAAGAAGATATCCTATCTATTATATCCTACTTAGGATAGTAGGTATTTAGGCAAGAAGTGTAAACATATACAACACTAAACATTTACCTACCTGGAAGAGATAGCTTTAAGCGATAAGACCGCCCTTTCATCATCAGCCCATCACGTTTCCACTGCTGGGACACGGACCTTCTCTCTTACAGAGAGTATGGGCCATAATCCACCACGCTGGCCCAGTGTGGATTGGTAAATAAATGTCACATTTCCTTGAATTTTTGTGATAAATTCATGGACATGTCGGTTTCCTCACGATGTTTTCCATCACCGTTTTTAGAGCGAGCGTTAAAATCCACACAATAACTTAAGGTAGTCAGTAGAACTCGGGTGCGTCTGATCGAATGTCCCACGTGGCACGTGCTCCCACTGAGCCACCCTTTGCGACACTTATATTGTTAATTTTGTCTTTATAATTTTGTCCTAACATAGCCTATGTACATAAGTACATGTACTTTTAGTTCAAAACCTACAGGCCTAGCGCACTCCGCACTGTAGGTACGAAGCTACAAGTACATAGCCGGACACCGACGGCGGGTCGCGCGTCGTTACACGTGCCGCGTCAGAAGAGATAAGAGCGGCGCGATAGAAAGAGAGGCGCTCTGTAGGTTAATATGACTGGTAGGTATGCAGCGCTACGCGAGCTAAATTGAATTTTATAGCGTCTCCGGCTCTTGTGACGACGCAATAAAGTTCAATTCAGCTCGCGAAGCGCTGCATACCTACCAATGGACATAAATAAACCTGGGTTTGAATCCCGACTTTGCCCTGCACCAATGACTGATGGTTAGTAAGTGTAAGTTTGTAAGTGCAGATTTTGCACGCTCGCTCTAAAACGGTGAAGGAAAACATCGTGATGAAACCCGCTTACGAACTTTGGAGTGGTAGGCTCTGGCCGTGGTTGTAATACCACCCACCGAACAAAACCATGCCGTCAAGCGACCTAGTTGTGTTTCGGGATGATGTTCGGTGAACCATCGGGGAGACGGGTCTGAGCAGCCGCTCAACTGCCGTCTCTCTCTAGATCTATGTGCTCCATCTTAGGCCACATCATGGCTTCACATCAGGCGAGATAGTGGCCAAACAGATCTATGAAGCGTAAAAAAAATTATGACCGTTATGACCTAGACAATAAGGGTTATTATAAGTTTGAGTATCTCCGGCTATATATTTTTTACGCTTTCGATCATTTTGATTCATTCCCAATTCCCATTCGTTCGCTTACGTATGTTATATTAAACTCTTATTAGTCTAAGTAATAATAATTAATGCTTGAGGTTTCTAAATAAAGTTTTTATCACAGAAAACTAAGGGACATAAGCATCACTCCGCAAAGAAATTTAAACAAATAGCGACTCTTGCTATGACGCAATAAAATTCAATTTGAACCCCCCGCCGTAATATTATCTTGTTGTACCAATTACAACCGTAGTTTCAAGCATTTTAGGTTGAATTTAGATTGTTACTAAATAAGTAGCTTCACCGTTAATTCGTCGGCGCTGCTGCTAAGTTTTCTTAAATACCTATTTTAACGTTCCACGTTACTTTCTTAATTATTTCTTCTCTTACTTCATAAGATCCTTCTCCGGACAATAACAAACACAAGAAAAAAAAGAATTGGCGAAATTGGTCCAGCCGTTCACGCATGTGACCGCATGATGCCGTTACCAATGGAAATAAGTACCTATTCATTTAATACAGGATGTGATATTAGGTTAAACGAGAGACTTGTTGAAGGAGGGTATTCAGTATTCGATTCTCGTCCTAAATATCCAGATCGCTTTACACCGCCAAATAAATTAAAAACAATATTATACTGTTTCTTATTGAATTCCATTGTAAGACCTTTATAAACATTTATTATTTATATGACTGACTACCTACCTACTAAAAATAGGTACCTACTGAACAATTTGAGGTCATATCGCTAAATCAAGTTTGTGTAAAACGCTTTTTTTTCTGTGCACAAACATTTCTCCCGTCGCGGGAATCGAACCCCCAACCTCAGTGATGTATGAGACTTGACACCACTGAGGTTGAGAAGTTAAATCCGCACATAACTCAAGAGAGTCAGTGGTGCGGGGCCAACGGGATTCGAACTCGGGTGCGTTGGATTGAAAGTCGCACGTGCTCCCACTGAGCCACACTCGCTTTATAATGCCGGACTTGCGAAATACTAATCGACTGCGCTCGGAATGATTTATATTTTAAATTATTTTGCGGTTGGATGCCATGGAATGGAGTGTTGTTATGTTGCCTAATATACGACTGAACCAATGATGTCTTTTTTAGTTAATATAGGTACCTATGTCTCTTGGACGGGTACTCGTACGTATTTAAATGTCTAAAATTAAAAAACCTCACGTTAACACACCTCCGTTCAAAATACCTTAAATCAAAATATCTTATGTTTTATCCTATAATATAATACCTAAGCAAATAGCAAATAAAATACCTACCTAAGTTCAAAATACCGATCGGACTAAATATCTAATGTTTAAAATGTCTATACCTACTTAGCTACACCAAAGTTAGATTCACACAAATTTTAAATACCAAATGGTCAAAATACCTAATATTGTGCATCACTTGCTAGCTATTTGTTTGAAATAATAGATCGAGCGGCAAAACAGTTACTTACCTAACTATTTATGTTTTCGGTATAGGTCATGAACGCTAAAGACCATTACCTATCCACGATGTCTGGAAGAGATCGCTTTAAGCGATACGACCGCCCTTTCATCATCAGCCCATCACGTTTCAACTGCTGGGACACGGGCCAATAAAGTTCAATTCAGCTCGCGTACCGCTGCATACCTACCAGTACTGGGATAGTATGAAACTCCATCTCTATATTCTACCATATATATCAATGTCTGATGTATTGTCTTGCAGTAGATAAGGAGGTACCTAGGTACCTAACTACATTAAATAGATTTTCCCGTGATGCGAGTCTATCTACATGTAGTAGGTAAGTAAGCATTTTTTTATCTAAACTCGTATTATAAAGAGGAAGGATTTGATTGTTTGTTTGTTTGTTTGCATTGAATAGGCTCCGAAAGTACTGAACTGATTTAAAAAATTCTTTCACTGTTGAGAAGCTACACTAACCTAACTACCCGGGTGACATTGGCTATATTATATTTTCAAAAAAAAAAAGGGAACCTTACTAAAACCACACTAAAACTGAAAAAATGTAGCCCAAGGTGTAAAAACAATTTTTTAAATACCCGTGCGAAGCCGGGGCGGGTTGCTAGTCTATCGTTATTAAGATACCTAGAAGAAGGTAATACCTACACACATTTATTTAATGTAGGTTTTAAGTAGTTATACCTAGGCAGTAGGCACCTATGTCATGTTCCTGTCATGACCCTGGTGTCACATTAGGTTAATTTTTATTGGATCACTTTAGGCAAACGTGTCTTTACGTAAGTACGTAACGCCGCGCGCAGCCGGCGCGGGCGCCCGCCGCGCCGGCTCGTGTATCGCTGGGCGGCACCGCGTTGTACCAATTACAACCGTACATGGAAGCGTTTTTGGTTGAATTTAGGTTGTTACTAAATAACTTGGTTCACAAATATTCATACATAGAAACAATTAAGACCTTCTTTTTTTTGAAGTCGGTTAAAAAGGGATATCTTTCACATTTATTTATTTATTTCTTCCTGCATTTTTTATTGGAGAATTCAAGCGACCGAAACAGTTAACTAATTATTTCTTGTGGTTCTCAACCTCAGTGGTGTGAAATCTCATACACCAATGAGGTTGCAGGTTCAATTTCCGTGACGGGAAAAATGTATACTACAGAAAACTTAATAGTACCATGGTTATACTTAAACACAAATTCTGTAAATAGGTATAGGTACGTACCTGGTCTGGAGGACAATTACCTAAATTGACAACCCAACTTACACAAAAGAAGGAGATTCAATTGTAGTTATTTTCGTTTTTTATTTGTTTGTTACCTCAGATCTTCGTCATTTATAAACCGATTTGAAAAAGTCATTTTGCGTTGATTTCAGTATAGCTACGAAGTAGTCCCATATAAGTTTCATCAATAATTGAAAGAGAGGCGCTCTGTAGGTTAATATGACTGGTAGGTATGCAGCGCTACGCGAGCTAATTGAATTTTATAGCGTCTCCGCAAAGAAGTTTAAACAAATAGCGACTCATGCGACGACGCAATAAAGTTCAATTCAGCTCGCGTAGCGCTGCATACCATACATATATTTAATTGTTATGAGCAAGCGTGGCGCTTACCATTTAAGCGATAAGACCGCCATTTCATCATCAGCCCATCACGTTTCCACTGCTGGGACACGGGCCTTCTCTCATACAGAGAGTATGGGCCATAATCGACCACGCTGGCCCAGTGCGGGTTGGTGGATGTCACATGTCCTTGAATTATTGTGATAAATTCTTGGACAGAGATCGGTAGCGGTAAAATGTGTATGTTTGTGCTATATATTATGTGTGTGCTGAGTGCTAATAATGTGTGTTTGTGAAAAAAATCCGTCCAGTAGTTTTCGCGTGAAATAGTAAAAAGCGCCAAAAAAAAAGTGTCGCCCGACATATAAGGCGTTGCGTGGCGTGCATTACATTGTGAGGTTTCTATTATTTTAATAATATATTGATATGATGCTTGTATAAATGTTAACTTATGGTATGATCAATAATTAAAAAAACAATTATCCCTGTATCTATTCTAGTTAAAATTATATAACGACCAAATCTAGATCAGGTCAGAGGTTAACACATGCCCAAGATACTTAAACTGATCGACCCTTTTAAGTTCGGTACCGGTTTAGGACAGTCACAAGGTGGCAAACTTATAACACCCCTCCTTTTTGCGTCGGTGGTTAAAACCCTTAGGGGGTTTTAACCCCCGACACACGCGAGTTACCTATCTATCATTTAGGTATTTAGGTAGGCACTGCGATTGTTTTGGGCAGGCGTGGCGCTTGCCATCAGGTGATTTCGTGGTATTTTTGTAATTTCACGGAACCAGTTTTGGTATTTGTTCATATATCTGATGTCTCGGGGCGATGAGTGCTATTTAATTGTTATGAGCAAGCGTGGCGCTTACCATCAGGAGAACGATTTGCTCCTCTCATCACTTAGTTTCATAAAAACAGAATAAATAATAAGTACTTTTATTAAATAGGTAAACCTGTTTTATTAAAAAAAACGCTAAATCATCGCGAGATATAATTATGCAGTAGTAGGATTGTAGTATGCTTACGCACTACCAATTCCACTTATAAAAAGTCCAAAAAGGAATTCCCTCGGCTGAGTTCGAACTCGATTATCTCAGCATTCGAAACCGTGTTTCAAACCGCTAGGCCAACTGACTGTTAAAGAAACTGTCGAAAATTGTCTATATATAATTATAGTCTCGAAAACCGTTCATTTATTAAGTAAATCTCGGAAATTACTGGTTCGATTTGCAAAATTCTTGAAGTAATAAAAAGCTAGTTTATCCTTGAGAAATAAATGCTATTTATTGTATAAATATAATTATAATTAAACACGAAATGACCGTATCTATGAATTTCAAATAAGCATATTTTATATATATCGGCGTGCGCTGCCAAAACGCCTTAAAATTCGTGTTTATAATGTGTAGCAAATTATTTGTTTTAAAGTGCTCTATAAAAAAGTCCGCGACACGATATATCTATCTAACATATTTGAGCAAGAATAAAGGTATTTATGTTTAAAGAAAAGAAGAAATTCAAAGCCGTCTTTTTCGATGTAATTATTAGATACAACATATTAATCCTTATTAAATTAAATACGTTAATCGTGAAGGAAATTTTGTATAGATGAAATTTGTCCTTTGAACCATATAAATCGAAACTATAGTTTAGGAGATAACGTGAAATGAATGAATGCCTATCTATAGTAACGGCACAGTTTATTTAATAGTTTGTATGAAGCTGTAACCATTTGCCGGTTTTCTATGTATTTTAACCAAATCTCGTAAACTACACAACTTATGAAGCTGAAATTTTCAGGGGAGGTTCCCGGTAGGGTGTCCGTATGCGCCGAGAAAGGACAAATTCACAGGGCCGGATCGAGGTGGTGAAACGGGGGTTCGAAGGTTAAATATATGAAATATTCATGTTTTTTCAAAGAAAAGTATTAACTCTATATCTAGTATCGAGTAGCACTTGTGATTACCCGTGATCGACTCATACACGCCGACCCGCTAGAGCGTCGACGAATGGCTGAAAACTCGATTTGAAAGTGTGGCAAAAAACACAATATTTTACCGAAACGCCCCCGGGGCGTTCAAATTTTTGTTTTTTTTATTTTTTTTTATACACTGCAGGATACTGAAAAAATTTTTGTACTGCAAAAAGACGGGAACGGCAAAATCGCTCGAACAAACCGATCGTCCAAATTAGGGTCCGACAATTTCAAAATTTTGTGTTGTAATTTGCGGCGGCCATCTTGAATTTTATGCCATTTTTTTTTCAAAAATCGTAATCGGCGCCCCCGTTTTACTCGAAAATGAACCCCATATTGTCACGTGACATGGACATTTTCGAAGATACGACCGCCATGATGGCCGCCATTTTGTTTTTTTAACATTTTCGATTTTATTGCTGAGAAAAAGGACATTTTCTATACGAATACGTATAAAACGTTATCCCACCGGTACTCCTTCATAGAAATACTTAACGTTAGGCGCCTGTTTTCAAAAATCGATATCTCGCAAAGTAGCCGGCCGACAGAGATGAAAATGCTCAAATGTCATTTTCACTAACGTCAACTACCCGGTAGTGTGAAATTTCTATTCAAAATACTATTATTTCTACTTTTCATGTTTTCGGGGTAAATCTCCAAAATTACCCTAAAAATGGGGAAAATTTTTGAAAAGGGCAATACCTCTCGCCGTCTTCCACGACCGTCTCATACAAGTCGAGCAGCTCCGATGTGAGCTTCTGCCTCGAAAATAGGTTTGAAAATGTGCAAATTTCAATCGTTTTCCAAAATGGCCCCCGCGGCGTCCGCCATGTTGTTTTTATTTTTTGATATATTTTGTTTTACAAACGTCAGAACATGATTGATGTTTCTGTATCAAAAACGTATAAGAATCGCGAAATCGCTTGAACAAACTAATTTTTCAAAGTAGGGTCTCGTGGTGCCCGTTTTTCGAGTTGAAATATTCGGCAGCCATCTTGGTTTTTTTGAAAAAAAAAGTTAAAAAATCGAAATGAGCGTAGACGGTTTACTCGAAAACGACCCCCATATTGCCACTTTTGATACATTTTTTTTGAGATACCACCATGGTGTCGGCCGCCATTTTGATTTTTTGGAAATTTTCGATTTTTCTGTCGGGTCGATTTTGATTCTCTATACGAATATATATAACACTATATCGCACCTCTTCTCCTTCATGCTTAGAATTTCTGTCAATGTGTTCGTTTTGTGGTGGTAATTGAGCTTTATATATAGGGGATCGGACTAGTATTTCGCCGCGTGCGCGAGCTGCTAAAGCAGCTCGCGTGGGGGGGTGGCTGCTGTTTTTTTTTAAAAGCTTCCTATTGATTACGGTTCTAAAGTTTTGTTTACCCTTTTTGTTTTGAAATCAAACTTTTGTATGGCGGCCATCTTGAAAAAAAACCTGGATTTCAAGTGATTGTGTGGCGTGCGCGAGCTGCTAAAGCAGCTCGCGTGGGGGGAGTGTTGCTTTTTTTATAAAAGCTCCCTATCGATTACGGTTCTAAAGTTATTTAAGTTCAGTTGTGCTGAAAAAAAGACTTTTGTATGGCGGCCATCTTGAAAAATGGTGGAATCCAAGTGATTTTGTGGCGTGCGCGAGCTGCTAAAGCAGCTCGCGTGGGAGGGTGTTGCTTTTTTTTTATAGACGCTTCCTATCGACTACGGTTCAAAAGCTTTGTTTGGCTTATTTTTCCGGAAAAAAAACTTTTGTATGGCAGCCATCTTGAAAAATGGCGAAATCCAAAATTTTTTTTCATAATTGTAATCTTCGACCCAGAAAACCCCCCGATGCAAAATTTCAGTCGAATCGGAGCAAGTTTCAAAATGGCCGCCATTTTTTTTTATTTTTTTTTAATTTTTCCAACTTTTCCAAATTTCCCCTATCGTCCTCTATGACATTTGGTCGAGCACTCTATATCTATCTCTTACCGTTTAAAAGTTATTTGCATTTTTATTTTGTATGGCGGCCATGTTTTTTTGTATGGCGGCCATCTTTTTTTTCAAATTTTCAAAAATGGCCCAGGTTTTGGGGCATATTTAGTTCAAGCGGTATCCCCATCCGATTTATAGTTTCCGAGATCCCTTGAGCAGTTCCATCTCGGAGACACCTTTCCATGGATTTCGGATTTTTCTGGTTGGTTTCAAAACACCCTCTATCCAACGGTACCAAACACTCCCCCCCACCATATCGGCAAGTACCACTTCTATTTCTGTCAATTATATGTCAGTCAGTCAGTGAGTGGTCTTTCACTTTTATATAATATAACTAGTATTTCGCCGCGTGCGCGAGCTGCTAAAGCAGCTCGCGTCAGTTATTTTTAGGGCTACCTATCGACTACGGTTCTAAAGTTATCTAAACCTTTTTGTTCTGAAAACAAACTTTTGTATGGCGGCCATCTTGAAAAATGGTGGAATCCAAGTGATTTTGTGGTGTGAGCAGTGTGGGCGGCTGCTTTTTTCCCCTAGACTACGATTTTAAAGTTTTGTTTGCCATTTTTTAGTATGGCGGCCATCTTGAAAAATGGCGGAATTTATGGAGTGCGAGCTGCTTAAGCAGCTCGCGCACTCCAACAAGGACGGAAGACGAAACTCTTTGTACGTAGTACAAGAAGTTACTTCTTGCAAAACAAGTTTTAATTAAATTAATTTAAAAAGTTTTTATGACAAGCTTTTATGATCTAGCAGCCTCATCATGACGAAGTTTACAACGGGCTATCACAATTCAATGTATGTACGAATGTCATGTCTGTCCTATTCTCTGTTGAGGAGTTCCCTCGCCGGAAGTCAATCCTGGTTGTCAGCCATTTAGAACAGGCTATTATGGTTAAATTTATTTACAAAATGTTGTGTCTGTACTATTCACCGTTGAGGAGTTCCCTCGCCGGAAGTCAACCCTGGGTGAAGCAAGTGAAGCAGTCGAATACAAACCTCCACCTTTAGAAAGTCGGTTACAAACAAAACAAGAACCGACTTGAAGATTAAACTTATATATTTTGTTTTTGGACTTTTATAACAATCTTGGATTTTTATGGCGTAAGCGAGCTGCAAGCCATTATAACAAAATTATCCTAAAAATGGGGAAATTAGTTATATTGGCAACACTGCTCTTCATCATCTAAAATAAAAATTAGCCCACTCAGACTGCCAACTGTCCCTAAACTAATTTTACGCACGGACACACACAGAATTACAAACAAAGAATACACATTTCCCGCCCTTTTTATTGAGTACAGTATCGATATTTTTGTTTCGATACCATATCCCTAGTAATGTCTTGTAATTTGTAATCTGATGTTTACAATCAATGTACAAAAGTCCCAAAAACCCTCCGAAATCAAACAAGATATCAGGTATACGAATGGGTCTTTACATTCCAAACCTAGGCTAAGCTCCCGCACAGCCTCGAATATATCGTGTGCGTGTTTTAAGGCTTGCCAGCGCCATCTAGTTACGCGTTTTGAACTAAAACATGATTAGCCTAATTTTACTCTAAACAATCAACGATATATATATATATATATATATATATATGTACCTGAGGACATGCACTTTTAGTTTAATGTTTTACGTACCTACAATAAATCATTTATCTATTTTATGTATTATAATGACAGAATATGAAGGTGCGATATGACTCCGTAAAGAAATTTAATCAATTAGCGACTTTTGCTACGACGCAATAAAGTTCAATTCAGCTCGCGTAACGCTGCATACCTACCAGTATTGGGCAGGTTGCGGGTTGATTCCCACGACAGGAAAAATGTTTGTGCACAGAAAAAAAAAGCGCTAGCATTAGTTTCGTGTCTGGGTGTTGTGGGACTGGGGGTGGTGTGATTTTATACAAATTTACTCTATGTGCGTCCAGTGGTCGCCGCGATCTCGCACTTGCAGTGTAAACTCGCCCCTTTATGAATAGCATATGTCCAGCATTGGATTGCAATAGGCTGATGATGGTGACAAAGGTGCAGTTGTCAATTGCGTCACAGAATAATTAATAGTAGTTGCAAGAAGATATCCTATCTATTATATCCTACTTAGGATAGTAGGTATTTAGGTAAGAAGTGTAAACATATACAACACTAAACATTTACCTACCCGGAAGATATAGCTTTAAGCGATAAGACCGCCCTTTCATCATCAGCCCATCACGTTTCCACTGCTGGGACACGGGCCTTCTCGCATACAGAGAGTATGGGCCATAATCCACCACGATGGCCCAGTGCGGGTTGGTGGATGTCACATTTCCTTGAATTTTTGTGATAAAGTCTTGGACATGTCGGTTTCCTCATGATGTTTTCCTTCACCGTTTTTAGAGCGCGCGTTAAAATCCACACACAACTTAAGTCAGTAGAACTCGGGTGCGTCGGATCGAATGTCGCACGTGCTCCCACTGAACCACACTCGCTCCGCCCTTTGCGACACTTATATTGTTAATTTTGTCTTTTTAATTTTATCCTAACATAGCCTATGTACCTAACTACATGTACTTTTAGTTCAAAACCTACAGGCCTAGCGCACTCCGCACTGTAGGTACGAAGCTACAAGTACATAGCCGGACACCGACGGCGGGTCGCGCGTCGTTACACGTGCCGCGTCAGAAGAGATAAGAGCTATGCGATTGAAAGAGAGGCGCTCTGTAGGTTAATATGACTGGTAGGTATGCAGCGCTACGCAAGCTAAATTGAATTTTATAGCGTGACCCTGCTCCAATGACTTATAGTTAAGTGCAGATTTTGCACGCTCGCTCTGAAACAGTGAAGGAAAACATCGTGATGAAACCCGCTTACGCGCTTTGGAGTGGTAGGCTCTGGCCGTGGTTGTAATACCACCCACCGAACAAAACCATACCGTCAAGCGACCTAGTCGTGTTTCGGGATGATGTTCGGTGAACCATCGGGGAGACGGGTCTGAGCAGCCGCTCATCTGCCGTCTCTCTCTAGATCTATGTGCTCCATCTTAGGCCACATCAGGCGAGATAGTGGCCAAACATAGATCTATGAAGCGTAAAAAAAACATGACCCTTATGACCTAGCCAATAAGGGTTATTATAAGTTTGAGTATCTCCGGCTGTATATTTTTTACGCCTTCGATCATTTTGATTCATTCCCAATTCCTATTCGTTCGCTTACGTATGTTATATTAAACTCTTATTAGTCTAAGTAATAATAATTAATGCTTGA
Organism: Petrophora chlorosata; assembly: GCA_951640565.1. Taxonomy (NCBI): domain Eukaryota; kingdom Metazoa; phylum Arthropoda; class Insecta; order Lepidoptera; family Geometridae; genus Petrophora; species Petrophora chlorosata. The sequence continues at coordinate 16,186,131 of OX621196.1, read as the reverse complement.
GGTTTCTAAATAAAGTTTAATCACAGAACACTAAGAAACATAAGCATCACTCCGCAAAGAAATTTAAACAAATAGCGACTCTTGCTATGACGCAATAAAATTCAATTTGAACCCCCGGGGGGTATATTATTTTGTTGTACCAATTACAACCGTAGTTTGAAGCATTTTAGGTTGAATTTAGATTGTTACTAAATAAGTAGCTTCACCGCTAATCCGTCGGCGCTGCTGCTAACTTTCTTAAATATCTATTCTAACGTTCCACGTTACTTTCTTAATTATTTCGTCTCTTACTTCATAAGAACCTTCTCCGGACAATAACAAACACAACAAAAAAAAAATTGGCGAAATTGGTCCAGCCGTTCACGCATGTGACCGCATGATGCCGTGACCAAGGAAAATAAGTACCTATTCATAACACAATACCTACTTAAATATAGGTACCTACTGTACAATTTGAGGTCTTATCGCTAAATCATGTTTGTGTATAAAAAACATTTATATCTAGGTACTTACCTACTTAACCCTAGAAAGATAGTAGGTATGTGTAAAATTTTTGCATGCACGTTCGAAATATTGCTCTATCTTTTTAAATAGTGCGAATCCGTTGCTGTGCGTTTAAGACATCTCACTCAATCAATCAATCAATCAATCAAAAGTTCTTTATTCAATTTTGTCGTCACAGACGCACTTATGAACGTCAATTATTACAATGACTCTACCACCGTATCGGAAAAAAAACCACTACTCAGAAGATACGGCAAGAAACTGAGGGGCATATTTTTTTAGAACTTTTGTTACAATATTTTATGTTTGTTTTTGAAAATATTATTTTTCTTATGTGCCAGTTGGCTACTTGGCAGAAGCGGAATGTTCCATGCATCTTTGTCTTCTATGTTATTACTAACTTTATAGTATGCTTTTTTTATTAGAATATGTTTCACCCTAAATTTGAATCTACTTTCTGTGAGCTCCGTTATACATTTTGGAATTTTATTGTAAAAACGTACACAATTGACCATGAAGGACTTATTCGTTTTACTCAGTCTAAACCTAGGTACTGCAATTCTATCTTTATTTCTAGTGTTTATGTTGTGGTGGTCACTATTCACCTTGAATTTGTGCAGATTTTTACGAACATACATTATATTTTCATAAATATACAGAGAAGGTTAATACATTAATTTGTTTAAAGACTTCTCTTAATGATTCGCGAGGACCTAACTCATAAATAGCGCGAACCGCCCGCTTTTGTAAAATAAAAATTGCTTCTATATCCGCGGCAGACCCCCACAGCAAAATGCCATATGACATTAACAACAAACCAACAAAACTAAAACGCGACTCAGCACTCCCGCGGTGGTGACATATGAAACCGATACACCGCGGGTCATCGCTTCGCCTACCGAGTCACTGCAGGTTGTTGACCGAGTGACCCCTCCGTCACCCGTCGTCATACCTCAGCCTGTGACGTCAGCTGCTGCTGCACCGCCACCTCCATCCCGGCGTCAGAAGCAGTCTTACGCCCAGGTATCCCGAGCCTCGCAGCCAGCAACATCAGCTGTGTTACGAACTACTTCTGCAGCTGCCCGTAGCCTGACCAACGACGGCTTCACGCTCGTGGAGAAAAAGCGCCGGCTTCGACAGATTAGCCGTAATCATCGTGGCACCGCCACGGTTACAACTTCAACGTTGCGTGTTGTAACCCCGACCATCAAGATATACCTCTCCCGCCTGGACAAAGAGACGAAAGGTGAAGAAGTCCTTCGATACGTCCGGGAGAGAATAAGCATGTACCGGAATTCGCGTGAGGAGTCCATCAACCTGAGTTTGTCGCGGCTGGAGCAGATTAGGACCACTGACTTCAAGTCCTACGCGCTCCAGGTTCCAGCGGAACACGCGAAGATGTTCCTCGCCCCGGACTCCTGGCCTGCAGGGATAGTCTACCGCCGGTACAGGGAAAGTAGGCGAAAACAATTCCCTGTTGTAGCTTCATAAAAATAGTTTTTAATATTATAATATGTATGTTAGTCTGTAAGGTATATATAATATGGGTCTTAGAATTACTTTAGTCACTTATGTAACTATTGTTTTCTTAAGTTACCTGAAATAAAGAAGTAATAATAAATAATAAATAAATAAAATAAATTAAGCTGTGGAAGTATGCAAAGTAAACTAACCGAGCCGTAGCTACATATATCCGTTAATTGCCTAATTTTACTAACCGCGTATGCAGCAGAACTAAGTTTTCCTGATAGAGCATCTTTCATCTTTAGCCCATCACGTTTCCACTGCTGGGACACGGGCCTTTCTCTCATACAGAGAGTATATAAAAATCCACCACGCTGGCCCAGTGCGGCTTGGTAGATGTATGTCCTTGAATTTTTGTGATAAATTCTTGGACATGTCGGTTATATATCTTTAGGTAAACCTGTTTTATTAGAAAAAATGCCAATCATCGCGAGATATAATTATGCAGTACCTAGAAGGATTGTAGTATGCTTGCGCACTACTGCTTGGCGCCAGAAACACTGACCGGTTGTACCTATACTATATGTTTATGTACCTATGTACTCCATCCAAAGGTTTTCTGGAAGAGATCGCTTTATGTGATAACACCGCCAAATAAATTAAAAGCGGTATTATTAACATTTACCTTTATAACCATTTATTTATGACCAATTAAAAAAACACAGTACCTACTTAAATATAGGTACTACTGTACAATTTGAGGTCTTATCGTTTAATCCTTTTATCAAGTTTGTGTAAAAAAACATTTATACCTAGGTGCCTACTTAAAATACAATACAATTAGGTACCTAAATCTAAATAGGTCTAAATAGGAAAACTTGAAGTTTCTTGCTTTCGCACTTTGGATAGGCGTTATAATTATATTTGTTAAAGTGTGTGCCACAGACAGACAGAGCATATATCACGGACGATGTTAAAATAACAACATGGTTTTATCATTTCCCTAAACAACATCTAGTGATTTAACAAATACCTGTCGCCAGAAAATGGGGATACCAGGAATTTTACAAAATCCCTACGGATACGACGCCGACGTACAGTTTTAATAAATGGGCTCTCGCCAGAACTCTTGCTTTTTAACGTAATAATCTAATAAAATACATTTGACATGGACACTAAGCGCACAAGAGGAAAAGGTACCTACGCGTCAAAACACGTGCCAGTCAATCCTATCAAAACGCACCCACCCCCGCGCCGCAACTGCACTAAATAAAATACCTACCAATTATAAAAACCGTGTATTTTGTACCTACATGTGCAACACTAAGGCACAAAACAGATAAGTAATCTGTTTTGTGACTAACCCTTCAGATGTCTAAGACTGTGCAACCCACGATTTCAGCGGTGGTCCCATATAAATTTTATCGAAATTCATTCAGCACTTTTTGAAAAAATAGCAAAAGCAAAAAATATAAGTTTAATCTTCAAGTTGGTTCTTGTTTTTTTTTTTAACCGACGAGTTCTTGGATATGCCGGTCTCCTCTTGCAGAATCTCTCTAATTTATTAGCTAAACTGTTTTCAGATGCTCACAGGGACTCTGACTTTTGATTTAGTTCCATGTCAGTACCTCATGACATGGAATTATCACATACCATGACACTAATTTAGCATGTTTAAGTAGATAACAACATGAAACTGACACATAGCTTTAGTTAAAACTCTACATTATAAAATTATGATTTATGATGACTTACAGGACAAATCATTACACTCATATAATTACTATAGTATATATGAATGTATACATAGGTACCTAAATAGGTTTTTGTTTCAGTTCTTTAATATACCTACTTACTATAAACCTAATTCACCAACCTAAGTCAACTCGATCGACGCCTACCCAAGAATCGAATGCTATTTATGACATACATACATAAGTACCTACTTAAATAATAATCAAAGGCAATGAATGTAATCGATGCGCCTAGAATATAATATCTATGTTATTAGATGACAAGAAGTGTCTTATGTCGTTACCTAGGAGAATATATACCTATCTAGGTACCTACTTAATATTTGAATATGATTCTTACATTAAAATTGTCTATAACTTACCTACCTGAATCACGTACGAATTTTGGGGACTATGATTAACGACATGTAATATTTAATACCACGAGTTCAGTTCTCAGCCGAGGATCTACATCATAAATACCTAGGTACATAATTTTTTCTTAAACGTCGAATATGGTCGCTTATGCAACTTATGTAAAATTAGCTTACTGGGAATAAGTTTTGGATAAAGATCACTTTTCTAAACCTTATCGCCTCGACTCCAAAAACACTCTATAAGTTTACTAAACTACCACTCCTATATTGTAACAAAATGAATTTTGTACACGCGAGCCGGACGACACCTTTGCTTTTTTGCTTGCTCTAATACATAAGCATCTAACGTTTACCTACTTAAAATTGAAAGCAAATGCTGAAAATTGTATGTGACCTCACGAAATATTTTAAAAATATAACAAAAATTATAGACACATTAACTTTAATCTTTAATAACAATATTTCTATAAATGTGGTTATAAAGTTGTATATATTGACTACTCATTTTCCGTTATCCGTCGTCAGCACAGCCGGAGTAATAGCATAGAATAATTAATTATACAAGTACAGAAGGCTCATATGTGAGTGTCTCTAAAACAGTTAAATAAATAGCGACGCAATAATGTGCAATAGGGGATCGGACAGTAAGTGTTTAAAATTAGCCATAATGTATAAAAATAATAATTTAATTAAATAAAGTCTTAAAAGTAGGTACCTATGTTCAAATATTTTGTTTCAAATATTGCCGCGCAAAAGGTCACCTCAGTCGTATGACGTCACACGCAGGCGAACGAAACGACAAGCTCTACGAGAGCAAACTTGCAAAGTGATATATATTGTGAAGTTTAAAGATTTGAGGTATGTTGGAGAAAAACTCTGCATCGGCTTTTATAGCGTAAAAAAGCGCCCTCTCGCTGTTTCTCGACGAACTTCCTGGTCCGCCAGTCTTCCACGTCGATTCAAGGCGCCAAGCTACGGTCGATATTAACGCTTGCTCGATCCCGTAGATGGCGCGACACTCCGTACGCGTAAACACTGTGAATGTCGAAGCCACACAAGTAGGGTGTACGGATTGCAGTACAGTTCAGTCTAACACAGTAAGTAATCTATAATTCAATAATCTAGTAGTATACATTATGGTTCCGGATTTATTCTGAGGTTCCGGTACAGATTAATAAATAGTTACATTCCATTTTGAAGGACATTGCAGCCAGCGAACTTACAGTAGATTAGTAGATACCTACCTATTCTAGTCTATTAAACATCGAAAACTAATTTTTAACCGACTAATTAACCGAATAATGATGCAGTACCTACTTATGTAGGTACTGCATCATTTATCTAATGATATAAATTACCTAAGAAGATACACCATATATATACAAATATACATTTGTATATGTCACATCATACGTTTGCTTCCGTAAACCTATGTATTAATTAATTACCATTACTTCTTCTGTGTAACTAAAATGCAATCAAAATAATTCCACTTATAAAAAGTCCAAAAAAAGATTCTCGCTCAGGTGAATTCGAACCCGGCTATATCGTCCTTCGTAACCGTGTTTCAAACCGCTAGGCCAACTGACTGTTAAAGAAACTGTCGAAAATTGTCTATATATAATTATAGTCTCGAAAACCGTTCATTTATTAAGTAAATCTCGGAAATTACTGGTTCGATTTGCAAAATTCTTGAAGTAATAAAAAGCTAGTTTATCCTTGAGAAATAAATGCTATTTATAGTTATAAATTATTTATAATTAAACACGAAATGACCGTATCTATGAATTTCAAATAAGCATATTTAATATATATCGGCGTGCGCTGCCAAAACGCCTTAAAATTCGTGTTTATAATGTGTAGCAAATTATTTGTTTTAAAGTGCTCTATAAAAAAGTCCGCGACACGATATATCTATCTAACATATTTGAGCAAGAATAAAGGTATTTATGTTTAAAGAAAAGAAGAAATTCAAAGCCGTCTAATTCGATGTAATTATTAGATACAACATATTAATCCTTATTAAATTAAATACGTTAATCGTGAAGGAAATTTTGTATAGATGAAATTTGTCCTTTGAACCATATAAATCGAAACTATAGTTTAGGAGATAACGTGAAATGAATGAATGCCTATCTATAGTAACGGCACAGTTTATTTAATAGTTTGTATGAAGCTGTAACCATTTGCCGGTTTTCTATGTATTTTAACCAAATCTCGTAAACTACACAACTCATGAAGCTGAAATTTTCAGAGGAGGTTCCCGGTAGGGTGTCCGTATGCGCCGAGAAAGGACAAATTCACAGGGCCGGATCGAGGTGGTGAAACGGGGGTTCGAAGGTTAAATATATGAAATTTTCATGTTTTTTCAAAGAAAAGTATTAACTCTATATCTAGTATCGAGTAGCACTTGTAATTACCCGTGATCGACTCATACACGCCGACCCGCTAGAGCGTCGACGAATGGCTGAAAACTCGATTTGAAAGTGTGGCAAAAAACACAATATTTTACCGAAACGCCCCCGGGGCGTTCATATTTTTGTTTTTTTTATTTATTTTATTTCTTTTATACACTGCAGGATACTGAAAAATTTTTTGTACTGCAAAAAGACGGGTACGGCAAAATCGCTCGAACAAACCGATCGTCCAAATTAGGGTCCGACAATTTCAAAATTTTGTGTTGTAATTTGCGGCGGCCATCTTGAATTTTATGCCATTTTTTTTTCAAAAATCGTAATCGGCGCCCCCGTTTTACTTGAAAATGAACCCCATATTGTCACGTGACATGGACATTTTCGAAGATACGACCGCCATGATGGCCGCCATTTTGTTTTTTTAACATTTTCGATTTTATTGCTGAGAAAAAGGACATTTTCTATACGAATACGTATAAAACGTTATCCCACCGGTACTCCTTCATAGAAATACTTAACGTTAGGTGCCTGTTTTCAAAAATCGATATCTCGCAAAGTAGCCGGCCGACAGAGATGAAAATGCTCAAATGTCATTTTCACTAACGTCAACTACTCGGTAGTGTGAAATTTCTATTCAAAATACTATTATTTCTACTTTTCATGTTTTCGGGGTAAATCTCCAAAATTACCCTAAAAATGGGGAAAATTTTTGAAAAGGGCAATACCTCTCGCCGTCTTCCACGACCGTCTCATACAAGTCGAGCAGCTCCGATGTGAGCTTCTGCCTCGAAAATAGGTTTGAAAATGTGCAAATTTCAATCGTTTTCCAAAATGGCCCCCGCGGCGTCCGCCATGTTGTTTTTATTTTTTGATATATTTTTTTTTACAAACGTCAGGACATGATTGATGTTTCTGTATCAAAAAAGTATCAGAATCGCGAAATCGCTTGAACAAACTAATTTTTCAAAGTAGGGTCTCGTGGTGCCCGTTTTTCGAGTTGAAATATTCGGCAGCCATCTTGGTTTTTTTGAAAAAAAAAGTTAAAAAATCGAAATGAGCGTAGACGGTTTACTCGAAAACGACCCCCATATTGCCACTTTTGATACATTTTTTTTGAGATACCACCATGGTGTCGGCCGCCATTTTGATTTTTTGGAAATTTTCGATTTTTCTGTCGGGTCGATTTTGATTTTCTATACGAATATATATAACACTATATCGCACCTCTTCTCCTTCATGCTTAGAATTTCTGTCAATGTGTTCGTTTTGTGGTGGTAATTGAGCTTTATATATAGGGGATCGGACTAGTATTTCGCCGCGTGCGCGAGCTGCTAAAGCAGCTCGCGTGGGGGGGTGGCTGCTGTTTTTTTTTAAAAGCTTCCTATCGATTACGGTTCTAAAGTTTTGTTTACCCTTTTTGTTTTGAAATCAAACTTTTGTATGGCGGCCATCTTGAAAAAAAGCTGGATTTCAAGTGATTGTGTGGCGTGCGCGAGCTGCTAAAGCAGCTCGCGTGGGGGGGTTGTTGCTTTTTTTATAAAAGCTCCCTATCGATTACGGTTCTAAAGTTATTTAAGTTCAGTTGTTCTGAAAAAAAGACTTGTATGGCGGCCATCTTGAAAAATGGCGGAATCCAAGTGATTTTGTGGCGTGCGCGAGCTGCTAAAGCAGCTCGCGTGGGGGGTGTTGCTTTTTTTTTAATAGACGCTTCCTATCGACCACGGTTCAAAAGTTTTGTTTGGCTTATTTTTCCGGAAAAAAAACTTTTGTATGGCAGCCATCTTAAAAAATGGCGGAATCCAAAATTTTTTTTCATAATCGTAATCTACGACCTAGAAAACCCCGTGATGCAAAATTTCAGTCGGATCGGAGCAACTTTCAAAATGGCCGCCATTTTTTTTCTTTTTTTTTTAATTTTTCCAACTTTTCCAAATTTCCCCCGTCGTTCTCTATGACATTTGGTCGAGCACTCTATATCTATCTCTTACCGTTTAAAAGTTATTTGCATTTTTATTTTGTATGGCGGCCATGTTTTTTTGTATGGCGGCCATCTTTTTTTTCAAATTTTCAAAAATGGCCCAGGTTTTGGGACATATTTAGTTCAAGCGGTACCCCCATCCGATTTATAGTTTCCGAGATCCCTTGAGCAGTTCCATCTCGGAGACACCTTTCCATGGATTTCGGATTTTTCTGGTTGGTTTCAAAACACCCTCTATACAACCGTACCAAACACTACCCCCCACCATAACGGCAAGTACCACTTCTATTTCTGTCAATTATATGTCAGTCAGTCAGTCAGTGAGTGGTCTTTTAATTTTATATAATATAATAATAACTAGTATTTCGCCGCGTGCGCGAGCTGCTAAAGCAGCTCGCGTGGGGGGGTGGCTGCTGTTTTTTTTTAAAAGCTTCCTATCGATTACGGTTCTAAAGTTTTGTTTACCCTTTTTGTTCTGAAAACAAACTTTTGTATGGCGGCCATCTTGAAAAAAAGCTGGATTTCAAGTGATTGTGTGGCGTGCGCGAGCTGCTAAAGCAGCTCGCGTGGGGGGGTGTTTTGCTTTTTAATAAAAGCTCCCTATCGATTACGGTTCTAAAGTTATTTAAGTTCAGTTGTTCTGAAAAAAAGACTTTTGTATGGCGGCCATCTTGAAAAATGGCGGAATCCAAGTGATTTTGTGGCGTGCGCGAGCTGCTAAAGCAGCTCGCGTGGGGGGGTGTTGCTTTTTTTTTATAGACGCTTCCTATCGACTACGGTTCAAAAGTTTTGTTTGGCTTATTTTTCCGGAAAAAAAACTTTTGTATGGCAGCCATCTTGAAAAATGGCGGAATCCGAAATTTTTTTTCATAATCGTAATGTACGACCCAGAAAACCCCCCGATGCAAAATTTCAGTCGGATCGGAGCAACTTTCAAAATGGCCGCCATTTTTTTTTCTTTTTTTTTAATTTTTCCAACTTTCCCAAATTTCCGCCATCGTCCTCTATGACATTTGGTCGAGCACTCTATATCTATCTCTTACCGTTTAAAAGTTATTTGCATTTTTATTTTGTATGGCGGCCATCTTTTTTTTCAAATTTTCAAAAATGGCCCAGGTTTTGGGGCATATTTAGTTCAAACGGTACCCCCATCCGATTTATAGTTTCCGAGATCCCTTGAGCAGTTCCATCTCGGAGACACCTTTCCATGGATTTCGGATTTTTCTGGTTGGTTTCAAAACATCCTCTATCCAACGGTACCAAACACTCCCCCCCACCATAACGGCAAGTCGGAGATCAATTCTGTCAATATGTCAGTCAGTCAGTCAGTCAGTCAGTGGTCTTTCAGTTTTATATTATATGAATTAATTAATTTCAAAATGTTTAAAAAAGTACCCCCAATACTTCAATAAAACTGTAGACCAACCGCGACGTTTTGCCACAAGATATGTGCACAAAATGGTTATACCCAGCTCAAAACTAAAAATACACAGTTCTGGTCCAAACGCAATGGCCGTTAAAATTTTTAATAAAATACCTGATATAATAAAAAAGGAAAGTATGGAGACAACTTTTATAAAAAAATTAAAGAACTTCCTAATCTCTAAATGTTATTACAGCTTTCAAGAATTTTTCGACGACAAATTATTAATTAATTGATTATTATTACTGATTGTACTGCATTATTATTAATTAATTGAGTAAATTTTGTAATTAATTAATGTTGAAATATTAATATAACTATTTAATTTATATTCATCTAATTTTTATTACATTTTTCATAATATTTTGAATACTGACATTTTTATTGACGACATTTTGACATTAATTAAAATCAACTTATAATAATCTGACAATTTGAGTTTAATTTGATTATGTTATTTGAAATTATGTTAATATTGCACACCATTGTCATGGTAGAATGTTAGGAATTATTTTAATTTGTCATCTTTGTATATACAACATTCTAGCAATAAACAATTTGAATTTTGAATTTTGAATTTTGATCATTTTTAACCAAACTTCAAAAAGGAGGAGGTTTTCAATTCAAAGTAAATAATATTTGTCGTGTTGTGTTAGTGTGTATGTGTGTTAGCGACCTCGGCTCCGCACGAATACAATTTACTAATTTGATGTCATTTTTGACCACTTGATTACAACACATTGAATTTTCTCTACATCACAAAAACTGTACAATAACCGAAAAAAATCTCTAAATAACAGTGAAAACCGCATCAAAATTCGTGGCGTGGTTTAAAGGAAGTTAGCGGATAAACAGAAATGAGGCGAAGATTGCGACTTTGTATTAAGATATTTTAAAACGACTAAATCGATTGCGATTCTTTTATCGGTTGAAAACCGAACGGCCAAGTAGTGGAACTCTCTGCCAGCTTATGTGTTTCCGGGTAGCTATAATTTAGGTGTCAGAACATCATCATCATCATCAGCCCATATCAGTCCACTGCTGGACATAGGCCTCTCCCATAGCACACCACTGAGTATGATCTTCGGCTCTCCTTCTCCAGTCGCTAACAGCAACCCTGCGTATATCGTCGCTCCATCTAGTCGCAGGGCATCCTACACTACGTTTGAAGATTCGCAGTCTCCACTCTAGAATACGTCTACCCCAGCAGTTATCGGTTCTACGGCAAATATGACCAGCCCACTGCAAGCTTGAGCTTGCTAATCCGCTGAGCTATGTCGATAACTTCAGTTCTCTGGTGAATAATTTCGTTCCGGATTCGATTTCTTAGAGTAATACCGAGCATAGTTCTTTCCATAGCTTGCTGAGCATCTTTCATTTTGTGGACTAGTCGTACCGTGAGAGAGTGGGTGTCAGATATAAAAGAATAATATAAAAAGAAGTTTAAAGCACCACAACCTCATGACATCAACCACATACACCAACACGACATAGCGAGTGTGTAAAGGGCGTACCATTCCAACTTTGGATTTGAACTTGAATCGTAAAGTGCACAAGCTACCTCCTCGCCACTCTCGATAAAGTACCTACGATAAGTTCATAGTTCAAAAGTTCTTTATTCAGTTTTGGCATCAGTTGCACTTATGATACGATATGATAATATACATGGCATGTAAACGGTCATAATGGAGACAATCGTTCCCAATAATGGCACCGTTGCTAAACGTCATTTACGAGATATTTTATGAAAGAGAGAGAAAGGGAGAGAGAGAGAGAGAGAGAGAGAAAGAGAGAAAAAAGAGAGAGAGAGAGAGTGCCCGTTAAATTAATAAATCCAATGTCACAATTATTCCTGTGGTCGATTTTTCTGTACGCGACAACCCTGGATTTATTACAATCGGCCGCGCCCCTACAACTGTCGCTACGCATTTTTGATACTTGCATGTTATTCAGTTACATGGTAACAAAAACACACACACACACCCTCACACACAAACACGAATTTGAGTTTATTTACAATATTAGTAGAATTATTAGGATGAGCCGACTCGCCCAGCCACTAAAGCTTCTCTAAGCTTGTCCTTCAAACCGGATCTCTATCAAAGGTGCTTTCAAATTTTGCTAAAGTATCTAGAAGACATCGCTTCTACCGATAACGACACCCATTGTTACCATAAAGCTTTTTATTTTTGTAATATTTTTATAGCCAGCGAAATTACATGGGACATGAGATTTAGTATCTGATGCCTCGGGATGATGAGCGCAATGGAGTGCTACGCAAAGCTTTTTTTGATATTAGAAGTCTGGGTGGCACTGTAATTAATATAGGCAGGCGTGGCGCTTACCATCAGGCGAACGACTTGCTCGTCTCATCACTCAGTAACATAGATATAATAAGCTAGCTGCTTTCAGTTTTTTTAGTTTCCAGGGATGAAAAGTACCTACATACCAAATTTCATCAATATCCATTCAGTAATAATTCAGTTCATGCGTGATAGAGTAACAAACATCCATACATCCATACATCCATACTAACAAACTTTCGCATTTATCATCATCATCAGCCCATCACGTTCCCACTGCTGGGACACGGGCCTTCTCTCATAGAGAGAGTATGGGCCATAATCCACCACGCTGGCCCAGTGCGGGTTGGTGGATGTCACATGTCCTTGAATTTTTGTGATAAATTCTTGGACATACCGGTTTCCTCACGATGTTTTCCTTCACCGTTTTTAGAGCTAGTGTTAAATCCGCACATAACTTAAGAAAGTCAGTGGTGCGGGGCCAGCGGGATTCGAACTCAGGTGCGTCGGATCGAAAGTCGCGCGTTCTCCCACTGAGCCACACTCGCTCTAACGCATTTATAATATTTATAAATAGGATTAATATTTTTTTGCCATTTGGTGTATGCAATAAAGAGTTTATTCATTTATCTAAGTTCTCAATCGATACTAAAAGTATCAAGTCGGCGCAGACTCTGTAATTATATAAAACGATCTGACAGACAATGACCTACGTTTCTGATTTGATTAAATTCTCTGGTTACAAATTATGTGGGCTTTGTATTTTTGTTACAAAATTAGAATATGCTCAAACGAAGCCACAAGTTTAAAAATGAAGTCTGTCATGTTTTATTAATTTTAGTTCCAAGTCTGCAAATGTTAAGTACGTACCTATAATGGAGATAAATATTGTGGACAAGACCACCTACGAAAATAATTAAACTGTGCCTTTTCGCTCTTTTGTGTATTTATCATAATCATCATCATCATCATCAGCCTATTACGTTCCCACTGCTGGGACTCAGGCCTTCCCTCATAGAGAGAGTATGGGCCATAATCCACCACGCTGGCCCAGTGCGGGTTGGTGAATGTCACATATCTTTGAATTTGTGTGACAAATTTATCATAATGATTTAAAAAAATGTAATTTTGATTACTTACCTATTTTTTAGAGCGGGCGTGGCTCAGTTAGAGAACATGCGACTTTCAATCCGGCGCACCTGAGCTTGAATACAGGTGGCCCTGCACCACTGACTTTCTTAAGTTATGTGCGGATCTAATACTCGCTCTAAAAAACGGTGCAGGAAAACATCGCGAGACACCGGCATGTCCAAGTAATCATCATAAAAATTCAAGGACATGTGACATCCAGCACCCGCACCCGCACCGCACACATTCTCTCTATGAGAGAAGGCCCGTGTCCCAGCAGTGGTAACGTAATGGGCCGACGATGAAAATGAACTTTTTTTAACAAGTCTGGCAACAAAAATCCGATTAACAGCGGGACTTTTTAACATACAAATACAAAACTCTTTATTGTATACCAGTTTTCAAAATAAATAAATAATAATGGCACAAAATTCCTCCAAAAACATAAGGTTGCGCAATGAGATAAGCGGCGTGCAGAGCCGCAGCATTAGATTCGTGTGAAATTGATCGAAACCACTTCAGTTATCCATGCAACAGAAGATTTTTTACCTTGCAGCCCCAAGCACGGGTAGCTTGAGCCTTGCACTGGCTAGGTTCTAGAAACGAAAATAAAGAGAGTCATCTAAAAAACGCTTCAAGCAGCTCGCTATAGCTCAAACGCTACGCAGAACGCTGCGCTCGACTACACAAATTCCCACCCTTATAACCATAAGTTAACTAACTTAATAACCTCACAGCCGTGTAAGGGATAATGTTACCAAGTCGCCACATCGCAATATGGGACAGGTCGTGGCCATTACAGCCAGCGGTCGCGGGACTGAAGTAATCACAACAGTTACAAGTCTCCTTGTTGTTGTCATTATTTCGTTGTTCAAGTCAGATAACTAATATTTTTTTAGGCTTATAGATCTATGTTTGGCCACTATCTCGCCTGATGTGAAGCGATGATGTAACCTAAGATGGAACACATGGATCTAGGAGAGACGGCAGTTGAGCGGCTGCTCAACTAAAGAAAAGAAAGAAATAATATACATTTATTTAAGACAGATACACGCAACATTACATCAAACTATAATACTATACTATATTTATTATATACTATACTATATTAATACTATATTTTAATTTACATTAATCAATACAATACAATTTAATTTAATTTGAATTTGAATTGTGAACTAACATAGTGAGTAAGCTGCATGTACATACTAAAAAATACTCTGGAACAAGTTGTCCAAAATAAATGAATTTTATTTTTATTTTTATTTTTTTTTATTTATTTTTTTATACTACACACAACATAATATAATACTATACTATGCATATAAATACATAATATAATTATAGTATAATAAAACGTTGCGCGATGTCAGGAAAATTTTCCTACTCAATTTTTCAACACACTTTAAAAGGCTTTTTTTTTCGCTGATGCGATTATGTCGCTTTAGTAAGGTAGTACAGAGGAATTCCACCTTATAATAATAAAACCAATAATAAAACTAAGTTAAAGAATACCTTAGTACTGATTTTCAGTCAGAGCCTATGACCATGTCATTACAAACAAACTCAACTCTACAACTGTATGTATTATTGCATTTTGAACCTTAATTCAAGTAGTTGGAAGCGAAATTCCGAATTATTTGTGGTTGTATAATAGCACCGAACATTCCAATAGGATGAATTGAATGTCTTGATTTGAATATGGGTAAACACTTTTACATTCAGGTGTCTAAAAATTATTTGGGTTTTATGAAACAGTATAAAAGTCAGTCATGAGAAATACTGAATTTAATCAAACCCAAAAAAAAAAATTTACCGGCTGGAAACGGCCTCTGTGTAGTGGTTGGACAGGTTGGCTCATATCTATTGCACCACCGAGGTTGCGGTTTTGAGACCCGCGACGGGACAAATGATTGTGCACAGAAATAAAAGCTGCAAGCATTTGTTTCGTGTCTGGGTGTTGTGAGACCATGGTCTTCATAGTTCCTCGTTCCCTAGATACAGAGAATCCTAGTTAGGGGCCAGGTTCTATGTATGAGATCGTTGGGCGTATTTATTATTAATTTTTATTAAAGGAGAAGATTCTCCATTGGATTGCTTTTTTATGTTTGTTACCTCAAATCTTCGTCATTTATAAACCGATTTAAAAAAATATTTTTGCATTGGGCGCAGCTTCAAGTTGGTCCCATATAAATTTAATCGATATTTAAACTTACACTTTGTAGACACATCAGAATAAAATTGAAGTCGGTTTTTTTAAAGTTTAATAGCTGTTTCTGGAATAACTTTGAAATTTATGAAATTGGTACCGCTCGTAAAAAGCCTCAAAGATTTCTCAAGTATTTAATTTTTGAGCCTCAATTGTTTCTCAATTGGCATGGCTGATTGCTCAGTCGAAGCCTAAAAAGGGTTCAAATAAAACATAAAACAAAAAAGTTTTAATATCAAAAGTTCTTGTTTTCAACGAAAATGATAACACGAAAAACAAATGATTAGGAAAAAAACGAGTACCTAAAGAATGAAAACACAATTTCCGTTTGATTTAGTCCCCATTCTCTATTGAAGTTAGATATTACATCGGATTCCCAATTCAGTCTCGTGCGATTGGGAATTTAATTGAATGCCAATTATGAAATCTTACGTTAGTCGGGATTGGCTGGGGGCTGGTGAGCACTGTAATCTGTTTATAGGGTACGATTATTGAAATCACGACAATATAGCATCAATATAATGTAAATTGCAATATTTATTGATTTTATAGGATCTCCGACAAAGAATATACTTATTTGCTAGATTTTAGTGCTTCATCATCAGCCTATTGCAGTCCACTGCTGGACATAGGCCTCTCCAATTGCACGCCACTGAGCACGATCCCCGGCTACTCTCATCCAGCTGCTGCCAGCCACCTTGCGAAGATCGTCGCTCCACCTTGCCTGAGGGCGTCCTACACTACGTTTGCCAATTCGCGGTCTCCACTCTAGAACACGTCTACCCCAGCGGTTATAGGTTCTGCGGCTAATATGTCCGGCCCACTGCCACTTCAGCTGACTAATTCTGTGGGCTATGTCAATGACTTTGGTTCTCTGTCGGATAACCTCGTTCCGGATATGATCCTTCAGAGAGACTCCAAGCATAGCCCTTTCCATAGCCCGCTGAGCGACTTTAAATTGGTGAACCAGTCGTACCGTGAGTGTCCACGTCTCGGCTCCGTAAGTCATGACAGGTAGGACGCACTGATTGAAGACTTTTGTCTTAAGGCTTTGTGGGATAGGCGACGAAAATACTCGACGCAATTTCCCAAACGCTGCCCAGCCCAGCTGTATTCTTCTGTTGGCCTCTCTTTCGAAGTTGTTTTTACCCAACTGCATTGTTTGCCCAAGGTAAACGTATTCTTTAACAACTTCGAGAGTATGGCCATTAACGGCGATCGGTTCCGGAGTAACATGTTCGTTGAACATTATCTTAGTTTTATCTAAGTTCATCCGGAGACCAATGCGTTGAGAAGAATCAGCTAGGCCGTCCAGCATCTGTTGCAGCTCTTGCAACGACTCAGCTATTATGACGATATCATCTGCAAATCGTAAATGTGAGATGTGCTCGCCGCGCCGTTTACGTTAATGCCCCGTCCTTTCCAATTCAGCGTCTTAAACATATCCTCCAGTACGTTGGTAAACAATTTGGGGGAAATAACATCCCCTTGTCTTACCCCTCGACGTAGGTGGATATGTTTAGTCTGGCTATTCTGTACTTGGACGGACATTGTTGCGGCATCGTAAAGACATCTCAACACTTGGATGTATCGCCAGTCAACTTGACATCGTTGCAGAGAGTCCAGAACTGACCAGATTTCGACGGAGTCAAAAGCTTTCTCATAGTCCACAAATGCTAAGCACAGGGGCCGATTATACTCTTCGGACTTCTGTATAATCTGCCGCAATGTGTGGATGTGGTCTATGGTGCTATATCCTCCTCGAAACCCAGCCTGTTCCGGTGGCTGAAATTCATCAAGTCTTCGCGCGAGGCGATTTGTGACAACTCTTGAAAACAGCTTGTACACATGGCTAAGGAGCAAAATGGGTCTGTAATTTTTCAATAAGGTCTTGTCACCTTTTTTGAAAAACAGAACGACCACACTCCTCCGCCATGCTTCTGGAGTTCTCCCGGAAAAAAGGACAGAGTCGAAAATCTTTTGGAGCTGCTTCAGCACCGTAGTACCTCCTGCTTTAAGAAGCTCCGTGGTAACTCCATCCTCGCCCGGGGCGATTCCATTTTTAAGCTGTTTAAGAGCAATCACAATTTCACCTAGGCTGACTTCAGGCAGGTCTTCAGTGAAGTGGCGGGTCAGCGTGGCTCTGGAATCCTCATTTTCTGGATCAGGTCGAGAGATTTTAGTGCTTATTTAGGTTTTATACAATGTGCTCCTTCAATTAAAGTTCAAAGTTCAAAAGTTCGGTTATTCGGTGAACCGTGGGGGAGACGGGTCTGAGCATTCGCTCAACTGCCGTCTCTCTCTAGATCTATGTGCTCCATCTTAGGCCACATCATCGCTTCACATCAGGCGAGATAGACGCCAAACATAGATCTATTAAACGTAAAAAAAATAAAAAAATTCTTTATTCAATTTAGGCATCATAGACGCACTTATGAACGTCCATTATTACAATGACTCCACCACTGCATGAATCAATTACTAGAGACCACAGCTTGCTATACAGTATCGAAAAAACAAACATAATTAAAATCGGTATATTGAATTAAAATATATGACATTTCAACATAAAAATGCTAAAAACCAACTAGAAGTGTGTATCATCGACAGTTAATTGAAAAATAAAACAAACTTAAACACTTATGAGATCAATTAGAGTTATCTTAAATTTGAAAATAGATGAGGGTTTAAACTGCCACAGTCCTTCAACCTCCTATATCTGATTCCAAAGGTAAACCACTTGAAGATTCAAAAAATTTTCTATTAGAAAATGTTAAATCAAATGTTCTGTGCTGTAAAAACAAAGCTTTAGGCTAACGTTTGTTATTTGCAATACAACAGCGCAATTTTCATAGTAATTGTCTTATTTTCAACCCTTCCATATAAGCGAAAATTTCATATATTCCCACTTATTTTTTTTATTTCGGAAGGGTCCAAACGATCGTAATAAAAAACGATTTAGCCACCCTGGTGTCGGGTGGCGAGGGTTAAGCGAAATATTAATAGTACATGAGTGTTATATTCAATATGGCGAGGAAGGTATAATATGTTTATGGTCAGCAACATATTATAAATTGTTGGGAGGTGATTGTGGCTGTTGGAGGGATGGTCGGTTTGGGATGTGGTTGTATTCTCTGCGGGACTGATTTAAGCTATTATGTAGTGATCTTTTGTGACATAAATTGCTACAAGAATGACTTGGTTTAGGCTAAAGATTTCTAACATATTTGTCATGCTTAGGTAATGTGTGGGTATATGGCCCTTGGATAGGGATATATAAGAAATATAAACTGTTTATGTAACACGTATATGAATTATTAACTGTTAATTGACTTTTTTAAATAATGCTCCCGTTCAGGAGTTCAAATAAGTACCATGTTATTCATAACCATTAAATAAAATGTAGAAGTTTCCGCATGTAAATTCAGACCTTATTTTTATTCTATGTGGGGGCGATAAGTCCTGCGCTGACGTCCCGCATGGGTGTACTGTGCATTTCTCCCGCCAGCATCTACCCAAGCCATCCCAGATCCTTAAAATAACGGAGTGCGGCTCTGGGGCGCTGGCATAGCTGCCCCATTGTTAATGCAGATGGTACAGATGATGATGGTAAGGAAGATGATGGTGGTGATGGAGGTGATGATATACGTCCGGTTTCTACTGTACCGTTTAGTGGCTTTAATGCTTTTGCCCGAATGTATTCTGTGACCGCACAGTGCAGCACCACGTGTTCCACTGTTTCATTTTCCAATAAAGTTGCAGCGCCACCCAGAACATTGTTATGCAGAACTGTACTGCGCTCGTCATCCTGAGACAATCTGCCCAGTAATTTCACTAGCTTCTAGTACGATAACCATTAAAATAGAA
The DNA here is from genome assembly GCA_951640565.1 of Petrophora chlorosata. NCBI lineage: Eukaryota > Metazoa > Arthropoda > Insecta > Lepidoptera > Geometridae > Petrophora > Petrophora chlorosata. Next base: position 16,166,731 of record OX621196.1, on the reverse strand, counting down.
CCCAGTAATGCTTGCGTTCTACTGCTTGACGGCAGAAGAACTGGCAAAGCGGTGGTACTAACACAGACGGCCTTTTGCATACGAAAGACCAAATCACAGTAACCACCTAGTGAACCACCTGCTGGGAGCGAGCCAGTGTACCTCAGTGGGAGTCTGTGTGACTTCCAATCCGACGCACCCGAGTTTGCTCCTATCAAACCTGAATATGAATCCTGCTGGCCCCTAGACCACTGACTTTCTTAAGACATGTGCGGATTTAACACTCACTCTAAAAACGGTGAAGGAAAACATCGTGAGGAAACCGGCATGTCCAAGAATTTATCACAAAATCTCAAGGACATGTGACATTCACCAACCCGTATTAGGCCAGCGTGGTGGATACTATGGCGAATACGTGGCCTACAAGGGAAGGCCCGAGTCCCAGCAGTGGGAACACAATGGGCTGATGATGATGAAGAACTTTGCTATTTGTTTTGCATAGAGTTCTTTCTATTCCACAACAAAGTCATCTTCATCCATTCTTTTCCGAGGCCATAAAAATCCCGTCGCCCTGGGAATCTGTTGACCTGAATAGGTGTCTATGTGTACGAAAAACTAGCATGTTTTTATACTCTCGCAGATATAAATAATGTAGTGAGTAGAAATATGTGTACCAAGTGATATTTATTAGGGTCATATTACATACATATACGCATGACTGGGGCATCTGAGGCAGGAGGGGATTTGGGAGTAATATAATAGTATCTTTCGAAAGCGAGGGTTGCTAAGCGGAAACTCGCATGGCTTTCTATCCAACACACCAAAGTTTAAATCTCGCTGGTCCTGCAGCAGGCTTATGTTTATTTACTGCAATTTTAACTTCAAAAACGGTAAAAAAACATGACGAAATAACCATGAACTCAACAATGAAATTAATGGGCTTGTTAGGGGCAGACATGGCGCTTAAAATCAGGCGAATGACTTGCTCGTCACATAACTCAGTACCATAAAAAAAAACAATTCAAAAACATGTTACATTTACATATCCGCATTGGCTCATACTCTTTCTGTGAAAGAAAGCCCGCGTTCCAGCTGAAGCTGTTTTCGGAAGCTAGATACAGCGACTGCATGCTTCACTCGCAAAATTTATAATACCAAGATTAAATTGTGCGAATGCGTGATTCATCGCCGCGACCGAAAAATGCCTATCGCGGATGCTGAAAGCAGCAATCGCTATAACGTGCGACTGTGAAACTCGATCGCCAATCAAGGATGCTAAAAGGCTCAATGACGTGAGGCTCGAAACGGAGGAGGAGGGGTTCGGAAAAATCACAGAATATCAAAAAGGGTTAGGGGTAGTGTTATCGTGTATTTTTTTTTTTGACCACGCAATTTCTTAACCTAATAGCGGCGAGTGACCTTTGTGGGGGCCTACTCCGAGTTGATTTCGTTAGTTCGTTTGTGCGGACTAAAAGAGACTTTCTTATGCCTGTTGCATGGCGTTGTCCCTTTCATCCGACAGAACGAATATCGTAATTTTTATTATAATTATTTTTTAATTATTATAATTAATTAATTTTATCGTAATTATTATAGTAATTATTATTATTATTATTTATTATTCGTGTCTGGGTGTCGTGGGACCATGGTCTTCATACTTCCTGGTTCCCTGGATACAGGGAATCCTAGTTAGGGGCCAGGATCTATGTATGTGATCGTTGGGTGTATTTTTTTATTTTGTTTATTTACTTTTTCAGAGTACAGGGGATTGACTTACCGTTGCCAGGCAACGTTCATAAACAACCTAAAATGTCTGTATGGTCATTATTAATCCAGAATTAAATTAGATCATACTGGTATTTAAAGATAATATTTGGAATTTTTGTACTATACTTCAAACTACACGAGATCTTGGGTAAGGGGGAGGGGGGAAGTCTTAAACCTCACTACGTATCACCTGTAGGGAGGGGAAAGTTGCTAAAAAAACAAAACGTGATTAATGGACGACCCACCACGATCACTATTGAAGTGTAACTAACTCTATAAGTATTTTTGAGGCTACTTAATATAGTTCCCTGCATTCGTCCCTGCAATCCTGCCATTTGTATTCGCCTCTCGCGCCGCGTAGGGCTGCCCCAAATACGCGGGACGTTTATACCCTTACCTTAACATGTGACCCCTATCTTAATAATGCTCACTCAAAATATTAGACAACAACCCTAGCAAGTCCTTGCGAGCACTGGATTAGTAGGGTTACGTAGTTATGTGCTTAAATGTCGGATATTTAGTAAACGGTTTGTGGTTCGATAACATTTTCATTAAAATTGCGGGTCATTTCATTTTCCAAATATTTGATTATGGATTTATCATAAGAAACTGATACTCTGCCAGTCAGACATTAGGAAAAACTGTGATGATACCTAAATAATTATGAATTTAGAAAAATAATAATTTGAAAGTGTATATAAGAGACATAATAAATAATTAGTCCAAAATACTGGGCGACGCGCCGAGTCTCATACCAAAGGTATACATAGAAGAAAATGTATCGAAAACGCCTTTTTTATTTTCTTGGAAATAGTAGTAATTTTTCTGTCTACCTATATCTTTTTACAAACATTCGAATCTGTTTTTATTTTCACTGAAACGCACCCGATGTTTTCTCTGAACAAAGCTTCCTTGCTGCAAAGAAAATAGAACGCAAAATTTTGCATCACTGTATACGTGCAGTATGGTAGTACGTCGTGCTGACTCCAGTGGCTTTAAACTGGAGAAGGACTAAACCTTACTAAGGTGGTTCCCTGGCTCCCTTTTAGCAGGCCTAGCGCACTCCGCACTGTAGGTACGAAGCTACAAGTACATAGCCGGACACCGACGGCGCGTCGCGCGTCGTTACACGTGCCGCGTCAGAAGAGATAAGAGCTATGCGATAGAAAGAGAGGCGCTCTGTAGGTTAATATGACTGGTAGGTATGCAGCGCTACGCGAGCTGAATTGAATTTTATTGCGTCATAGCAAGAATCGCTATTTGTTTAAATTTCTTTGCGGAGTGATGCTTCTGTCCCTTAGTATTATGTGCTTTTAGCTAACAGAAAATCAAATGTTAAGGGGACCGTCCAGGTAAAATGATGACAGGTGGAAAAGGGTGACAGAGTGATGGCTGAAACAGGGTACGTGTCGCGTCTAGCCGTCTAAAGCGAGATGGGTTGAAGACGTTGATAAGATCTTGGGTCGGAACTAACCATAGGTATACTACCGTAGCAGTGCTACCGTATTTTGTACTTTCCAATCGCTATCCAACCGCTTGCCAACAATTTTTTGACCATCCCATTCACGCGGCACAGTACTTTTTTTAAAGTAAATGAGCATGCCTTTGACGACATCTCGCCTGATAGACATCGAAGATGCGGCCTAAGGTGGAGCACGTTTGCCCATAAGATGCCTATTCACTCTAGACTTAAAGATACACAACTTTGTAGGTAGTGAGCTTAATAATGGCTCGGTTGTTGTAAATCGTGAAACACTTTTAACAATTAGAATTACAAAATAGCTCCGCAGATTACCAGTTATACCTGTACCGTAGTAATACTATGTATAATGTGTCTATAAGAAGCAGTGTGATAGCACAACAAACAAACTTAACTACATGCTGATTGTATTGACTAAATTGCTGCTAATAACACCATGTCGGTTGGAATCCCGGACAACTATACAACCGTTTGTCGGTTAACGACCTGGCTCGTCAAAGATCGATGGATTGTCAGCCTGATTTCTCAGAGCGTCGGTTACGGTGACATATTGCTTATGGGAGAAGCTTTGTTTGATACATTGCTGACGCACGAGTCTTGTTAATATTAAAAAGTCTATAAAATTGATCCTTAGACTACTTCTCTTTCTGTAGTAAATATAAATAAAAATTACTATGTCTGATGTTAAACAAACTAAATAAATAAAAAAATGATAAAAAAAAGAAACTAAATTAAGAGAAAAATATTATTAAGTAATATAATAAATAAATTAAGAGATATAACGATGAAATACTTATATTCATTATTCATTGACACATAAAAAAATAATGAACACAAAAGTGAGTGAAAATACTCCGGGCTTTTTGGCGGAAAGTGAAAAGTGATACAGTTCGATTTTGTTTTATTTTCCAAACAAGTATTATTTCGAGTGATCATGTGTAATATCATTGGAATATTAACCATTATGTGATTGTAAAAGTGCACGAGTGTAGGCAAATGAAACAAAATAGGGAAAAACATTTATTTTTATGTTCTTTCAAAAAGTCCATGGAAAGCTTGAATAAAGTTTCACCACTTTATTGAAGCACTAGGAGAGGGTCCGGCTTGTTGCTGTTGACTCTTATTCTCAACAAAACTATAATAAATGTAATATTAATCTAAAAACTACGTAAGACATGGCGGTACGGCCCTTGAGACTTTAGCCTGCTCTATCGGGCGAAATTAAAAAAAAGATTAGACTTACGGCACCCGTGAGAAGTCGGAACGGCTCACTAGTACAATATACGTATATAAATTGCTTGCTGTGAATATGCTATTATTGTGTAAGTGGTTACTATAGATGACAAGCAATATTGTAAGAATATAATACGCACTCGCGGTGCCGATTGGTGCAAGCGGCTTTTCATGACAGTTAACCTTCTAAACGACAGTTGAACCTACCGAATTGGGACTAACTCCACCTCTGCTGTCATTTTTAAGGCGTACACAAATCGTTTTTTGTATATTGAAAAATAGAATGCTAGCGCACTACTGCTTGGCGGTAGAATAACTGGCAAAGCTGTAGGTACCACAGCTTTGCCAGTTTGCCGGACGGCCTCTTGCATACGAGAGAACATAAGGCCACATAACAATATTATACCTACAAAGACTACAAACTCGGCCTACATATCACAAAACAAACGCATTTCAAACGTACGCGCCGCCATATTGTTATAACGCTCTAATTTCAAATTTCAAATTTGGAACAGGCAATTCCCGCGCGGCTGTTGAATAGTTCAGTTCCACAGATGATTAATAACTAGATATTAATCAAAGCATTATTCCGAGTGGCGGATTAAATTCCCAAAACGCAGCCGCGGAGTGGGAGATTGTCAAATACGTTTTACATTTGAAATCTGTTTGCTTTGGCAGGTTTGCGAAATATTACGATTTGTGTTTCAGTTTTGGTGAAGTATTAAGCAAATAAGTCTTTTTAATAAGGTCAGCCAATTAGGAAATAATTTTGAGTAAACGTTCACCACTTAATGAGAAACATACGGCTTCTTGCCGTTGGAAAGCATCAGTACTTATAGTACGGAACTCTTATTTTTTAAAGAGAAAAAAATATACGCTCTCACCCCTAGTGTAAAATAAGCGCGGAGCCAGAAACTCGCGAAGGATGACTTGAATGAAGCGAGCCTACGAGGCCGAGTAGAGCGAAGGGTGTGGTGGTGGTAGCAAAGCGAGCCGGCGACTTCCGTAGCGGAGCGAGGTCTCGTAGGCCTCATGTTCATGTTTTAATTGACAATGGCTGAATGGAAATATCGTGCAACGCATAAAAAAATTCAAAAGTAGAAAAAAAGCAGGAATAAAAAGTAATTCTTTAGGTAAAAATACAATGACATTTTGCAAACGTAAAACTGTTTTTATAAAACATTCCACAGAATGCATCAGTGTATATCAAATCATTACTTAAAAATATTTTTAATACGTTCTTTACTAATAGAAAGCTACACCACTAGAAATCTAAGAACCTTTTCACTTTACAACTTTTAACTTTTTGCTTGACTTTGCAAAGGGGTGGCATCGCATCTCATTGCGGTACGGTTCTATAGCATTTACGTTTTTATGCAGATTTTATAATGGACATAGCGTATTCCGGCTTTGTTTTAAAATTGTAATGTCACTTCTGGATAACTTTGTAACCCTAACCTGTTTCCAGGAAGGATATGAAAAATGTTGGCGGAATATTGTTTTTATATTATGTATGCTAAAATGTAAGCTGGAAATCTAATATAACTATGGCGCCGTCACATCTTCCGGACACGCAGAGTAAGGCTGGCGCGGCGGCTAACTCAGCCGAGCAGCTCACGTGGCGGAAATATGCTAACCTCTCTTCTTTCTCATATTTGAGCCGTTTGGTGTGGAGACTGGATCCGTGGGGACTGGGAGCTCATCGTATTTTCAAAAGTCTGTCAGAGCGCCTGATCAATGCGACGCGTGACCAAAATGCTGGGACTTATTTGGCTCAACGTATCAGTATTGCAATCCAACGGGGCAATACTGCCAGCATCTTGGGTACGCTGCCAACTGGTAATGGGTTGGAGCATTTGAGCTATCTATAGGCCTTTAATGGTCTATGGGTTGTCCGATTGCTTATCCTCGTAAGTAGTTAGTTTAGTTTTAGTAAGTAGAGTGTAGTTTGTTTTCAGTAATAAAGGTATTCGCCCGTTAAAAAAAATATAACCAGGTGACTAAAAATCTGGATTTAAAAACAAACGAGGTTTTCCACAAACAGAACCTATCTAGACAAATTTGGGCGGCACGTAAAAAAAACAATTTTAAATTAAATTGAATTTTATTTGGTCTACTGCTAACCACATTTATGAACGAAGAGAATAATATAATTAATCTTATTTATTTCCTTACATAGCCTTAGTTTATGTGTGGGTGAATCGGGAGCTACGAGAATGAATAGTGCCTAAGCTAGGCCTAGGCCGGTTTGCAACAATTTCCTATTTTATTTATTTATTCTGTCACACTTTTAATGTTTTTTTTGTTTTCTGTTTGTTTTTTTATGTCGTATGTTTTAGTTAATTAGTTGTTGCAAATAAACGTTCCTTTATTTCTTCTTCTTTCTTAAGCAAAATTTTACCCTGTATAATAAATAGTACGATAGGTGAATGCAACGTTCAACTACAATACTACCGTTTTTACAGACAAAAGTGCGCATGTCTTTACATAAATCATATATCTAAAAATATTTTATTTTACAATTTCAACTGTAGAACACAACATCATTCCCTGTATTGAGATTATTTCATACCACAGCGGGGTCGCAACATCATAAGGTCAAGAATCCCAGTGCTCATAACTTTAGATACAAGGTCTGTTTTATAAATTTTACAAGCTCTTGTAATTCTGTCCTTATTACTGGGATATGGGCATTTTAACAAAGACAGCACCTTGCAATGTGCTCTCTCTTTTTTTAAAAGACCGATATTTTTTTTTAATCTGGTGACTAGTACCCATTGAGGAATGACACTATAGAGTCCTTGACAGCGTAACACTTTTGGAAAGCAATAGTTTTTTGACAGTAATTTTGGAGTGTTTACCATACCTATGAAAAATTCTCCCATTCGCTTGAATGAAAATGTAACGTGTTCTGCGTTGCATTGCAGCCACTATAACTTCAGAAGTTCGTGGTTGGTCTGTAAAAGGTAGGACATCTGTACTATTCTGTACCCCAGAGTGAAAGAATAGGGAAATAGGGAATATGCATATGTTGTCGAAAAATCTAGAAATTACTTTTTATGATAGACTGTAACAGACCCTCCTGTAAACAGATCAAAAGGTGAAGGTCTCTTTTAGGTGGCCGAGTAATGAATACATTCTAGCGTGGCCACAGAATAATAGTATAGATTTCGTACCTTTTACAGACCAACTACCTACGACTTTCTGAAGCTATAGTGGCGGCGATACAACGCAGAGCTCGAATGACATGCGGTAACTACATTTCCTTACGGTATGCTTCTTATGCAATCATTAATATTTTGTTGTTAACCAGGTTTTATCTAGTATTCAACCAGTCAGGTAAATAAAATAATCAAATAAAATATATGACACATTTATACAATATACATACATTCATTATTTCCATACAGGTAAAATTTACAATAGAAGAACTAGTATTTTGACATAATTTACAAGAATGCAGCACAACTGATACTTAGGATATAGGTAGATAGATAAACACAATGTTAAAAAAAACACTTGATGTATTCTAAATAGCATAGTGTCTCAGTTAAATGTCATACTGTCGGAGTAGATCACAGACGTACTTATGAAAGTCAATTATTACATTGACCATACCACCGTATTGGATAGCACTAACTATACATAACTGTCAATTCACTACACTAACCCGAAACGGTTTGTCCTTTTGTGTCCTGAACAGCCTTGACGTTCACATGATGATGAAGTCTACGTTCATGAACTCGTTCTCACTATGTGGCGTTAATTAGGATTAGAAATCCGAGATTCGGTGCTTACATTTTTATTGTAGGATTGTGATCCATCAATGGAATTGGATGATTGGCCATAGTAATCGACAGCAAGGACCTGTAAGATAAATTTATTACACAAAATAAGAACTTATTTACAACATATTTTCTTACATAAGAGGCGAATGCCTTTACTATTAAAACAATTCTACTCTCTTCTTACTAAACTTTAACTTTTTAATTTCAAATTAAATAAAAACTATAATCATTAACTACTTTTATTACCTATATCTTAATTAAATGGTTTAAGAATGCACAATTTTAATACATTTAACATTTTACACAAATATGCAATTTGTTACCCGACGTAATGGGAACTGAAATGTTTATACGATGGCCACACTGACACACGAAACTGGTCAATGTTGTTTTAACAAAATAACACCGAAAACTGAATATATCAAGCCAAATGCAGGTTCTAATTGTCGAACCCGATGTATAGTTACATCCACATAAATTATAGTTACCGAAAAACATCAATAAACACAAGAAAAACACAAACGTTTGAAAACTTATCTTTCAGTACAATTTTCACTTCACCATGAATGGAACACCCGAATATTTTTTCACATTCAATTCTAAATTGTTTCTAGTACACATTCACAAAGATTCACTTAAAAATAATAAAAAATACCACAACACAAATTAAAAAACCACAAGCCGACCCTGCCGGGACACTATTTTGACTTAACATGTCATGACCAATGTTAAGAAAATGGGTTACGCGATAGAGACAATATGATAATAGTTGTACCTCGTTCTTTATAAGAGCCTGTTGTATAGCGCTATCCTTTTTTAGGTCGGAAAACTTCGTAATTATCCCTCTATAGTGTAAGACCTCAATGCTAGTACCCCTGCCCTAGTTACCAGATTAAAAAAGTAAATATGTGCAATTGTGTCGGTGGGCGCGGTGGTCACAATTTCGAAGAAGTCAATTTCTGTTCTGTGACGTAAGTCCAGACATATCCAGGACAATTTAAAAGATTAAAAAAAACATTTCGTAGTTGTTTGACATACGGTATAGTTTTGGCTAGAACTATTTATTATCTCCTGTGTCGTTTGGGTTTGTTAGACATTTTCTCAATAGTACCTACCTTTCGTTTTTAGAACGAGTGTCGATAATTTAAGCCAATCTGACGTCCAAAGTCCAGTGTACTAGTATCGATAAGCAGTATTGTTTTCGCGAAAAGGGAGGGACAGAACTAAGCCCTTGTACTACAAGACTTGTAGAATTAGTACAATAATACCAGTTCGTTTAGAGCAAAGTTCGAGTTATATCATCTTGGTGGTAGTGAGAGCGAAATGAGAAAAGTTATTGTACGCCTGCAGTTTGGATGGCTGTTGTAACTGCGGCTAGGGACGAGGATTTCATTTGCTTGTTTAGGTTTATATGTACGTACATACCTTACTATGTAGGTACTAGTCTAACGAGTAGGTATAAGCTTTAAAAACTAAAATGTCTATACGGTTTTATTTTGAACTCACATTTTTATAATCCATGACGTTCAATCTGTGGTTTAGCATCCTTTTTTTATGTTACTATGTGATGAGACAAGCAAGTTGTTCGCCTGATGGTAAGCGCAATGCCCGCCCACAACAATTGCAGTGCCACCCAAAACCTTTAAAAACATAAAAATCATTGCGTGGCACTGCATTGCGCTCACCTGTGTATTGTCACCAAATCTGTGAAGTTATACAATTTTAAAATTGTATAATTTCACAGATTTGGTGTACAGTACTCTTGTAAGCTCACTACTTATTGCCACAGAATACTAAGGGACAGATGCATCACTCGGCGAAGAAATTTAAACAAATAGCGACTCTTGCTATGAAGCAATAAAATTCAATTCAACTCGCGTAACGCTGCATACCTACAAGTCATATTAACCTACAAACAGAGCGCCTCTCTTTCTATCGCATAGCTCTTATCTCTTCTGACACGGCACGTGTAACGACGCGCGACCCGCCGTCGGTGTCCGGCTATGTACAAACTTGTAGCTTCGTACCTACAGTGAGGAGTGCGCTAGGCCTGCTACTGCTTGAAACTGTCCAAAACTGTGTTAATTAAAAAAATATGGCCAGGTACGTAATTTTATTTAAGGAAAAATTTAAAAATATTCTATAAAAACAGAAAATTTTAACTGACACTAAGAGCACAAAATGAATAGGTGAGAGGTAAGTAAAACACCCTCGCATTATGCATTATACTTACCTACAAACTAATAGTAAATACTAAATGATTCTAAAAACAACTGAATTACTTGCTACTACATGGTTAAAAAGATGATCAACCTCAAATACAAACAAATGATCAATTACAAACAAATTCAAACTACTGGCAACAAAGCCTAGGACTCAGTTGCTAAACCGCGACGTGATTGCACAAGTTTTTGTAAACGAAGCGGCCGCGGTCGCTGCCGAGCGACGCCGGTTGTGCTCGAAATGAGAAAAGTTGCGACCTTGGGATAATCGTACTGTAATGGATAATGAGCTTTTAGTGCACTTTGTTACTCAACCATTGTCAGAAAAGTACATACAAGCGTTTATAGAACCCACAGCGTAGAACATTTACAGAACAACATAATAAGTCGGAACAGTCCGGACAGTGAGTTGAGAGCCTCTCCGGTATAGTGGTTGGGCAGATTGGCTCCACTGCGGTTGCGGGTTCGATTCCCACGACAGGTCAAATGATTCTTCACATAAAAAAAGCTCAACCATTTGTTTTGTGTCTAAGTGTTGTAGGACCATAATCCTCGTCTAGTATTTCAGTTATCTATGGTCCTCGTAGTTCCTTGTTCCCTAGATACAGGATATGCTAGTTAGAGGCCGGGGTCTATGTATTTGATTTTTGGGTAAATATGCCCAATTATTTATTTATGTGTTCAACGTTAACATAAAATAGAAAAACCTGCAAAAATATCCCTGTTAGCAGAAAAAATATCCAACGTTTTCCATCGCCACAAATCATAGCAAAAAGCTTGCATGCAGGTCAAACGATTCAGTTAGTTGACGCGACGAGCTGAGTACTGTCAGAATTAATAATTAGTTCACATTTTACAACCATCTCGCAATAGTGACTTCAATACAAATGTGTTTGGCAGAAGGAAAATGTAAAACATGGATTTTGACATAGTCTTAAAACGTTTAATAATTTTATTGATGCTGTGTGCTTCGACTGTAAATAACTGGATGAATTTCCGCTGAGTACCTAATGGTAAAAATACTACAATATCACTTAGTCTATTTTGATATGCCTTCTTTGTACCAACAGAGCGTTACTTTTTTTAACTGACTTCAAAAAAGGAGAATGTTCTCTATTTAATTGTATTTTTTTATTATTATTATTATGTCGCTCTTTCTCACGGGTTATACACCCGGTCCTTTGGAAGGCTTGCGCGGGGACATGAGTCCAACACGTAGAGGCCTCTTAGAGCATTTAATTTAGATATGTAATGGGCCACGCTTATAGGGGACTCTAAGTGCATCATTAGAATATACAATCAAAGACAGCCCCCGATAAGTGCGAGGACTATTATTAAAGATATATAAATTACTTATGATTGGGCTATTGAGGTGAATTTTTAATGGATGAGAGCCGGTCTATGATATGAGACCTCGGCACTTGCCAGTTCCGCCTCATAAGAAAATATTTTGGCAGGTGGTGACTCGCCACCCATTAAACGGGCCCCCTTTAAGGGCCGCCGTTCATTGGCGACTAGAGGGCAACGTTGGTGTGGGTGGCTAAAGGGTGTCGAGAGGTGTGCTGCAGTTTCAATTAAACGCTACTCCCGGCGTTATGCCCTTTAACACTTCCACCCTTGGAGCTTAGTTCTTAGCTCTTGCATCTCCACCCCTGGACGGCCAGTTAAGGCAAGCCGAGTCAGGGGTCTCATTTAGCCCCAGGGAGAATCTTGGGGTAAGGCTCAGTGTCGCCACGCACCGACGACTCGCCAGAAAGTCGCCCCTGGCCTTTATTATTATTATTTGTATGTTAGTTACCTCAGAACTCCGTTATTTAAGAACCGATTTGCAAAATTATTTTTGCGTTGGGTTCAGTATAGCTACGAAGTGGTCCCATATAAATTTCATCGATTATTGACCTTGGACTTCGAAGATACATTGAAGTCGGTTTTTTGTTTTCTTCTAAAAATTAATTATATACATTTAAAATATCTACAATTAACAACAATTAATTAACTAAATCTGTAGAGGCGAGCCAAGAGACTCATTGGAGATTATTTGAGTCAAGACTCCACAGCCTTGAACATCGACGCAGAGTTAGCAGTCTATCGATATTTTATCGGATACATTTCGGAGAGTGTACGTCAGGATTGAACCATTGCCCTGTCCCCGTTTCATCATAGGACTACAATACGTACGACAACGCGTGAACATGGTGGACATTTCTCTTGCACGCACTAAGCGATCCGCTTCCGCACTTTCATTATGCGCACCGCTAACGAGTATCGGAGTCAATCTCTCCTGATAGTTATAATCTAGAAGTATTCAAGTCTCGAGAGTAGATACCATCATGGCAAAAGTGCTACATCGTCGACTGCATTGTCACTAACAATCAGGTGACAAGAACTGTATAGCAACTCAAATGGCCTCGAACACACGTACATAATTGGCTCAGTTCCATTTTTATTATAATATACATAGATAAAGGCTAAAGTGGAGGTGGGCAGGACATCTGGCTAAAAGAGAGGGTAGTAGATGGACCAGGGCAGTTACAGAATGGTGGCCAAGAGACGGGCAAAGACTAGTAGGCACACCACCGGCCAGATGGTCCGATGATATAGTGAAGGGGGTGGGAAACTTGTGGATGCGGAATGCGCAGGACCGGAACAAATGGCGTGAGGGAGAAGAGGCCTATAACCAGCAGTGGGTGGACACGGGCTGAAATGACGATGATGATGATGATGATGATGATAAATAGATAGGATGGAAGATACTGGTCTTTATCAGACTCAAAACCCAATCTAAAATAAATGTATTCATAACGGCATAAATAAAAACTATCACTCGACCAGAGTGGCACGCATATGAAAAATTAAATATTCGCGACATTTTTCAAACAAGTTAAATAATTTATGAGATTGCCCCGCTACGAGCGACCGCTAAATCTCCATGGGAGAACTCGTTTACTCAATTTCGCGACAGCTGTTGACCTATATCTTGTTAAAATCTGCGGGAGCCGTATGTAGGATTGGTTTCATAAATATTAATTGGTACTGGGCTTGGGACTTAGGCCTTGGAAAAGATTAATAAATTCCTAACGTTCAATACTGGTTTTGCGATCTGATTTTTTATTTATTATTATATATATTAGCATATTGTTATTTCTTACTATCTGCGCCCCATGGTTTCGCCTTTTCGGGATAAAAAGTAAGAAACATCTATCCATCCACCCATCCATCCTCACAAACTGTCGCATTTAGAATATTAGTTTTTTTTTACGCCGATCTATGTTTGGCCTCTCGCCTGATGTGAAGCGATGATGTGGCCTAAGATGGAGCACGTAGATCTAGAGAGAGACGGCAGTTGAGCGGCTGCTCAGAACCGTCTCCCCGATGTTTCACCGAACATCATCCCCAAACACGACTAGGTTGCTTGACGGCATGGCTTTGTTCAGTGGTTGGTATTACAAAGCGCGTAAGCGGGTTTCATCACGATGTTTTCCTTCACCGTTTTAGAGCGAGCGTGCAAAATCTGCACTTAACTATAAGTCATTGGTGCAGGGCCGAGTCGGGATTCGAACACGGGTGCGTTGGATCGACAGCCGCACGTGTTCCCGCTGAGCCACACTCGCTCAGAATTATATTATTGATATTAGTATAATAGGATAGATTTTTTATCACTTATAGATATAAGTTCGGCCACTATTCCGCGTTAAACGACGATGTGGCCGAAGATAGAGCACGTACGCGTGTTATGATATGATCAACTAGCTGCGCCCCGCGATTTCACCCGTGATTTCCAGGGATAAAGATAACCTATGTGTTTATCCACGACCTAAAGTACTAACATCCAAATTTCACGTGAAAGAGTAACAATCATACATCCATACATTCTTACGAACTTTCGCGTTTGCAATATTAGTAGGATAGTAGGATTTACATCGCCATCGAATCGCGTATCGCTCGTAACGTAGCTCACCTAGCTGTTTGTAAAAGATCTGCTAGGTTAACCAATGTTTGCTGCGGTCACCACTAAGATGGGTGTCCATGTTTGGTATTTACATCTGAGCGTTACTGTGCTTCGGAGGGTTGAGGGTACGTTAAACCGTCGGTGCCAGTTGTTGACTCACATATCTCCTCCCACTCCCTAATCCACTTTGTTTTTAATTACGCTGCGAACGCTATCAGTTGTTTATTTGTCGACAGGCGCGTTTGAAGTCGCCGCTGACTGCGAGCGGATTATTACAATAATAGGAAACGTCAAATTGTTAATGACTGATAGTTGACGCGTTCCACCCGCGTCGTATTCGGTTTATACTAGTTGCTCCCTAAGGAACTTTTCCTTTTTTAACCGACGACAAAAAAGGAGAGGTTCTCAATTCGACGGTATATTTTTTTCTTCTTTTTTCTTTAGTATGATTGTTTCACAATTACTCCGCCAGTTATAAATTGATTTTGATGATTCATTTTTTGGTTGGTAGGTCATATATCAAAACTGATTCAGCTTTTTTTGAAAAATTAACAACAACAAAATATGTAAGTTTTGTCTTGAAGTTAGTTATCGGGATATATATATATATATATATATATATATATATATATATATATATATATATATATATATATATATATATATATATATATATATATATATATATATATATATATATATAAATTAATTATCGGGATTAGAATATGATATGTCATATTGCAGGATATGTCATATTGAGCTTACAATTTACACGCTTTATCCTAAAATAAAAAAAATCACACAATAGCAAAGTTAAGAGGCGAGAAATAATTAATTTCATTCTTATCTTCAATACGACGAAATAAAAATAATTGTGCTAGATATCTACGTCGCGTGTAATTTAAAAGAAATAGGCATTTTGGCCAGGGAATAAAATAAAGGACTTAGACATTTCAATTTACTGCTACTGAATAAATTCAGAAATCCAGGATTTTTTACTTACCTTCTTTCTTATCATGTGTTTTTGACTTTTAAAAGTGCACTTTTGTGCCTATTTAATAAATGATATTTGACTTTGTCTTTGACTTTTAATTGAAACGTACGTGGGCTGTTCCAAATTTTTTTACTGAAATTAAAAATACAATATGAAAATAGTTATTCAAAATATTCTCCTCCTACCCTAATGCACTTATGTATTCGGATGAACCAGTTTCTGAAACATGTAAAGAATGTATCTTGCGGGAAGTCGAAAAATAACCGCCGAAATTCTCCGAAGGCCTCTTCTGCAGTGTTAAATTTTCGCCCACGAAGAAATTTTTTAACGTGGGATATAAATTGTGCTAAATCTAGGCTGTACTGAGGATGGGGTAGGTAATAAGGTCTCTGTCTGACCCGCTCCGGCGCAGACACAGGAGGCGATTCGACCGCTTCCTCCACCCTCCGTAGTGGGTTCACTGGTGGAGAGTCGGTGGACTCTCTGCCGGCTTGCACGGCCCCACTCATCTGGGGGGTGACCTTGGTGAGCAAGGCCCGGATAATACCCGGGCCTACTGCCGGGGCAAGATGGTGAATGCTAGGGCAACCCCATCTCGCACCGCCACGGCAGAGGTCTGCTCACCGGGAGGTTTTTAGTGGGTTCCCCCTTGGCAGAAGGGCAGTGCAGCGGCATTGTCTCACCCTCGAAGAAAATAATTTAATAAGGTTTTCTTTAAGTATTGTCGGCGTAGAATAATATCGAAGTTCGTTTAGACAGTGGAAGCGTCTTGTCTATTATCAGTTTGTCTAAATTCAGTTTGTGACTCAGATTGGTATAAAACCGTGAGAAAGGAAGTAAGGGAAGCCTTTGTCCTGCAATGGAACGACCATGGCAAAATAATAATAAACAAATAATTTAAACTACCAAATTGTTTTGCAATGGAATTTAAATGCAAAATGACAGTCACTGGAAAGTAATAAGCGCATTGAACACCGACACAGAGGGTAAATGGCAAACAAACGTCCGACGACGGACAGTTCACACCAACAGTAAGCAATTACCGATTCTCCATCACTCACGCCTAGCGCCTTGCACACGCTAATGGATATTCGCTAATTGCATGTAAAATGTTGTGCATTTAAATTGTCCATGTGTTAGATTTAAAACTGGCATGGTCACTAAGGCGTCGTCCTAATAGAATGTGTTCGCAGTTTGCGCGAATTTTATTCGCACGAAGCTATTCATGATTCATTAAAATTTTTATTTATCGATACATTCTCACAAACTCATATCTATAATATAAGTTATTTATTACATACTTACCATTTTTTCAAAGTCATGTAAACATAAGTTACAATTTTTAACATATTTTATTTGTATCATGTGTTTATGACCTTTAAAAGTGCACTTTTGTGGCTATTTAATAAATGATATTTGACTTTGACTTTAAGTATAGGTATAGGATAGGATGGGAATAGTAGGAATATTAGTAGAATGGGCTAGGATTAGTAAAGTTAGAAGAAAGGATCAATTAATAAAAAAAAAACTCACACAGCTTGACTACATTTTCTTTTTCAACAACTACAATGCAGCATCGCCTCTCTACAACTTTAAAAACCAATAAACAAGGAACTGTAAAAGCAATTCGCCGCAAGCCGGGCATGAGGAGTGTGCGGAACACTTAGCGGACCTTAGCGTCCGATCGCAGGGGACGCGGCCGCGGACGGTTACAAATCCGATTACTGGACACTACTTTTGCCGGGATTAGATGAAAAGGTGTGGGCCTGGATCCAGCGATGAGAGAACAGATTTTTCCGCTTTTGTAAAAATGTGGCAAAAGCGTACCGCTCTTTTTTATTAGGTATTCGCTTGCGTTAGACCACTATATCACCTGATGGCAAGCGACGATGCGGTCGACGATCTAGCACGCTTACCAAAATAGTACCTGTTCACTAGAGACTTGAAGATACCTAGACCACTTGATGGATAGCGGTCATCGTCGCTTATAGACAAGCAGTATCTAACAAAACCCTTTCGGACCCGTGAAGGCTAAACAGTCTCGATGTCGGACCCTAAGTAACCTTTGTTTTTTAAGTCTAAGATGTGATAAAAATAATACGAAAAAAAAACAACAAAAAAACAAAAGAATACTATAACAAAAAAATCTATTTTAATTTTATTTTTTCTTTAAAGTCCAGAGTCAAATATCGATAAAATTAATATGGGACCACAGCTATACTGAACCCAACGAAAAAATCATTTTGTTCATCATTGTGTAATCAATTTATAAATGAC
Organism: Petrophora chlorosata; assembly: GCA_951640565.1. NCBI lineage: Eukaryota > Metazoa > Arthropoda > Insecta > Lepidoptera > Geometridae > Petrophora > Petrophora chlorosata. The sequence continues at coordinate 16,149,042 of OX621196.1, read as the reverse complement.
GAAATTCTGAGGTAAAAATTTAAAAAATAAATAAAAAATAAAAAATACAATCAAATTGAGATCCTTCTTTTTTGAAGTCAGTTAATAATTATAAATAATTGGTCGAGAATGAAACCGGTGGAGTGACTATGAATATGAACTTTGATCTCTTCTTAGTACGCGCTCACATAATTATACTAGGGAAAGTCAAAGTCAAAAATCATTTATTAAATAGGCACAAAAGTGCACTTTTAAAGCCATAAACACGTGATACAAATAAAATTAAAAATATGTTAAAAATTGTAACTTATGCTAACATGACTTTGAAGTCAACGCGAAGTCGCAGAAAACAACTAGTATATTCAATTCAATTCAATTCAATTCAAATCATTTATTGCGAGAATATAGTACATAATGGTGATAAAATTCTAAAAATAAGTCCTTATATTCTACCATGACAATGGTGTGCAATAACATGTCTTATTATTTAAATTACATTATATCATAAATACAAAGAAATTATTATTATTAAATTAATTTCCAAAAGCTTCAAATGTCATACAAATTAAAAATTACAGAATATTATTAGTCCAAAGTTTGTAATGTCATTATTAGATGTCAAGGTTTTAAGATTAGATTAGAATTCGGTAAATAAAAGGAAATTAATAATATCTATGTCATGTCAAATAAAATTAAAAATATGTCAAAGTAAATAAGATTATAAAAAGTCACAATTTAGATTTGATTTTCTAACTTGTCATCCAAAAACTCACTGACTGAATAATAACATTTATCAATAAAAAAATTAAACAATTTACATTTAAACCTACTCAAATTCAGTTCTTTGTATATGTCTGGTAACTTATTATAAATACGAATGGCCATACAATAAACATTATTCCTGTATAATTGGATTCGTTGTTTAGGTACATATAGTTTATATTTTTTACGACTCTTTCTAAATACAACGTCATTGTGCAATTCAAACAAAGTGTGATATCTATGGACAAACAAACAAATTTCGAATATATATGAACTATACATATGACTAACAACCGCTCGTGACTTCATTCGCATCAAAATCATAGAGCCTTTTATCAGTGCAAGAATTTCCAAAACCTTGTAGGTTCTGGTGGTAGGTTTCTCATATGCGAGAGGCTGTCTGGGTGGGTACCACCGCTTTGCCAGTTATACAGCCGCCAAGCAGTAGTGCGCAAGCATTACTGTGTTCCGGCTTGAAGGGCATTGTAGCCAGCGAAATTACTGGGCATTATGAGACTCAACAGCTAATTGTCTCAGGGTGACGAGCGCAGTACGGCGCCGCGCAGAATTTTGCGAAATAAAGATTTGGGTGGTGCTGTTATTGTTATGGGCTGGCGTATTGCTTACCATCGGGCCAACGACCAGCTCGTCTCGTCATTCAGTTACATAAAAAAAAGAAAACCAGCATTAGTAGTTCTAGAGATAACCTTCTACAAACAAACTTAAAATTTTTCTCTTTATAATATTAGTCTCAAAATGGCTAAAATATAAAGTGGTAATTTAAAGTTATTGCTTGTATTATTTATCAAACAAATAAGAATAGTACGGTGTGGGGCGTTGTCTAGACTGAACAAAGCAATAGTCTATGTAGGTAGAAGAGGTAGATTGCAGTCTTGCAGCGGATTTTCTTAATGTTTTCAGCAGTGATTGGATTAAAATCGATGTAGTTACAGAGAGGTTATTAGACTGAACACTTTTTACTAAAACTTATTAAAAGCCGCGGAGTAAATCTTTGATAAAAAAAATTTCTCCTGACAATATTTAATTTAAACGTAATATTTATCCCTAACCTATAGCCAAAGAAAACTAAATATTACTACGTAAAGAAGCGACACTCCCACCCCCCGCTAATTTGTCGTCACCCGCAATAAACCGACGAAAAAATGGGTAATGCCGTGCTTGCGTCACTCGGTTGTCACCGCTCGCTGGGAATGACTAATGAGTGAGATTCAAATGTTGTTATTTGAGGTTGTTGTGACCTTTTGTCTTTCATGTAATTACTATCTGTATAACCTATTTATTAAATTACTGGTATAAAGTGAATAAGATTGATCGTTTGACTAGAAAGCTTTTTAATATAATAGAAAAGGTAAACCCAAAGAAAAATAAACAAAATGCTGTCTTCAATTTATAGTCCCAAATCGATTACGCAGTATTATGTCCCTACATTATGGCTATCTTTAATCAAAACAGGGTCCGCGAGTAATTTCATATAAGCTGATTATAAAAGGGGTATTTTAGCAGTGGGCGTAGCAAGGAGAGGAGTTTATTTGGGGTACTAGTTCCGGATGAAAAACACGCTGTCATGAAAATAGCATCGACACGCAACATGAATAGGCATGACAATCGTTTATATGACACTTGCTGACGACACAATATTAAGGTTGAATTTTTAATAACATCGCCCCTTACTTCAAACTTAAATGCGCCCACTATTTTTGCTTGCACGACTTTAACTCAGATTTGGCTTAATTTCCAAAGTATCTAGTATTGGGTAACATTAGTAACGTTGAAATATTAATCTAGGGCTTAGGTTTTCGTTTCAGAATATAAGCGTATATTCTTATTATAAATCTGGCGCAAACGAAAAGCGACGTTGTTTTAGTATATTAAGGTCCAATACTCCAGATAGTATATTTAAAATTAACCTAACTACTTACAATGTGAAGAAATAGGACGACTATTAGCCAAAAGTACTTTACTTCACTTAAAAATATTGAAAAAACAAACACTTCTTGTTTATACAAACATTACAAATACACAATTACATGTATTTTTTGTGTTTGTGTGTTTTTTTTTACTGTAATGCTTCGTCTGATTGTTCGTGATGTCATGAATAAGGTTCCGACTGAAAATCATTCCTAAGGTACTTAAAAAGTCGGAACCTTTTCTTGACGCAAAATTTCACTGTATATTTATTGTTTTGTCCTTATTCTAGTATATTTTTTTAACGGGCGTATGCCTTTATTACTGAAAACACACTCTACTTACTAAAACAAAACTAACTACCTACAAGGAGAAGCAATTGGAATTGGCAGCATTGTCCCGTTGAATTGCCATATACATATAAGCCAATTAGCTTACGAAGCTTAATAACTAATCAATTGAAAACTTGGGTTCATCTTCCTTGAATAAAATATTACAAAGAGTTGAGGTCTTCCCTATACGAAGTCAAAGAAGACCGAAATCGTGCTCGTTTCTGTCTGACATTTTACTATTCCGAGTCCAACCGTAACGTAATGGAACCAAAAGGACGATGAGAACGAATCGGTTCGCCTGAAAGGCGACTTCAAAAGATTCATCCGTCAAATCCGGTCGACTTTTTTGGCGAGAGTGTCCGTACTCCGTCAAAAACTGGCCATTTACGGTCAAAAAATGCAATCATCGTGACACATTTTGGGATCGGGTGCAACAGTGGCCGGAAGTGGAACGAATGCACCGGGGATTTTTGCCATTTTTGCGATGTTTAGGGTTCCACACGTACCTTTATAAATCGTTTTTCACACGCACCTAAATCGTTAGTAACACGATAGTTAGTTTTTTTTTTATATAAGGTGTGCTTTGTTGGTACAAAGTATATAAGAAACATTTAGAATATTATCTTTAAATACAGGTATAATGCATTTAATTCTGAGTTAAGCACCGTGATAAAAATGTCTAGACAGAGATTTAATGTTGCAGGTTTTGTCTGATCGTTGCAACGGTCAGACAATGTTGAGCGTCGCTTTTTGACTTAGAAATTGCACGTTTAACGAAAAATTAAACACACGTTATATCTCACTACACCCCCCCTCGGGGAAGTTCCTCTCCCCCTTGTGATATTTCGATTAAGGGACGATCCCTAACTGACTCGCGACTTCCGTGTGAAACATCATCGAGCAGAGTCAAGCTTTCCATCAATAAGAGAATTTCTAGTATCAAATTCATAGTTCTAGAAATTACAGTAATTATTATTTTTTAACAAATTGAAGGAAAACTATGATCAACATAATCAAAAAACAGGTGAACAACCAGTGGGCGGCTTATACCTACATCGCTATGTGCAAATTCTTACCTCCTACAAAGGCGATTAATGCCATCTTTGCCGTGAAAAAAGTTGGAGCGAAATGTTTTGCATACCGGAAACCTTTATTATACACTTTTCATTCAGGCTACGGTAACGGAACCCTGTGGAATTATCTACTCTCACTTGGCATGGTTTTTACCATTCTCCGAAACGGCCAAGCGAAATGCACATTCGAATAACATTCAGTCGCGGTGGAGTTGTGAAAGGCTGGAGAGCGTTTTCGATTATGAGAATGCCGTTTGTTGGATCACTGAGGTTTTGGGTTTTATTGGGCCTTTGTCTGTCTTTTGTGAGACCATGGTCCACAATATTGTGTGAAGATTAATTGAATGAATTAATTTTAAAATTTTGCGCAACTGATTTATTGTTTTCATGTTTTTTGACTGCGTCTGTATGCGCATCATCATCATTATCATTATCATCATCATCAGCCCATTACGTTCCCACTGCTGGGATACGGGCATTCTCTCACAGAGAGAGTATGAGCCATAATCCACCGCGCTAGCCCAGTGCGGGTTGATGAAAGTCACATGTCCTTGAATTTTTGTGATGCGCTTTATGCGCAAATTGAACGCTATTAGGAAAATCAGCAAGCTATGGAGAGGGCTTTGCTCGGAGTTTCTCTAAAGGTAAGATCCACAATGAGGTAATCTGACAGAGAACCAAAGTAACCGACATAGCCCATAGAATTAGCAAGCTGAAGTGGCAATGGGCTGGTCACATCTCTCAAAGGACGGACAACCGTTGGAGTAGACGTGTACTTGAGTGGAGACCGCGAATCGGCAAGCGTAATGTAGGACGCCCACCGGCCAGGTGGAGCGACGACCTGCGAAAGGCGGCCGGAAGAAACTAGATGAGAAGAGCCGAAGACCGGGCTCAGTGGCGTTCGTTGGGAGAGGCCTATGTCCAGCAGTGGACGACTACAGGCTGATGATGATGATGAGGAAAATCGAAAAAGATTAAAAGGTTGTGCTTTATTTAATTTATTTTCTTTTCTGCGATTGGAACTGTGATATGAAACGACTTAAAAAAAGGAGGAGGTTCTCAATTCGATTGTTTTCTTTTTATGTTCGTTACCTCAGAACTCCGTCATTTATAAACCGATTTGGAAAATTCTTGGTTAGTTCAGTAGGTATAGCTGCAATATGGTTACATATAAATTTCATCGATATTCGTATTTATTGGAATAAAATGCATGTTGAGCACTCTGGAGCCAAACTTAATTAGTTTAGATTAAGATGACATGTTTGTACTATTAATTAAATTTTATTTTGTTAGAATTTTTATAATGGATTTGTTTTGTAATTGATTATTTTATTGACATTATTGATTATTTTATTTTGTAATTATAATGTAGCTATATAATTATTTACTAACATTTTTTGAACTTGTATTTTTACTAATAAATATGGACATTGTCTGAATCTTGAATAAATGAATGAATGAATGAATTCGACCTTGGACATCTAAGATACATCAGAATTGAAGTCGGTTAGTTTTTGTTACATAATTATTCTTGGTTAATTTTCTGCTAGTTATAACGGGTTTTTGGTTTGTATATAAACATTCATATAGAATTTTTTTTAATAAAATTAATCCTGATTTCAGGCAAAGATAAAGCAACTCGAACTGAGTACCTTCTCACGATCTGTTTATCCGAAACTTTTAGACAAAAACTTTTCTCAAATGGGTCAAAAATACAAAATACTGAAATTCGAGTTCATTCAGACAAAAACTAAAAATTGCGTTTTGTGAACAAAATAATTCTTGCATTTTAGGCTTACACTGCAATCGACCAGAGCGTGAATCCAGTGAATGACTGCGGTCCGTGACATCCGACTACAAGTTAACAAAAACACAGCATAAAATATCTACTGGTCTACTATTTAGACTAGGAGTTGCGGAAGTATTTAATTACGAGTACTATTAGGACTTAGCTGTGATACTAGTAGTATGGGTGCATGAAATTTTCATAGCAATGCAGAGTCAGAAGAGTGTCTTGATTGAAGGATTGCTATAATACTATTGTGGCATAATTAATTTGTCAATAAATAAATTAAATTAATGAATAATATTTTAATAATTAATTTAATTAAATTTATAAAAAGATAATAGTTAAATGAACTATTTTAGTGATCATAATATATATTCTACTTATATTATGTGATTGTAGCCAATTTTTTTAAGCATAAAATTCTCATGTTGTCATGCGTAGTACTTATTAACAGGTACAAAAGTATCTACTCGTTACATAATATCTTAACTTATTACGCGTGTTACGTACGCCAAACTGTAAATTAAACGTGTGACGGATTAAAAAAAGCTGGACCTGAAGTAATTAAATCTTATAGTACCTCCCCGTCTTACACTATTCCACTGTCGATAAATTGCTGTACAAAAGTCGCGTGTTAAATAGTGGCCGGTGAATAAAACGAGACAAAAAACGAATCCATGTGAACCACGGCCGAGCGGTTCAAAGAACCGGCCTAATGAGGAAAGTTAGAACATGCCTAGTTTCGATACTGAGGGGATACTTCCGAATGTAATACTCGTCGTTTTAATACTGATAAACTGATACTTTCATCTAAAACAGTTCCGTGACTGAACACGGCCTACTACTGAAGATAGAAACATATTTATTTTTTTACATTTTGATCCCTTCCAAATGCGTTATATTACTTACGTGATACTTTAAAACAATACCAGTATTACATAGGTATCGGTATTATAGATATATATACATATATATTTATATACATATATATATATATATAATAGTCCCAATAGTGACGATGATCTTTTCGTAAACATGCATTAGTTACATTCATGTGAACTTACATCCACTTGAAGAATGGCACGCAGAACACGATTCCGTGGGTTCTCAGATGGTGAATAGTCACGTCATTACACCCGCAGGGTAGAAGCGTCAGATTGCAGGTTTAAATCCCATTCGCATACCAGAGTTTTATTTTTCGTAAATAAGATTTGTAGTTTTCACTAAGGAAGTGTTCATGCGTATCAATAATCGTAAATTTAGATTTGTACTTGAACCGAGTTGTGTTAAATACTTAAAACAATAAATCATCATTTAGAACAATACTTTCTAAGTATCAAAACTTTACGAGTACAAATTCGATTCCAATACTTTCGTAGTATTGGATATTCAATGAATACCAGCGTATTCACACGAGTATGCGATACTGATAACGTGAACATCAATCCCTAGTAATGAGTTCGTAATGTTACGCAGAGAAAGGGTTTGCAATAAAATGTTAATCGTATGTAGGGTGATTTGCATTTTTTTCTAACTTTTTCCGTAATCCAATGGCGTGAACGTAAATGGATTTTGACGCACCTAATTGAAATGGGTTTAGGAGCTTTCTAACAACGTAGCTACGAGTCATGGAGCTGGGATGGGCTCGGCTTATGATTATTGTGTTCAGTTTGTTGATGATCATCGTGTTAGGCACAATCCTTTCATTATTTTTCTTTTTTTAGAGAGATAGAGAGAGAGAAAGAGAGAGAGAAAGAGAGAGAAAGAAAGAAAAGGGAAAGAAAATACATTTATTTATACACATTCATACACACGCAACATTACATTAAAATATAACACTAGGCATACTATACATTACAAATAGCAGAGAGAAAAAAAAATTAAAAAAAATAATACCTAACACTTTATAACACACAATAAATACATAATATAATTATAGAACAACGAAACGTTGCGCGATGTCAGGAAAAGGCTCCGACTCAGCAAAAAAGCTAAGGTAATAAAATACCTTAGCACCATTGAGGAATGACACTAGACCTCAATGCTTAGCACTGATTTTCAGTCGGAATCTGTGACCGTGACATCACACACAGTCAGATAAGAGACAGATACAAGATGAATATACAAACAAAATAAATATATAACAAAATCGTAAACAAAATATACACAGAAGGGCTTACGAGAAACAGAGAGAGAGACAATATGAGCTATAATCTAATACCACATATGGAAATTTATTGATGTTTTTTTTTTCCAGTGCCTCTTAGGTATGTTAATTTTTTTTTTAATTTGGTTACGAATTCTGGCATGCTGGTTTGGTCGCGATGTACTCTGACACACAGATGTATTCTTACACAGTTCAGATTGTGGAGAGAAAGAAAAAAACCCGTATCATAATTTTATGTTATTCCATAACCGCCACGCCTGCCCATAACAATTGCAGGGCCACCCAGAACATTTAATACCATAAAAAGCACTGTGTAGCACTTCTTCTTACGGTTTGAGATATTTATTTCTTAAAAAAAGAGTTAAACTCACTTAACTTAAGAAATACAAGTTAACTTAAGAATAATATTTTACGATACACTGAGCGTCGGAAAGACGGTAGCGATTGTTTGCAACATATCTGACAGTTAGCACAAATACAAATGGAGGTAGCACAAAAACTGACTTATTACGTATAGCATCAGGCAAAGAAACAGATAGCAAATGCAATAATAATAATTGTAAACATGCTAAGTAATCATTGAAAACTTACTAATATTTAATTTGTTAGTATAAGTATGGTAAATGCTAAGTACATTCGTTATAAGGTTAAATTAAGGAATATTTTATAAGTTACTAGCTGACCCGGCAAACGTTGTTTTGCCATATAAATTTAAAAAAAATGTTAAGGGTGAACAACCCTTATCACTTAGGGGTATGAAAATAGATAGTAGCCGATTCTCAGACCTACTGAATATGCATATAAAATTTGGTAAAAATCAGTAAAGCCGTTTCGAAGGAGTAAGGTAACTAACATTGTGACACGAGAATTTTATATATAATTATGATTATGATGATGATATAGTATAATGTTACATATAAATGTATTAATTTATACAGTTTTAATAGGTGAAGAAAGTAGGTTACACAGACATAGAATTGCTGTATAACCTCGTAAAACCTTTGAGGAAGTGGAACTTTAGTGTTTTTTAAACAAAGCAAAAGATTGAATTTCTTTTATATCCTTAGGTAAATTGTTGTACAACTGTGCTCCTTCAAATAATATACTTTTCTTTCCAAAATTAGTACGAGGTTGTCTCAGACAGATGTTGTTACTTTGTCTGGTTCTACGCTTTAGTAATTGTCGTTTTTTTGTTAATGATAGTTTTGTATAAATATTTCTGTTTAAATTTGTTTGTACTAAGATACATGTAATATATTTATACATTTGAGATAAGGTCATTAATTTCGTTTCTTTGTATACCTTTTCTGTAGCAGTTAAGTAATTAAAATGTAAAAGTAGCTTGATAATCTTGTTTTGTGTTTGTATTGCTTTTAAGTGTGATTTACAAGCAGAACTCTACCCCCTTCTTCTTTGTGTCGATGGTCCATATGTTTTAATTTTTAAATAATTTTAGCCCAATGCTCGGTTATTGCTACCCCAGGAGGAGCTTCATACAGGTCTTGTAAAGTGCAGGTGTTGGGGCACTGAGAGCAAGACAGCAAGTGCTGCATTGTGTAGCACTGCATTGCGCTCATCACCCGGATCCATCTCATATGCCCAGTAATTTCGCTGGCTACAATGTCCTTCAAACATGTGAAAAGCAAGCTCACTTGTTCACGAATCACGCCACACGTCACACAGCGCCATTAGTGTCCAATAGTGGTCCGCTTGGAATCTAATTCTCGGCTCGTTACCGCACGTCCACAGGCGTTATGACGCTAAATAACGTGTGTGGACATTCTGTGGCTATTTTCGAGTCAGACTGTCTCAATGAGTTTGAGATATTACTCGTGTTAGATCTCCTCCCGAGCGTCGAGAGTCTGGGTAACGACCAACGATTGGCCAGTTATTCTGCCGCCAAACAGTAGTGCGCAAGCATTACTGTGTTACAGTTTGAAGGGCATTGTAGCCAGCCAAATTACTGGGCATATGAGACTTAATAACTGATGCTTTGAGGTGATCAGCGCTATGCAATGTTATGTAGTAGTAGCGAGCGAATCGAGAGTTCTGGCGAGAGCCCATTTATTTAATGAAACTATTTATTAAAACTGTACGTCGTCGTATCCCTAGAGATTTCGGGAAATCCCTGGTATCCCCATTTCTCTGTGATAGGTATTTGGTCAAATCACTTAGCGAATTGACCTAATCTCTATTTTTATTATACATATTCCTGCGATATATACATTGTTATGACTCTAGGTCAGCAATATAATATGCGTAGTTGAAAAAACAGTTTGAAATCCTTGTGTTACAAACACAAGCTTTGCGTCACTCAAAATAGAGTAACAATGTTATTTAATTTAGATTTTATAATGTAATCCGGCTGTATTATTATACCTGCGGTAGGCTTAAGTATCTCCCCTAGCTTATTTCAGCAGAAAACCAGTTACTCTGGCATTTCATAGCTTATGACTTCCAAATCTAATCAGAGGAACGTCTACAGGCGGTTTATACATATTTTTATTTTTATGAAATCTACATGAAACAGGAGCCACAGTCGGAGGTGATGCAAAGTGAATTATATACGCGGAATTATCCCGTGCCATCGTAAAAAGTGCGTTTGCTTTTACGATCGTGTTTGGTTCTTTATATATGGGTATGTAATTTACTTTTGAACGACGTTCTCTTGTCGAAGCTAAAACATAGTCTACACATTTTCCGGAGAATTGGTAGTTCGCTGCGGGCTTAGTCTTTTGTTTTGCAAAACGATTCCGAAATAATAAGTTTTATTACAAATATTCTTTTTGGCGAAAAATAAATTTTTTAAGAAAAGCTTTTAACAAACTCGTAATCGGAAACGCGAGCAGATTAAAATGAGCCCAAACACTAGTCTACAACTATCCGTCAAGGAGTTCCATTGCCCACCTTTCGTGTCCATCATCAGATCAGCTGGCTGTCACCATAATATTCCATTGTAATTGAACTTTGATAAGTATGCAAAATTTCAACTTCGTAACACAAGAGGAAGTGGTTCTGATTCAGCTTGCCTGATTCCACCCAATCAAACACAGTTAAATACGAGACTCGTACATTGCAAGTTAAATAAAAGCTTGTAGCTAAGGCCCACCTTGTAGTATACTGAGCCCAACCCCAAGAACTCTTCAAATCGGTTTATAAATGACGGAGTTCTGAGATAACAAAAATAAAAAAAACAATCGAATTGAGACCCTCCATCTTAAACCTTCCTCCTCCGCATTAAGTTCACCTATGTACCTACAAATTTGTTTGTGAAATAAAGAATTTTGTATCTATCTATCTATTTTTTTGTTAAAGTCTGTTAAAAACCGCAAGAGCCCGCAAGATAAATAATGTTTTCCATGTCTTGAGTAAATAAATTATGGATTATGGCCCATTCTCTCTCTATGAGAGAAGGCCCGTGTCCCAGCAGTGGGAACGTGATGGGCTGATGATGAGTAAATAAATGTCCAGAGCAGGCTAGGGAAACATAATTGATTGACAAGAATTGTGGTGAATAAGCCTTATGTCATTGCAATCGTGGTATTTTGTAATAATCTGACTCGATATTAAACCCTCAGACGTCTGTAGTAGGGTCCATCTGTGACATACAGTTGTCTGACACACTTTTACCAAACTTGTTACAGTTTGATTCTTTGTCTAACCATACCGACACACAGATATGAATAAATAGAATAACAACGTTGCAAATATAGAACCTACCATTAAATGTCACAGACTTTGCTGGCTCGGCTCTCTCGAGAGAATGGAGGAAGATCTTTCCTTGAAACATGCCTACTAAGGACAACCAATCGTCGACGGCCAGTCGGTCGCCCCTAGTACAGATGGAAGGACGAGGTTGCAAAAAACCCACGAGAGCTGCAAGTTCATGCCTGATAGGAACTTGCACTGGATCGAAAGAAGTCGCATTCTTTAGTATCGGAGGCCAATTGGGTCGCTGCGCCAGCACAGATAGATAAATATGGAACCTTCTTTCTTGTGTGAGTGCGTGGTTCAACCCTATATAATCGAAGTTTATAGACTTTTGTCCTAAGACCACAGAATACTAAGGGACAGAAGCATCACTCCGCAAAGCAAATTAAAGAAATAGCGACTCTTGCTGTGACGCAATAAAATTCAATTCAGCTCGCGTAGCGCTGCATACCTACCAGTCATATTAACCTACAGAGCGCCTCTCTTTCTATCGCATAGCTCTTATCTCTTCTGACGCGGCACGTGTAACGATGCGCGACCTGCCGTCGGTGTCCGGCTATGTACTTGTAGCTTCGTACCTTCAGTGCGGAGTATGCTAGGCCTGCTAAGACAAACAATCAGAACCGACAGTTTTACATGCCCTCCGAAGCACGGTAGCACTCAGTTTTAAATACCACAGATACGGTCACCCATTCAAGTGCTGACCGCGCGAACGTAGTGTAACTTAACAGGAACGTGCACTTCTACCACACACGAAATGCAGGGAGGCTTATTGGTATAAGCCAAAGGCTAGCTAAGCCGTCCAAGCTCACTCATATCATGGGTCGGACCGTAAACAACAAACTGCCAGACAACATAACCACAGCACCAAGTTAGCACAGTTTAGCTGTATTGGCTGTAATGGCTAGGCGAGATACGCTACGAGCACTATATTGTTAAATTTACCTGTTTCTTTTTTTATTTTTTATGGAACTGAGTGATGGAACGTTGGACGGAACGATGGAGTATGGAACTTTTTTATTTTTTATGGAACGAGCAAGTCATTCGCCTGATGGTAAGCGCCACGCCTGCCTATAACACTTGCAGTGCCACCCAGCACCTTTAATACCAAAAAAGCAATGCGTAGCGTTGCGCGCATCACTCCGACACATCAGATATTAAGTCTCATATGCCCAGTAATTTCGCTGGCTACAAATGCCCTTCAAACTGGAACACTAATGCTTGCGCACTACTGCTGGGCGGCAGAATAACTGGCAAAGCTGTGGTACTTACCCAGACGGGAGGCCGTCTGGGTAAGTACCACACGAGATACCTACCACAAGTAAGACCTAATGATAAACCGTAGATTAAAGTCTTAATTTCAACAAATTGCTATTAAAGTAATTTCTATAAGAATAACATTGAACTTTTTATGTCAAATTTCTAAAAACGAAATTTCATTTTCCAAGTCAAAAATCGGGGTTTTTATGAATATAAATATAAGTTTCCTAAAAATGAGGATACTTTTATTCATAGAAAATCCAATAGGTGCTTGTACACAATGGTAGGGGTATATTTATGTTTGGCGTTCGGTTATAAACATGTCCCAATACTTTATTGAAATTATATCAAATTACACTCGCTGTAAAGATACCTGGAACTGTATAGAATTATTCCCGGGCAATACATGTTATATGGTTGGTACAGGTCGTTTCTTTTCTAGATGTGTTTATGTAACATAAAATGGTTTTATGTAATGTTCATACACACGAAAATAATATAATTCTATCTTTACTCGTGGTAGGTTTCTCGTATGCGAGAGGCCGTCTGGGTACCCACCCAGACGGCACTCTCGCATTCGAGATTTATTTTATTCAGTTGCCAAGCAGTAGTGCGTGAGCATTACTGTGTTCCGGTTTGAAGGGCATTGTAGCCAGCGCAATTACTAGGCAATATGAGACGCAACAGCTAATTATCTCAGGATGACGAGCGCAGTGCAGCGCCGCGCAGGATTTTGGAAAACTAAGTTCTGGGTAGTGCTGTTATTGTTATGGGCTGGCGTATTGCTTACCATCAGGCAAACGACCAGCTCGTCTCGTCATTCAGTTACATTAAAAAAAACTAAAATAAAGAAAAATCTATCTCTCGTGTGGTATTTGGCCAACCCTGGTGTCGGAGATTTTAGGTGACCCTACGACATGGCCTAACGACTATTGTACAACAACCGGGACCGACGGCTTGTAGTGCCGTTCGAAGCACGGTAGCGCTCAGATGTAAATACCACACTAACGGTCACCTATCTAAGTTGTGACCGCTGCGAACGTTGCTTAACCTAGAAGATCCTATTGTAATATAATAAAGAAATGTTATGGTTTTAGTAAGCAGTGTGAGAGCGAGTGTGGTTCAGTAGGAGCATGTGCGACTTTCGATCCGATGCACCCGAGTTCGAATCCCGCTGGCCCCGCACCACTGACTTTCTTAAGTTATGTGCGAATTTAACACTCGCTCTAAAACCGGTGAAGGAAAAATTGTAAAGAAAGCGGCATGTCCAAGAATTAATCACAAAAATTTAAGGACATGTGACACCCACCAACCTGGGAGAGCGAGCGTGGCGGATTATGGCCAATACTCTCTTTATGAGAGAAAACCTGTGTCCCAGCAGTGGGAATGTGGGATGATGAAGCAGTGTGTTTTATTTGGTAATAAAATCACTCACCTGTTAAAAAAGCTATCGTATCTTATCTTATAAACATTACTCGTAGTAGGTCTCTCGTACGCGGGAGGCCGTCTGTGTAGGTGTCACCGCTTTGCCAATTATTCTGCCGCCAAGCAGTAGTGCGCAAGCATTACTGCGTTCCGGTTTAAAGGGCGTTGTAGCTAGCGAAATTTCTGGGCAATATGAGAGCGTCTTCTTCTATAGACTTTGAATTTTCCCCTAAAGATACTAAATTTCCTTTTTCATTATTATAACATGGTGTAAATGGGCTCGTCACCTCTGATCTGTTTTACCGAAATCTTTTTCGTCAATGTAAATCTACAACAGTGAATAAGATTCATAGAAATTGATTTGGGTCATAAAACATAATATTATTAATTCAATTCAATTCATTTATTAATTTTCAGATATTTACAATCCATTTTGTTAGTATGAACTTACGGGCTATGTTAGTAATTGTCTCATTAAAGTTCATGTAAAATAAAATTATGTCATTTAGTCAATTCAATAATACTAAAACAATTAATTCAATAAATAATTTGATTAATAATTCATAAAATAATAATAATAATGTCAATAACAAATCATTCAATAATAATAATCAAATTAAATATTCAACCAATAAAATAACAATTCACTCAATAAATGTCACATTCACTTTCATTTTTTATTTGCATTTGATGCCCTAACCTGCATCTTAGTCCAGTGACTGAGTATCGGACCATCCGCCCTTTCTGCCACAGTGACCAGGAGGCTATTGGCACTACCACGCACCCGCCGCATCAGGGAGGCGACTCTCTTCCGCATAATGCCGTAGAAGTCATCGACATGCGCGTCTGCGAACATACCTGATGCGCTGCAGTGTCGTGGCAGCCCCAGTAACGCCCTGAATGCATTGTTGTATTGGACCCGGAGGGCGCTGTAAGCCCTTAGAGTGTAGTCGATCCAAAGGCTGCAAGTATAAAAAGATTGGCAGTATGCCCGAAATAACGTGATCTTAACCGTTTTAGAACACTTTGCAAACCTTCGGATTAACATATTGCTCCTGACTGCCAGCGCCCTACGTTCCCTCTCAATATCAACATTGTCAGACTGCGACGCGGTGACCCAATGCCCTAGGTATTTAAAATTTGTCACCCATTTCAGGGTGGTCCCTCCGAGTGTGACTGTAGGTATTTCGGGATAGCATTTAGTTCCTGCCTTGAAAACTAGACATTCGCTCTTTTTAGCATTATACCGAAGGCCATGGGCCTCCGCGTATCGCTCACACACCAACAAAAGCTTCCTCAGGGCCCTGATTGATGGGGCCAGTAGCACCATGTCATCTGCGTAGCTTATGTTATTGACAATCGTTCCATCCACAGAGCAGCCTACCATGGTGCCACTGAGCTCACGAATCAGCCGATCAACGTATAAACTGAAGAGCCTGGGCGAGGTCAACCCCCCCTGCCTCACCCCACATTCCAGTCCATACGGTTCGGATAGCGAGCCTGCCCACCTCACTACATTGTTCTGATGGCCGTACCAGTACTTAAACAATTCAATCAGCTCACCAGGCAATGCAGTGTCCTCATAAAGCTTCTTCCACAAAGCACCATAAGACACCAAATCGAAGGCTTTCGAAAGGTCAAGAAAGCAAGCGTAGACGGGCGTTTTCCTGTCCGTGTAGTATCGGACAGTGTGTTTGAGACAAAGAACAGCAGTCTCAGTAGAAAGACCCGGTCTGAAACCGAACTGAGCGTCGTGAAGAACTAGGTGTTTGTTAAGCTGTTTGTCAAGCACACTGTCCCACACTTTAGCTATGATCGTAGCCAACGATATGGGTCTATAGTTATTTATGTCGGAAGCGTCTCCAGTCCGGTTTTTTATTATAGGCACTACCACAGTCTGCATTAGGCTTTCAGGCAGATAGGTGTGGGAAATGCATAAGTTGAAAAACATGGCTAGCACCCCGGGCATGTGAACCCCTGCATGTTGCAGGTGCTCGATACTGAGGGAATCGTATCCAGGTGATTTACCACGTTTCATGTTTTTCAACACCGCCGCCACCTCCCTCCCTGTAACCATTACAAGCGCCTCCGTGGTTGGTTGCCGCGCCAGTGGTAACTCCTGCGACGGTACTAAAGGGGACTTGATGACAAAATGATCTTTAAAAAGATTGGCAATTGATGCAGACCCACTAACGCCCTCTATACTCGCCGGAAGGCTCGGCTTGCTATTCAATTTGTTTGTGTGTTTCCAAAACTTTGAAAAGTCTTTGCTATTGTGATGAGTTGCTAAAATATCCATTTTTAATTGTTGTCTATTGTCCTGGCACCATTTAAGTTTACTTTTGAAAGACTTTCTAGTATCCCGCATGGTAGTGTACACATGACCCACTTTCGGTTTTCCATACAACACCCAGTTTTGAAACGCTAGTCGAGCCTCCAAGTGCACTTGTCTGATATGTTTGTTCCACCCTATTACACATTTACTTTTCTTTTGTACTGTACTACAATAGCTAGAACATGCCGCTTCTTGTAATATATCTACAATGTCACAATACATTTTATTAATAATTGACTTATGTTCTATTAAGCTTATTAAGCTATTGCATAGCTTCTATCGCGGGCCTTGAGCGTGGAGACCGAATTCAGAAATTCCGTAACGAAAATAACCTAACACCCCCCACTCCGAATGCTATGCAATAGCTTTACCGCGGCAGTCTCCGAGTGCCACACGTCTTTTTATTTATTGTGAAACGCCAACAGTGTACATATTACTATAATATATAAGGCATTCTAAGGTTGTATTGTGCTGATATGTACACATATTACAGGTGAATACATCATTTACCATGAAACAGTGGTAAAGACAATAAGAATTATTTGCAACAATTATAGTACCTACTTGCCAGAAATAAAACCAAGTAGGTGGTACATATAAAAATGCATTCGTAGATTTAAGGCAGCTGATAACTCTTATATCAAGAAATAAAAAGTAAAACACTGTGTGTTGAAAGCTTTTGTACTTATTATAAAAACGATTCGATTTGCTGGTGGTAGGTTTCTCGTATGCGAGAGGCCGTCTGGGTGGGTACCACCACTTTGCCAGTTATTCAGTAGCCAAGCAGTATTGCGTGAGCATTACTGTGTTCCGGTTTGAAGGGCATTGTAGCCAGCGAAATTACTGGGCATTATGTGACTCAATAGCTGATTGTCTCAGGGTGACGAGCGCAGTGTAACGCCGCGCAGGATTTTGCAAAACAAAGTTCTGGGTGGTGCTGTTATTGTTATGGGCTGGCGTATTGCTTACCATCAGGCAAACGACCAGCTCGTCTCGTCATTCGGTATAATAATAATAAAAAAAGATTCGCAAAAGTTCAAAAACAATTGAGCTGTATACTTTTTAAGCTATTGCATAGCTTCTATCGCGGGCCTTGAGCGTGGAGACCGAATCCAGAAATTCCGTAACGAAAATAACCTAACACCGAATGCTATGCAATAGCTTTACCGCGGCAGTCTCCGAGTGCCACACGTCTTTTTTTTTTTGTATTAATTGGTGGACAGGAAAATTGTTACATTTAATTTACAGTAACATAAGAAACTACATGAATGACACTTCCTTCGTTAGACTTCCTTCAAACAGTAAGTTTGGCTGTTGTGTGGCAGTTACCATACTTGATAAGTCTTAAATGGAGACAAAACAGCTCCCAAAATGAACTTGTGCATGGGCGTTGAAAATTTTGGCATTTGAATGTCTATTTTCCTAGAGCACAGAATACTAAGGGACAGAAGCATCTCCGCAAAGAAATTTAAACAAATGGCGACTCTTGCTATGACGCAATAAAATTCAATTCAGCTCGCGTAGCACTGCATACCTACCGGTCATATTAACCTACAGAGCGCCTCTCTTTCTATCGCATAGCTCTTATCTCTTCTGACGCGGCACGTGTAACGACGCGCGACCCGCCGTCGGTGTCCGGCTATGTACTTGTAGCTTCGTACCTACAGTGCGGAGTGCGCTAGGCCTGCTTAGAGTTTGTTTTATAATTCGAGTTTTTTTCATCTAGTTCTTTCGTAGTCATCATTCATAATACATAAATATGGCTGACGTTTATTGATGATGCCACTTTCAACGTCGTGGTGACGTCAACCAGTGACATTGCTGGAACGATTAGGTCCAAATTTGGCCGTGTCATCGATATCCTTGTCTCAGTACTGGGTGTTATAAACATCAAATTATAAGAAACTAGCTGTGCCACGCGGTTTCACCTGTAGTTTCCTGGATAAAAAGTAGCCTATGTGTATTCAGGGTATTTAAGCTATCTCCATTCCAAATTTCACTTAAATCCGTTGAGCCATTACAGCGTGAAAAAGTAACAAATACACTTACACAGCACTTACATTCAAACTTTCACATTTATAATATTATTATATTATATAAGAAATACAAAATTTAAGTACCTCTACCCAGGAGATACGTCAAGAATAGACATCTGTTCAATCAAATTTGTCTCCAATCCAATACATTCTTCTAATAAATAGGTCTCTAGCTTTTCTGCACTCGTCGGTCGGTCTTTGTCTTGAGTTAGACTACTGAGTGCAAAATATATAACCCTACGGGATTAGCCTTCTGACCCTTCGCAGATAATTTAAAATTTGTAATATATCGTCTTAATATTCCCGGAGTCGGATCGCGCTAAAACAAAAGGCGAGGAAATGTTTATTAAAAATTTAATTAAAAACACCCTGTTCCTGTAATCTTTGAGTTTAATTATATTTGGCTTATTTATTTTTTAGCGGGCATGTTTTGGCATGTTTCATTTTGTGTTTAGAGATTACAAAATGAGCTTTTGTTCCTGCATATTTTAATTTTACCAATTGAATTTATTCAAATTATGATACTTCCGACTAAACGTACTAAACGTATTTTATACATCTTAAAGGTTAACTAATTAATCAACCCACGACCCGACCAACGTCTCACAGCTCGGCGTCCACTCGTTGTTCACAGGTGGTCATCGCGTGGTCGATGAGTTGACGGCGCGGCGTCAACGAGGTGCATGACGTTTTGGAAACAAATAATTCGTAGGTGGCGCGCGGTCCGCTTGGGACTCGCGCGTTGTCAACACGCAGTCACTGCACGGCAAGCGTAAGGGCGGCGGGTTGTCACCGAGTGGTTTATTCGCAAGCGAGCCGTTCCGGTGACGTTACAGAGTTGATAAGCGCGTGTATTGTGTAGGTATATATGGAATTTCATATAAATAATTCCCAACCGCTCGAGGCGAGGCGACTCCTACGTTTGCCTAAACGTGGTCTCCACTCTAGAACCCGTTTACACCATCGGTTATCGGTTCATCGACAAATGTGGCTGGTCCATTGCCACTTCAGCTCGCTTATTCATTAAGCTATGTCCGTCACTCTCACACAAAAACCATATTAAAGAAATAACAGGGTGTGGCAAAATTTTGTGACCCTCAGGTTAGGTACCATTTTTTTTGCAGTAAGGAAGTTTTGTTCCTAGGAAATATCGGTTGCATTTTTGAGAAAATATAAACTTTTGATTTCTTAGTAGGATTGTTAAAAAAAGGTACAGTCAGTCAAAGGTACAGAAATATTACATTTATAAAAAAACGACTAACGAGTATATGTTGGCTGATACTGACAAGTGGCGTCTCAGCTAAACTTAATCCGAGCTTACTTTCAGAGAAACTTCAAAAATCTTAATTATTTCAGCAAAAAACCTGACAATAAGTTTGGCTTCGAACTTGTGGAGTTAAATTAAAATGCTACAATTTATGGTCGCCGTTGGTCATAAATTCCCCCGTCTAATTGGCCGCGCCGAGTTGTACCACCGTAAACTCTTTTACAACTCAATAGCTTGCTTTATTAAATAGTAGACGTGTTTCTTTACTTTGACCCGGATAGGGTAGCTTTCGACCTTGTTTGTGGGCAGTTAAAAGTTTAACTCTTGGTAGGTCTCTCGAGTGAGGGAGGCATTCTGTGTAGGTACCACCGCTTTAACAGCTATTTCGCCGCCAAGCAAGCAAGCATTATTGTGTTCCGGTATGAAGGGCATTGTAGTCAGCAGAAGTAACTGGTCATGAGACTTACTGATGTCTCGGGGTTATGAGCGCAATGCAGTGCCAGTCAATAGGTACCTTTTTAAATATTAAAGTTCTTTGTGGCACTGCAATTGTTGTCGGCTAGCGTGGGGCTTACCATCAGGCGAACGATTTGATCGTCTCATGACTCAGTTCCATAAAAAAAATGTACGCCGTAGACTTTGTTGACGTAGACATAAGCGCTACGATAGCAATCATGCTACAACCTGCAATTAGGTTCTAAAAGATTTTATTTAAGTAGGGATAAAAAGTGGGTGTCCCTCTAAACTTCGACAATTCTTTATTTCGATACGACACTTACTTTGAAAAATATAGTTCGACAAGTCATTGTTTCGACTGAACATAATTCGACAAGTAATTACTTCGACAACACAAACATTCAATTTACTTTCTGGCGCTTCGCCGGCCGCTGCCGCGGCACGCTCGCTTCGCTCTCTCGGCTCGCGCGATGTGTGGTCTCTGCTCTAACATAACCTAACCTACTCTTTGAGGGCGTTTGTGTTATCGACGTATTTTCTGTATAACTAATACTTGTCGAATTATATTCAGTCGAAACAATGACTTGTCGAACTATATTTTTTCGAAGTAAGTGTCATGTCTAAGTAAATAACGGTCGAAGTTCAGAGGGACACCGATAAAAAGTGTCATTCAAACAAACATATTTGCGACTGTCAACTGATAAAACATACAAAATGCGCACAAAACATAATGCGTACAAAGTAAGGGATATGTGTAAAGCTTACGTTTCTCTCACGCACGCGGCGTAAAACTCAGGTAAGTAATTAGCGCAGATTATTGTTGCGCCCCCATTCGTTTTATACCCTTTACAATGTTAGCACTTACCACTTTATACCTTTAAATATAGGGCTTTTTTAGTACAGAGGGAAAAGTTACATATTAAACTTTTAATATGTTTTTTAAACTCTCATTTTACGAGCAATCGTTGAATTCGATATAGGCGAAACATAAAGGATACAGATATAGAGATATAGGAGTAAAAGTAAGAAATAGGGTATTTGCACGGTTTTTATCACAAGCGATGGCACAAATTCGAGCAGTTGATTGGCGTTCGATAGTGTGCACATTGTAGCATTCAGTCTAGAGCTATCTAGACTTGATAAAGCAACTGAAATTGAGAAGATTTTTGCACATGTGATCAAGCCGATCACTGACCAGAACGCCTTGGAAAGTCAAAGTCAAGTCAAAATCTATTTAATCATTTTGGCATTACAGACGCACTTATGAACGTCAAATTATCACAGTGGCTGTACCACCGTATCGGAAAAAGAACCACTACTCAGAAGATACGGCAAGAAACTGAGGGGCATTTTTTAGAGATTTTGTTAAATTTTTTGTGAAAATTAGAGATGAGGACATTGGAGTTCGTTTGGCAGAGAACACACAGGTTTGACTTTGAAAAATAGCTTTAAAAGTTATGTTTGACTATGGATTTTATTTTATTTGATCTTATTGAATTTGTATTTTGACTGACATTATTTTAATTTTATTTGACTGATTATTGAATTAATGACTTATTGATTTTATTTTATTTTATTTTAGCATGGTATTTTGTATTTTAACTGACTTTACGATTTAATTGTATATGTAAATGTTTTTTTTTTCTTTGGGCGTGTTAAACTGATTGGCAGCACCCCAATGGGACACTGCCTCAAGCGCCAAGCTTGTGCGATTTATCATAGCTTCTCTCTGAGCTCACAATTCTTCCATTCCTGACCGAGCCTCATTCCGAAAACGTCATTCCAGAAAATCGCATGTAAAACTTCGGCGTATAGCTAGTTATTTGATTATTTTATGGTTGTCATGCGTAACATGTTTTACCTTTTTTTACTCAAAGACCGTCGGAAATTGAAACATCAGGATTACGAAAAATTAGTTCTAGATTAAATTTATATCATTTATTAACCAATTCGATGAAATTTGATCTACAGTTTTATTATTCGTCATAAAAAATAACGCTCAAATGTAATAGTGTCTAAAATTGGATTAATTTCATGCCTTGTGGGCATCCTATCCCTATTAGATAGGTATTTGTGGTTTTCGACTATTCTGTCGGATTTAATTATCACGATGTGCTAAATTTGGTTAGTACAATCATATTAGAGATACTAGCTGATACCCATGACTCCGTTCGAGTTGAATTCGATTTATAGTATCTCCCTATACCTAGTCCAGTCATTTGGTAGTTTTACTAATTTTCGATCCAAATGACTGTACTACCTAAGAACGGCTGTTTTCTTAAATTTCCTTTTATTATTGTAAGACTGAAACAGGCATACTGTAGTAACATAAAAAAATTAAGATCCTGTGTGTATACACAGTAAAACAATAAAAAATGTGATAATATTCTGATTCCGTCAAAGATGCTCTGCAGGTCTTCTTCGATCGGAATAGACGGCTTACCACGAATTGCATTGCGCTCATCACTCCGACATTCGATATTAAGTGTCATATATACCAAATAATTTCGCTTCCCAGTGATTGCTTTTATCCAAAAGTACAATAAGAAAGAAAATCGTTTGAACGATCGACAACTGACACTATTCATTCAAATCATCCAATATCCTTCACGATACCCACCTGAAAGTTAACGAGCATAAGAATTAGATCCTACTCAGCTTAATTTCACGGGCTATAGGCAGTCCTTTCAGATATTTGATGTTTATGTCGGAGCATTAAGGAGGACGGTCAACAAATTAAGAGGATACCTTCGGTTGCGTCTTAAGGTTGGCTTAGTGTGGATAAGATTTAGTAAAGAGGTAATTACAGAACGCAGTAAGAAGTAACGAGACACAGATCTGCAGGGCGATCGTGTATTTTCTTATTTCAATTAGAAACTAGTTTCGATGATGGTTTTGCGACCACGTAACCCTTTCGTTGCAATCAAACGTCAACGAAAGCTCCATTTAAGTTAAAATAAGTTTAGGCAATCAAAGTTAATATCGATATCCTATAAAATTGCGATTACGTAATTTGGTTTCAATCTAAATGACAGAAACAGTTGTAGTCAAATTCCTACAATATACTTAAATTCGCAGGTTCTCTGTGTTTCAATCAAAACTATAGACAAAAAAGACGTATTACACAGTAAAATTGAATTGATAGGGCGTATTCATAACGAGTCATAGTACAATCTCGCTTTGTAAATTGGTCGGGTTAACTCCGGTTAGCTCCTTGAAAGTTATCAATAGGAACACATTGCATCGAGATAAATAGTTACGTGATCGCATTTTATCGATTGAATTAAATTTGCTATTGCACATTTACAACAGATTTACGTGATCGCCTTGCTTTTAAAGTCTTATCAAAGATTCAAGCTTTTTGATTCATCATCATCAGCCTATTACGTTACCACTGCTGGGACTAGAAAATTCTATCAGACAGAGAGAAAGAGACAGCTGGGTGAGAGAAGAAGAGAGAGAAGAACAAATAACTTTAAGTAATTCATTGGTGGAGGCTGGTTTGATCGTTTTGGGTTAACAAATAAATCTGATTGTATATACATACATAGGACAAACTATACGTCTTACGTCTTCCACGTGACATAAAGTGTCACGTGGAAGTATACCAACAATTCATAAAAATTATATTAGTACCTCTTATTCAGAACGCATTGTAGGAGTGATAATTCCGTATAAAATAAGAATAGGGTTTCCTAAATAAATTCACAACAACTTCAATTGAAGCTTGGAAACTATCGTGAATCGAAATATTCATTATACCTAGATATAAATTGCCTATCAGTCTGCCCCGAGAATCCAGGGCGTAAACTCCCGGAAGAAGAACATCCTAATTGTCCGAAACCTGGTCGGAGTTATTCCGACACAATCATAACGTGAGCGTTTAGGCGTTTTATATTTATAATGAAGTTCATTTGATTGATGAGTTATATTTATGAAAGTCAACAAAGCCGCAACCTTATCCACAACAACCCAACAATTATGGCCAACAAAACAGTCTAGTTTAACACTCTATCCGTTTATTGTTCGGCATTCTGCTCAACGCTACGGATTAATTTATTCCGACACCGCCAGATAATATTAATAAGACCCCCTGTTCCCCCTACCCTTCCTCCTTTAGCCCCCGTGTAGCATCCCCCGTTGTCTCCCCCCGGTATTTATTTCCCAGCTAATAATCTGATGGCCATCGCTCGGGAAAATTGTTTTCTTGATAGCTTGTTAACACGTAGAGTTCACTACATAGACTAGTTCAGAACCTTGTCACAATACGCAGTTTTCTGAACCCTTATATATGATATAGAAAAATGATAGAGCCTTTAATTTGATGCGGTTCGTAAGGTGTACTGTGTTTTCCAGTAGTAATTTGTCCACGATTGTTCTGTATTATTGTATTAATTTTGGTGTCAGGTATTATGACTGACATAGATGAAGGGCAATTAAATTTGTAGAACAATAAACATGCCATTTTGAGCACGGCACAAATATTTTGAAAACCTTTGACTTATAAAAGTATTTTTTGTTTCAAAAGATATCTTTTGAAGCCAAATTACCTACATATTACTGAATGTCAAAAGACGGTATTCTTTCCCAAAGTTTTGAAGAAGAGTAGAATAACTTACCCCAACGATAATGATATTTAATAGGGATGGACCAAAGGTCAAATACAGAAGGCAGTAGCTTGACACGGCACGTGTCAGGAGGTTCTTCAGTGCAGTCCTATATAATTGACTCTTGCAGGGTTCCCATAATATCACCATGATGTTCATGAGCAAGTTGATGGATGGTTAAGTAAGACATCATCATCATCAGTCCACTGCTGGACATAGGCCTCTCCAATAGCAAGCCACTGAGCCCGATCTTCGGCTTTCCTTCTCCAGTCGCTACCAGCAACCCTGAGTATATCGTCGCTCTATCTAGTCACAGGGCGTCCTACACTACGTTTGCCGATTCACCTCGACGACAATTGACGTTAAAATAAGCGCCATGACTAAACATTATCTATGTAAAGTTCTAGATGGCACTGCAATTGTTATGGGCAGGCGTGGCGCTTACCATCAGACGAAAGGCTCTTCTCATCACTCAGTGATGAAAAAAAATGTAACATGCGTCATTATATTGACAATAGTATGACGTTAAAATATACATAATGCCTAAACCACACAGAAAACGGGCCGGGAGCGTTCCGGGCCGGGGCCTAGCCAGGCCCGTTTTATGTGTGTTTTGCGCTTAAACTAGCCAAGTCAAGGAAGGAGGCTCAGAAGAAGTTGCAAATTTTTTATTAAAATTAAAACAGAATGCCCATTCCATAAATCAACGAACACGTACAGATTGACCTGACATTTAACTAAATAAAAGAGATATCTCGAAGCCTAAATTATATTGGCATTTCAATGTTGTGTGTGGCCATTAGATTAAAAAATAAAACAAAATATTTATTCATCTTCGTGTATATATTGTGTCTTTATTTATAACTAACTGCACTCCGCGGTTTTATACGTGGTTTCCCGGAAAAACAAGTAGTCTATGTGTTAATTGATACCCATGAGCGTAGCCGGTTATTAATCAAATTATTCTATTTCTATTTTATTATCTATTACTATATAATTGAATGTTTGTTATGTATAGACTCGAAAACTGCTGACTTTGATTTTCAAAGTAGCATAAGTTCCTACTTAGATTATAGGGTCCATTACATCAAAATCGGATGGGTAAAGAAATAGATACAACTATGAATAATACTTTCGTTAGATTATATTAAGTTTAAATAATATTGAAATAGAATAGATATAGATAGATAGACAATTATTTATTGCACAAACAAATTTGTGGGTACATAGGCGAACTTAATGCTAGTAAGTATTATCTTCCAGTTAACCTTTGTGTACTGTGTAGTTTTATAAGGTTGGTACCTTATAAGGCTAAGGTTGGTGCAAACAAAATATAAAATAAATTTGGAAAAATTAAAAGTTCATACAAAAATAATAACAAGATACATACATACAAATCAATAACAATATATTAAAATATAATAATAATATATATACTTGAAGATACAAATTCATAAAATAACAAGATGAAAATAAATATATAAATATATTAGATATAGATAGATTAGTCATTTTGCACTTGTGGATAATTTTAAACCCGCCATGTCTAAAGCTCCACACACACCAGTTCCCGCTGAAAGCCTTTTCGAAACGTATCCATTTGCAAAAATCCGTTCCATTACTGTGATTTATTCGATTATTCAACACTAAATTAATTATACAGCTTTTTTGTCATTCGCAGATTTAACGAGTGAAATGGCGTTCCTCGCTGTCTGTATGAATGCAGGTTAACGAAACGTCACAATCAATTGGGGATATATATTATATTATTTGGCTGGCATGTTTTTATTGAGTATTCGTAGAGTTTCTGGATTTATTGAAACTTGAAAACCGTCCTGAGAGGTGTCAATAAACTTTTTTTATATAAGGGATCTAATAGAAATTCTATTACATCCTTCACTTTAATAATAAAACTATTTTTTTTTAATTTTTAAAGAAAGAAAAGAAATAAAGAATGAAACGTTTATTTGCAACAATTAATTAACTATAAACATACAACATAAAAACAAACAGATAACAAAAAAAACATTAAAAGTGTGACATTGGGCGGGTCACGTCGCACGAATGCATCCTGACCGGTGGGCTCAGATTATCACGCAGTGGGTGCCAGAAGATGGACGACGACGCCGAGAGAGGCCGAGAAAACGCTGGCATGATGATATCGTGGCATTCCAAGAGGAATGGCTTGACATAGCGGGGGATCGGGATGCGTGGAAAGAGATTGGGGAGACCTTTGCCTAGCAGTAGGACAGTATAGTTTAGATAAAGACAGAGTTAAGTACCATGTATATAAAGATCCCGGTGCCTAACTAAGATTCTCTGTATTTGAGAATCAAAATGCGAATAATTTAGTGATTAACTGAATAATAATATTGCGTGCTAGGTCTAAATATAATACATTATAGTAACATCAGCTTACCCTCGTCGAGCATTCAATAATAATAAATTGCACATAATTCGTTTTAAGGAATTTCTCTATCGGTTTTTCACATGCAATGATAAAAAGTTGTTATGATCTATTGTTAAGAAACTTATAATAAAATGTGTGGAATATAAAATTGTCAGAAAGAAACAGGGCCTCAATTCACTATGGCAACTTGACGATTCCTTGCTTCTAAAACACGTCGATTCCTTCAAGAAACGACATCTCATTGACGCATTCATATATTCATATATATGACGCGTCATAGAGAATACAAATTTCGCAGATCTCGTTTATTAATGAAGAAATCGACGTTTCCTGAAGGTTGGAATCGCCAAGTTGGCATAGTGAATTGAGGCCCAGGAACTACAAGGACCATGGTTTCAAAACTCCCAACATCGAACAATACTTTATTTCGTCCTCGCTTTTACTCCACTCAGCTTAGACAATCAGAAAATATCGTTCAGGCTCTTATCTTATACACCTGTTTTATGTAATAACCATAATGTCGTTAATTTTTATAATATGTAAGTACTTTAGGGTTTACTACTCTCACAAAGTGGAGTTTCCTTGTACATCGATGGACACTTAACGAAAATTACCGTCGCGTCGTGAAACTTAACGCCCTGTGAAATTATGCCTTTAAATCAGCACCTTGTAGGTAATCTTTCTTAATATAATTATAAGAATAAGAATAGGAGTAAGAATATGAATAAACTTTATTGTGTATAATTAATTTTTAGAAAAAAACAAAAACCTATTTTAATGCATCTTCGAAGTCCAAGCTCAAATATCGATGAAATTTATATGGGACCACTTCGTGGCTATACTGAACCCAACGCAAAAAGAAATTTCCAAATCGGTTCATAAATGATGGAGCTCAGAAGTTAAATATAAAAAAAAACAATCGAACAGAGAACCTTCTCCTTTTTGATGTCGGTTAAAAACTGGGTACATTTGAAGGTCTTGAAATGAATATATAAAGTCATTTCGGATGTACAATAGGTGTAAAACATTATATACAAACTAGAATAATAATTAAATTTTTACTTTAGGTATTTTGTTCACTCAAAAAATTCGTTCGGACTGTAAAGAACTTTATTTATAAATTTCATTCTGTTGAATGGTTCTTAAATTGCTTACCGTTTAAAGATTTTCAATTAGATTTAGAATGATTAGGTATATATTCGAGAATATGTCGCTGTCGACGTTTGTTTATTTTATTTATTTATTATGGAACAAAAAACAGGATACCGTCGAAAAATAAATACATTATAACTGGATTTAAACATGAAGTTTGTTACTTTTCCGTATAAAATGTGCTCCATTTTAGGCCACATCATCACTTCACATCAGGCGAGATAGTGGCCAAACATAGATATCTATTAAGCATTAAAAAAAACAAAAAAATAATATAGATAAATATTGACAGTAGATAAATTAAAAATTAACTTGAGTACCCCAAGGATAGGTAGAAAAAAAGGAATGCATGAAACGCGTGCTACATCTTCGGCGGTCGCCACTTTGCCACTTTTATTTTTTTTATGTTTGTTACCTCAGAACTCCGTCATTTATGAACCGATTGGGACAATTCTTTTTGCGTTGGGTAGTTCACTATAGCTACGAAGTGATCCCATTTAGGAGCAAAATGTATAAATTTCATCGATATGTGACCATGGACTTCGAAGATACATTGAAGTCGGTTTTTGTTATTTTCTAAAAAATAATTATTTTATAACTTAAGCTAGCTAGCATCCCGGAAGACAATAATAAACTAGTCTCCTAAAAAAACTTCGAAATTCCTGTAGGAACAAGATAATTGCGGGTAAAACCAAAAAGAACAGCTAGTCTGTATTAAAATTATAATTTATCGTTCAGTTTACGACGCAGACACTTAATGAGACAATGTTTCTCAATTAGCAAGACGGGGATTTACTGAGTGCTAAAATTCTGTTGCCTTTTTCAGAGATCTAAATTTCGTAATTATGATCTAAATACATATATTATCATGGATTTAAATACCTGCACCAATGACTTATAGTTAAGTGCAGATTTTGCACGCTCGCTCTAAAACGGTGAAGGAAAACATCGTGATGAAACCCGCTAACGCGCTTTGGAGTGGTAGGTTCTGGCCGTGGTTGTAATACCACCCACCGAACAAAGCCATGCCGAAGCTCAAGCGACCTAGTCGTGTTTCAGGATGATGTTCGGTGAACCATCGGGGAGACGGGTCTGAGCAGCCGCTCAACTGCCGTCTCTGTCTAGATCTATGTGCTCCATCTTAGGCCACATCATCGCTTCACATCAGGCGAGATAGTGGCCAAACACAGATGTATACTAAGGAGTAAAAAAAAAAAATTGACGCTGTATTTGCAGTACGACCAAATAAACTTTGGTTTTCTGTCAAATAATAGCTAAAAAGCAACATAAAATTCCCCAAGGTCGAGTTTTACCAAATCTTTGTAGTAATCACACTACGCGAATTATATGCGGCTTATCACAATTCTTAAATTATGTGGTTCTATTCTCTATCCTTAGAGCAAACAAGAAAAGCTACCACACAACTTGTTAATCATTGGCGCAAGTCAAAGCTGGAATTCGATGTCCAGTGTGTCCAACTAAAAGGCGTCCAAGTTACCACGTATCGACGTAATTTCTGAGTTTATTAGCCTTCGTTAAGCCTGTTCCGAAAATATCTTACATTTATCACTCATCACCATCATCATCAGCCCATCACGTTCCCACAGCTGGGATACGGGCCTTTTCTCATAGAGAGAGTAAGGGCCATAATCGACTACGCTGGCCCAGTGCGAGTTTTGTGGATGTCACATGTCCTTGAATTTTAGTGATAAATTCTTGGACATGCCGGTTTTGTCACGATGTTTTCCTTAACCGTTTTTAGAGCGAGTGTTAAATCCGCACATAACTTAAGAAAGTCAGTGGTGCGAGGCCAGCGGGATTCGAACTCGGGTGCGTCGGAACGAAAGTCGCACGTATATCACTCAAAATAACTCAATTATAAGCTGTGTATCCATTATCCATGCATGTCACAGCGCACAATAAGCAGCCCCACCAAATGCGTGTAGACGTCGTTCGCAGCGAGGGTTTTGTAGGATTAATTAAGTATAGGGCATTTATGGCTGGAATTGCGACTGGTTGCTTTAAAATTGCTGTTGGTTTTAAAATTTTAAAGAATTAGGAAATAAAAAAATAAATTTTAAAGGCAGGGATTGACTGTGCGTTTTCAGAATACTGTCCCGACGCCTTAACCACTGGTCCACCGAGCCAACTGCTCAAGCAACCAAATTTCTTCAATCCTGGGGAAAATTCTACGTCATCAGTCATCAATGTTCATATTGATCAACCAAACAATACATTCTTTAGATTTTTGCCTATCATGCGCTAATGCATTCAATATCAAAGAATATTTTTGGGTATATTAGCTGCAAAGCCGATAACTGCTTGGGTTAAATATAGTTGAGTAGTAACCGAAACAGCAAAATTACTAAAGGACCTTGCCAGCTACCAATCAGACTATGCTGTTTGGCAGGTGGCTGGAAACAGCTGGATGAGAGTTGCCGAAAATTTCATCTTAGTGGCGTACAATACAATACATGATGAACAATACAATGTCAAGCAGTGGACTGCTATGGTGATGATAATTCCAACATAATACATGAAAACCGTCTTAGATAACAGCATGAGTGTTAAGAATCGCTAAATAGTCGCTGTACGGGGAACACTGACAGAATGACCGCGAGTCACTTTTCGGGTAACGGTGGAAATAACAATCGGAAACATTTATCATTTACACAATGACCTTGTAACCAGCCTGGCAAACGTACCTAAAGTTAACTCAACAAAAAACAAAGGGCTTAGTTCCATTTAGTATCAATTTGTCTTTGTGATGCAACCACCGTAGTCAATTAAAACTGGGCTTAAATGAATATGTTTTTAACTTTTATGGGAGAGTTATGCCACTTTATGAAAGGTATACTTGGCGAGGGATTTGGGTACATTACATAAGTGTACCTACTACTATACGGATAGGTTTATTGTTATTAAAAATAACGTAAGTATTATTCATATTATCATTACTAACCGGCTACTTACCGGCTTATTCTCGTGAGTGAAGCCGGTTAGTAAATAATAATACACATAGGTACTTCAGTGTTTCTCACTTTTCAATATTAATTTGACCTACCTTTTTTATGTAACTGAATGACGAGACGAGCTGGTCGTTTGCCTGATGGTAAGCAATACGCCAGCCCTTAACAATAACAGCACCACCCAGAACTTAGTTTTGCAAAATCCTGCGCGGCGCTGCACTTCGCTCGGAGACAATTAGCTGTTGAGTCTCATAATGCCCAGTAATTTTGCTGGCTACAATGCTCTTCAAACCGGAACACAGTAATGCTCGCGCACTACTGCTTGGCGGCAGAATAACTGGCAAAGCGGTGGTCTTCCATACAGACGGCATCTCGCATACGAAAAACCAGCAAAATTACTGTAGGTAT
This sequence comes from Petrophora chlorosata, assembly GCA_951640565.1. Taxonomy (NCBI): domain Eukaryota; kingdom Metazoa; phylum Arthropoda; class Insecta; order Lepidoptera; family Geometridae; genus Petrophora; species Petrophora chlorosata. Next base: position 16,116,978 of record OX621196.1, on the reverse strand, counting down.
GATATAATGGTACAAGGAATGACTTAATGCTATTTAGCATTATCTACTAGTCTTTCAGATCGTGAAAGATATATGGCGGGCCTGCGGTTATGTTTCGAGCAAAATGTATTTTTTTTATAGAACTGAGTGAGAGACGAGCATGTCGTTCGCCTAGTAAGTACCACTCCTGTCCATAATAATTGCAGTGCGACCCAGAACTTTTGATACCATAAAAAACACTTCGTGGCACTGCATTGCGCGTATCACCCCGAGACATCAGATATCAAGTCTCATACGCCCAGTAATTTCGCTGACTACAATGCTCTTAAAAAGAAAGAATTACCTAATCATTTATAGACAACTAAATCGTATTCAATCAAATTCAAATACAGTTTTAAAACAATTTTATAAAACAGTATACCTAAGTGTTTTTGTAGACATTTATAAAAGAAATGAAGTCTTGAATAAATAAATTCTTGATTGAAATAATACAACAGCCATTCGAAAGAAAGCTTTTACAAATTGTTTAAGAGGATTAGTTTCCAAAACAGAATAAGAAGCCAAGAATAATTTAATACCTCTTACCTTCAAATTGACCAAAAGTAAAACTTTGTGATTTAAATTTGGTTTATACCTGTTTCCTGGCATAATTAGGTAGCCTTTCTGGGATGAAAAGTATCCCATGCAAGTCCGACTTGGAGTCAGACCATAGTCTATCACTTGTGCAAAATTGTATCCAAATCCGTTCAGTAGTTAAGACCTGCCCCCCTACCCATATGTCCCTCGAACGCCAATCGTATATCGCGTTGAGGTCAAATTAAGGTATAGCTTCACTACGACTAATGAGATACGGTCTAATTTATTGTCGATTCAGCAAGAAAGCGAATAAAGCGCATTCATTTATACCAAAATCCGATAACTACAAGTTGAGATAAACTTAATGAGACAATCTATGGCACCATAAGACTTAGTCGCATTGAATCCACACCTTAATCTGAGCTCAACACGATATGCGATTGGCACTTGAGGGACATATGGGTACGGGGGCTGATTGATAAAAAGCATCCTTACATAGGTACAAACTTTGCATACAAAATATTTGTAGACTAAAGAAATAAATAAATACAACGATCACAAACATAGATCCCGGCCCCTAACTAGGATTCCGTATATCTAGAAAACCAGAAAGTATGAGGCGCCAGATGTACGGCAAGCAATTGTCATCAATTTGTGCTCTCAATTTCTCCTGCTCACACCAAGCGCTTTGCTTTGACCTGCATAATGCGAAAGCCCAAGGAATGGAACTCTCTGCCGGCATCTTTGTGTCCAGATAGCTATAATCTGGACGGGTGTCTTCAAGACAAGAGTGAACAGGTTTCTTCTAGGCGAGCGTGCTACATCTTCGACCTCATCGTCACTTAACAACAATGCAAGCCTATAATTAATAAAAAAATGAGGACACACAACACTCAGACACAAAACAAATGCTTATGATTTTTTTTTTCTAAGCAAAAACATTGGTCCTGACGCGGGAATCGAACCCGCAACCTCAATGGTGTATGTGATTTGGGCCAACCTGCCCAACCACTACACCACAGAGAATACGAACGTAGCTCCTAGAAACAAATACTTTAATTTTGTACAAGCTTTCTCTAATTGAGTAAACGTAACAATAATACTCGAAGCATCCAATTATACGTATTCTGAGGTACAGTCTATTCCAAATACATATTGGTATCATGTCATAATCAATAATTTCTCGTTTGCTTTTTGCAAATATTTTATAATTCAAAACATTATAGCGACATGGTGCTTTAATGTTAACATTAATAAACCAGAACCTGTACCAGAGTCAGGCAGGGTTAAAGCAATTAATTTGGTGGCTAGAGGTATGTTATGACTTCAATAACACGGAAGTGTCAATAATAATAATATTAATTTAGCATAATGTATATGTTACTGTAAAGTTGTAAATACCGTTAGATTATAATCTATCTCGCGAGATTATAAACTGTCGAAAGATTGTTGTGTAACATATTGCTTACAATTTAACGCATTATTTTTCGGTAGATTATAATCTATCGAAGTGAAACTGTTAATCATAAACATACGGGAATATATTCGAGTAAAACGTTCGCCTGATGGTAAGCGCCACGCCTGCCCATAACAATTGCAGCTACTCAGAACTTTTAATATCACAAAAAACTAATTGCGTAGCACTACATTACGCTTATCACCCCGAGACATCAGATATTAAGTCTCATATGCCCAGTAATTTCGCTGGCTACAATGCCTTTCAAAACGGAACACAGTAATGCTTGCGCACTACTGCTTGGCGGCAGAATAACTGCCAAAACTGTGGTACCTACCCAGACGGCCTCCCGCATACGTGGGACCTACCATGAGTGAAATAAAATGGTTTAAAATGTTATTACGTGATGGACACATTATATTATAATCTTATACAATGCCAAGCGTGATGCCGATGGAGTAAACGGGTTCTAGAGTGGAGACCACGTTTAGGCAAACGTAGTGTAGGACGTCCTTTGGCTAGATGGAGCGACGACCTGCGCAAAGTAGCTGGTAGCAATTACATGAGGAGAGCCGAAGATCGGGCTCAGTGGCGTGCATTGGGAGAGGCCTTTGTCCAGCAGTGGACTAATACAGGCTGTTGATGATGATGATGAAGCGTGATGCGTTCCGCACTCACCTTGAAAAAAAACCTTCAAATGTAGCTGGAACTTGTTTCTTTTGTTTTGTGAGTTGAAACCATAATTGGACTACTCCAACTTGATTACGAAGTGAAGAAGAAAGAAGAGTGGAACGCCTTGCCGTCGTCTGTGTTTCCACATACAATCTAAACATGTTCAAATCAAGAGTGAACAAGTACTTACTATGTAAGCGTGCTACATCTTGGACCACATCGTTGCTTCCCATCAGGTGAGATCGTGGTCAAACGCTGACCCAGTCTGATGTAAAAAAAAATTGTATCACCCGTCAATGATCATTAATAATAGGTTAAAGTGGGTCCAACAATTAGAAACAAGTATTAAATATAGGTAATATAACAGGGTTTTTGCTTGATTTTCCTCTTAAACTTACTATTTAATATTTGAAAGTAATTATAAAATTATGAACTGCAGTCAAAGTGGTGTCCAGTAGACTACTACGTCAGTGGAATTGTAAAAATTAGGGCACGTCAGTCGCAGAGGGTTAAATCAAATCTTGAACTCAAATATTCATATACATTGCTCAAATTTCAATACACTTCAAAATCGACAAATATTCCGCAAACGATTTCCAAAGTTCAAATGTATAGCAGTCATCGGAAAAGTTGTGGCTAATATTTTACATGTAGAGCCAAATCACACATTGTGCAATCCACTGGCACTCCAACGGCTCAATTTGCCCACAAAAATCCAACTTTTCCTAACAACTTCGCTAACTAGATACGCAAGTGCCATATTTTACAATCTTTACGCTGACGTACAGTCAACGACAAAAGCCGCTGATCATTTTAAATTTTTCATTAAACAAAATGAGACAGTCGAACTGCTAATATATTTGTTTAAGGTGTTGGTGTGGTTTATGATACATTTAACAAGTTCAGAGACTTTTGTCGCTAATTGTACCTCTCAAGTCCTCAAAATATACCAAAATCAACCCGAATAAAGCAATCAGACTAAAACTTTTCGAGAAATTCCAAATTAAATTTTCAAAAAGTCGGCGTTCGTAATCAACTCAGGCCCAGATGTGAATATAGGGGGTAAAACACACCCCTTACTACCCCCGGTTCAGACATACAGCTGAATTATGTAAAACTTTTAATTGTCCCTTTAGCCTCACCTTCATTAAAATTGGAGGTTTATGTTGGAACACTGAATCTTGTGCTATGATATATTTTAATTATATCTAGTGCTTTTGCGTAAATTACGCTTAAAAATCTTGGCGATGTGGTGGTCGCTCATCGACAAAGTGCCAAAAATTAAAGTGACGAGACGAGCAGTACGTTTTTTTTGTTTTGGCAGTTGGGGGAAATCCTCATGGACACCCGATAATGGAGGGCCCGGGTAGACTTACTTGACTTGACTAAAACCTCCGTCTGCTCTGATCTAGTCTGCTGCTATTTCTTTTGTAGCACCATTTTAATCTATGCTATGAATATTTCTTTGAAGCTACGTGATAATTATTTTATTTCTTTCCTTTGACGAGCAGGACGTAAGCCTGATGTTTAGCATTACGCTTGCCAATGCAACAGTTGCAGCACTACCCAGAACTGATTCGCAATGTAAACAATATCTTTAGCGTTACCATTAATGTTTCAATAAGATGTGCGAAAGAGAAGGAATGAAAGAGTTACGCATAAGTTAGAAAGAGTGAAAGGATTGTAAGTGAAAAACGTAACAACACGAAAAGTTTGAAAGAGATGCAGAGATGTGAAATAGTACAAGTATGAAAGAGTAATATAGATAGCGTGTGAAAGGAATGGAATGATAATTTAGGCCTAGGAGTAAGAGGGAACGTAAATAAAAGACAATTAAAATGAACGTCACGTTTAATTCACCTTTACAGCAAAGTCCTGCGCGATATATCTTATTTCTAAAACATCAACGCTATTGTACAAGAAAGCCTATTCTCTGATCGAACCTTATCGACGTCTACAGATAATTTCAATTTATTTGACAGATGAAAGGGAAAGAGGAACTTTTATTTTCTTCGAATCTTGTCACAAAATATCACCGAGTAAATTTCTTGGAAGGTCGTCTCAGACACCTACAAATGTCGTTACGCTGATTTTTTGATAGAAAATACTCAGCGCACAAATTGAATGTTGATTGTATTATAATGTCTCGTAAGTTTTATAGAATTCAACGAATATTGGCAATTTGTGTATGGAATTGTTCAAAATTATATAAACGAGTTCGCTGGCTCAAATTATAGTAGATGAAATGAAATAAGGTTATCCAATTGCTTACTTTTGTAAGGAAGGAAGTAGTAAAGTATCAGGGTACCACACATCCAAAAATTATGCACAAAATTAATAGTTTTTATTAAGCTTTGTGGTGATTAGGGCAGACCATGGGCAAAGCCGCTGCATTACAAGCTTACTACGGTTAAGTCAACGGTTTGCTGGTGGTAGGTTTCTCGTATGCGAGAGGCCGTCTGGGTGGGTACCACCGCTTTGCTAGTTATTCAGCCACCAAGCAGTAGTGCGTGAGCATTACTGTGTTCCGGTTTGAAGGGCATTGTAGCCAGCGAAATTACTGGGCATTATGAGACTCAACAGCTAATTGTCGCAGGGTGACGAGCACAGTGCAGTGCCGCGCAGGATTTTGCAGAACAAAGTTCTGGGTGGTGCTGTTATTGTTATGGGCTGGCGTATTGCTTACCATCAGGCAAACGACCAGCTCGTCTCGTCATTCAGTTACATAAAAAAAAAGTCTCGTCAATCCTTAACTTTGGTATTTTGTGCGTTGTATTTATATTTGTATTTGTTTTTATATTTTCATATTGGTATATTAATGATACTTATTATCAGGGTTACGGTGGTCATGGGTTAACAGAATGATAAAGAAACACCTTTCGGAAAACCTCCTTTCACTCACCTTAGACGAAGTAAGTTTGAATAGTTTTAAAACTTCGAAATTCAAACACGCTGTTAATAAAATTATGCTTGAACAAGTAGTGTTCAAGTAAAATATGTGAACATGAACAAAGGTTCGTAAGTTCCAGAAACTTCGTAGACTACAAAGGCTCAAAGGTTGGTATCGTGGTTCGAGGACCATTTTCTGTTTATATGTGAACTTAAAATACCGGTATAAAAAAGGATGATGCTGCCATATTTAGTCCAGAAATGGTGTGTCGGATGTGCAGAATTAGTGAGACCTGAAGGCATACAATAACAGACAGAAATGATCATACATTTAACACAGGTTAAAACGCAGGTTAATGTCGGGTTAAATTATTTAATTTTAACCCGTCATTTAATGTTTGCCCAAGTGGCCCTTAATATAAAATAATATCAGTCATCCGCATCTGTCTGTATATTCAATTAGTAGGGATAACAAATGTTGGATTTAAATGCAATTTTTACCATAAATTAAAAAAAAATGACGCCCTACGATCACATACATAGATCTTGGCCCCTAACTAGGATTCCCTATATATAGGGAACCAGGACCTATGAGGAACATGGTCCCACAACACCCAGACACGATACAAATGCTTGCGCTTTTTGTTTTCTGAGCACAAACATTTGTCCCGTTGCGGGAATCGAACCCGCAACCTCAGTGGTGTATGAGATTTGAGCCAACCTGCTCAACCACTACACCACAGAGGCCGTTAACTTTTTATGAACTTTGACGGCAGCTACACTCATGTGTATAATATTTTTTAATGTAAATAGCAAACTTGAAAGCCGGAGTGTGCCACTATTACTACTATGATTTATTTTCAATCCTCTTTATTGGCAGTGTACTTTACTTCTCTGCTACAAAGTAATGTATTGACATCATTACAAAATATAAGGGTTATGCAATCTTCGCTCTTGTATGTTATTTATTAATGCTCACCACAAGGGTTGACATTGAAGAATGACCTTTCTATACTCGAGTGAATATATGAAATGATTCATATATTTAGGCTGGTATTGACCACTTTCGTAAATGGTTTTTTCTGGCACAGTTCTATTTGACCTATAGAAATTGTACTAGCACTTATATTCCGAAGTTGCAATAAGATATGACTTTTCTTTTTCGAGTAACTGGTACACTATAAACCGTTCATCGGTTTATAGTGTACCCTGGTTTTGGAAAATAAAACTTTTCCGCTATAAAGTATATTTGACATCATCGGACAACACCATTTTCCAACAGAGTACGAGTACGAAAACAGAATGGAACTATGGCAGAACTCGTGTTCACTTTGACTGCCGAGTTCTCTGTGTGTAAAGATCAAAAGCATCGCATAGATTACAGTGAACGCGGAACTTAGAACTGAGAAGTCTTACTGTGGTAGCGGCGGCTAAGCAAGCAGTAGAGGTAGATAGATTTCTTTAAGTCACGCGAAGCAAAATAAAGAGTCTTCTGGATATGCGTTTGATACTGGAGACAGCGTTGCTATGAAATTCTTCTTTTAGTGCGCTTATCCACTTTTTTTTTGAAAGTTTCGTTCAATCGATTTTTACGGATGACGGACGTGCGACAACGTTATTTCGTTCTCGGTGACGGCGGTGGTGGACAAGCGCACTTACTGTCACTTTTTGTTTTGTTTTTCGTTGTTTTGGTCACGGTCAGATAAGTTGATACTTGACTAGCTGCGCCCCGCGGTTTCACCCGCAGTTTCTCGGAATAAAAAGTAGTTCATGTCCTTTTCCAGTACCTACATACTAAATTTCATCACAATCCGTTTAGTAGTTTTTGCGTGGTCAAGTAACAAACATCCATCAATCCTCACAAACTTTCACATTTTTTATTTTATGGAACTGTTGAGACGATCAAGTCGTTCGCCTAATGGTAAGCGTCACGCCTGCCCATAAATAACAATTGCATTAGTAGGATATGGGTTCGAATTTCCAAGAGAATAACCACTCAATCTAAGTTTATGCCTGTATTGACGATTGAAATGTATGATTTAAAGCTTCCTTGTGAACGGCAAGTTGAAAGCCAGTCACGCCAGTAAAATAAGCAATCAAGTCGAGCATTCGTTTGGCACGTGGCAAGCTTGGAAATAACAGAATGAACTGAATAAGTAGATACATTGTACAGGGTGAGACGACACTAGCGGTGTTTTAAATCGAGCCCTGCAACGCGCGGCGAACTTCGGTTAGTAAGTATTAAAAGAGTGCTTTACTTGGTACTAGAACCGATATTTGAAAATTTGAATAAAATGTCACCGCAATATTACAGCAGCGAATCACGTAACACCGAAATATCAAGACCACGAATAATTCTACAGCGACAGTTTGTGATTGGCTTTGGCTTATTCTTTTTTTGGCGTGTCGCCGGCCGCTGCCGTGGCACGCTCGCTTTGCTCGCTCAGCTCGCGCGTAGCGGTGCACCAGTAACCTCTCCTGCACCAGTAAACTCCTCCTTGCTTCGCTCGTCGTTGTACCTATGTATGACTTATCCCTGAAGTTGCGCTGTAGAATTATTCATGGTCTTGATATTTCATTGTTACGTGATTCGCTGCTGTAATATTGCGGTGACTTGCGATTCGAATTTTCAAATTTCGGTACCAAGTAAAGTAACTGTATTAAATAACTGGTTTAATTTTTTTCAATCTTGGAATGTAGTTTCTTTAGATGATAAGACATATGGTACTCTTCATCTCAGAAATAGCAACAGTTCCCTCGGGAGCAACTATAAGCCAAATTCTACGCAGGCAGAGTCGCGGGTTTTGTTTATTAATGTTTTTGTTAATTATGACCAAATCTCAAGCACTCTGTATCAATTCAAGTAAAATTTAATCAAGTACAGCACGCGACCTCTCACGCGATACCCGCGTCGGTCATTGTTAGCAATTACCACGTCGATTGGAATCATTATATATTTATAAACCTACAAAAAATACCGAAATTGCCTCGTGGTTAAAGCCCGAAAAGTTTCTGGGTGACCCGAAGTCAACTGAAGGGGAGAAGAGAAAATTAATCGGAGACTTGAAAAATACTTCAAAAAAAACTTACAGTTAGTATTCAGTAGCAACAGTCAACAAGGTTTCAGATAAAGCTGCCAGCAGTTTCTAATGATAAAGAATAGATGGTAGATAGTTCTCTTTTATATATGATAGATCTACGTTTGCCCACCATCTCGCCTGATGTTAAGCAACAATATGGCCAAAGATTGAGCACGTAAATCTAGAAGATACATATATATTCACTCTGGCCTTGAATATACCCAGATAGTAGTTATCAGGAAACATAAAAGACGGCAAGGAGTTCCATTCTTTAGCAGTACGACTTAAAACTTAAAACGTTTTCTTAGGGTTGGCGGAATGTCTACTAAGTAAGGGTGATATTGAGCCGATCTTCTACTCATCCCGTGGTAGAAGAGGGAGGGTGGAATTAAGTCGTGAAGCTCTTGTGCACATTCACCGAAATATATCCTATAAAAATTTGATAGACATGCTACCTTACATGGATGCTCAAGACTATGCAGCTTTGTAGCGACCAGTTGTACCAGTTGTAGGTACCACTGCTTTTCCAGTTATTCTAACGCAATGCAGTAGTGCGCAAGCATGACTGTGTTTTGATTTAAAGGTCCGCAAATGACGGGGCATTACGAGACAAGAGCCATTGTCGCGAGGTGACGAGCGCAGTGCAGTGCCGCAGTGGATTTTGCATAACAATGTTCTGTGTGGTACTGAAACTGTTATAAGCAAGCGTGTTGCTTACCACCAGGTTGTCTGGAAGAGATCGCTTTCAGCGTTAAGACCGCCTATTGTTACACCATTGTAAACATTTAACTTGCACTCAGTTTCTATCTTTAAGGCGAATAATAAAGTGTTTATCTATCTATCTATTACTCTCAAATCCGGGGCGTCGTACATAATACATAAATGACAACAAATGTGTCCCAACTATCGATCAGCATATTGAGCCATATTAACATTCATTATCAACCAAAGTTTTATAAGGCAAGTATATTTACACTGTCTAAGCCATCCTACCCAATGTAAAGTCTGGCATTTTGCCTTCTGATCGACGTTTTGACAAGGGTGAAGACACCGTTATTGATAATGCATAGAGTTTCAAGTAAGTGGGGTCAACGATCGAGCATTTGATTTGCTCGTAATTTGGTTCAGTTGTTGCGTACAGTGGTGTACAAAAAGCTATGATTCTATATATATATATATATATATATATATATATAGTATTTTTTTAGACATTGTAAAATATTCTTTTTCTTTACTTTTTTTTACTTAATAGATCTATGTTTGGCCACTATCTCGCTTGATGTGAAGCGATGATGTGGCTTAAGATAGAGCACATAGATCTAGAGAGAGACGGCAGTTGAGCGGCTGCTCAGACCCGTCTCCCCGATGGAAGAAAAAGAAGAAGAATGGAAGATTTAAAAAAAGAGACATCCCCGCAGCGTTTCTTGGTGCTATATTCTCTAGCGGGCGTATTTCCGAAGCACTGCACTGGTACAGTCAGTTATTGCATTTCTTTTCTGGGCCCGGACTTTAATTTGACTATGGGAAAGAAATGGATAGACATGCTTACCTTTTTTTTTCAAATACATGTTATTTAAAGTTACAATTTAAACGTATTTTAATTGATTGTATTATGTGTGCATGACGTTGAAAGGTGCATTTTTTGTGCCTGTTTAATAAATATATATTTATGAAAATATAATGCACGTTCGCAAAAACTTTCAAAAATTCAAAGCAAATAGTGACCATCATAACATAAACACTAGAAATAAGGATAGGATTGTTGTACCTAGATATAGACTGACTAAAACGAATAAGTCCTTTATGGGCATTTGCGTATGTTTTTATAATAAAATTCCAAAATGTTTAACGGAGCTCACAGAAAGTAAATTCAAATTACGCGTTAAGAATGTTCTAATGAGAAAAACATACTACACTGTTCGTAATTACATAGAAGACAAAGATGCTTAGAACATTCCACTTCTGCAAAGTATCCAACTGGTACATAAGAAACATAAAATTATATAAAACCCCAAAAAATTGTAACAAATCTCTAAAAAAATATGCTCCTCAGTGTCTTGCCGTATCTTCTGAGTAGTGGTTCTTTTTCCGATACGGTGGTAGAGTCATTGTGATAATTTGACGTTCATAAGTGCGTCTGTGATGCCAAAATGATTAAAGAGATTTGGATTTGATTTGATTTGAAATATTCTTTGACTTTTGACTTTCTTAACAGTTTCATAAGCAACTGACACAATGTATCATCATCGTTTGTGCATACGTGTACACCTAACATAACAATAATTAACTAAGCAATCGAAGAGTTAAGCAAAACAGAGTTCTGAAGTCCGCAACAAACGTTAGCAGGTACATAGTGCTTTCACCACCGCGCCGTCACCATCAATATTTCAGCTGCCGTCGTCTGCCAGTCATCGGCTTGCGTGTGGAGGTGCCGATAATAAACTTCACCTGAAATACCAAGTATACACTTTAGTACTTTGTCGCAATAGATTTTTAAATACCAAGGTATTTGAGAGAAATAAAAGTCAAACTAGTGATTATGATATGGCACTAAAGTGTATACTTATTATTGATGCTATCGTACCTTGGGCCAGCGAGCCTCGCTCGGTATTGAACTATCTTTTTTTATGACGCCTTTAATATTTTGAGCTCATTAACGGTTTTGGTACCTAGCTATTAATATAAATTAATGTGTTTGCTACTGTTTTGTTATTCCTTTCCATCCAAAGATTGTATGGACAAGATCGCTTTGAGCGATAAGACCGCCTATTGTCACACCATTGTAAACATGTAACGTAAAAACTACATCATGTAAAAATAAAAGTCAATGTTAAACTTTCTAGCGGAAGGCCTGTTCTGCAGGAATCCGCTTTGGAATATACCACATATATAATTTATATATATATATATATATATATATATATATATATATATATATATATATATATATATATCAACAATAGTATCAACAATATAACAATAGTAGCATACAAATATTGCTGTGTCCTAATTTAAAGGCCATAGTTTCAATCGAAATTACTGGGAATTATGAGACAAATGAAACAAAATTTTTTTAATCAGTTTTGGCATCACAGACGCACTTCCGCGCTTGACGAGCGACGACGAAGTAATTGGCAGGGGTGGTGCTTGCCATTAGATGAACGGCTTGCTTGTCTTGTTATTTAGTTGCAAGAAAAAATCTCTCGATATAATACACTGCAGTTCAAATCCCAGCTCGGTACTATATCGATCACTAAAGTTAAGAATGGATTTTCCCCTAAAAACGGCGAACAAACGTCTGCTTATTTGTGCTTCGATCTCAAGAAAGGGATATATTTAGAAAATACGGAATCCTCACTTCCTAATAAAATCCGGAAAGAGATTTACGAACTCCATATAAAAGTACGAGAGTTTTATTTTCACCAAAACTTAAATAGAGCTCCATTTACAAAACTAAAAACGCCATGAATCTTATTAGTTGTCAGAATCGTTAACTGAAAAACGGTTAGAAAAGAAATACTCAAACTTTTGCTCCCTAAGAAAATTACTCCGTAAATATTTCATGTTTTCGATTGACTCCGCGAACTTTCAAGTTAGTATTGCGAGACATTATGCAGAAAACTCGTCGGACTTCGCTATTCACGCCTATCTGTTTTTGTACGTAGATCTTGGCCCATAACTAGGTTACAGGAGCTATGAGGACATGGTCTCACAACACCCAGACACGAAACAAATGCTTGCACTTTTTTTTTCTGTGTACAAACGTTTGTCCCGTCGCAAGAATCAAACCCGCAATCTCAGTGGTGGATGAGATTTGAGCCAACTGCCCAATCACTTAAGCTATCTACCGTTTTCTTAGGCCTCATGTTCATACACGACTTTTTGCCGCCAAAATTTACAGTTATTTAGCCGTGTGTAGACTCGGTCATTTAGTGTTGTATAAATCACTACGGAAGTTTTTTGTCAGATACGGTGGTCAAATGACACAGCCTTGCCTCTATACACAGTGTCGATCAACGAAAAAACGTGTGTGAACAAGTGCCCTTATAAGGTGCTACCATACGAATAGTAATTTTTATATGGACTAAGTATTTTCCTGCCAACGCTTTTGTTGTTTTACTTTACGAGCTACATAGCAAAGGTGACGTGAAGGCTCTTTTAGATGAGATTGTACCTACATATTGCAGTAAAACTATGATCTGTTTATGTATGAAACAGTCAGACAGAAGCAATGCTCAGCAATGAAATTGTTATAGACAGACGTGACGGGAGTGCGTCATAGGGTGACGACGTACGACACTGCTGCAAAACAAAATGCTAGAAGTGACATCATGTCATAATACAACTTAATTTTTTATAGCGTAAGCTGCGCCTAGTGTGTCGTGCCTGTACAAACGCCGATACGACATTTTTCTTCAATATCAAAAAGATATCGCTAAGTGAGTGGAAAGAACGTAATCTTTGCTTATCTAAAAAGGAATATTCAATTTCTAAATAATCTCCTGTGCCTTCAGAATATTGTGCCTATTTTATATTTTCACTTATTTTTCTTAATCTTTCTCAGAATCCGCTTACACGTTGAAACCTTTGTAACGTGAACGAGCAAAATCCCGTTCATACGAGTTGGTATAGTGCCCGACAGGAAATATGTCATGCCACCTTTAAAAAAGGAACACCAGTTTGTAAAGCTCTTGTATACGGTAGTTTGAAAGTCGAACTTTTTGAAGAGGATAAGCGTTAAAGCGTGTCCAAAAGGAGGCAGCCTGCCAGTCTTTCCTGGGATGGGTATAACATCTGAATGAAAACTGGTGGTAACGACCGTTGATGTATCAATCTCCTGTTCAAAGTGTCAAAATACACACTTCAAAATACAACTTGCATCGACGTGTTACAGCATTGGTGCAAGAAGCCAACCAGCCATACCTCTGTCTTTTTCCTATAGGATTGGTCATTGGAGGATGCGCGGCGCGGCGATCAATTTCGTAGCACCCATGTAAAAATTTACACGCAACTGGCACGTGCATGGGAATCTGTGGTATTTGTTATTAGTACTTTAAAAGTTGTCTTGGGACTTTGTTATCGTTTATTGTTTTTTTTTTCTCAGCGCGCCATATTTTTCGGCCAGCACTATAGCTGCTTACCCCTGGATAGCAGTTTCATTCGAGATTTATGTCAAAATAAAAGGCGTTTTGTGCTTCTCCGCGTACTACAAGATTTGTAGGAGCTGTAAATTGTCATCTATCAGATAATCAAGGCTCTCTACACGGCCTTTAGAGCCGTGCATTCTTTGTGAGTTTGTTGCCTTCAGCGGGTTTTACGATTTCATTATTGTAGGAGATAGGAGAGCATCGTGTTTTGATTATTTGTTTGTTGACCGAAACAAGAGACGCGTGATCTCTCTGAGAATGCTTGAGTAAGGATGTCTCAGTAGAACTATTATTTTATTCTGTGGTTTAGCCGGAAATCTTGACGATGTTTGAAAATTAAGATCCATCAATCAATCAATCAAAAGTTCTTTATTCAATTTTGTTGTCACAGACGCACTTATGAACGTCAATTATTACAATGGCTTTACCACCGTATCGGAAAAGGAACCACTACTCAGAAGATACGGCAAGAAACTGAGGGGCATATTTTTTAGAACTTTTGTTACATTATTTTATGTTTGTTTTTGACAATATTATTTTTCTTATGTGCCAGTTGGCTACTTGGCAGAAGCGGAATGTTCCATGAATCTTTGTCTTCTATGTAATTACTAACTGCATAGTATGCTTTTTTCATTAGAATATTTTTCACACTCAATTTGAATCTACTTTCTGTGAGCTCCGTTATACATTTTGGAATTTTATTGTAAAAACGTACACAATTGCCCATGAAGGACTTATTTGTTTTACTCAGTCTAAACCTAGGTACTGCAACTCTATCCATATTTCTAGTGTTTATGTTGTGGTGGTCACTATTCACCTTGAATTTGTGCAGATTTTTACGAACATACATTATATTTTCATAAATATACAGAGAAGGTAAAGTTAATACATTAATTTGATTAAAGACTTCTCTTAATGATTCGCGAGGACCCAACTCATAAATAGCTTTATGATATCGATTGAAGATAACTCTTTAATACATCAATTTCATACAAGAAACGTGCAAGCTACTATAATCACTATATCTAAATAGTTTAAAACAAAGTATTTATTTCCGTCAGCCTATCTATTTGTTTGCATATTTCTTGATGACCACAAAAGGTCACCCATCCAAGTCGTGACTGTGGCAAACGTTTCTTAACTCACTTTATCTGTAACGAGTGGCTAGGCACGCTATTTTATGAATGCTACAAAAAGATCATTTAACTGAAAAGTACGGAACCAAAAATGAAAAGCAGAAACTGATAAAACATATAATACCGAACCAGGTATATCGTGAGCCTAATGATTGTAAATTACATTTTATTATATATTTTTATTTTTTTGAGGGGGGGGGGAATGCCGATGCATTGCCCTTCTGCCATGGGGGTGGCAGAAGGGGGTGTGTGGGGCTTGAACCCACTAAACTCGCCCCGGCAGTCAGGCCACTACGCCTGTGGAGGGGTGACCTTGCTCACCAAGGCCACCCCCCAGACGATGTTTTACTATACATATTATAACCCCAAATTACCCTATTCAATACAATAATGACACATAATAAACATTTTCAGTGGTTTTATTTTATACAATGGTTGGGTCGTGAACTTGCTTTTGTTTGCGACAATTTTTGGATTTATGACAAGCTTTTATTTAACTTGCAAACTTTTAAACCTTGAATTTTGCTGTTTTGAGCCGACCTGCCCAACCACTATACACGATTGAGGCTGTCATCAGAAACAATGCAAGTACTTAATTATGTCACGTAGGTCAGCCCTCGTACCAACATGTCTCACAAGTATCAATCGTTTATCATGTTGAGCTCAGAAAAAGGTGTAAATTCACTGCAACAATGTTTTATGATGGCACATATTGTCACATTAAGTTTGTCTCAACTTGTAGTTGGTATAAATGAACGAGATTAATTAGATTTCTTTCCTGAGTCAACAATAATTAGACCGTATCTCATTAGTTGTAGTCGCAGCGCTATACCTTTATTTGAGCTCAACACGATATACGATTGTCGCTTGATTGACAGATGGGTAAGGGGTAGGTTAAGGGATCAGGTTAAGTTATCTGATCCAACGTCTAGCCATGTCTCTTATCATTCGAAACGTAGTACTGTATTTCAAATGCTTAGAGCCATGCTTCGAAATGTAGCTACGTTACACAAATGAGTGTAGCATTTGTGTAACGTACAAATGCTCAAACTGCTTCAAGGCAACTAGTTTTCTGAACGATACTCGATGCGCTGGGCTTGTTTTAATCCAGCATCCAGGAGCAAAAAACTTCTCCAAAAACAAAATAAATAAAAACGCCGACAACGTATTCACCGGTTCTACATTGGTTTACATACTAAAGTGCTATATCTCTATGCAGTACGTTTGCGAGTTTATAAACCAAGCTGAAATTCTTTTCAGTCTTCACAAATATGCAACAGCAACACAGATTGGAAACGTAAACTGAACAGAAATAGAGGTCTGTAACCTTCAAAAATATGAATTTTTCACAGACTCCGCGTTACAAAAGGCGCTGGACGTTAAAAAAGGCCAAAAAAGCAATATTCGATGATAAAAAAGAGACAAAAAACGATAGCCGATGACTCGGAAAAATTCAATTACACGGCTGTCCCGCTACTGCATTCTAATGGACAGGTGGGGCCATGAAACGCGGTAAATCTAATCAAAGTTTATGGCCGCACGGATTGCGAAAGTGGTCTGACCTTTGACACCTGAATTACAAGTCGTGATTTGGTGTAATGATGATTTGGATTATTCCAGTGCTGGGTCCAGTCATACTGTTAACTTAAACAAATGAAGTGGAAAAATCAACCTTGTATGATGTGACCAATCATAAATAATAATTATCAAAATAATAATATAGTTCTAGGTGTTGATGATATTGTTATGGGCGGGCGTATTGCTTACCATCGGGCAAACGACCAGCTCGTCTCGTCATCCGGTTACATAAAACATAAACCTAAAACTAGGTTTTTGCATTACAATATTTTGAGCCTGTCAATGTTTTGTTTTGCTAAATTCATCATTATTAATAAAAATTTACGGGTGACACTCACGTTTAAATTGGAGTAATCCAACTGTAGTTTCAACCACATCCAGTGGTCTTTTTCAAGGTGAGTGCGGTACGCTTGCGAACGCGTCACGCCTCGCACTGCGAGCTGCTGCACGCGTCTTTCCTAACAATAAAAATTAATTGTAAAAAAAATTGTTTAAATTTGTCTTAAAATAACAAAAACACATAATATTATTTGTAAAAACTGAGAAAAGAGTACACCAAAACTGAAAACGGAAAAACAATTTTAAGTTTACAAATATATTCAACTTACTTTCCAGTAACTCTTCCAGTGTGAACGTTCTACCCTTAAAGCATTAAGTCGAAAGCAGTGACACCTACGCTCTGGGAATCAAATTATTTATTTTGTCAATTACTTAGGTATTCTTCCAAAGGTCGAGCAGTAATAAATATGGATGGAAAACAGCTGTTACAAGTTTTATCGTTCTTTATATTAAATATTGTGAGATGCTTTCGGTTAAATAAATAAATACATCTAACGATCGCATACAATGATCCCGGCCTCTAACTAAAATTCCCTGTCATCAACAGCCCATCACGTTCCCACTACTGGGACTCAGGCCTTCCCTCGTAGAGAGAGTATGGGCCATAATCCACCACGCTGGCCCAGTGCGGGTTGGTGGATGTCACATGTCTTTGAATTTTAGTGATAAATTCTGGGACGGTTATGCCGGTTTCCTCACGATGTTTTCCTTCACCGTTTTTAGAGCCAGTCTTAAATCCGCATATAACTTAAGAAAGTCAGTGGTGCGGGCCAGCGGGATTGAAACTCCGGTGCGTCGTATCGAAAGTCACACGTGCTCCCACTGAGCCACACTCGCTCAATTCAGTTCATTAACTATGATTTATAAAGACTAATATTTAATGCCCGCGGTTTTCCGGGATAAAAAGTATTCATTGTCCTTTTCGTAGTATGTACGGTTTCATAAATACCAAATTTCATCAAAATCCGTTCAGTAGTTTTTGTGTCATTGAGTGACAAACATCCATTATCATTATCCATTTCTCTATCCATCCATCCTCACAAACTTTCGCATTTACAATATCAGTAAAAGAAAGGAGTAGGAAAGGATTCATAATCTCAAAACTGTAAAATAGGAAAAATTGGCTTGTTGCACCACCTATCAATCGTATTCATGGACAAAGAAAGATTAATATTTAGAGACCTACATAAAATTATAAAAATTGAATAATATAAATAAACAATAATAATAATGAGAATAACATTGGACAAAATAAGTAAAAATAAAATTGTATTAAGTCGCCTTCAGTTTATCTGACCAATAGCTTGTTGATAAGATGGTAAAACAGCTCCTTACAAAAAAGATAATGACTATACATAGAGATCTCTTTTGATCAGTTATTTTATTTTAATATCTGTTCCGACAAAAATTGTAACAAGTTCTTCCTTCATATTTGTTATTTTTTAGACAAAAACTAAATCCAAACTAAAAGTATTCCGCTACCAATTTATATGAAATGCAAATCGTTTGGACGCCTCAATTTGTTATGTTTTTTCGTACGAAAAATATTCGTGTGCCACCGCGTTAGTACGAATGAATATTTCGTATAAATTTTCATAGAGCAATCGCAACTAAATTGAGCAATTTAATATAGTGCGATAGCTACAATGAAATTATAAAGTGAATACCTACGTGCGCCAAATTTGTTTTATTTACACAAATGTTTGAGTGTTGTTTTAGCAACTGAATTAGAATTTAATTTAGACAATTACTGTGGACTAAATTTAAGTAAATTTGTTATGAGCATAGTGGGAACACAATCTGATCATCACAATCAAATAGTAAATAAGCGATTCTGACGGTCAATATAGGAATTATTACCGAACACGGTGAAAATTGGAATAAAACATTTCCAAACACGCACAGCTTATGAACGTATGTATCAGTTTCAAACACGGTCAGCACAGGTAGTAATTATTTTTGAACAAGGCCAGCGTAATCTATTCTTAACACGGCCACCATAGGTGCTAAACAATTCCGAACATGTTCATGGTAGGAAATAATCATTATCAAACTCAGCCAGCACAGAAACTAATTCGAAACACAGCCAAAAATATTTTCGAACACGGCCAAGATAGGAAGTAATTATTTCCAAACATGGCCAAGATGGGCCATTTCCATCTTAACATTGCAGGGTTGCAACAAGTTTTGAAGTCACCTGCCGTCAAAAGTAGCGCTATCATCCGCGAATGATCATTTCTATCCTAACAGGCACATTTTTATCCTAAGCCTAGTGAAGTAGGAGCTTAAAATTGTTTCAGGGTTAGTAGATAAAATGCTTACTTTGTTCCTACTATTTGGTTCTTTCGTACCTATGCCAAAGTGCAATTCTAATCTACATGAACGCATCAACGTAAATCAGACAAAGTGAGCAAGTGTGGCTCAGTGGGAGAATGTGCGACTTTCGATACGACGCACCCGAGCTGCAATCCCGCTGGCCCCGCACCACTGACTTTCTTAAGTTATATGCGGATCTACCACTGGCTCTAAAAACGGTGAAGGAAAACTTCGTGAGGAAACCGGCATGTCCAAGAATTTATCACAAAAATTCAAGGACATGTGACATCCACCAACCCGCACTGGGCCAGCGTGGTGGATTATGGCCCATACTTTCTATGAGATAAGGTCCGTGTCCCAGCTGTGGGAACATGATGGGCTGATGATGATGATGATGATGAAATTAGACAATTGCATACCGGCAGCTTAAGCAATTTTAATCGAAAAAGAAACATGCGCAAAATAAATGAAACAAATAGGTACGTAATGTCGTTTACGTAAATAAAATCATTTGCGCGAACCCTTTCGCAATTTACGAAGGGTTTATCAAATTATTCATGGCCATCAGGACGGGACACGTCGACGGAATTGTGTTAAAGGGCCTGTAACCTTTGTATCTAGTCCAGTCGCCATCTTAATATTTTTGAAATAGGCAGCCACGACCGCACTAACGTAAATTTATGGGGATATACGAAAAATAAGTTTTCTAACATAGGTAGCTGTTACCCATGACGTCAATATTTTTAAAAATGCTAAATAGGCTGGCGCTTGACGACATCTCGCCTGATGAAAAGAAAAGATACGGCCTAAGGTGGAGTACGCTTACCCGTGAGGTACCTATTTATTCTAGACTTTAAGATGACGAATTGAAAATAATGGCGCAAGGGATCTCAATTTTTCTCAGCAATTACAAAACATTTGAAACTGATATATATTTATGAAATGCTCTGTCTCAGAAAGACATCCCATTAACATTACGATAAGTAATTTTACTTTGACATAAATTGCTAAGTATAGTATAACTAAGAATGTGTCCATTAACACTTTTCTAACTGTCTCTATTAAGGCGAAGACACCTTGTTGTTGTGTTCTTTACGGGAAGCACTAAAGTATTAATACTGATAATAACCGTAACCGTAATACTGATATTTATGTATGCCATTTATCATGATTTTGTCTTAATTTTGATAAGGGCTTTGACACATAGTTTGGGAACAAAAAAGATGGTACGTTCCGTTTCTTGGCAGTCCACTGTTTAAACCTCACTAGCGTCTTTGTTTTCCAATTATTTTAATCTGGGTATCTTCAAATCTCAAGTGAATCGGTATCTTCTAAGCACGCATGGATCCATCGTCGACCGCGTCGTCACTTTCCATCAGGTGAGACTTCAATCAAATGTTTACCTATACAATCGATACTAAATATACTAAACATCTGTGTCTTGTGATGCAGTCTTGTGATTTTACAATCTGCCTTAGGCACTTGTCTCACCACCGGCAATGAACGAGAAACAATTAAATCTAGAAACTAGATACGCGTTGGCGAGCAGCGAGAAGCGTGTGAGTAATTCCTATAGTGGTATCGCTGGGCTATAAAGCGTGTGTGCGAGTGCGGCGGGCGATTAATCGCGGAACCCGCTTCGTTTCCACTTTTATTATGCGCACTACAAATGAGTTGGACTCCCTGCCAGAGTCAGTCTTTCCCAATAGCTACAATCTAGGAATCTTCAAGTCTCGAATGAATAGGTACTATCTCGGTAAGCGTGCTAGATCGTCGACCGCATGGTCGCTTACCATCAGGTGACATAGTAGTCAAACGCAAGCCAATTAGCGATAAAAAAAACTCGTAACTCATAACAATGCGTGCAGTCAGATCCGCACTAGTAGAGAAATAACCGCTGGTTCGTGTTTCGGCGTGACTTCTGATCACCAAGCGAGCATCACTGAACGAGTTTAATCTTTGATAGGTCTGTCGCTGCGGCCAAATAGTAGAGAGAGAATGAGAGAGTTCTCGCCGGCAGTGTGAACGGCCAGCGATCAACTATTAACAGGCCTAGCGCACTCCGCACTGTAGGTTTGAAGCTAAAAAAATACAAGTACATAGCCGGACACCGATGGCGGGTCGCGCGTCGTTACACGTGCCGCGTCAGAAGAGATAAGAGCTATGCGATAGAAAGAGAGCCGCTCTGTAGGTTAATATGGTTGGTAGGTATGCAGCGCTACGTGAGCTGAATTAAATTTTATTGCGTCATAGCAAGAGTCGCTATTTGTTTAAATTTCTTTGCTAAGTGATAAAAGCTCACCCCCACATCTTACAAAACTGGACTTCCCACACGACACGCTTCACTCGCAATTTCCTTCCTCGCACTTGTAAGATTTGGAACGACCTACCTTCGTCGGTATTTCCTTTGAGCTACAACATAGAGTCCTTTAAAAGGGGAATTAATAGAGTCCTTAAGGGTCGGCAACGCATCAGCAATGCCTCTGGTGCTGCAGATGTCCATAGGCGACGGTAACCGCTTACCATCAGGCGGGCCGTCTGCTTGTTTGCCGACATATTCAATAAAAAAAAAAAAAAAAAAAGTGATGCTTCTGTCCCTTAGTATTCTGTGCTATCAATTAATAATTTTATTGACACGGAATCTATATCTTTTATTCGTTTCTTGAGTGAGAAAATAGTTGATAGCTAATGTTTATTTACCTTACCTTCTCTGAATATTTATGAAAATATAATAGGCCTCTAATGGTCTATGGGTTGTCCGATTGCTTCTCCTTGTAAGTAGTTAGTTTAGTTTTAGTAAGTAAAGTGTAGAGTTGTTTTCAGTAATAAAGGATTCGCCCGTTTAAAAAATTAAAGCAAATTATTTTAAAATGGCTTTGTTAATGACACTTTTAAAAGTTGATATCAATTTTCACGATACTGTCACCCCTCTATGGGATTATCAAAGTTTGGAAAATCCCTCACAGTTTAATCCCGCGTGGGATTCTCCCAACTCCCTAATGGGAAAGTGCTGGGCATGGCTCCACATTGATGACGAGGCAAGTTTGGTGAGCTTGCACTTTGAGTGGATGAGAATGCATTTAATGTGTTTTGATTAGCCGTACTTAGCAACATTTAGTTTAGACGCGAGCACTCCGAATCTGCGACACAACAATATTCGTTTGCGTTATGGGCTTTTGTTGATACTGAGCTTTTCTCGACTGAGCCTTTCTTCAAAAAAAGGTGGAGTTTCTGAATTTGATTGTAGTATATATTTTTTATATTTGTTACCTCAGAACTCCTTCATTTATAAACTGATTTATAAAATTGTTTGAGTTCAGTAAAGCTCAAGGTAGTCCCATATAAATTTCATCGATAAACAACTTTGGACTTCGAAGATACGTCAGAGAGGAAGTTGTTTTTTTTTGTAATAAAATAAATAATAAAAAGTCCTAGTTTGTTTTTTCTTTCGTATTTTGTATATCTTTATACTGAGTGGGTGTCTAATATTCTGAAAGAATTTGACTCTAATAAAAAAAATCGTCTAAATGCTTTCACAACTCTTGGCGATGACCACGATATCTTTTTTACTGATTCTTTTATTTATTTTATAGGTTGCGTTTGACCACTATCTCACCTGATGGTAAGCGACTATGTGGTCTAAAATGTAACTCACTCGCCTAGAAGATACCTGTTCACTCTCGATTTGAAGACTTCCAGGTTGAAGTTGTCAGGAAACACAGACGCTAGCTTCTAGCTTGCCATAGCCAATTAAGCCACATAACAACAGTCAGTCAACAGCAGCGCTTTTCCGAGAAATATGTAAACGATACATGATTTTAATGAACCAGCAACGGTACACATTAGTAGGTATTTAACAACACGTCTAGCTGGATTGTAATTAAACTGGTGCGGCACGAACAAATAGCTTTTAGTGTGACTTTTTCAATTTTCAAAGAAATTGATATTAAAATTGGCAGTTGTTGGTCATTTTGCCTATGTTACTCAGAGATACTTCGGTTTGGAATAAGAAAAGAAATCAATCAATTAATCAAAATCTTTGTTCAGTTTTGGCATCACAGTCGCATTCATAAACGTCAAATTATCACCACCACCACCGTACATACACCGTAGGTACATACCTACCACCGTATCGGAAAAAGAACCACTACTCTGACGATACGGCAAGAAACTGATGGGCATTTATTTTTAGAAATTTTAGTTCATTACAATCACAATACAATAAGTATTGAATGTTTCGGTATTTTTATTCAAGCAAGCTTTAATCAATATTTATATTATTGACCAATATGATTCGGGCGGGCTTGGAGACTCACTAATGATTATATGGGAACTCATAGTATTTTTTTAAAGCCTGTGAGAGTGCCTGATCGATGCAACCTGTGATCAAATGCTAGGACCTTTTATCTCAATGTATCCGTACTGTAATCCAACGGGGCAATGAATGCTGTCAGCGTCTTGGGTCCGCTGTCAACTAGTCGCGGGCTTCATCATTTGGGCTATTTCATGCAGATATGCGATTCATGCAGATATGCGATTCATGCAGAGAAAAATTTAAAGAGCTAAATATTATGACAATGGTTGGGGAGTTCATATACCAGAGCATACTGTATGTTAGGCAAAACATGGACAAAATGACCACACATAAAGATGTCCATCACATAGATACTAGAAATAAAGACAATTTGGTCCTGCCACGGACAAGATTATCGAAAATTGCTAAAAGCTATACCTTTATATGTGTTAAACTTTATAATAAAATACCTATGGAAAAAAGAAACATGAGCAATAATGAACTTATGCCTTACATAAAAAAACATCTTATTAATAAAAGCTTTTACTGTATTGACGAGGCTTTTGCCGATAAATCATTATTTTGTAATTGAATTATTAATAATTTCTATATATACATGTATTGACGAGGCTTTTGCCGATAAATCATTATTTTGTAATTAAATATTACTATTTTTTGTACATTATGACATATCTAAGAACATTATGAAATGTCAAAAGATGAATAAAATTGAAATTGAAATTGAATTTGAAATATTTATAGGCCTTTAATGGCTAATAAATTGTCCAATTGCTTCACCTTGTAAGTAGTCAAGATATTTTTTATAGTTTTTGCATCTCATAGGCAAAAGTGCTCCACCAGGCCACATCTGCTTTCAATCAGGCGAGATGTCATCAAACGCATGTCTATTAATAGACGATCGGACAACTTTTCAGAAAGTGTTTTAAATTTACTATAATGAATATATATATGGCTATAAAAAATACTATTTTAATTAAATAACGCTCTTAAAGCACCTAAAACTATGTTTAAATGTCATGTTTCAAATATTGCCGCGCAAAAGGTCACCTCAAAACATGTGACGTCATATGAAGGTAGAAAACGACGAACTCTTCGAAATAAAACTTGCAAATAGATTTAAATACTTTTGTGAAGTTTGGGGACTTTATTGTAGAGATGAAACGGAAAAAATTGCAAAAATACATTTTATGAAAGGCAAAAAAGTAAAATAAACACAAGCTTGACTCACGGCATTTGCCTTCAAATGACGTCATGCGCTGTGATTGTTGTTTCGTTTGAGATGAAGAACAGATTAAAAATGTTAGAATTATTAGACTTTATTTATTGATTTAAAAATATAAATCATTATTATTTCACAAAAATATTGATTGGATGATTTTTCTGGGTCGACGAACATTCGTTCTAACTACATTTAAGATTTTTCCTCGATTACTACCGATACCTACCGATCCCCTATTCTAAAATATATTCATGAAATAGACTCATAGATATATTAACTGAGCTCCGCCTGATAGATATAATTTCCGCCATATGCTTATATACATATCTATGTAGGTATCCTGGTGATGACGATTTATGCCCTCTGCACACAGCGAGCGTGACGTGACCACAACGTGAGGTTGGCATTTTGTTTTTAATTGTAATGTACTGAACTATATTGGGCAATGCACACAGAGAGCGCGGCGTCGGTGTGCTGCGACGCGGCATCGTCGCGCTGCCTGTGTGCAAAAAAAGCCGACGCTGCGCTGTGGTCACGTCACGCCCGCTGTGTGCAGAGGGCTTTAACCAAATTAGTTTTACGCGTTTTATATACGATCACAAAATGACGAAACTCGTATAAAACAACACCTTTTCGACCATTTGGCTCATAATATCCTTCACAAAACTCATATACCTTGACAAAACTCATATATCAACTGAGCCCGCCTTATTGAGCCATTACCGCCGTATGTCAAATTACGGCTAAAGCAAATTGCACGTGTCCCGCCATAAACGGGACAGGTATTTATTGTAAGGGTTTTTGTACGTGACTCGCGGCAGCTTAGTTTTAGGGTCGTGTCCTTAGTATTATAGTACGGTATGTGGGACAGTTTTCTTATGATTGCAAGGTTATGTGTATCGTTAAGCCGCGTACAGTCTATTTGCGAATTCAAGCATTCGCAGTTGAAGCGCGCGTACTCCGAATGTGAGAATTCGCAGTTAAAGCGCGTACTCCGAATGTGAGAATTCGCAGTTAAAGCGCGCATACTCCAAATGTGAGAATTCGCAGTTGAAGCGCGTTGTATTTTCTGTTGCAAATAGTCTGTACGCGGTTTTAGTTTTTTTTTTGGCATAATCCAATGGAGCTAACGATGGAAAGTTTAGGCTTGGTAAAGATGAGGTATAAAAGACATGCCTCTGTGTGTGGTTGGGCAGGTTGGCTCAAATTTTGATTGCGGAGTCGAAAACATAAGGCAAATTTTTTTGAAAAAAAATCCGCATGTTTTTCTTTTGTGTAGGTATGAGTGTTGTGGTTCTCATATGACTCATATTCCATAGAAACGTATATAAAATATATATATATATACAAAACATTTACATTTGTTTTACCAGATTCTATAATCTCAAGAACTAGGCTCACAGCGAACGCGAACGGCCAAGGAGTGGAAATCTCTGCCGGCATCTGTATTTCCGGATAGCTATAATTTGGGTGTCTTTAAGACAAGAGTGAACAGGTTTCTTCTAGGCGAGCGTGCTACATCTTCGACCGCATCGTCACTTAACAACAGGTGAGATAGCGGTCAAACGCAAGCCTATAAATAATAAAAAAAAAGCCATTCAGCAGCATGACATTATCAGAATCCTGGAGTGATAAGTGGGCTCAAAATCACAAAGGAATTATCCCTCAACACTTCTAAAGTAAAAATCATGAAAGCGCACGTTTCGCAGAATCTCTTCTCACATCGCACTATAAATGAAATCACCTCAAATATAATTTACATAACCCAAATAGTTACAATTTAGACCCCAAAACTTTTTCTATCCGACCCTTTTGCGTACGCAATGCATAATCTCGGAACCTGAGGCGATGACACGAAAAATTCAATTACACAAACTGAGCAATTCGCGCATCCTAATGTACGACACGAGGGTGAGGCTACGCGTGGATAGCTACTGGATCCAGGTGATGGACTAAATCCGTCCAACAAGCTACATTTCTGTGGTAATAGCCACCTTTCTATTAATACATAGACCTTTCTATTATACATGCATATTACATAGTATGCTTTCACAAACATCAAAAAACAAATGAATGCGAACGATCTATCATATGCTTCATCCAAATTAATTCGTTTCATGTCCTCGCATAAATCCTTTTAACTATTTATATTTAACTATTTATATTATTGTTAACACTATTATTCTTGTATAATACGCTGTAGAACTTAATATATTAAATAATTTGAAAAAAAAAGTTTCGGTCATAGATAGGGGTTGAGTGCTTCGATGGTTTGGTCCAGTAGCTAGCACCGTTTAGTAAGCGCCTAATGTTTGGCCCAGGGCCGCGCGGCTGGATCTAATCAAAGTTTACGGTCGCCCTTGCGGTTTTTGCCAAGTTACCTTGATTCGGGATGGTATTGCGTAGAAAAGGAAGAGCGGATATTATTAGTAAAAAAAAGTAAGATATTTTTTTTAACCGTGATCCTCTTCAGCGTCGCAGGTGACAAAGTAATTCTTATTATATTTGTATGAAGCATTAACGAATTAAAAACTCAAACAAGATTTTTTATTTTTTTATTAGGATTATTGACATTGTAACTTTAATTAATAATATACCGTCTCCGTGTAATCTGCCGTCTCTCTCTAGTTCTATTCATCATCTTAGGCCTTATCGCTTTACATCAGGCGAGATAGTGGTCAAACATAGATCTATCAAGAGTAAAAAAAAAATGACATGTAAATTATTACTTTTTAAGCATTTGCACGCCTGTTTGCAGGCTGAATACAATTGACATTAAATATAATTAATTAGACTATGTAATAACTGATGTATTCAGGAAAATAAATAATTGATTGAAAAAAAATTCGACATTCAAGTTGGTGACCACCGTAGCTCAATAACTCGCACTTCCCGCTCATGGGTGGATGTCACATGTCCTTGAAGTTTTGTAATAATTTCTTGGACATGCCGGTTTCCTCACAATGTTTTCCTTCGCCGTTTTTAAAGTGGGAGTTATATCTGCAAATAACTTAAGTAAGTCAGTGGTGCGAGGCCAGTGGGATTCGAACTCAGGTGCGTTAGATGGAAAATCTCACATGCTCCCACTGATCCACACTCGCTCTCGCAAAACAATATTGTCAAAATTGTGGTACTTACATAGCGAGAAGCTTAAGCCTTTGAATTCCGCTTGATTCTATCAACAAGCTCCACCTCAAAATTTATGCTAAATCACCTTAGCCAATATAAAAACGAATTACTTTCTTTTGTACAACTTAGAAATGTACAAGGTTTTTCAACGGCCTTTAAATGGGATTCCGGGTCCATTCCAATTTAATGCATTTACAATTAGATTTTTTTTATTGATGCTTTTTATGTGGTGGTTTATGGTTTTGTTTATGGGGATGTAAAGTGGGAAAATTATTTCAAGTGCTTTTCATGGCTTTTTAACCAAAAAAGAAATGTGATGTAGGTTTTGGAATATAATCATTGTAATAAAAAGTTTACTTTATTGAATGGACAAATTCGAAAACAATATATCTGTAAGTACGAACTGTAGGACTGTAGGAACTGTAAGTACGCTCTGCCAGCGTTTTTGTTCCCAAACAGCTACAACTTGTGTCTCTTTAAGTCTAGAGTGAATAGGCATTTCATAAGCAAGCGTGCTCCATCTTAGGCCGCATCTTCGCTTTCCATCAGGCGAGATGTCGTCAAACGCATACCCATAAAAAAAAGTTAGTGGGTAAATATGTAAGTAGATCTGTACTCTGTAGGTAAGTAGTATACCGATAAATACAGTCTAAAATATGAACAACAACAAGAAAAAGCCAACAATGAAACCTCATACCTAGCAAAGACGTAACCGGAAGTAGGTTACGTGGCACCGGAAACGCTGAATCTACGGCGGCACATTGTTAATAAGGGAGGGGGTGGGTACATCCGGTCAGGTTTGAAAAGAGAATTATGGAATGGCAGTGAGGTGGAAGCAAAAGATGTAACGACCTTTTTGGACGGTTGTTTGTTGTATTGTTCAGCTTTCAATTCAGGCGGTATTGTCTAAACAGGTTAAAAATAGATGTGTTGGGAAATGGGGCGTTTTTCTCCTGTTTTGTGCTGATAAACTGGTGGAGTTAGAATTCGTGTGAGAATGTTGGACGAAATTTATACTTTAAGACTACACTGCACTCACTACGACTGCACTACCATGGTGACGTTAAATGAACACAGGGCTCATAGTCAGGAAACATAAAAAAATGTTGTATTTAAATTTTCACACCTTGTTTTATCCATACTTTGCTATTAAAAAAATAAAAATAATCAACGATGTTTTTACTCGTTGTGACATGATTTTTAAACACTGATTGATGATGATAAATCTTAAACGTTATCTGCAGAGTGATAACGTAAGTCTGTTGCAAACATGCATGCATGCATGTTGCAAATCTACGTGCAATAGAAATTTAATTCAGTCGATAAAATGCAATCACGTAACTTTTTATGTCATCATTTCAATGTGATTCTATACAAGCTGCTTTATGCAAGCTTTATGTCTTGATTTCAATGTGCTTCTAACTTTTAAGCTGCACCAGAGTTAACGTATACGCCGGTTACTGTATACGCCATTTAATTTGTATCAGTTCAATTTTACTGTGTTATACGGCTCTTTTGTCTATAGTTCTGATTGAAACACATAATACCCGGGAATTGTTTTCGACTGATATTGTATTTGACTACAATTGTTTCTGTTATTTACATTGAAACCAAATTACATAATCGAAATTTTATAGGAATTGTTCATATCGCTATAAACGTTGATTGTCAAAAGTTACTATTATTTCAATGGAGCTTTCGTTCTCGTTTGATTGCAACGAACGGGTTACGTGATCACAGAACCATCATCGAAACTGCTTTCATTATGAAATTGATTGAATAATAAAAGATACATGATCGCTCTGCTGATATCACGGGGCGATGAGCGCATTGTAGAGCTACGCAGTGCTTTTTATGGTATTAAAGTTCTGGTTAGCACTGCACACATTGTTATGGACAGGCGTGGCGTTTATCTTAGGCGACTTCATAATAATAACCGACTCACAAACTTAAGTCATGTTTCTGTCATATTCTGGTACGGTTTTCGTTAGTTTCATTTTTAGCCATAAAGTCAGCTTGCATTTTGCCACTCGACCTTCCATCTACTGACGGGAATGGCTGCTTAACGTGCCACGTTATTTACTAAAATGCAAATGTTTTTGTGACCAAAAATATAATAATACCTTTTACTTGTCACTACAACCGTTATATAAGTGTATTAAGACGTCAAACGTAACGTATAATAAGGGACAAATATAATGACCACCAAAATAATCTTTGAGATCCCATACACATCTATTCAAAAACATTTTCGGCAGATCAAATTCAGTAAATGACCACCAAATTTAGTAAATGACGACCATATTTGAAATTTTTAATTTGGTGATCATTTACAATTTTTGGGCACATAGTGTTTTTTTGCCGTTACATTTATCTGCTGATCAATTATGCATAATGCGAGAAAAATCTTCAATGTTCATTCAATGGAAATACATTTTAGTGCTACGATGATAGTTTTCTGTTTCTATTCATATCGGCATTTATCACAACTGTAAATCTCAATGCAGTTTCTAAATTGATTTATTCATAGCAGAACCGCTTTAATAACACGTTTACTTCAAGTGTGCATGCGAAACGTTTCTGTTACCGCCAATAAATAAAACCGGCGAGCTCACGTGCAAGTCGCGTGAACGATCGCACGAACCAGTTTAAACTAGATTTATATTCTTGGATAATAGTTCAAGATACATATATGTAGGTATTTGGTACAAAAGTACGAGTAAACCAAAATGAGACTTGACTAGACTACTAAAATATAACATTTCTCTTGATCAAACTTGAGTTTTCAAATATAAATTTCTTTTTAAGACGTTAAAACAAAACATACATAAAATAAAATGTTTATCTATCTATCCAAATAAAAATACCATAACAAAAAAAATAAACAATCCAACAGAGAACCTCCTCCTTTTTGAAGTCTGTTAAAAATGCAAATTACCCAACGATTCATTACGGTAATGACTCAATCTCCAAAATCTATCAAATTGACCCAAAAACATGTGTAATTCCGTATTTATTTACTTCTAGGCTCTCGTTAACATTACTAATAACAATAAACCATAGACAAAGCCACGAGAAGTAGACTAAAGACCATACGTGACGTGATTTTTCCGGACGAAAAGGTATGATTTTTAAAATTGTTTATATTATGAAACAATTCGTAACGAGAAAGGTTGACTGACAGAGCTCGCTTTTAGCGATAAGTCCGCCCATTGTACTTCAGTGTCTAGTTCGGTGAGGTTTACCTATACTTGTGTAACAATAATTATTTTTATTTATTTAGTTACTTCATTTTTAATTTTTAATTCTAAATCTTTTAATTTGATTTATGATTTTAATTTTTGAATTCAATTTTAGTCTTTAATTTGATTTCTAATTTTAATTATTAATTTCAATTTGTAACCTATTATTTCAATTTTAAATATCAATATTTCAATGCAATTTCTAAATATGGATGTGTATTATCCGAAAAAAATAAAATTATTTTTTATTATTTTTCTTTTAGTTTGTAAGTTGTTTTCATGTTCCTATTCATTCTTTTGTTCGGTGTACAATAAAGCATTTTGTATTTGTAATTGTAAAGACAACACGGACAAGACGGGACGTGACGCTGTGAATTTTGCACGCTATGTCCCTGCCCCGGTCGAGGTATTATCCCGTTCCGTATGCTACGGCCTATAGTTGACTACTGACGGTCACAGTAACTTTCCCTTGCTAGTAAATTGACATGAACATCAATTAAAACACTTCCCGATAGAAAACAAGGTCCACGCTACAAAACAAACACGGGCTATAATTTCGATGGCAAAACATCACGTTTTCAATTTAGTTCGTGCCCTTACAGGTTTCCCATTATTTGTGGGCGCCAATTATTGCTTTAGGGTGACCATTTTTTTGAAAAGTTGCCGGACAATTACTATTGTAGACCTCATAGTAAAGTTTTGGGTGGTGCTGCAACTGTTTTTTTTTTATGTAACTGCTTGACGAGACGAGCTGGTCGTTTGCCTGCTGGTAGGCAATACGCCAGCCGATAACAATTACAGCAACACCCAGAACTTTGTTTTGCAGAATCCTGCGCGGCGCTGTACTGCGCTCGTCACCCTGAGACAAATAGCTGTTGAGTCTCATAATGCACAGTAATTTCGCTGGCTACAATGCCCTTCAAACCGGAACATAGTAATGCTCGCGCACTTGGCAGCTGAATAACTGACAAAGCGGGTAGTACCCACCCAGGCGGCCTCTCGCATACGAGAAACCTATAACAAGTAAAACTGTTATGGGCAGGTGTATTGCTTGCCACTGGGCGAGTAACCTGCTTGTCTTGGAATTCAGTTACATAAAAAATGTTGCACTTTAATACCTTCGATTGTAGTTTATTCCCAAAATTACAAAAAAGTATCCCCCCTGTGGTAAAGTCAAAACTCAATCAAGATACAATGTGTTGTAGGTAGTTCAACAAATGATTTAAAAGAACAAATACCTTGGTGCGGATTTCTGGAAAAAATATTCCAAAAATCCTCACTAGAATTTTGTAGTATGCCCGGTGGGGATTTCTGTTAAAAACCAAGTATCCCCACCAGTGGATATTTCTTGGTGGGGAGTTTTGAAATAAACCTTTTTTGTGTTTCATAGTATTTTTCACTTGTTATTAATTATGCATTTATTATATACCAGTTGGTACCAAAAATTAAATTTCTGTTAAATAATTTACAGATTATCGACAAACCAATCCACGACCTACTGTGGGTAGTATTGTTGCTAATAATAGTTTATTTTTGAAAATCACACCCATTCTATCTTCTTTTACCGAAACATCAGGGGATGAAGTTTTGAACTATAATAATATGAAGGCAACACTTCACAGATCCAGGGACAGATATTCATGCGATGGCCAAGGCCAGAGTCAACTAGGACTATTGACTTCAAGACCTATAAGCTCCAAGTTCCAGCGGTAAATAAGGAACTGTTCTTGAAGTCAGACTTCTGCCCTGTAGTATACCGGATATACAGGGAGGGAGCAAAATTTTCGTAACCTTTTAAGTAGTGTGTATGGTTATTAAATTTTCGTATCATATTTTTGGAAAGTTTTTAGCCTGTAAGGTATAATTTCAAGGCTTCTGTTAATTTAATATTGCCTGAAATAAATATTCTACTCGAATTTCAGACACCGTGCGTCAAAGCAACATTGAACATGCTTTGTAGCATTAAGCATTAAGTCAATGTACAACTGTTTTGTGCTAAAGTATAATAAATAAATAAATTTATAAAGAAAGAAAGATAAAAGGAAAGAAATAAATAAATACATAAATACATGAATACATGAATACATGAATACATGAATACATGAATACATGAATACATGAATACATGAATACATGAATACATGAATACATGAATACATGAATACATGAATACATGAATACATGAATACATGAATACATGAATACATGAATACATGAATACATGAATACATGAATACATGAATACATGAATACATGAATACATGAATACATGAATACATGAATACATGAATACATGAATACATGAATACATGAATACATGAATACATGAATACATGAATACATGAATACATGAATACATGAATACATGAATACATGAATACATGAATACATGAATACATGAATACATGAATACATGAATACATGAATACATGAATACATGAATACATGAATACATGAATACATGAATACATGAATACATGAATACATGAATACATGAATACATGAATACATGAATACATGAATACATGAATACATGAATACATGAATACATGAATACATGAATACATGAATACATGAATACATGAATACATGAATACATGAATACATGAATACAAAAATAAATTCCTAAAATTCCCACTTCTTTTACAAATTTCATCATATTTCTAGTTCTCTATGAGAACGCATAGTAGTGGTTCCATCGCGTGACCCAACTGATTATCACCACATAAACATAGGGCTAACGGCTGACTGCCTTTACCCGATGTACTTTTTAAATATTTTTTCATTGTAATTGACGGCGGCGGCTCGGTTCTCTTGTTTGTAATTTTTTTAGGGAAATTGTGGTAGTAAGCATGTTTGATTAAATCATGAGGTTGATGAACTAATAAATAGCAGGAGTAAGTATTTTATGAACGTCGCTGAAGCAAAGAACTAGGAAAACCATGGTCCCACAACACCCAGACACGGAACAAAGGCTTGTTTTTTTTTCACAAACATATTTTGTGTCGTTGCGAGAATCGAACCCGCAAC
Source organism: Petrophora chlorosata (assembly GCA_951640565.1). Classification (NCBI taxonomy): domain Eukaryota; kingdom Metazoa; phylum Arthropoda; class Insecta; order Lepidoptera; family Geometridae; genus Petrophora; species Petrophora chlorosata. The sequence continues at coordinate 16,082,875 of OX621196.1, read as the reverse complement.
CTCGGTGGTGTATAAGATTTGAGCAAACCTGCCCAACCGCTGCAATGCTGCATTATTTTTAAGTTTTTTTAGGGTTCTGTACCTCAAAAGGGCAAAAAAGGGTTCATTTTTTTTTTTATGTAACTGTTTCGTGTCCCTATTAAATAAAAATAAAATAAAATAACACTTAGACCGAGTTAGGCCCAGCGGGAACTCGTGCGCCTTTCAATCCGACGCACCTGGGTTCGAATCCCGAGTCGGCCCTGCACCAGTGACTTATAGTTAAGTGCAGATTTTGTACGCTCGCTCTAAAACGGTGAAAGAAAACATCGTGATGAAACCCGCTTACGCGCTTTGGAGTGGTAGGCTCTGGCCGTGGTTGTAATACCACCCACCGAACAAAGCCATGCCGTCAAGCGACTTGTTTCGGGATGATGTTCGGTGAACCATCGGGGAGACGGGTCTGAGCAGCCGCTCAACTGCCGTCTCTCTCTAGATCTATGTGCTCCATCTTAGGCCACATCATCACTTCACACCAGGCGAGATAGTGGCCAAACATATGTAGATCTACTAAGAGTAAAAAAAAAAACACTTTACTTTTATACCGTGTTCAACACAAATATACATTTTATAACAAGAAAAGTGACTTAAATTCTGATAAATCTTCGAAGTCCAAGGTCGAATATCGATGAAATTCAGGACCATAATGAAACTACGCAACTCAACGCAAGAAGAATCTTCTAAATCAGTTTATATATGATTGAGCGCAAATATGACAAGAAGATTAAAATGAGCCCAAACACTAGTAGTTTACGATTATACATCGAGGAGTTCCATTGCCCACCTTCCGTCTCCATCATCAGATGAGGTGATCTGATGCAATATTATGGTGACAGCTAAACAAACCGCCTTCTATTTTTTTTATACATTATTTGCTTACGTTTGACCACTATCTCACCTGATGGTAAGCGATGATGCGGACGACGATGTAGCACGCTTGCCAAGATAGTACCTGTTCACTCGAGATTTGAAGATTCCTAGATTATAAGTATCGGGAAAGATTGACTCCGGCAGGGAGTTCCACTCGTTTGCAGGGCGCATAATGAAAGTGGAAGCAAAGCGCTTAGTGCGCGCAGGAGGTATGTCCACCATATAACGGTGGCGCGTTGCCATTCGTCTCGTAGTCCGATGATGAAACGGGGACGGGGGAATTAGTTGGTGCAATTCCGACGCACACTTGCCGAAATGTATCCGATAAAAGACCGGCAACATATACCACATTAACACAACATTACCATATACCTAACATATTATATAACTTTGTGAACGATACCCTGACTTGCCCTCGTTGCGCATGGACCTTCACAGCAAAAATTGAATATGCCACATCCCGGCTCTTCAACGAAGTCTGATCGCCAAGGCCGAAACCAGCCAGGATAAATGAAAAATGGTGACAGCTAGGTAGCTGTCACCATAATATTGCATTATCATCGGACTTTAACAAATATGCAAATTTCAAATCAGGATAAGAGGAAGTGGTTCTGATTCAACTTGCAAAATTTGACCCAAACATTGCAAGTTAAATAAAAGCTTGTAAAAAAATAGAATCGAATTGAGAACCTCCTCCTTTTTAAATAAGTTGGTTAAAAACGTAACAAAGTGTAATCATTTTGAATACATTTATAGGTCTGTTGCTGTCACTCCAAGCTACAGAACACGGCGATAAGATATCGTAACCCGATATTCGGAAGGTGTCCTTGCTTCTCAAATAAAAAAGGTGGCGGACGAACTTCGTACCTAATCATACTTTTTCATCTCAGGAGAAAAGTTAGGGTAGAAAATATGAAAAAATAAAAAGGATCATAGTTTCGCGCTGAACTAGTGCCAACTGCCGTTTTTGCGGTGCCTTTGCTCTTGTTTTTGCGTGGCTGCGAAACTTAAGCCAGAATGTATTGTATTGCTGTACTTCTATTTTTATCGAACTCAGTGATGAGACGAGCAAGTCGTTCGCCTGATGGTTACCGCCACACCCGCCCAATGGGATTGCAGTGCCACCCAGAACTTAATACCTTTAAAAGCACTGCGTGGAAATGCATTGCACTTATCACCCCGAGACATCAGATATTAAGTCTCATATGCCGAGTAATTTCGCTGGCTACAATGCCCTTCAAACCGGAACACATTAATGCTTGCGCACTACTGCTTGGCGGCAGAATAATTGGCAAAGCTATGGTACCTATCCCGCATACGAGAGACCTTCCTCAAGCTCCTGTTGCCTGGGAAAAAAGAGTCATAACACTCAATTATTTTAGTTTGCTTGAAAACGTATTGTGTTTCACATACCTTATAATTTTTGCTTAAATTGGCAAGGATTTACATTCAATTCTTGAGTAGATGTTGTTCTAAAAATCGTGAAGAAAAACATCGCGAGGAAACCGACATGTCCAAAAATTTATCACAAAAATTCAAGGACCTGTGACATCCACTAACCCGCACTGGGCTAGCGTGGTGGGTTATGACCCACACTCTCTACGAGGGTCAGCCTCCGTAGTATAGTGGTTGAGCAGGTTGGCTCAAATTTCCGCGATATGGGACAAATGCTTGTGCACAGAAAAAAAACGAAAAGAAACATCTGTTTTGTGTCTGGCGGCTGTGGACCATGATCCTAAAAGGGAACCAGGAACTAGGTTCCCTAGATACGGGGAATCCTAGTTAGGGACCAAGATCTATGTATGTGATAGTCGGGCGTAATTATTTATTCATTATTTATTTAATATTTGTTCTTTTCAATAATACGGTATCTTTAGACAGTGAACAATACTTTTTACAAACACCTACACAATTGTACAAGTAACTTGCGTAATGAATGTAGAAACCAATAGAAGTTGTCATGTTTGAACTTGAAAAGAACATAGGTTTATACGTCTAGTTTGTAAATTATATTATTAATATACTGTTTGATTATTATACCTCAGGGGATTATGTACCTGTCTATCAAGATGAATGGCGGGTCAGACAGAAACCTGGCACTAATGAGGCATAGCCTACTTCAAATTGTATTATATTATAATAACTAGCTTTTTGCTCCGCGACTCTCGCATTATTTTTTTGTGATTATTTCTGTGGAGTTGCCATAGCATACCTACTATTATTTCTTCTGCATAACTGTATATATATATATATATATATATATATTTTTTTTTTTTTTTTTTTTGATGTGTTTTATATTTGTTTTTTATTGAATTTTAATGTTTGTTTCTTATTGTTTTAATGTTTGTTTTTTATCTTCGTCTGATTGTTCGTGATGTCATGGGAAGGGTTCCGACTGAAAATCAGTGCTAAGGTACCTACTTAAGATACCTTAGCGTTTGCTGAGTCGGAACCTTTTCCTGACATCGCGCAACATTTCACTGTATTGTTTTTATTGTTTTTTGTTTTGTCTTTTATTTTAGTATGTATATATTCAGTGTAATGTTGTGTGATGTCCGGAATAAATGTATTTTCATTCTTTCTTTCTTTCTTTCTAAGGGTTCCAAATTTTTATGATATAAAAAGAAAAAGAAAAGAAAGAAAAACCATTTATTCGGCACACGACAAACAAATGATATCAAAATCAAATCAATAACGCGCTTTTATTATGCCAGTTGTTTGTTAAGGCCGATCCTGAATAAAGACAACATACTCTCTCTCTCTCTCTTTCACACACACACACACACACTTTCCATCTTAGGACCACCAGGCGAGGATTGTCACTCCACCCTTACGTTATGCACTTACCACCAGTCTGCACAAGATGCTTCGCTGACTCTTTCATTATACGTACTCCTAAGGAATTCTCTGCCGAAATCCTTATTTCCTTCCAATTACAAGCTCTCTTTAAGACAAAAGTGAATAGGCGCCTCATGGGCAAACGTGCTCCTCCTTAGACCACAACTACGCTTAGTATCTTTCTCGATCAAGAGTGTATCTCTCAAATGAATGCTACTTTGAATAGGGGCTAGAATTTTACCGTACGTGGATGTGTGAAATTATTTTAAACAAACATATTTTCAGAAGATACGAGTATCGTGAAGACACGAGTAGACATCCCCCTTTTTATTAATATATACAGACTGACTGACAAAGACCTGAAACTAAAGTAAGAAACCCGACGTTCACTACCTACGGACTTAAAATAATAATAACCTAGAGGTTACCTTTAGGTTGTACCTTAGAAAGGAGCCCTTGTTGTAAATTTTCTGAAGAAAACATCTTACTGAAAAAGTGAGTAGGTTTTGTGGCGCTTAGGTAAATACGTTTTTTATATATTATTTTACAGTGTTTCCCTGTTGCCAGTTAAAAGTGTATTTCATAAGAATCAGTAGAGGTTCAATATTTTTTATCTTTACTAATTTGGAAAGGGTTTTGTCACATAGTGACCATATCACTCCCGTATAGAAAAACTTAAAACTATCCCAATAATGAGTAGTTGTGCACTACAATGGCTTATGTGTAGAGACATAATTGATTTATATTCAAACCTACCTTTTTATTATTTTGATATTTATCATCATCATCAACATCAACAGCCTGTTCGTGTCCACTGCTGGACATAGGCCACTCCTAATGCACGCCATTGAGCCCGATTTTCGGCTCCTGTCATATAGTTGCTGCTAGCTACTTTACGAAGGTCGTCGCTCCTTTCGCGGCGGCTCTGTGTGTCGGGTCACTCCCTCCCCTCCAATATGGTTGAGGGGGGTGATGGCTGGTCCACAAGTCATACTCGTGAACGGGTGCTGCTTGCGGGGACTGGTCTGTTCTAGTCACTCCTACTGCTACTGTCATACCTACTTATATTTTATTTACACTTTTCTGTTACTGATACTATGACTATGGGACATCTCACTCGCATTTCTTGTTTTACATTCTGTTAATTCTAATTTATACGTAATTTTGCTGAAAAAAGACATCCCCGCAGAGTTTCTTGGTGCTATCTTCTCTAGCGGGCGTATTTCCGAAGCACTGGTAGAGTCAGTTTTCGCATTTCTTTTCAGCACTCAGACTTCAATTTGAGTATAGGAAAGAAATGGGTAAACATACTTAGCTTTTTTTCAAAGTCATGTTAACATACGTTACAATTTTTAACATTTTTTATTTGTATCATGTGTTTATGACCTTGAAAAGTGCACTTTTGTGCCTATTTAATAAATGATATTTGACTTTGACTTTTGGCCGGAGGGCTTCCTACACTACGCTTGCTTAAACGTGGTTTTCACTCTAACACTCGTTTACCTTATACGTATTTTGACATTACATTAATATTATAAGTGTGAAACTTTGTATGTTAGTGTCTTTGTTACTTCTAAACGCTGTAACAGGTAAACGGATTTGAGTATTATTTGGAATGGAAATAGCTTATACCCTGGATAAACACATAAATCCACGTGGCGCAGCTAGTACATCACAAAGCAGTCGAACAGGTGATGTTAGAATGCGCATCAGTGATATGCAATGCTCCATTATGTAGAGTGTTTTTTAGATATTATCGCCGCTCGCCCGCGATCGCTGTTGTTTTTATTTTTACTGTACGGCATTGGTGCGTCTCTTTTTGAAATGTCTTAAATATACTTACGTCTTGAAATACGTTTCGTTAATATGCATAGCGTTACTATGTCTTACTTTGGAGTCATTCAGCAAAATTTTCTTCTTATCATTATTTTTCTTAATTTGATCTTGTATTTAAAATCAACATGCTTTTGAAACATGCAGTGCTTAGGTGCGTTTGTAATTCAAACTTTCTAGGTGATTGTTGTATACAGGACAAATTGCAACTAATTTGCATGACGTTAAACAATCATAATTATGATGTCAATTAAACAAATAATACGCCTGATTTCGCTTCACAATAACGCGTCACCCGGTTAATTAATTTCATGATTAGTTAATAGTTAATTGATGTCAAACACACCAAAATAATTAATAAGGCAATGCAGAGACAGACTACGGTTTGGATTAATGTGGTGTTATGTACCGCTATCTGGTACTGTATCTATTAATATTCCATATTATCTAGTCATATATGAATGTAATTGACTTACCGATTGATTATGGGATCATTGTCCTCTGCTTTGGCATATAAAACTAAAGATGTGGGTTGTGGAAATTCGATTCATACTTCGTCTTATATATAAGTCTGGATATATTTATTTCGCTTCTGCCAAGTAGCCAACTGGCACATAAAAAAATGATATTGTCAAAAAAAGAACATAAAATATTGTTACAAAAGTTCCAAAAAAAATATGCCCCTCAGTTTCTAGGCGTACCTTCTGAGTAGTGATTCTTTTTCCGGTACGTTTGGTAGAGTTATTGTAATAATTGACGTTCATAAGTTCGTCTGTAATGCCAAAATTGAATAAAGAACTTTTGAACTCTTGAACTCTTGACATCTATTTATTTGTGTATTTTTATACTTATAATTAATTTTTAGAAAAAAACAAAAACCGACTTCAATGTATCTTCGAAGTCCAAGGTCACATATCGATGAAATTTATATAGGACCACTTCGTAACTATACTGAACCCGACGCAAAAAGAATTTTCTAAATCGGTTCATAAATGACGGAGTTCTGAGGTAACAAACATATTTAAAAAAAAAATTACAATCGAACAGAGAACCTCTTCCTTTTTTGAAGTCGGTTAATAAACGTCATTGTTCTCAGAGATACTTGAACTAACAGTTTTAAATTTTAGATTTGTTTATTTTTAGATTAGTTTTAGATTTGATTACTAGCTGTAGCTTCAGTCGTAGCTTGCCCTATATTTCATAGGAAATTAGTATATTCCTTGAAAAAACTGACAATATTGGTTTATTCTATGCCTATTCTTTCTTCACGTTGATGTGCAACTGAACGTTTTGATTTCAGCTTTGCTTGAGGAACAAAAACATTAACAACTAAAAAATAATTAATTTTTTCGAGAACATAAAACGATAATATAAAGGAAAATGCTCGAGCAACTCCGCAGGTTAAACAGCAAGTTCAATAAACTAAAGAATACAAGTATTTCATAAATTTATAACTCTCAATAAATCCACGAGTTTCTTAGAAAACGCTTAATTTAGTTTAAACCCTCAAATAAGTTTAATAAAATCTGATTTCCAATCTTCTCGCTTCAGCCAGGCTCCAAATAATTGAGAAAACCAATAAATATTCTCAAGAAATCTAATTAACCTTGTTGATTAAAAAGATTAATTAACCCGAAGGTAAAGAGACTATTTTCAATAAAATATCAGAATGTTACAGTTAGAAAATCAAATAGGGTTTGTGATTTTGAACTGTATTTTTATTATTAAATTTACTTACATATAGTTATGCTAATAATCATCAATAATTTTAGTATAATCAATAATATAAAATATAATTAAATACCAGATTAAGCTTCCTCAAATTAAACTTAACACATCTTTAAGCGCTTAATTCTGACAATATTATTATTTCACGTTCTATTTAGAGTCTATATAATTCGGTACCTATACTATGTTTATCAGAGATAATTACAGATATTAAGGGTTTCTATAATAAAAATCTCTCAGCCCTTTTAGAAATGTTCTGATTATTTAAAGAACCCATTTACTTTGAAATCGAATTTTGCCAAGTGCAAGTAATGGCGCATCAAGTACCTACTGAATATTATGTAGGAGGAACAATGACCGTAGCAAATTCCCTATTTCAATACCTACCTTTACATTTTATAATTAAAAACTACTATTTTTATATTTTATTGATAAAACTACCGCTTTTGGCACTTATTTAGTAATTGAGCGTACTTTGTCTTTATTTGTTACTTCTTCTAAATAAATATTGTAATTTTGCAAAAGGAATGTCATTCATCATAATCACCATCATCATCGGCCGGAAGACGTCCACTGCTGAACATAGACCTCCCCCATAGATCGCCACAACGAGCGGTTGCTCGCTGTATTCACCCAGCGGCTCCCCGCAACTCTTAATGTCATTCATTTATTGATTATTGGCATTGCGACATGAATCTTAAGAAGGAAAGAAGAAAGAGAACGAAACAACAAGTTATAACAACCATATTAAGTAAATCAAAAAGAGGTATATTAACAAAATTGTGAATTACTTAGATACCCACAAAATGACAGAACTCCGCATAAACTGACATTAGGATTGTGCGCTGATTTTCAATGCGCTGATTTTCAGTTGTACACCCTGACTCTATTTTCAACGTTTGGGAGACATAAGATATTTAATTGTATCTAATAGGTACATAAATTGTTTTAAATTCTATTCCTATATCAAACAGCTACATGCTCAAGTTGAAACAAACAACTAAATTGTTACAACTTCCATTTGAAAGCACACCTCACTTGTTCACCCTTTGAACGCAATTGCAAATTGACAGAGCGCACCAATAGCATAGTTAAGGGGTGCTATAAGCCCTTATCGCACTAGCACGTCTGTGATTAGCCGAAACAGTTTCACAGATTCTGATTATACACATCAATCCAAGTTGCCGCGTACCGCGACAGCCCTATTCTGAGCCAGTAACACCTGCAAGTCATTCGCCGTCGTGCCGCCGAGCCGAACGGACGTGCGCCGACACCGAAAATTGAGACAAACGTTCGCGAGTGCGTGAACAAACAGTGCTAAAGTTCTGATCCGTGATATATCAGACTTTTTGTCGTGTGCTGAATTTATGAATTTCCCCAATTCCCTGAATCATTCCTGATATCCGGACGTCGATGGAATACGCAATATGTGAGCTCTTTTTTCTATTATGGTAATAGGATTGTTGTTTTTTTTCTGGGAAGGGTACGGTTTTGGTTCGTTAATGGGACGATTTTATTGCGACTTGAATACGAATACGTACGCAAATGGGTTTTGTGATTTTATTTGCGGTCATCCGGCTACAAATTGGAATTTGAAAGGAGTACATGGAAAAAAGGGCATTCTTATTTTAATTTCGTTATTTGATCGGGATAAATGTAATAACTTCGGAATACGTCCTAATTTATAAGCGTAGTCATCTCGTAGCATTAGCCTACGATTCGTAGCTCAATTCTACGTCGTAGCTCTACGAAACTGATTGAATTGGGAATGCAAGATATGTCAACACTTCTTAAAAACCTGCGTAGTTATAATTTTCCCTAATGAATAGGAGCTACGGCTTACAGTCAGCGAAATAAAAAAAATATCTAAGGGACAAATCTTAGAACGGTGACAATGATTAATCGTTTAATTATCTCAGACATTTTTACGCTTTGTCGGATGGACAAAAAGGTCTAGCATTCATTTTTTGTTAGGTCATCAATCCTACGATGGTGGAGCTGAGCAAATTGTAAAGGTTAAAACTCACCAAGCTCCGAAGGCATTACAATGCCATCAACTTACTGAAATATTAGACTAGAATGTTGTTTAATCATTACTTTTTCAAGCACAGAAGTTCTTTATTTCATTTGGCATCACAGACACACTTATAAACATCAATTTGTACAATGACTCTACCACCGTATCGGGAAAAGAACGCCTACCCAAAAGATACGGCAAAACATTAAGGGGCAATTTTTTTTAGAACATCTTTTACAATATGTTTGTTTTTGACAATAATGTTTCTTACGTCCCAGTTGGCACTTACTTGGCAGAAGTGGAATTCGGTCATATCACTATTTCTAGCATAACTCACAAGGCTTTACTTTGAGATCTTGGTGGGTTTAAAGTTTCAGGACGGGCTTGTTAGCCGAAAGATTATAGCCTACCCTCTTGATTATACGATACAAATTAAGCTTGGGTTAGGCCATTTCTTCGAAGATGAAGACTGGTATTAAGTGGCCATTGATTTTGATTTACAAGGCTTTGAAGAAAAGTAATGTTTTAATAAACAGGACAAATGCGTGGCTAGCACGAACATCCGGAGAATTTGGGTGCAAGTTTATAGAACACAAATAACTGAGGTTAACTGGGTTTTTATCATAATTTGTGGACTTGTTTGCTTGGGCCGCGATTGTTTGGTCAGCCTCTGTGGTGTAGTGGTTGGGCAGGTTGGCTCAAATCACACACACCACTGAGGATCCGGGTTTAATTCCCGCGATGAGACAAATGTTTCTGCACTAAAAAAAGTGCAAGTATTTGTTTCGCGTTTGGATGATGTGAGACCATGGTCCTCATATTATCGATCACAGACATAGATCCTATCGATCCCTAGAGCGAGTGTGGCTCAGCGGGAACTCATGCGCCTTTCGATCAGACGCACCTGGGTTCGAATCCCGACTCAGCCCTGCACCAATGACTTATAGTTAAGTACAGATTTTGCACGCTCGCTCTAAAACGGTGAAGGAAAACATCGTGATGAAACCCGCTTACGCGCTTTGGAGTGATAGGCTCTGGCCGTGGTTGTAATACCACCCACCGAACAAAGCCATGCCGTCAAGCGACCTAGTCGTGTTTCGGGATGATGTTCGGTGAACCATCGGGGAGACGGGTCTGAGCAGCCGTCTCTCTCTAGATCGATGTGCTCCATCTTAGGCCACATCATCGCTTCACATCAGGCGAGATAGTGGCCAAACATAGATCTATAAAGCGTAAAAAAAAAAAAAAAAAAAAAAAAGATCCTGGCCCCTAATTAGTATTTATTGTACCTAGGAGACCAGGAACTACGAGGAACATGGTCCCACAAAAAGGAGACCAGAAACAAATGCTAGCGCTTTTTTTCTGTGCACAAACATTTGCTTCTTCGTGGTAATCGAACCCGCAACTTCAGTGGTGTATGAGATATACTTGTTATATAATTATGTTTTTCGATTTTTGTATGTTTTCTGGTTTAATAGCTGCGAGTGTACCATTGTTTTGCCATTTGGTTATTGAAATCATATGCAACTTGCTGTTCAATTGGTGATCGCCATCAAACCTTGAAACCGATTGCTAGTAACAAAGTCGTCTCGTCGATTATTCGTGAATTCCTAACCTTTTATTCCGTAAACTGAAGTCTAGAATTGATTTGAGCTAGCTATATAAATGTACAGCTATGTCTATATATCTACTGAATCCAGGGAACTCGTTCGCATTTAAACCAACATAAACCGTATTGACCAAGCTAGATTCATCAATCTAAATGACAGCTGTCAGATATATAAAACAAAACCAACTCATATTTGTCAAACAACCTAACAAACGACAAAGTAACAAAAAGACCTAGGTTTTGGACATAAAAATACTCAATTTTTCTTCGACCCCAAACGTGGGGCTTTCCAGCCTCTTTTTAGGGATTAGTGCCTATTACTTCCACATCTCTTTTATTAGGGCTCCCGAGGTCAAAGGGTTCGCGAAACACTTTAAAGAGCAAGTTGGTGTTTTATCTCATTCGAAGATCGTTAAAGTGTGTAATTAGTGCATTTTGTGCTTTGTACCTCTCTTATGCTCTTTTTCCTATTACTGGAGACAGTGGGTGTTTATATATTCTGAACGTTTTTCTGGTACGTTATGCATATAATATAATATAACTCTATTGCACTCCAAATAAAATAAAAACAATAAAAAATAAAATTTGTAAATTTGAAGGACAATGGGCGGTCTAATTTCTTCTAGACAGTCTTTGGATAATTATAACAGTTTAAGATAATAAATAGGATATGATATTAAAAATATAACCTTGCCCCTAACCGTAGGATTATCTATATATAACCAGGATCAACAAGGACTACTGTCCCAGAACATGCAGATACAAAACAAATATTTGCGTTTTTTTCTACGCTCAAATATTTGTCACGCGGCGGAAATCGAACTTGACCTCTCCACCATAGACGCTGTCAAAAATATGGGTTTCACAATTATTTTAGTCACTAATGTTTCTTTAGTTAGGGATTATTTTATTACTAATAAGTTCTAACAATAAACAAAGAAATACTAATATCAACAGGAAACTCATTTAACATCGACAAATAAATAATGTGTCAAACAGTTCATGTACTAATTCTGTTGCAAAAGTCATAATCTTTCACCATCGAAAAACATCTCCGCCAATATTGGGGCTTCCCAGACCTCCTTTTAGGGGATTAGTGCCTATTATTTCCCCATCTCCTTTATTAGGGCTTGGAAGTCGAAAGGGTTTGTGGAATACCCTTAAGGGCAACTTGCTGCTATTTCACCTCATTGAAAGATCGTTAGAGTGCGTAATGCTTGCTTTTTGCGCTCGCGCCCTTACTTGTTAAGACTTGAGAGGTGTTTTTTTCTGTAATGTTGGTATATAGAGCAAGATATTAGAGGTTAGACTGATAGATAGATAGATAAAACGATATGACTGGCTTATATTGATTTTGTAACGAACGCGATCGACAATAAAATATATTTAAAACTAGCTGCGCCCCGCGGTTTCACCCGCAGTTTCTCGGGATTAAAAATAAGTGTGTTTGTGTGTGTGTTAATCCAGGTTGTATGCTATATCCATTCCAAATTTCACTCAAATCCGTTCAGCTGTAGCTATAGCGAGAAGAGAGAACAAGCTTACATACATAAAATTTTTTGCCTTTATAATTTTAGTGTGATAATGACCAGCAGGAGATCCCACTAGATAAATTTTTACTGTATTTTTTATCGGCGTCTGTTTTTCTTGCATGAATTAAGTATTATTACTTTATATATAACAGACACTAAATAGGTACACCTTTTCTATTGTATAGTAGAATTGATATGTTATTTGACTAGCCTCTGTAACTACTATATATATATTATGTTTTTTAACAAATAGTAAATAAGACCATGTCGGAGGCCTTCGGGTGGTCTAAAAATTCCGACATCAGGGTTGGCTACACACCCACACGAAAGAAGAAGAAGAACAAATAAATAAATAAAAACTAGGAAATAAGGAAACGTTCCTGCCCCTGTACTCTGAAAAAGTAATTAAGGTCTTGGTTCTGTCGGATGAAAGGGACAGCGCTATGCAACAGGCATAAGAGTGTCTCTTTTAGTCCGCACAAACGAACGCACGAAAGGAACTCGGAGTACCCCCAAGCCCCTAACTACGATTCTCTGTATCTAAGGAATCAGGAACTACTAGATACATGGTCCCACAACACCAACAATACCTAGACACGAAACAAATTGCTGGCGCTTATTTTTTATCTTCTGTGCACAAACATTTGCAACAACCTGCAACCTCAATGGGGTATGTGATTTAAGCCAACCTGCTCAACCACTACACCACAGAGACTATAAAATACAATGGAATTACATATTTATTTGTCTAAAACATGGGTATGGAAGATGATGTTAAAAAACATACAAGAGGATCCATCATGAATCTGCTGTTTTTTGCTCATAAATATTGTGACCCTAAATTCTATGTATACAGTTTCACAAAAAAAATTGTTTCTTTCTTTAATCTTTTGGCTTACAAATATTTATTACCCGTTTTCAAAAAAGGAGAAGGATCTCTGTTTTATTGTATTTTTTAATGTTTGTTATCTCAGAACTCCGTCATTCATGAACCGATTTGAAAAATTCTTTTTCCGTTGGGTTCAGTATAGCTACGAAGTGGTCCCGTATAATTTCATCGATATTTGACCTTCGACTTCGAAGATACATTGAAGTCGGTTTTTTGTTTGATAAAACGTATACTTGTTTCAATGATATTTAAAACAATCAAACTAAATACTAGATTTATACTATTATATAAGTGTTTTGTAAAGCTGAAGCAATATTATTCTATTAGTCTTCATATATCCGATTAACGTGTAAAAACTTTGAACGGTTGGCTTCATTATACGAAATGGGTATTAAGGAATATGTTTAGGTATATTATAAGGCGAGACGTGAATTAACGACGCAAGGAAATAGGCTTGCTTGCTTCCAAATTCCGGTTCAGTGGGCTTGGAGATAGGTACCTAAATATGCATGAACATGTAATTATAACGTGCTGTATATGAGTTCTTATGTCCCTTTAAAATGTGGGCTTATTTATACATATTATATAATCATTTAGATACATTAACCATTTTTGAAAAGGCAAATTTTCAAACTTGTCAAGTGAGATATTGAGAGAGGTTAAAGTGAGGAATAAACAAATCTGGCATGAATATTTTGATGAGCGGTCTAAAACAAAAGGAATTTGGTATAAGACAATCCAGTGTCAACCTCATCGATACCCATGGTTCGATGAGCAAGACTTGAGCAGGCGATATATTGTACCATTGATGAGGCTTCGCTCCGGACATATCCCATCAAATAAATTCAAACATTTGATAGGAATATCAAATTCGCCTAACTGTGCAGAGTGCAGTATAGTAGAAGACGTCCATCATGTATTGACGGAGTATGTCCGCAACGAGGCTCAACGACTTAACTTGCAACTTAAGCTTAACAACAATATATAGGTGTAAAGCCAAAATGTAAAGCCAAGATGTAAAGCCAAAAAGCCAAGATGTTGGTTAATTTATATTTACAGGTCATATAAAATATATATATGTATATAGTGCAATGTGTTGTTAGACTTATGGGGGTGACATAGTCACTTTGTGACAAAACTCCTAATTTTAATAAAGATTTAAAAAAAAAACCTTGTCAAGAGTTGGACGAAAATAAATATTGTAAATGTATTGCATTTATTTAAGTAGGTATGTTTATAACTTATATGAATACTATATATTATTCTATATATACTAATACTTTATTTATGTATATTTCTGCATATTTATAGAAACACATATATGTATATTTATTTTTATTTGTATGTTTATTTTTCGTATGCACTTATTATTTATATAAATTACTTGTGACTTTTAATTTTGTTTATTATGTACACCACCAAACCGAATTAGATCCTACACCTGCTCTTTCCATCCAATGGATGTCTGGAAGAAATCACTCCAAGCGATAAGGCCGCCCATTGTACGTCAAAATTATTATTATGGGCTGGCGTATTGCTTACCATAAGGCAAACGACCAGATCGTCTCGTCAATCAGTTACATAAAAAAAAATCGATGTATTTTGTGACTTGTTTTATTTTTCATTATTGTGTATATGTTAATTAGTGTGCAATAAAGTGTTATTGTATTGTAAATATTATTACAAAAAAATGTTTCAATGAATGTCATAACTTTTGTAAAATATTGTGTATCAAAATCATATTACGAGGCTTGTCAGGAGCGTGCACAATGCAAATCCCACAGAAATATGAAAATCAAATCACATTTGTTATTTTTTATTTTAGCCGTGATTGTCCCGCTTCTGGGCAGAGGCCTCTACCCTTCCATTTCTAACAGGTTTAATGTCTTTCTGTTGCCAATCCTTCCAGTAAGAGACTCATCCCGCCATCTCCGTATAGCCATATATCTGTATAGCCCACAGCTCATTCGACATGCGGCAGACGTGTTGAGCTCAGTAAAACCCTAATATCGCAAATCACAAATATTTGATTTTCTCTAGAACTAAAATAGTTTGCGCCACGTTTCCCATCTTTGATTCACATTACAGACACGCCATACATTTTGATGAGGCACAACTATTTATTCAACCTTCGCTCCACTAACATCTAAGATAAATTAACCCCAGATTGTTAAGTTTATTAGACAAACGACGCTCAAACTCTCTCGCAGATTATAAAAACACACACCTTTACAGGGTTGTCATTAGGAAGCGGTTGTTGGGGGCTCAACCCAGAAATAAACTAGTTCTGTAACACAACAAATGATAAAATGCCTTCAATCAACCCGAGTCAAGATTAGTGCACCTATTTGAAACTAGATGGCGTTGGCGATCGTTAAAACACGCAAACGTTTAGTTCGCGGAAATCAAGTGACCGCCAGATTTGAATTTGTAATGTGGAATGGAATGGAATCTACTGGATTCGGATCTCACTAGCTTTAGCGCTTTGCCTTAGCACTTCATCCAGCTCTCAAGCCTTTGCGACTGGAAGTTGTCTACTGCATTGCCTATTGTCCGGTAGATTAACGAATTTCCCCCCCCCCCCCCCGCTCTACTATTTACTTTCCCTTGTATTATTTACTTTCCCCTGCGACCTCGGCCTGCCTAAAGGACACCGACAGAACCCCTCCTATAGTTCTCATAAAAGTAGCGTTATTAAATCATTGGCGTTAAATAGTTTAGTAGTATTTTATTGCCTCAGCCGATACCATTTGTAACAGTAGATATATCGCTTGTATATAGTCATCGTAGGATTATTTGATCTTGCCAATACTTTTTTTATAACTACTGCGCCACACGGTGTCACCCTCGGTTTTCCGGTATAAAAGAAGCCTATGTTCTTTTTTCGGACCCAAAGAACCTACATACCAAATTTCGTCAGTAATTTATGCATGATTGAGTAACAAACATCCCTCCATCTTTCCATCCTCACAAACTTTCACATTTGTAATATTAGTAGAATCCAATAAGATGATGAATAAAACCCAGTAATTAGCATACACACAACTTTTAAACGATACGCTTGTTTGCTACAACAACCCCCTAAACTCTTGATATTAAGCCCTGGCTCCACTCGAACTCCTTAACCTGCCAACATAACGAACTTATCAAACAAAACCGTCGTGCCAACACGAAGAAAACAACGCGAACAAGCTTCGTTCGGAAATTCAATATTGAACTTTGGTTTGGAATCAAATTATGCCGACAAACGCCGAAGTTTTGCTCGTCAAAAACTTTTTATATTACATCACATATTTCGAAGGTGTACGTGTTTTAAACAGTTGTATAAAGTAGAGATGCGGCTAATTTTGTTTTATTTTTATGGCAAATTAGACTAGCTGCGCCTCATGGTTTGACTGCAGTTGTCCGGGATAAAAAATATCCAATGTCCTTTTCCAGGCTCTAAAAATCATACTTTTCTTTCTTTTCTTTTCAGCCCTTCTTATCCCATTGTTGAGTATAGGCCTCTTCTCCTTCACGCCACCCCTTCCGGTCTTGTGCCTTTTTACTTAAAAATCCTAATACCAAACAAAATAATGCAGCAAAATTACATTTTCATAACTATTTCTCAAAACTGCCAGGTCAGAGTTCGGTGCCTCTTTGCACAAAAGTGTAGTTGAAATACTTCAACACAAAAACCACTACCATATTCGTATTGGTTTATAGACCACTTCCCATACCAAATTGCTGAGTCTTTTTTCATCAAAATGCGTTCTGTAGTTATTGCGTGATTGAGTAACAAACATCCAAACATCCATCCATCCACAAACTTTCGAGTTTATAATATTATAATAGTACCACTGTGGCTGAATATGATGATTAAGCCCAACAACAATTATTTTTTCGCCAGTTAGTTTCTCTCATTAACCTCCGACGCAAAAAGGAGGGGTGTTATAAGTTGGACCGTTATTTATTTATTTATTTATTTAATGCATTCCTTAATGTAGGTACAACAGATGGTCAATTTATAGTCAGTTCACTAAGGACCCTAGTTATGTGTGTCGGTTGCACCGTAGCTCTTAAACGGTTGAACCGATAGGGATGAGGTATTTTTTATTTGAAACCTAGTTTTCTAGCGGTTGTTATAGACATGTTTTATTAAAATCGGTTCAGCCGTTTTTATACTTTTATAGGTTATTAGTGTCAGGGGTTTTTAAATTTCGTTGTCAACATGCATATTCTACAAGCTTTTATTTAACTTGCAATGTTTATTATATGTTTGGGTAAAATCTTGCAAGTTGAATCAAAACCACTTCCTCTTGTCCTAAGTTGAAATTTTCCATACATGTCAAAGTCCGGTGACAATGCAATATTATGGTGACAGCGAGCTGATCTGTTGGAGATGGAAGGTGGGCAATGGAACTCCTTGACCGACAATCATAAACTACTAGTGTTTGGATTCATTTTAATCTTCTCGCGGTTCCGATTACAAATTTTTTAAAAGCTTGTCTTGAAAAATATATTTTTCAACAAGAATCTCGTTATAAAGTAACCAACCACATTACCGAAATCACCGATGAGATTTTAGCAAAGGTAACCACATAACTTGTAACGGAGAGTGACCAAGCTCGAATATCCGGTCTGGAATGGCATACCGTCCGAACCTTTAGTAGGTATAGTGAGACCATTGTCTCATTATAATCGAGCGGCAACTCGGCACTTGCACGCTTGCATTAACTAGATGCTTTGCACTTTCTAGCGTAACATTGTTTTATCTAAAATTATGTTATGTCAGGTTAACATTAAAATGATATGGCATATAGCTTTAAAATGATATGCAAATGTTATGGACAGGCGTGGCGCTTACGACGAACGACTTTTCTCGTCTCATCACCACATATGAGTATCTCATAAATATATAGAATATCAATACGTGGGTAGAAGGTAGAATCCATTAAGATCAGATAAAATAAAATTATGCAAATAAATAATTTTAAATGATAATACATTATCAAAAATAATACATTAATTTACAAGTTCATAATTTTAGATGCAGCAGCGATGCTTGTTGGTCACCTTCGTAAAGGTGTGGAACTATTTTCCTAAGGCACGGCGCGGGTTCAAAACACACGCTCGAGAAAAAATAATAATTTATTTTAAAAATATATTATACATCTAGGTTTCGTTATCGTTATATCTAGGTCTTTTATTTTTTGTATTATTTGTTCATGTAAATTATTAGAATTATTTTCAGAACATTTACAATCTATAAACTTTGCCTTTTTAATTTATAAGAACATACGGACTAAAAAAACGCTCATTCAGTTAATTAATATTATAAATTCTTACCCATTATTCAAAATTATATTGCTGTTAAATTTTATAATTAAATTTGTTCAGCAAAAATGTGTCTATCTGGCTTTTCGTAGTAAATTTAATTTACAAAATAAGCTAAACAATATCGAATACTCGATGTCAAGACGTCAGTATTACTTCACAATATTACAAACAAAACAAAACAATACTATGAGCAAAATAATTGAACAATGGGAACAAATTGCTCTCGTGTTTGACAAAGTAATTGCTAAAATTCGCAACTACCTAAGTCCTCGCTGGCTTGACTTTGTGTATCTTCATAATTATTACTATTATTAAAATCAATTCCCTGCCTACACTTTGAATTTCAATGTCTCAAAACAATAATAAAGTTTTTGAGTGGAAATTTATTGAAAAACTGTCAAACGTTAGGAACTTCATTTTTAGTTTTGGATATTCTTATCGACTTTAGGCATAAAATGTTTTTCAAAAATTCAAATATGCTGTTTTGATACGTTTCGAAAACCCTAAAATGAATTTAAAGGAAATTATTATTCTGTCTTTGACGGTTAGGCGATGCGTACTGCGTACATAGCGTACCTGTTCGTAACGGATCTGTTAGGTTAGGCAATTTTTTTTTAAGGTCACATGCATAGATCGAGGCCCCTAACTAGGATTCCCTGTATCTAAGGAACCAGGAACTATAAGGGCCATCGTCCCACGAAACCTAGATATAAAACAAATGCTTGCACTTTTTCTATACAAAAACATTTCGTCCCGTCGTCGCGGGAATCGAACCCACAACTTCAGTGGTGTATGAGATTTAAGGCAACCTGCCCAACCACTACACCAAAGAGGCTGTCTGCCGGTTATTATCGAAGGACAACAATTGTTAGGCTATGTTGGACATACACGAGAAAGGAAGAAGACAAACTAGACCACCAGAATACTTATTTCCTTCCAATTACAACCTGGGTCTCTTTAAGACAAGAGTGAATAGCACCTCATGGACAAACGCTCCACCTTAGACCGCAACCACGCTTACCATCAGGTGAGTTGTTGTCAAACGTGAGCTCATTTAATCATAAAAAAACAAACAAATAACACGAATATAATAGAACGTCGATCTAGCTGACCAAAACTTAACCCTGCTCCAAAATCACCTTCGATAAATCTCGCTACCGGACCAAACCCACAAAAAACTAACGTTCCTGTCCGCAATGAATTCAAACGAAAGACAAATACCTGACGCGGGCGATTGATTGCGACGCCGACGGATTAGAGAACCCAACTTTTAGGTGTTTTCTTCGGTTCGTACGATTTACGATGTATGGATGAGCTGCAGCCAAAGAGCAATAATTATATTATTATTGTCTCAGGGTCACAGTGCAGCGCCGCGCAGGACTTTGCGAAACAAAGTTCTGGATGGTGCTGTTATTGTTATGGGCTGGCGTATTGCTTACCATCAGGCAAACGACCAGCTCGTCTCGTCATCCAGTCAAAATAAACGATTGGAATGTACGAAATACCTTACAACTCCCTACTAATGAGAAATGGCCCAGTTCAGTATATTCAATCAAGAATCAATGAAATCACAACGATTATACTGCAATACGCGAAAACTCAATATGCGATATGGTATTGCAATATGAGATTTAATAAGCCAAACGTTTAAATGGAGTCCAGATGTATTTTCACATTCATAATTTAAAATTGTATTACTGTATATTTTCCAAATGAAATAAAATAAATCATATATATAAAATTCTCGTGTTACAATTTTAGTTACCTTTCTCCTCCGAAACGGCTTTAAAATCAGTTTTACCAAATTTTATATGCATGTTCTGTAGGTCTGAGAATCGGCTACCATCTACTGTTCATACCCCTAAGTGACGAGGGTTGTTCACTCTTAACATATTTTTTTTTATTTATATGGCAAAACAACGTTTGCCGGGTCAGCTGGTAAAATATGAAATTCAAGTTGCATAACGATGGAGCTCGTAGAAAGTACATTTAAACTGCATATTCAAAATATACGAAATGTGATCAGGCGTGACGTTGCGGAAATTTATCTCAAAACTGAAACGCAATGAAAAAATGTAGTGTAATTTATTAATTATTAATTGTACATATTTATTAAAAACAAGCAATCAATCAATCAATCAAAATCTCTTTAATCATTTTGGCATCACAGACGCACTTATGAACGTCAAATTATCACAACGACTCTACTACCGTATCAGAAAAAGAACCACTACTCAGAAGATACGGCAAGAAACTGAAGGGCATTTTTTTTTAGAGATTTTGTTACAATTTTTGGGGTTTTACAATGTTATGTTTCTTATATACCTGTTAGTTACTTTGCAGAAGTGGAATGTTCCAAGCATATTTGTCTTCTATGTAATTACGAACAGTATAGAATGCTTTTCTTATTAGAACAGTTTTAACGCGTAATTTGAATTTACTTTCTGTGAGCTCCGTTATACATTTTGGAATATTATTATAAGCAGAGGAATAATTTATAAATATATTTTAATTTTAATTCATTTAACATTTTCTATCGATCCCCATTTATATTATTCTAACAACAACCTATATAAATAATATTCAGCGGAATTACATTACATATTATTTTCATTGCATTTCATAAAAATGAAATGCAATGAACAACTGCCGTCTCTCTCTAAATCTTTGTGCTCCATTTAAGGTCACATCATCGCTTCACTTCAGGCGAGATAGTGGCCAAACAAAGATCTATGAAGCGTAAAAAAAAAGACTCCTGATATGAACTACTGATGCATAATAACACGACATGCTAATAGTAC
Organism: Petrophora chlorosata; assembly: GCA_951640565.1. Lineage (NCBI taxonomy): Eukaryota > Metazoa > Arthropoda > Insecta > Lepidoptera > Geometridae > Petrophora > Petrophora chlorosata. Next base: position 16,061,400 of record OX621196.1, on the reverse strand, counting down.
GTAAGTAATAGTTAATATTATTTGCTAATAGTGTGAATCCAGCTTAATACTCATGGTCAAACGTCGCGGCTTATAACTTCCAGAAGGACGGTCAACGTTTTTCTATCAATTATGAATAACACTCACGAAACTTTTCAAAACCTAACTATAAATCGAACACACATAAAAACTAATGTCTTTACCCGCTATAAATTTATAGGTTAAACAAACTCTACTCGGTCGATTGACCGGCCGGATTAGAATGTACCGCCACCCGCCGCCTGTTATCGCCACGGCTTCGTACTTTAATTTGGGAAGTTACATAAGTATTAGAGACATGCGTGTACGCGTAAGTAGGTATTTAATAAATAATCAGCTTAGGGTCAATGTTAAGTAGGGGCATGCGTAGCGCACTCCGCACTGTAGGTACGAAGCTACAAGTACATAGCCGGACACCGACTGCGTGTCGCGCGTCGATACACGTGCCGAGTCTGAAGAGATAAGAGCTATGCGATAGAAAGAGAGGCGTTCTGTAGATTAATATGACTGATAGGTATGCAGTGCTACGCGAGCTAAATTGAATTTTATTGCGTCATAGCAAGAGTCGCTATTTGTTTAAATTTCTTTGTGGAGTTTTGCTTCTATCCCTTAGTATTCTGTGGTAGAGGTCAGTTGATACCTTTAATAGAGAGATCCAATACAATACAATTTTATTATTATTGGGCAATAATAGCAAGATTTCATAAAATTTATATTGTCAGCCGACTTCAAAAGAGGTTCGAAATTCAACGGTATTTTTAACCGATTTAAAAAAGGAGAGATTCTCTGTTCGTTGTATTTTTTTTTATGTTTGTTACCTCAGAACTCATCACACATTCATGAACCGATCATCTCTCATTTATGAACCGATTTAGAAAATTCTTATTGCATTGGGTTCAGTATATCTACGAAATAGTTACATATAAATTTTATCGATATTTGACCTTGGACTTCAAAGATACAATGAAGTCGGTTTCTGTTTTTTTTTTTCTAAAAAAAATTTATTTTTATTTATTTTTTAATATTTTTTGTATGTTTGTTACGCGATTACTCCGCCAATTATGAATTGATTTAGATGATTATATTTTTGTTTGGTAGATCATACTTCAGTGGTGGTTCTATATAAATTTTATCGATATTAATATAGAGCTTTTTGAAAAAATCACAAAAACAAAAAAATATAAGTTTAGTCTTAAAGTCGGTTCTTGTATTTTTCTAAATATTAATATAATACAAAAGGAGTCAGAAGAAAATATGATACTCCTTCAGCTAATACTATTTAATGACGTCTGAGTCAGCAAAATGAACAAACGAAAATAAATACAACGAAACGTCTCAAACAAGAACCGACATAGATTAGGAGGGCGCTGCAACAACAAGCAGTAGAAAAGGTACCGATGAGTATATAAAAATTTGTAGTCTGAAATATCACCGCGTCTGTTCATATTTCAAGCCTTACAGAGGTCGTGTACTGATATTGACTTTTTAACCTCTCCCATTAAAAGTGCACTTGCGCCATTTTAAGTTAAGTTAAAAATGGAAGCTTCTATTTTAGTTTTATTTGCTGAAATTAATTGGAATTTAAATAATGATTGGTTTACAAAACCAAAGCTACAAACTACAAAGTATCTTTAAACAAAAGAATTTTATATTTATTATTTAATATTTTATACAGCCATAAAGGTCAATTTAAAAAAGCAATTTATGAAAAGTACAACAAAATTAATTTATTTAGATACAAGTGAGATATTTTTACATGTAAATGTTGCCATGTTATGTATTTCATATAATTATGTATCCTGCCACCTTACAGAATTTCCTGTATCTAAGGAACCAGGAACAGTATTGAAAAAACAAAAAAATACGGGTTTTATTATTTAGTTTATTTTTTATTTTATTTTATTTATTGACAAAATCCACAGATCTTAATTAGTATAATAACAGTAATTGCTAAGTCTTACATCTAATTACGGATTTACTTTTTATAAGCTAACTTGTTTAGAGAGCAGAGAGAATACATTTTATGCAACAACCATGATGAACAAAAATACAAGTACCTACCATCAAAGTTTATTTATACCGTTATAGTTTATTTATACCAAGTTTTGAATGAATAAAACTAAAATTAAAAAAAACATACAAATTTTAAAACTCTCTTACATTGCTTTTAGGGGTAGTTTCGAAAAAAAAAAACACGTATTTAAAATTTATGTTCAAGTTTATTTGTACTGAGTTGTGAATGAATCGAACCACGGAATGAAATATTCACTGAAAAACACCAAACTTTAGAAATCCCATGCACGTAGGGATCGTACAGAGTTTGGTACTTCAGGTAGATATTCCTTTGCAGTGACGAATTTTTGATCTTAGGTAACATTGGGTGAATTTTGTAGAATATAAAAACTCTTTCTTTTTAATTTCTCGAAAGGGCCTAGTTGAGATGCGCACTCAGATGCATCAGATTGTAAGGCACACAAATTTCCGCTCGGCCACACTCGCTCTAACTAAACTGGCAAGGTCCAAACTTGCTGCAAACCTACCGTTATACTACATTGTTGTAATCAAACGTATTCATGTTTTAATTTCTACAGTTTTTTTTTTACGCTTAATAGATCCATGTTTGGCCAATATCTCGCCTGATGTGAAGCGATGATGTGGCCTAAGATGAAGCACATAGATCTAGAGAGAGACGGCAGTTGAGCGGCTGCTCAGACCCGTCTCCCCGATGGTTCACCGAACATCATCCCGAAACACGACTAGGTCGCTTGACCGCATGGTTTTGTTCGGTGGGTGGTATTACAATCACGGCCAGAGCCTACAACTCCAAAGCGCGTAAGCGGGTTTCATCACGATGTTTTCCTTCACCGTTTAAGAGCGAGCGTGCAAAATCTGCACTTAACGATAAGTCATTGGTGCAGGGCCGAGTCGGGGTTCGAACCCAGGTGCGTCGGATCGAAAGGCCTGCCTTTTGGCTTAACGAGTCATCTTTCGTTTATATCAATAATTCATCTGGTCATAAACCAATCCGTTAACCGTTGGAGTAGACGTGTCTTTGAGTGGAGACCGCGAATCGGCAAGCGTAGTGTAGGACGCCCACCGGCCAGGTGAAGCGACGACCTGCGAAAGGTGGCCGGAAGAAACTGGATGAGAAGAGCCGAAGACGGGCTCAGTGGCGTTCACTGGGAGAAGCCAATGTGGACGATTACAGGCTGATGATTATGATGATGATGATGATCTGGTCATAAAGAGAACTAAATTATTTAAATATTTTTTATTAAAATATGAAGGACCTTTTAAGATTCGGCCGCACCCTCTTAGTCCACATTCCTGTTAGATCACGATTTAAAAAAATAAAGGTATACGTAAAAAAGGTGGGTAAAAAAGCTAGTAAGTAGGCAGTTGTTCTATTTATTTCTGGAAGGATATTATTCGGATTCTACCTCACGTGGGCGTTGCCACATCGAAAGGACCCTAGGGGTAGGTAAAAAGTAGGTTTCAGGTGTGGCTCATGTAGCGAGTGTGGCTCAGTGGGACCACATGCGACTTTCGATCCGACTCACCCAAGTTCCCACTGGTTGCGCATCATTCACTTTCTTAAGTTATGTGCGGATTTAATAATTGCTCTAAAAACGGTGATGAAAAACAACGTGAAGAAACCGGCACGTCTAAGTATTAATCACAAAAATTCAAGAACACGTGACATCTACCAAGCCGCACTGGGCCAGCGTGGTGGATTAAGGCCCATACTCTCTATGAGCGAAGGCCCGTGTACCAGCAGTGGGAACGTGATGATGATGATGATAATAATCTTGATAATAAACGATGATGCGGTCTATGATAAAGCACACATACCTGGAAACCTGTTTACTCGCTTACCTAATTTACCTAAAACAAATCGTTAAAATTTTCCTAACCCAAAACTTAGGAAAGGTTAACAGACGCGAACAAAAAAGCCGAAAGCTAAATTCCTAATGGAAAACATTGTTACCGCATTTTCACCTCAATTTCGCGGACTTGACCCTAAAAACTTTCCTATTGTTACGTTAAACAAAACAAAACTTTTCAATTTGTTTATAGTTCACTGTTAATAGCGGTTATTTATTTCGCGTAGCGGTTATTCATTTCGCAATAGCAGTTTTTAATTTCGCTTAGTTACTGACTATTTGAGGCGGTAAGCGCATTACTAAGTTACTAAGTACACTCGTAGCGATCTCATAGCAGTGCTACGCTGTAGCGCGCTACGAGTTTAATACGTAGCGGACCGTTTTCAGCTTTAATTTTTAAAGTTTAAAGAAATGTTGTAAAGTTTTCTTGTTAGCAAGTCCTAATGTTTACCAATGCGTCTAGTAAGACTATTGTAGTATATTTGAAGTTTTTATTGTACCAGTAAGAGTTTCATAAGAGGAATCGCGTAACTCGAACACCGATCAGGTCGCTTTCTATCTCAAATTTGGAAGGCATTAGCATTTTTCAAACTGCAATTACATACGTAATCATCATCATTATAGCCATAATCATCATTTATTGATATTTTTAAATACAAGTCATCAGTCAAAAATAAAATAATTATATAAAAAACATAAATAAACATAAAATTGTACATTGTAACATTAATATTATTAATAATATTTACTATAATAACGAGCTATAGTGCTATATACACTATCAACAATCGTGATTGGAATAGAGATATGGGATACTCGTGGATAGGAAAAAATAATTTCAAAGAAAATACCAAAAACCATTCAATATTGGTTCATCCATTCTATAAATAGAAGGGAACATAGAAATATGCACTTTATAATAAACAAATATCTCTAACCCCACACGCATATACATCACAATACCTATACAATATTTTACTTGTGGTAAGTCTCTCGTATGCGGGCGACCGTCTGGGTGGGTACCACCACCTTGCCAGTTATTCTGCTGCCAAGCAGTAGTGCGCAAGCATTACTGTTTTCCAGTTTGAAGGGCATTGTAGCCAGCGAAATTACTGGGCATATATCTGATGTCTCGGAGTGATGATCGCAATGCAGTGCTATGGACTTAGTACTTTTATGGTATTAAGGTTCTGGATGGCGCTGCAATTGCTATGAGCAGGCGTGGCGCTTACCAGGCGAACGACTTGCTTGTCTCATTACTCAATTCCATAAAAAAACTAACTAGTTTTCAATTACGTCTTTGGAAAGTGAAATATTTATTTCGATTTGGTGCTTTAATCTATTTTTATTATCAGTCAATCGAACGATGTCGTTGCGACGATCATATTGTACGATTGCTTCGAACAAAAGGAAAATAAAAAAATAACAATGAGGAATGGGTCGCTCCGAGCTTTCATTTCCGATTCAATAGATAACGTAATATGATAAGCATAACGGGAATGAAACATTCATGAAATAAGTGTTGTTTACAAAATAATCAATTACTGTTTTACCACGAACAGATATTATTATTTACATAGAGCAAGTGTGGCTCAGCGGCTCGTGCGCCTTCGATCCGACGCACCTGGGTTCGAATCCCGACTCGGCCCTGCACCTATGACTTATAATTAAGTGCAGATTTTGCACGCTCGCTCTAAAACGGTGAAGGAAAACATCGTGTTGAAACCCGCTTACCCGCTTTGGAGTGGTAGGCTCTGGCCGTGGTTGTAATACCACCCACCGAACAAAGCCATTCCGTCAAGCGAACTAGTCGTGTTTCGGGATGATGTTCGGTGAACCATCGGGGAGATGGGTCTAAGCAGCCGCTCAACTGTTGTCTCTCTCTAGATCTATGCGCTCCATCTTAGGCCACATCATCGCTTCACATCAGGCGAGATAGTGGCCAAACATAGATCGATTAAAAGTTAAAAAAACAATCGTTTCTAGACAAACTAGCTACGCTCCGCGGCTTCACCCGCGGTTTTCCGGGGTAAAAACTAGCCTATGTCGTTTTCCAGGACCTACAGAACCTACTTACCAAATTTGGTCAAAATCAGTTTTAGCGTAATTGAGTAACAATCATCCATCCTCACAAACTTTCGCATTTTTAATATTATTCGAATTAGTAGGACAAAAACATCTTTTTATTTTATATTTTTAGCCGACTTAAAAAAGGAGAAGGTTCTCTATTCGATTGTATTTTTTTTAATGTTTGTTACCTTAGTACTCCGTCATTCATGAACCGATTTGGAAAATTCTTTTTGCGTTGGGTTCAGTATAGCTACGAAGTTGTCTCATATAAATGTCATCGATATTTGACTTTGGGCTTCGAAGATACATTGAAGTTGTTTTTTTCTTTGATAGAACGTATATTAAACGTATATATACGTTCTTGTCTTATTTATTATAAATCTACGTTTGACCACCATCTCGCTTGATGTGAAGCGAGGACGTGGCCGAAGATGGAGCACGTAGATCTAAAAGATACCTTTTCACTCAAGCTTTGAAGATACCCAAATTATAGTTAACAGGAAACAGAGAGGACGGCAAGTTCCTTTCCTAGTCCAGACTCATTTTTTGTCGTTAAAATCTAAGATTAATTAGCCTAAGTAAGCAAGTAGATAAGTTCGTCAGTGGCAGTCTTGCCTCTTGTTCACACACTTGTTTATATCGTCATAATCTATGACGCGCTCAGAGAAACAATTGACGGCTTCTCGGAGACGACGCGCCGTATCTTAATGAAATCGTGTCGTGGACAAGTACATATTCTAACACGGTTTTTCTCCGTACTACTTGTCGATAATGACGACTTGGCCATGTATAATTAGATAGATAGATAGTTCTCGTACTGGTGGTAGGTTTCTCGTATGCGAGAGGCCGTCTGGGTGGGTACCACCGCTTTGCCACTTATTCAGCCACCAAGCAGTAGTGCGCAAGCATTACTGTGTTCCGGTTTGAAGGGCATTGTAGCCAGCGAAATTACTGGACATTATAAGACTCAACAGCTAGTTGTCTCAGGGTGAGTTTTTATATAAAATATATATACAAAACAAATAACATTTGTAATTAATTATACATATGTATGTGGTATATATAAATAGTAAATAGATATATATATAATTCATAGAAACATATCTCATCTCATACTGTTATATTTTTACTTTTCACTTTGTATAGGTATTTAGCAGTTAACGATGTGGGTTACTCTTATAGCACTATGCATACATGCATATACAATGCATATACATATTTAAGATTTTTTAGAAGAGTGTTTTTTAGAACTGCTTGTTCACCCAAATTAAATAAAATCTTTTAATTAGGGGTGTAGTTATATAAGAAAAATGTTATCGAAAAGCTCGAAGCGTAGCATTGCTAGCAAAATCTAAAGTTTAGACTAAAATTAAAAAAAAACTAAAGATGGAAACATAAAATTTTGAATACATGACCAATGGAGGGTGTAAAGGTGCACAAAGTCAAAGTCAAAGTCAAAGTCAAATATCATTTATTAAATAGGCACAAAAGTGCACTTTTAAAGGTCATAAACACATGATACAAATAAAAAATGTTAAAAATTGTAACTTATGTTAACATGACTTTGAAAAAAAGGTAAGTATGTTTACCCATTTCTTTCCTATACTCAATTTGAAGTCTGAGTGCTGAAAAGAAATGCGAAAACTGACTCTACCAGTGCTTCGGAAATACGCCCGCTAGAGAAGATAGCACCAAGAAACTCTGCGGGGATGTCTTTTTTCAGCACAATTACGTATAAATTAGAATTAACAGAATGTAAAACAAGAAATGCGAGTGAGATGTCCCATTGTCATAGTATCAGTAACAGAAAAGTGTAAATAAAATATAAGTAGGTATGACAGTAGCAGTAGGAGTGACTAGAACAGACCAGTCCCCGCAAGCAGCACCCGTTCACGAGTATGACTTGTGGACCAGCCATCAAACATCAAACAAAGAAAGGATAATATGAAATTCCCACATGCAAACGAGGAAACTGTGACGAAGTTTATTGTATATAGCAAGCTATGTTCATCCTGAATTAATATGAACTTCGTGAAAACCTTCATATACTTCGGTACTTCGGTAGATACGCCGGGCGTGGAGCACAAAGCTAGTATCAAATACTTCATCCCAAAATAAAATAAAGTTCACAGGGAGACGTTCAAGTATCTACCTCGACTTCAAAGGCCCGGCGGAGGGCCCTCTGCGTGTCCTAATAAGAAATCCGAGGCTAAATGAGCGCGAGGTCATTATATAACATTACCATGGCCCTGAAGACTGTCTTATCTTCAGAGTATATTAATATAGCTAAGTAGGTAGGTATATAAAGTATATCTTTACAGAAAAAAATTGTGTGAACCGTGTTTTTTTGTGTAACTAAATGATGAGACAAGCTTGTCGTTTGCCTGATGGTAAGCAATACGCCAGCCAATAACAATAACAGCACCACCCAGAACTTTGTTTTGCAAAATCCTGCGCGGCGCTGTACTGCGCTGAGATGTCACCCTGAGACAATTAGCTGTTGAGTCTCATAATGCCCAAGAATTTCGCTGGCTGCAATGTCCTTCAAACAGGAACACAGTAATGCTTGCGCACTACTGCTTGGCGGTTGAATAACTGACAAAGTGGTGGTACCCACCCAGACGGCCTCTCACATACGAGAAACCTGCCACCAGTAACCGTGAGTTGATATAGTTTTTTTAACGGAAAAATGTTTCTTTTACTAAACACAAAATCAAAATCTTTTTTTCAGTTTAGGCATCAAAGACGCACTTATAAACGTCAAATTATCACAATCACTCTAAAATAGTATCGGAAGAAGAACTACAACTCAGAAGATACGGCATGAAACTAAGGCGCATTTTTTTAGATATTTTATTAGTTGGTTTTCTACAATGTTATGTTTCTTATGTACCAGTTTGCTACTTTGCATCTGTTCCGTATGTGTATAATGTTCCAGGCATCTTAGTATTTTACATAATTCCAAACAGTATAGTGCATACTATGCTGTTCGTTAGAAGTTTTAGTTTTTTTATTAGAATAGTCTTCAAAATCGTCTTTAACAATATTACACGTAATTTAATAAAACTTACTTAACTTAGAAGATGAATCAATCAGACATACCATTTGGCTTTTAAATGCCTATAGATATCCCATATAATCTATCCCCCGTTGGCAGCGTATCCAAGATGCTGGCAGCATCGTATTTTAGATAGAGATAGAGACATCTTTAACATTTTCATAATTCCTCTCCGTCCAAAGGTTGCCTGGAAGAGATCGCTTTTACCGATAAGGTCAACCATTGTAGCACGTCTTTAATTTATAAAATGTCTTTAATTTAATCTTTGCAATAAGCGTTCATCTATCTATTTTAATTCAAACTAACAAGGGCGTGTTACTAAAAGAGACAGTCATCATTCTCTCTTAGGCTTAATGAGCGGGCTCTCGCGTATTATCCTTACCCTGAGATACGCCCGGGAAATTATCTCTAAACTCTCCAGATGTTATTCACGAGGACGGTAGTCATTATTTTTGCATACCTTATCGCCTGAAGAAGAGTGGTTGGAGATAATTGTGGAATAAGGAAATTGTTCAATTGTGGTACAGTCATACACCTATTGATTTTTTTCAATGAGCTTGTGAGCTCGATTTCTGCTTGGACAAATTGTTTGTGAACGAAATAAAGCGGAAGTATTTGGTTCGTGTCTGGGTGTTGTGGAACCATGGTACTTGTTGGGACCTAGACATTTCAGCTAATTGTCAATTATTTTTTGGTCATTTTTTTTTTAACACTAAAGATTATTTATTTTAAAGCATGGACTGAGTACATACATTTCGGAAAAACATCAAATTTAATTCCACGGAGTATAATTTCTTTGTAAGTAAATACTTAGAATGTTAATAAAGTAACTGAGACAAAATAACATTTCGTTTCCCTATCAGAACGAAAATTGAACAATATTCATTGCTAACGTCAAAATAATACGAAACAATAAAGTTGGAATTGACTGTCCTTTTCCTAAACAAATACGGACCCAATAATTTTGTCCCAAAATAAAATGAACCAGTACGTTGTTATATTTTTAGGTTTTGAACTCAGATTGGGTTGAATTTGACGTCATGTCGGCAAGATCATATGTTATGATAAAATAAAAAAATACAATTGAATTGAAAACCTCCTCCTTTTTTTGGAGTCAGTTAAACATATTTGGGCATTATCACGTTACCATCTCTCATGATAATACTCTGTATCTACTACAAGTGTAGATTTTATTAAAAAAAAAACATTTATTATTTTATACAGAAGAGAGAGATAAAAAAAATAATTTCAAAGAGAATGCCAAAAACCGCATCAAAATTGGTTCGGCCTTTCTATAAATAGATGGGAACATAGAAATATGCACTATCTAACATACAAACATATCTTACCCCAAACGCATATACATTACAATATACATTATTTTACTTTTGGTAGATCTCTCGTATGCGGGAGGCCGTCTGGGTAGGAACAACAGGTTTGCCAGTTATTCTACCGCCAAGCAGTCGTGCGCAAGCATTACTGTGTTCCGGTTTGAAGGGCATTGTAGCCAGCGAAATTACTGGGCATATGAGACTTAATATATGATGTCTCGGGGTGATGAGCTCAATGCATTGCTCCGCAGTGCTTTTAATGGTATTTAAAGTTCTGGGTGGCACTGCAATTGTTATGGGCAGGCGTAGCGCTTATCATTAGGCGAACGACTTGCTCGTCTCACCAATCAGTTTAATAAAAAATCTCCGTTCCGTCGTAGGTAAAAAATATGGTCAAATCTTCGGGCTCTATTTGCTCACTGTTTTAAAAGCGCCAAGTTACATCAGTTATTATTTTTGTTAGTTGGCATTATTATCCAAATGTGAAAGGTCGAACCTAATATTAATAAGTTATCTCAACACGAAACCATTAAAACTAATTACGAATATTACGCACAAAGGCTCGAATATAAACATAAAGCGACTTTAAAACTAAGTGCGCAACTTAAACAATTTTACTTAAGTACAACACTAACCTCGAAAGCGTAATATTAACTGCCCACCTTTAATATAATTAACTCAACTCTGCAAGTCCATTCGAATTTCTGCTAGGAATATCTATAGGGTAAAAATCCGGTCACAGATATGAACAGCAGGATGAACACGTAAGTCTGTTGCAAACTTTGCATGTTGCGAACCTACGTGCAATATAAATTTAATTCAATCGATAAAATGCGATCACGTCACTTTTTAAGTCTCTATTTCAATGTGCTCCTATCGATAACTTCGATGGTAACCCGACAAATTTACAAAGCGAGATTGTGCTATGAATCGTTATGTATGGCAATTTAATTTTACTGTGTAATACGGCTCTTTCGTCTATAGTTTATGTACCGATATAAACTTTGTTTGTCAAAACTTATTTTTATTTCAATGGAGCTTTCGTTGACGATTGCAACGGACGGGTTACATGATCGCAAAACGATCATCGAAACTGATTTTTTATTGAAATTGATTGAAATCTCACCTGATGGGAAGCGACGATGTGGTCGAAGATGTAGCACGCTTAGCCAGTTAGTACTTGTTCACTCTTGATTTGAACACACCCAGATTGTATTTATGTGGAAACACTGACGACGGCAAGGCGTTCCACTCCTTCGACGTTCGCACCAAAAAGGATGATTCGAAACGTTTAGTACGCATAGGCGGAACGTCCACCATGTAGGGGTGACGGTGTGCCAATCGTCTGGTTGTCCGTTGGTAAAATGGTGATGGGGGGATCAGATTGTGCAGTTCTTGAGCACACTCTCCCTAGTGCTATATTCTGTAGAATACCGATAAGCTGGCGACTTCACGTCGATGAACCAGGCTTTAGACTTTAGATTCCACCAACTTGTCGTCGTTAATCAGCCTTTTTGCGCGACTTTCAATCGAATACAAAGCCTTAAGCTGGTACTTGGCTGACCCGTCCCAGAGGTGGCTGCAGTACTTAATACAAGATCGGACCTGTGCTTGGTAGAGATTGAGAAGCTGTCCTGGGGTGAAGTACCGCTTAAACTTTGACATTTGATTTGACAACATGCCAAGTTTTTTGATCGCCTTGCAGTTATACTTGTAATCTACGCCTAATTTTATATCGTGGGACCTGCTGATCGGCCGAATCTGAGTCATCGGTAGAGTATCAACAGTAGATTGTCGGTGGCATGGGGGTGGAGAAATTTATCTTTTTTTTCTGTAAAGGCACTTATGAAAGTAATCTAATGGAATCAGGCGTGACGTTGCGGAAATTCCTCTCAAATCTGAAACGCAATTAAAATATGTAGTGTAATTCCGCTGAATGTTACGTAGGTTGTTGTCAGAATAATATAATGGGGTTCGATAGCAAATACAAAATGAATATTTTTTTTAATTATTTTTTTTGTTTTGCAGACTCATAGAAGTAGTTTAGTAGTATGATAGGCAAGTATTATAATAGTTTGACAGCAATTGCGAAATTCAGCTAAAAATCTGATTATAGTAAAAAAAAACTTTTAGATGACCTTACTTCTTAGGGCAAACCATTAGATGAGATAGTGGTAAGACGCAAGCCTGTAACTAGTAAAAAAAATAAAACTACATATACTATATCAGTAGTGCGAGAAGGAAAACATACAGTGACCTGACCGAGCTGCTGAATAGTAACAGCCAACAATATGGTCAACACCTGCCCAGGTGTTGACTGGTACGATCTGTCCGTATTTTTAACTACCTATTTATGGCCATCAATAGTACCAGCCAACTATATGATCAACACCTGCCCAGCTGTTGACTCTTACGATCTGTCCGTATTTTTAATTACTTATTTATGTTGTTTTTAGCGGAACAATCAACCTTTTCGCGTAAAACTATCTACACTCTCTAATTTGAACTATTTAGTAAGGCGTCTAAGGTTTAATTTTCAGTACAATTAAAGCGCCCTAGGGTTCTAATGACACAGTACGGGCAGCAGTAAATTACACCTAAACACGGACAATCAGCCAGTTTGGTGTTTCACGTTTGTTAGTCTGTGTTGGCGAAGGCTAGCTTTTATTGTAGGTATTTCTGTTATAGTAGAATGAGGTAACGAGACGAATAGCTTCCCTACCCGTAGACGTATGCTTGTGACTGGCTAAACGTTGAGCATAATTATTTAACCGAGAATGAGCAATCTGTGACATCAGTCACCATTTTCAAAAAGTTTTAATGGCCTATTTTGAAAATCCTACTATAATATTAATATAATAAAGCACTTTTAAACTTTGAACTTTGAAAAGCTAGGTAGTAGTGTGCATAAATCAGCGTTCTGGATGCATACGACTTATGTGTTCCGCCAAATTTCATTTGAACCTGGCAGTTCTAAATATAGATGGAAAATACATTTGCACCTAGTTACAGAATTAAATAACAAATCCCCAGACATGCTTGTTATTTTTCCCCGTCCCCAACAAGGCAAAAAAGCGAGCTTGACCTTAGCCGAAAACATTTCTCCAAAGTTAACGGTACAAATCGCAACGCTTATTACGTTTCCCGGCTTTTCTGGTGCTAAATCTCCAAATAACAAGATTAATTTTAATTCTCGTCCTCCCCGAGTATTTTAGATTAAATTAAATGGTGGCGTTGCTCTGTCCGCGCCGCGCACTTTTATTGCTGGCAGTACCGAGTGCGCCCCTGCTTCTGTCAGTTTCATAAATTATAAAGATAACGCGATGTATTTTGTTTGAAATTGTGACGTAATTGTAATTTGAATTGACGGGATTTCATCCCAAGAAAAATGGGAAGTTGGAACGAAATGTTTTGATTCTGTTGTACCGATAGAAAATTTTCTTAAATTGAAAATGCATTATGAAACCTACCAATTTTATATATTAAAAAAATTTAGAAAATATATTAACATTGGTTAGAAGTAATATTTATAATTAAAAAAGACCTACTGGTGGTAGATATCTCATATGCGGGAGACCTTCAGGGTAGGTACCACAGTTTTGCCAGTTATTCTGCCGCCAAGCAGTAGTGCGTAAGCATCTGTGTTTTGGTTTGAAGGGCAATTACTGGGTATATGAGACTTAATATCTGATGTATCGGGGTGAAGAGCGTAATGCAGTGCTACGCAGTTGTTTTTATGATAATTATAGTTCTGCGCGACACTGAAATTGCTATGGCGTGGCGCTTATCATCAGGCCGACATACGACCAGCTCATCTCTTTACTCAGTACCATAAAAAAGTCGATAGGTCGATTGTATATTCATTTATATCATTTCATACCTGAAAGTAGATTCAAATGGCGTGCGAAAAATATTCTAATGAAAAAAGCATACTATACAGTTAGTAATAACATAGAAGACAAAGATGCATGGAACATTCCGCTTCTACCAAGTAGCTAACTGGCACATAAGAAACATAATATTGTAAAAGTCAAAGTTCACAAGTTGTTTATTCAGTTTTCGCAGCTCAGACGCACTTATGAACGTCAATATTAGTATACTCTATCAAACATAAAATATTGTAACAAAAGTTCTTAAAAAATTCCTCTGAGTAGTGGTTCTTTTTCTGATACGGTGGTAGAGCCATTGTAATAATCGATGTTCATAAGTGAGTCTGTTATGCGAAAACTGAATAAAGAACTTTTGAACTTGAACTTGAATTCCTTACCCCAAAATAAAATAATTATCAACCTTATTCTCCATTTCATTGGTGCGATTACGCATCAGTGCCCCTTTATAGTTACTTAGAAAAACTCGAACAATATAACTTTTTCAATCATCCCCTAATACGAGAAACGCTTGCGATATGTTTCCACGACATTAATATAATATGAACTATAACACGAGTTACGATTAAGCAATAACAGCCAGATATTATCTCTATAACCATATATAGCATTACCATTAACACGTACCCCGTCTGTTATGCGAAACATAAGTTTTGCTGCGGCAAAGTTCTAGAAACCAGCAATAGAGGAGTCTAAGATAGGCATGTCTGTTATCGGCTTGAACTTTCTTTGCTCTAGGCACCTAGGGAAAGTTCCCGTGTTCTTTGAATTCATTGTACTACGAGCACTACGCGTACTTTGGTTATGCATAACTAAGTTAGGAGTTCACAGGACTATTCTATTTTCTCTCTGTGTGTTAAAAATCGTATGTTTGTATTTTTACCTCAGGCCTCCGTCATTTATAAACCGATATGGAAAATTCTTGGCGTTGGGTTCAGTATAGCTACGAACTGGTCCCACATAAATTTCATCGATATTTTACTTCGAAGATACATTGAAATCGGTTCTTTTAGTAAAATGTATACTTGTTCTGACTATCTAGTTAAACAAATGATTGAATTTAACACGCACGTACTTAAATAAGAGCAAGTGTGGCTCAATGGGAGCACGTGCGACTTTCGATCCGACGCACCCGAGTTCGAACCTCGCTGGCCCCGCACCACTGACTTTCTTAAGTTATGTGCGGATTTAACACTCGCTCTAAAAACGGTGAAGGAAAACATCGTGAGGTAACCGGCACGTTCAAGAATCAATCACAAAAATTCAAGGACATGTGACATCCCGCAATGGGCCAGCGTGGTGGATTAAGGCCCATACTCTCTTTCCGAGGGAATGCCCAAGTCCCAGCAGTAGGAACGTAATGGGCTGATGATGATGCACTTAAATACATCTCCAATTCAACAAACTTTAAGTGCGAAAATCTCCAGTTTTATCTAAGTGCGAAAGTCCATATTCCTTGAAAAACCTTTTTACCCTATCACTTCACACTTCACCCTAATGTTTCCATCACAGTGTCACACAAGTGACTCCGCCCGCACTTTTAACAGCCCGGAGCCATTATGCGCGGTTTATGTAAATACTTTTACCTTCTGTACACACCTTTACATAATGCTTGTTTGACGCTCCTAGGTAACAGTTTTTCTTTTAAAAGTAACAGAGTTGTAGTGGGAAGCGGTCTGTGTACCTACTTTTTAGTGTCACTTTCACTAACGTTCTCTAAGTAACTATATGGAATATGAACCCTTTTTTCCAATACCTATAACTTTGTGAGTGAATTTTTGAATATAACTTAACTATAAAACAAGCGGTAGTGCGCAAGCATTTGTAGAAAAGTAATAAACACTTTAATTATGTGACTTGAATTGTATTAAATAACTAATTATTACAATTACAATGCCGCGTACATGAAGAGAGCGAGTACACAAGAGAGTGAGCGAGACAAAAAACTATGCGATTCGTTCTCAGCTGCGTTTAGCTAGTGCGATAGCTTCTGTTTATTCCCAACATACTGTTCTGGATTGAAGGGCATTGTAGCCAGCGAAATTACTGGGCATTATGAGACTCAACAGCTAATTGTCTCAGGGTGACGGGCTCAGTGCAGTGCCACGCAGGATTTTGCAAAACATAGTTCTGGGTGGTGCTGTTATTGTTAAGGGCTGGCGTATTGCTTACCATCAGGCAAACGACCTACTCGTCTCGTCATTTAGTTACATAAAAAAAGACCGCCCATTGTTATACTGTTGTACCTAAACATTTAACTTGTACTGAATTTATATGTTTAAGGAGAATAATAAAGTGTTTATCTCTATTCACATTTAAAGTGTAATTAATACGAGTACATACACTATGTTATATAGTGTGTATATTTCCTTATCTATCTATCTATCTATCTATATTCTTAAAAATAATTAAATTTTATTTTTATGACAAAAAAGGCTTAAAGTAAATTGTATGTGCTTCGACATTTTGTAAATATAAAAGGTACTTAAGTATAAAGAAAACATAATGATAAGTAACTTTCTACTACTACCCGCGGAAGATAATCTGGAAAAATAATCCCTGTAAATTGACAATGCGGGTGAAACCTCTAGGTTTCTCTTAATTGGTATAATTACAAATTAATTACTTTGAATTTCCATCAAAGCCATTAATATACTTTTGTATAATTTAGCTATGTTATGACAGGTTGTAATGTTCAATACATACAGAGCTATCATTAATTCTGTAAAATTAATGATAGCGCTGGCAAAGAATAATATTTCAACAGAACTGTCTGAACAGTACAATTGTGGTATGAGCCTTTCGTTCCATTTCTTCCATTTCGCATTTGTTGTACTACATGAACAATATGTTTTTCTTAGGAAGCTAAGATTCACAATACTAAATGAAAAATGCTAGAATTTCACGAAGCTTAAGCATGCTGTGCATACAGCATGCTTAAGAGTGAACGGCACGCTGAAATTTTCATACAAAAAGCGAAAACGTTTTTCTACCCCTAAACATTAACCAAATTCGATGAAATTTGAACGTGTAAGAGATGTTATCATTTATGAGGTTTGTAGGATTTTATTTTTTCGATAATTCCTATAGAATTCTAGATACATCCATTTATTCAATGAACCCAAAAAACTCGATATTTCCGATTTTTTTTTCAAGTTTGGAACCTGTTTACTTTCAAAACAGACATAAACTTAGAAAAAAGATAACCTACAAACCTAGTTTATTCTCCATTTAAGAAATTGAGACCAAAATTACCAAATTTGGTTGAGATTTAGTGTGGTAGAAACGTTTTCTCCCGAAACGCTAATTTTAACAAAAATCTGAAGTTGATACGAATTTAGTTAAATTATTATTATTATCAATATTTAGTTAATATATTTAATTTAATTTACGCATTTTCTGCGAGGCCGTAAACCATTATTCAAATACCTTTTACTCGCTGGCCGCGGCTGTGCCATATCCTCTTAAGTTTTAATTTGTCACCAAGTTATTGATTGCATTAGCATGCATGTCCGAGTAACATCAAAATTTGATTATAAATGTTTACTCGTGATAGGTCTCTCGTATGCAAGAGGCCGTCTGAGTTGGTACCACAGCTTTGCCAGTTATTCTGCCGCTAAGCAGTACTACAGTAGTACGCAAGCATGAATGTGTTCCAGTTTTAAGGACATTGTAGCCAGCGAAATGACTGGACATTATGAGAATTAATATCTGATGTCTCGGGGAGATGACCGCAATGAAGCGCCACGCAGTGCTTTTTAAGTTGTGGGTTACTCTGAAATTGTTATGCTAGCGTAGCGCTTACCATCAGCGAAACGACTTGCTTGTTTCATCACTAAGTTCCATAAAAAAAATTGACACTGAAATTAGAACTCAAGACATCCGATTTTAAGTCTCATAAGCCCAGTGATTTCGCTAGCAACAATGTCCTTACTGACGCTGATCAATCGATATACAGTAATGCTGGCTCACTGCTGCTTGGCGGCAGAATACTCCATGAATCACATCACAACACACTAATATTATAAATGTGAAAGTTTGTATGTATGTTTGTATGTTTGTTCCCCGTTTACGCTTTAACAGATCAATCGACTTAGAATAGAGACAGTTTATACTTTGGATTAACATATAGGCTTCTTTTTATCCTGGAAAACCGCGGAGTGCAGATTTTCTTCACCAATTTTACATATAAGCACGTGTAAAATTAGTGAAGGAATTATCGACTTGAGTGAAATTTAGACTGGAGATAACTAAATACCTTGGATTAACACATAGGCTCCTTTACAGTCCGGGAAACCGCGGGGTGCAGATTTTTTCACCAATTTAACATTTTTTTTTCTTGGTGTGGATTCAAAGTCATTATGATCGCCTGTTTTTAATTACAATCTAGCCAATTAATTAGACTTATTAGAAATTTACATTTAACTTAAACTCACAGATAAACTAACCAATTTTACATGATTGTGGAAGCACATGTAAAATTGGTAAAGAAACTGGAGTCATGACACTAATTCCAAGTTCTAGTTTCGTAATCAGGCAATGTCACCCAAATTTTGTCGGTCTCATTATCTCATTACAAAGAAAATATCTTTTAAACGCAATTATTTCACTAATTACAGAAATAGCAGCTGAATTTCTTCAAGCGCCAAACAACATTTATTATTATTCAGCTGGCTTTACTCCGGAAGGGAGGGAATGGGGTTTGTCAACAGTTGTTTGAATTAACATAAATATCGTGGTTTTGTTGCAGCCTTGTCCCGAGGTTTTAAGGTTAAACGTGGCTGTCACAGTTAAACGGAGAGTAGGGTCACTCGTTACAAATTAGAGGTGGAATAATAATTAGAACGCAGATATTTATGGGCCATTCTCAATTAGTATAGCGAGTTTGGCGCAATGGGAGAACGTGCGACTTTCGTTCCGACGCTCCCGAGTTCGAATTCCGCTGGCTCTAAATGACTTTTTTAGGTTATATGCGGATCTAACACTCGTACTAAAAAAAGGAAAACATCGTGAGGACACCGGCATATTCAAGAATTTATCGCAGAAATTCAAGGACAAGTGACATCCACCAATCCGCGCTGGGCCAGCCCGGTGGATTATGACCCATGCTCTCTCTATAGAGAAAGCCCGTGTCCCAGCCGTAGGAACGTAATGAGCTGATGATGGTGATTATACATTTCATTTTACTCGTTTTTATTTACCTACTTCAAAAAAGGAGGTGATTCTTAATTCGATTGTACTTCTTTTTTTGTATAGATTTGATGACAAAAATTAAACCGACTTCAATTTTAGTGTACCTTTGAAGTCTAAGGTCCAATATCGATGGAATTCATATGGGACCGTGTTGAAGCTATACGGAACAAATAAGTTTAGAAATGACGGAGTTCAGAGGTAACAAACGTAATAGTTATTGTAGATTTAATTTTATTATTGTTGTATATTTAACAATTTTTCTTATTGTTTTACCTTGTTCCTGGCCCCTAACTAGGATTATTTGTATCTAGGGAATCAGAAACTATAAGGACCGTGGTCCCACTACACCCAGACACGAAACAAAAGCTTGCACTTTTTTTTGTTCTCAAACTTGTTTGACCGTAACAAACTATACTATATACTGAAAAGGAATTCAAGATCGCTAAGGTTATATATTTTCGAATTTCAGGATTGTGGAGTAAATTGTGTTTTAAATTTTATGGGAAATTGATGTGTAAAAATTATTTACTTATTATTTTTACAACTTTTTTGGTACGGACCTAGATAGCTTAATCATTTTTGAAGTCAAAACGCTTGCGGCTTAGCTGAACAAACCATATAACTTTGTAATACAGAATAAATAATAGTACCACGTGGTTGTTTTGTTTTTTGTTTCTATTCGTTTAATGCTGTACTGTTTACTATAATAACAATAAATAACCACGCAGCTACGAAAACAGCAGGAACTCAACATACCATCAGGAAGTAATATTTTACAGCGTTGTATCCAAACAATGGGCTACATCTCTGCTTCAAAGAATAAACGACGTTTTTATGCTGATCATAAAAGATTTAGCCGGGATCGTTTTGAAGGCCTGTCATTACCATGAGTTATTACAGTCTCTATTCCCTAAGACATAAGGCTTAGAATAGATCGGGCGTTATGCAAAACTGTTTGAATTAAGCGCGGTGCAGATTTCATGGGCCGTATTAAAATGCTGGTTTTACACCCGATGGTGATCCCGATCTAATGTTTTCTTTCTCAATTTAGGATGATAAAGTGTCAAATTTTTAATGTAGCTTGAGAGAATATTAGTTTTATGCTTATCGTAGGTTCTCATTATCAATTAAGTATTAGTTAATATTATGAATGCGAAAGTTTGTTAGTGTGTAAGTGTTTGTTACTTCGTCACGCTGTAGCGGCTCGGATTTGAGTGAAATTCGGAAAGGAGACAGCTTATACCCTGTATTGTTGTTTTGACTTTTTATCCCGGGACACCACGGGTGAAGCCGCGGGGCGCAGCTGGTTTTCTATATACTAGCAATCAATCAATCAATCAATCAATCAATCAAAAGTTCTTTATTAAATTTTGTCGTCACAGACGCACTTATGAACGTCAATTATTACAATGACTCTACCGCCGTATCGGAAAAAGAACCACTACTCAGAAGATACGGCAAGAAACTGAGGGTCATATTTTTTAGAACTTTTGTTACAATATTTTATGTTTGTTTTTGACAATATTATTTTTCTTATGTGCCAGTTGGCTACTTGGCAGAAGCGGAATGTTCCATGCATCTTTGTCTTCTATGTAATTACTAACTGCATAGTATGCTTTTTTCATTAGAATATTTTCACACTCAATTTGAATCTACTTTCTGTGAGCTCCGTTATACATTTTGGAATTTTATTGTAAAAACGTACACAATTGCCCATGAAGGGCTTATATAGCAAATTTATAAATGAACGATGTGAATAAGACATTTATTTATTTGCAAACAAATTATATAGGGTGTAAATAATATAAAAATAGTTAAAAACAGGTAAGTTAAACATAAAAATAGTTGTAAAAATAAAATAATAAAAATTTATTTTTTGCAAAACGGCCTCAACTCAGCATTGTGCTGGTCGTACGATCAGCGCTGGTCTTCCGTTGAGGCCGTTTGGGTGACTTTAGCGTGAATATAACATCTTTATTTATTTGAAGAGCTTTGTCGCTGCGATGCTATGTACAGTCCGTCAAATCTAAGAAGTACCGTTTGACAGTTCTGACAATTGAATGATAGGGATGGGATGAAAAAATCGATTACTATAATATCCGAACTTTAAGAGATCGATTACTATAATATCCGAATTTTAAGAAATCAATTGTTATAATTAAATAAAAGAAATGTTTAGGATATTTTTTTATTCACTACTAGTACTAGTATCGTCGTCTTCGTCATCATCGTCATTTAAATTAATGACCAGTTGATTGTCCATTACATTATCAAAGTGTACGTCTCTTTCGAAGTCGTCCATTATTATTTTCTTTGTTTTTTGTACTACTTTACTCCAATCTTCCTGTGTAACTTGGGCACATGCTTCCTTTAATAAACCTTCCATTTTCTTGACACTGAAGGGTGGTTTTGTGTTGTGTCTTGCTGCATAACCTGTAAAACAATAATGTAACTATTTGATAGCAGACGAAAACCATTGTTTAAATTATAAATGTTAGAAGTACTCGTGTTATTATTATAATATTATAAAATATTACCTTTAACTTGGGCCCAAATCAGTTCAATGGCATTATATTGGCAATGGTACGGAGGAAGTCGTATGACTTTGTGCCCGTGCTCTTCGGCCAATTGGTCAATTACATATGTCGGTTTTGGTGGTTTATGCAATTTCACTAACTGTAATAATTCAGCTTTTAATAGTGACATGTCGGCATCCACTCCTTTTCTTTGCAGCCATGCCACCAAATCTGCTTTCTTATTGGCTGACGTAGGTGCTTTATCAATTTGCACAGAGTGGTATGGGGCATTATCCATTATAATTGTGCTGTTAGGAGGGATATTCTGTAATAAATTTAAGAACCACTCTCGGAACCTTACTGCGTCCATTTCTTCATGATACTCTTTAGTGCTTTTGGATTGGAAAGCTAATAAAGAGTTTTCCACGAAGCCTGTAGACGCTGACCCAGCATGGCATATTATGAGGCGTCCACCTTTTCCTATCGGCACCTTCGAGCACAAAGCTTCAGAATCATCAGTCCATGTTTTCGGCACAGAATGGTTGGAATTTAGCCAGGTTTCGTCCAAAAATATTACATTATCCCAGTTTATAATTTGTTTAACTTCGCGCAGGAATGTTAGTCGCTGCATAATTATGTCATGTCGCTCCATAACAATTTTTCGTTTGTCAACTTTTTTGTATCTGAAGCCAATTCCTGTTATTACCGTTCTCAACGACTCTATGCTTCCCTTATACAAGCCGGCATCTTTTAAAGTTGCACATAACTTTGCCAATGTTGGAAATTCGCCTCTTGTAAAATACCCGTATATATGGTTTCTAATAGCATGACTATCGAATTCATCGATGCCTGTCACAGGTTTATTTCTTTTTCGTTTTTTCGGTGTGTGAAGTACGTTACTGTCACTCCCCGAAGGCCCATATTTTTCACTTAATATTTTGCCAACGGTGCGGCTACCAATACCGAGAGCTTCACCGACGCGATCCCGAACTTGTGTAACTGGCAGTAGAAGTCCACCATTTTGAGATTCACGCTCAAAATACTCGTGTAATTTCACCACCAATTCACGAGCCTGGCTGTTCAAAGTACGTCCTCTTTTCGACATTATTAATAAACACTTGCTTAGTTCGGAGTCCAGTATAAATATTGCCAAGGTAAACGGATAAAGAATGATCAGTCCAGAAAAGTAATAGCCAAGTCACAAATTGTAAAACACAAACGAGAAAGCAAGTACGCGCACAGTCAGCTTCCAAGATGGCGAGAGACTGCTGACGCCGAACCGACCGAGCGGACCGCGTGCGCTTGTAGTTGGCAGTGTTGCCAGAAAAAAAAAATTGTAGAGACTTGGACACCTGCGATTTTGCCTATTGACCTAAAAATAATTAAATTAATTTATTTTAGGGTATCTGTGTATTCAGTGCATTATGCGGTCGCGCAGTAACGTCGTTAATTTATAACATCAGGCAACAACATTTTTGTGAATGGGTTCTACATACCTTATTTTTATTAGTTTTAGACGTAGAAATAAGACTTAGAAGAAAAAATTGTAATTGTAAAATCAATGGATGTGCTTGTTAAAAATTTGTTTATTTCTCTGTAATATGCAAACCCATACTATCATACACAAAAATAAATGTAAAAAACACTATCCCTGACTCCATTTACTATTTCGACAGCGTTAGCGCGAGAAACCCCGACTTATTTGGGCGCGAAAATCAAAAATCGACAAATCGCTTTCGACAACTTTTTAAAGAAGCAAATATATTTGATTTATAAATACGTATTTTTGGTGAATGGGTTTTATCTCATATTTTACGATTACATAACTATTTAGTTATGTAATCGTAATATGTGAGATAAATCCCATTCACATGAAAAAATATTTGTTTGGTTGTCAAGTGTAATTTGTAAATAATACATTCGATTTTTCGTATATGTAAACGATTTTTTTGCATACAAGTGTATCCGAAGAGTCGCAACACTACGTGCAGTGACCTAACTACGTAACTTTGTAATGAGGTCAAGAATATAACTATTAGAAATTATTTACTGTGTAAATATGTGTTATTTTGCTTTGTTTGAAAGTTTTCAATTACATTTAGATATTAAGAATTGTACATTTTTAGATACAATAATGAAATCTTTCTAAATTCATGGTTTTATGAAAAAGGTTATCGAAACTGAATAATGTACGTATGAACAAAGTTGTTTCGGTTTGAAAAATATGAAACGTCAAACGGTACCTCTTAGATTTGATGGACTGTAATACAAAAATATTAATTGACTTGTGACGTGGAATTTTGTGGAACAAAGATTTAAAAAACCCCCGACACAATAAACATATAAAAAGTAAAAACGGCAGAACCGATTTTGATAGAATACTTATGTCTAAGGAACCACCGATAGAAAACCTGATTTCAAATATAAAAAAACGCATCAAAATTGGTTCACCCGCTTAAGAGCTACGTTGCCACAGACAGACACACATAGTGGTCAAACTTATAACACCCCTCCTTTTTGCGTCGGGGGCTAAACATACTTTTTTTCTTATAGTAAAACAAGAAAAATAAATTGCTAATGGGTTCTGCCTTGACAAATTGTATTATCAAGTTTGTTCAAAATTAAAGTCTGCTGTATTTACTAAAAAATAAAACACCATTCAATAGATAGATACTTTGTTACCTTACTTTCAAGAAAAATGAACGGGAGAACTAAAAATTTCTAAGCAGTTTACGTTGGAAATTTGACGTTTAAAAACTTCTTGAAATACTTTAAATATTGCAGGAGGACGGTAAGTAAATACAACACTCTCCATTAAGTACCTTTCTTCGCGACTCAACATTTTTACGATTACTTCCAAAGTACTCCAGGGAGGGACCCCTTGGGTATGGTTAGTGCAAGAAATATGCGTCGGGCGGGTATTGGGTAGTCTGATTAGATGCCTGGGAAAAGAGTTGGGTTGGGGGTGTTTGGAAATAAGTAATTTTGGTGAGTAATTTTTGTCGGGTTACAGTACGTTTCAACCGAAAACTCAAGTCTGTTGAAATGTGGTTCAAAGAAAGAAAGAAAATGAGTTTTTATAAATATAAAATATTTATTAATAATAGTAAATTAGTTTTAATATAACTACAATATTTATAAACGATTATAATTTGGCAATAATGGGTAGGCTCAGCATCGTTCTGTGTAAACTCTAGTGAGTTTACACAGGGTTGGTTTTCAGCGTACCCCTTTGCTCGACCTCAGATGTTTGCAGAGAAGTAAACAAATTGTATCAGCGGAGACAAAAAATAATATATATAAAAAAATCCAATAAGATAAACAGCGTGAAATTAACAATAATAATATACATTGTACATTATACAATATCAATATTAGAAGAGAAGGTCCAATACAGTTCATATTTGTTTAAATGTGCGGAGATGTGTGGGTGGGGTGAGAGTGTGATCCTGACTACTAAGAGAAGAAAAATAAGTTTTCTTCGACACGTGCTCAGGCACGATTACTATCACCATCTTCAGAATATTATGATGGGAAAAAAGTTAGATAGAAGGGAAACACCACGTCAGGATGAGAAGAAAGTTGTGGCTCAAGAATGTCCAAGAGTGGACCGGAATCGCCAACGTAGAAGAGCTATTTCGTCTGGCGAGGAACAGAGAGGAATATGCGGAGCTGACGGCCAACCTCCAGTAGTGAAGAGACACCGTTAGAAGAAGACGGTACATTTTGGTGAAATAAATTACCACTGTTAGATAGTAGATATTTAAATGACGGATATGAAAAAGATATATATTTTTTGCGCCTAATAGATCTATGTTTGGCCACTATCTCGCCTGATATGAAGCGATGATGTGGCCTAAGATGGAGCACATAGATCGAGAGAGAGACGGCAGTTGAGCGGCTGCTGAGACCCGTCTCCCTGATGGAAATGCAAATGCATGTATTCAGTGAAATGACAGGTGCGTGCAAACGTTCATTCATTGTAAAACAACTTATTATGTATACTACTTATGTATACTTATGTTGTTGCGTAGCTTCCTTAACTAACGAAACAAAATTCAGAGGGCACAGAATAATTAATAGTACGGTGATGGCTTCACAAAGAATGTAAATGTAAAACCACTGAATGTATTAGCATAAATATATGGATTCGCAAACTTCGTGTACGATAACTATTAGCACTACGACACCGGAGAAGGCGATTTGGGTTCTCGGCTCGGAGTTACATTGGGTTTTTGCGTTTTTAACCGACTTGAAAAATATGGAAGAGGTTCTGAATTCGATTGTATTTTTTAAGTTTGTTACCGTCAGTACTCTGTCATTTTTAAACTGGTTTAGAAAATTTTTTGGCGTTGGGTTCAGTATAGCTACTAAGTGGTCCCATATAAATTTCATCGATATTCGACCTTGGTCTTCGAAGATACATCAGAATTGAAGTCGGCTTTTTTTAATAAAATGTATTATTAAGTGGTAGGTCACTGTTCGCTGCAAGACGCCGCAAAAAATATACCTTACCATAGGTATTAAAAAAAAGTTTAGATAACAATTATGATTTTGTAAAGGTATTTTCTTGAAAACTAAACCAATCCATTACTAAATCAGTTTAGGCATAACTCAAAACCAAATTTCATTCATCAACTAATCAACTAAGTAAATACCCGCTGTCTCTCGCCACTTCCGTCCAGCTTAAATTATAAATCGGGCGGACAAACGCACCTGGGACACCGGACTCAGTTATAATGCCTCTGTTTATTTTACATCAAAGCCTAAGCGCAGATTGGGTTGAATTATGAACGTAACTTTTTGAGAGGTAAAATACCTTTCCTTTCTGACAAAAAGTTTTGGAGCTGGTAATAAGGTTGATAATGACTAGGCTATTTTTTAAGCTCTGTCGGCTTTCGTTATATGTAAAATGTTTCGCGAAATCTTTCTTAATATAATATTATGTACCTATATATATGACTATGGATATACAGTTATATTGTTTTATTTACCTAATTTAACAAAACATAGATGTAATTCGTGAATAAGCTACGCTTAACGGCACTCAATCTTTTATACTTAAATTATTAAGTTAAGTATATTATTATGTTGTATTTTCTCTTTGTTATTCTTACAAGATAAATAAAGTTCTTTAATTGTTTATATTCTCCCCCACACTTCTAGTTTGACATTGTGTCATGTTAATTATCATTTATACCTCATTGGTCAGTATTATATTTTAATACATTATAAAAGATAAAAAAGAGACATCCCCTTAGAGTTTCTTGGTGCTATCTTCTCTAGCGGGTGTTTTAGAAGCACTGATAGTCAGATTTCGCATTTATTTTATGAGCCCGGACTTAAATTTGAGTACGGGAAAGAAATGGGTAGACTTACCTTTTTTGAGTCATATTTTAAGTAAAAAAATAACGTTTTTAATTGATTTGTATGATGTGTATATGTCGTTTAAAAGTGCATTTTTTGAGCCTATTTAATGAATATCTATTGACTTTAACTAAACAGTATGTATCTAATCAGTATCAGATTCATTAATAAGTATACATATCGAACGAGCAGTTCAAGCGGCCCAAATATCCTACCCTCGCCTCTGTATCGGTTACATATTTGAATCGTTTTATGTTGAAACTTTAGATCCGTGGGGACCGGGAGCTCATCGTATTTTTAAAAGTCTGTTAGAGCGCCTGGTCGATACGTGTGACCAAAATATCTGTACCAATATGGCTTAACGTATCAGAAATCCAACGGGGCAACGCTCCTCGCATCCTCGGTATTTTAATTTAGACAAAATGAAATAGCCACCTGATTGAACTCGGATATAACTCTATTCCGACATTACTTTAAGCGTACATGAGTTAACTGACATAATATTTACGATATATTTTACTCCGACAGAAGGTTACGTCGACGGTATCCTAAGGGTAGGTACAAAGTAGGTTTCAACAGAAGTCTCGCTCGTCGCCCATTCATTTTGCTCCACCAAGCGAAGGTCAAGTAACCTTTACTTCAGTGTGGAGGTCACCAGCTCACTTTATTTAGAATCTTCTTCGTGAGCTTTTGCTTTAAGAATAAGAGCAAGTATAACCATGGAGGATTAGGATGCGATAATTCGTCGACATACTGTCGGATTCTAATGTATTCTTTATAGCATAAGGTCTTTGTTAAGTCATGTGGGCTTAAAGTATTGTCGGAGTAGCGTAATATCGGAGTTTATTTAGGTCGTGACTGCATTTTGTCTAATAACATTCTATCGGAATACAATTTTCAAGTGCTTTATATAATTTTCGTATTTAATTTCAAATTAGATTGCTGGTTATTATTAAGACTACATTGCTCTTCTTTTGTACCTTTATACAGTATGTTACTACTGTATTTTAAAAGAAAATTGTGAATACATGCCTTAAAGGGAAGATTACAAAAAAACATTACATTTGCGCCACCTTTTAGGCAAATAAGGTATTTCAATTACTCATATTGGGGTTTGCCCAAAATTGGGGTATATTTACCCAAATACGTAATATTGCTACAAATACAACATGAAACATCCATTTCAATATTAATATAAACATCAAACACAACAAAACACACAAGCAGTAAGAATAGTAAACAGAAAAAGCAGAATATTAAATAGGTAGATATTCCGTTAGACATATTCAGATTAAACATAATGAAATCACAGTGTAAACAAAGATAGACATCTATATAGTTTTGTTATTTTTATTTTATGGAACTAAGTAATGAGACGAGCAAGTCGTTTGCCTGATGGTAAGCGCCACGCCTGTCAATAACAATAATTGCAGTGCCACCCGGAACTTTTAATAGGTAGCATTAGAATGTACTGCGTAGCACTGTATTGCGCTCATCACACTGAGACATCAGATATTAAGCCTCTTATGCCCAGCAATTGTCCAGTAACTGTATGCGGGAGGCTGTCTGGGTAGGCGCCACCGCTTTGGCAGTTATTCTGTCACCAAGCAGTAGTGCGCAAGCATCTCCCATCATCTGTGTTCCTGTTTCTAGGGAATTTTAGCCAGCGAAATTACTGGGTATATGAGACTTATATCTGATGTCTTGGGGTGATGAGCACAATGCAGTGTTACGCAATGCTTGTTATTAAAAAATATAAAAAAGTAAACAAAATATACATAATGGGCCTTATTAAATTGATGACAGACATCTTTTCAACTGTTCGAAATCACCCGTATTTTGACACTGATCACAAACCCGCTCTGGCATGGTACCTCCTTGACAAATAATACATTAATGACCTTTAATATTTTGTTCTATTAATGATTCATTAGATCGATAATTTAATTAAGGAACGGTTCGCGTGAGCCTCGCGTGAGCTCATAAATATAATATGACATAGCCTCATTTATAAATCATTAATATCAGGCTTGTATTCTTATAACTGAAGTCGTTTGTGGTATCTACATCTGATCGTTACCGGGCTTTGAAGGGCAGTTGTCTTAAGAAAGAGTCGTTAAGCTACCACTACACTACTCGCGGAGTTGCTTCGACGAACTACAGTCGAAGTTGACCGAAGTCCGAAGTCTCTATACACTCGTGCAACCTCGCGAAGAGCTCAGTCGCCCACCGCCTGCACACTATCCATCATGGATATAAATAACGTTTAAGTGGCAGCTGTCGTTGCTATGTGCACTCATGCACATTATAACTACGTGCATATTCATTATATTACGAAAATTAAAAAAAATGGAGAAAAGGAAGATGTGGATGATCGCAATCTGAAGTGAGCCGAGTAGTGTAGTAAGACGCTTCGTGTTCGAACTTCGGTACGCTTCGAATCCTTTGACTCGGGCGCAAAAACTGACAACGATTGAAAGTCGCCCGAGGGGAGCTGAGGTTTTACGAAGTGAACCGAAGTGTCCTTCTACACTCTCGTATTCGCTTAACTTCGATCAACTTCGCGAGTAGTGTAGTGGTAGCTTTTGGCTATGTCGGAGGCTTTCAGGCGGTCTATAAACTTCGACACCAAATCTGGCCACATACCTAAACAAGAAAGAAAGGAGAATTATTTAACCAAACACACGCTTCATCGAATCACGGATCATGTTTTTTAGACAATCATGTAATCCAAAAATTCAGCTCACGACCGAATAATGTTAGGTTTATCTAACACTGTGTTTATTGTGTATAATATGTTTAACAAAGTTTATTTCGGGTAACTATATAGCTTCTATAACAAACTTTGTGATTATATTATGGAAATATCTATACTTATAATAAAACTGTAACGAAGCGGTTACTGTACATTTAAGATATATTTGAAAATCTATTTTTTTAGGAGTATATGGTAGCAACAGAACCCAAAAATACAATTTTTAAAATTTTTGTCTGTCTGTCTGTCTGTCCGGGATAAACTCAGAAACTAGGGCACTAATTTGAATGCAGTTTTTTGAAATATATTTTGTGGAGTCCGGCGCTACACATAGGCTTTGTTTCATCAAAATCGGTCCAGTAATATTGAAGTTATGACGCAATTTATGAAAAATATACATGTCCACTATAAGAACCACGGAACATACCGGACCCTTTGTGCACAAGGCTCAGCTTAAACTGGTTTGTACATGGGTTGACATGATGGTATTCTAAAAAATGGTTTGTAGAGTCCTAGGCCACATAACAAACTTTCTAATCCTTTCCTAATCCTAATCTATGTCTATACATATAATAAAATCGTAGAACCCAAAAAATCTGTACTTGGAAGATATTCGAAAAAAGATCAGCCAGAGCGATATAAAATGAGTAACTTAACATATTAAAACGTTTTAAAAATTTTTGTTTTTGTTTGTTTGGACTTCTATAACTTAAAAACCAATGACGGGATTTTAATGGCGTTTCCACGAATATGTTTAATTAAATTCTGATTTTAATATAGGCTATCGACATTGAAAAATCTACTTATGGGGGGGTTAAATGGGGGCCAAGTTAGTATGGAAAAAAGTTAGTAGATTATCCTAAAATCTTGAAACTCAGAATTAGTTTATATAATTAAAAATTAAGGAATACGGGTCCAATATTTTTTGATATTTAACTTCTTTAAGCGAGGAAGATAGACAAAATGTAAAATTAGTATGAATTTAAAACGCTGTTTACACTATGAAAATAAATTAAATGCATACAAGTAAAGTTATATTTAAATTAAAAATATCATGATAGAAATATAATTTCAGCGTTTTTAGTAACTCTTAGAAAACAACTCGCAAACTTTACATGAAAAGAACCATAATTATTTCAACTTTTGAAAATTCATTTATGCAATTGAAACTAGATGGCGCTAGGGGTCGCTAAAACATGCAAACGATTTTTTTATGTAGTGCGCCACACACGGTGAATATAAATAAAACATCTTTTTAAAATTTGTTTAGTTTGACGTTACCTGCTTTTTATGGTACTGAGTGATGAGACTAGCAAGTTGTTCGCCTGATGGTACGGGCTACGCCTGCCCATAACAATAGCAGTGCCACCCAGATCTGAGTCATTGTCTTGACATCAGCTGATATTGAGTCTCATATGCCCAGTAATTACGCTGGCTACAATCCCCCTTCAAACGGAAACACAGTAATGCTTGCGCACTAGGGCTTGGAGGCAGAATAACTGGCAAAACGGGGGTACCTACCCAGACGGCCTTCCGCATACGAGACACCTATCACGAGTAAAGTTACGCCACCGTCCTTTACTCAAACATGGTCGTTTACCTGCAAAGTGATCGATTTTTTTTTCGACCTGGATTCCTTTAGCTAACCTCTTGAAAACCCTCATCAGACCACAATTCTGGCGGTTTTTAGGTTTTGTCAAGAGGATGATTTTGCCAAAACTTTAATGTATGATGAAGTGCCAAACAACGACTTCAACGACAAACAAACTGGTCCAGTTAACAAATGACGACTTGGTGGGGGATCGGGTATCTATCAGGAACATGATTTTGGCAGTATGTATGTACACCATCCATGCCAGTAACAATGAATGCTACTATTTACGGTTGCTGATACACACTGTCTGTCCGCGGCGCTACCTCATTTGCGTTTTTCACAACAGTGAACTGTTCCTCAGAACAACGATGGTATTAAACACTTTCCACAACTTTCCACGTAGCCTGCAAAGCAAGGCGCCTGTGAATGACGACCAAAATTGGGACGAAACTAGCAAAAGCAGTCGTAAGTGATGCTCACGACGTATGCGCCATTTGTTTGCTTTAATTTTGGTGTTTTGTGGGCCCAGTGAAACTGTGGAAGTCCAGCCTATAATGTTTTGAGGGACATTGAACATGACGTTGATGTATAAGACGACGGTGAGGATGGTGGCAATTCACTACCGTACCCCGTAGAGTTTTTGAACTCTTTGAGTCCATCCGGACTTCCAGCGCACTCTATTAGATTAAAAATTTGGAATACAAAATTATGCTTTTTTGAAATTAGACCCCGCTGAAGTTGTTAACTTCGGGGAGGTTAGTTGTGTAACAGAACTCGGCTGAAGATACTGTCGCTAGAGACGAACCTCACTGAGGCACTGAACCTCACTGAGGTATACTGATAGCCCGTGGCGCTGGCAAGTCAGTTTTCATATATTAGTATTCATCTCTCTCATCTCGAACCACTTTCCGTTCACATTCAAACGCGTGCAGTTTTGTGTGAGCGTCAGCTTTGCAATGACGATCAATAAGTCGCAAGACCAGACTCTCTAGGCCACGGCCGTTGATCTGAGGACAGGATATTTCTCACAGAGACAGCTGTACGAAACCTTCTCACGGGTGACGTGATCCCAAAGTTTTTACGTGTTTCCTCCCTGTACAGTGTGTTTTTCAAATAACATGTGTTGTACACAATCTACAAAAAAGTCTCTACATCAGCGTTAAACGAAGTCCACGCGAACGAAGTCGCGGGCAACAGCTAGTTGTTTCTAAAATAAAATATTGAATACAGTCAGCGACAAAAGTTGCTGAACACTTGTGAATCTTTGACTACACCTACAATATTTGTCCAATTTCACTGAATGGTGCATTTAAAAAGTCTGTTAATATCCTGTGCGAATAAGAAAATTGCAAAAAATTTCATGTAATTTGTATATTTTTAGTGTTATTGACAATTAAAAGATTGTAAAATATCAGCTACTTATGTCGCTGACTATACGCTTTTTAAGTCGATATTCATAATGTTGCTTTTTTTAGCTAGAGCCGTTTTTGTGTTTGCGTTGGGTTCGGTACAGCTACAAGTTGGGTTCATATAAATTTCATCGATATTGGACTTTGAAGATACATCAGTATTGAAGTCAGTTTTTCTTTGTTATTTAATAAATTATACTGTTTTTGAAATCTCCTACGTTGTTGTTCTCTTGTTGTAGGAAAACGTTTCATTTAAAATCAGAGTCATATTCTTTATTGTAAATTAGTAAATAACAATTATTTAAGTTACCATGACTTTGAAAAAAAGGCTAAGCATGTCAATCCATTTCTTTCTCACACTCAAAATGAAGTCCGGGTCCAGAAAAAATATGCGAAAGTTGACTCAACTAGTGCTATGGAAATACGCTCGCTAGAGAAGATAGAACTCTTGACCTTACTTATTTAAATAAAAACAATTCTTGAATGTCAACAATTTATGGACCGACCCGATGTTCTATAAGAACTCGATTCAATTTCTTAAAGGTTAACGATGAACTGAGAGCCCTTACTTGTCAAGTCGATCTGATTTTTCATAACGTCCTAGATGTACCTTATTTCTCTACTCAATCAGCTCCAAATACACTTATTCAATTTCGGAAACCGCTCTTTAAAAAGGCTAGATAAGCAAAATGAACGCTAAATAGAAATAGGCTTTTCATTCCTAATTGAGGAGACCAGTATCCTTACACAAAAAATCGCGGGTATCTTTTCAAAAAATCAGTCGGATCGTTTGAGCAATTTTCGGGTCGAATTATTCCCCTTTTGAGTGTGTAGAGCGGAAAATTCAATTGAGGGTGATTGGAAGGTAAAATTGATTACCTACCTACCTAATTGTTGTTTAGGTTCATTATTAAAATCTAATTTACGTATCGATTGCTCACGCAATGTTGTGGGTGAAAATGTCGTTTTGTGAACATGTATTTGTTATTTTGTTTGGTTGATGAAAAAGTTTGTAATTCTCTTAAAAAATGTAACTCAATTCACTGATGGTTTTGCTATCGAATTGTAAGTAATTGTAGGTGCAAAGCCGGGGAGGATCGCTTGTATAAAATAGTCAGATAAACTGCTATTCGTACTACTGCCATTTCTTCGTGAGAAACATTGTAATTATCTTACTTGCAATTTCTATAGCTTGTCTTTGTGTTTCACAAAATCATGAGCAGCACCTTGTTTCTTGAATTGTTTAATATGTTTTTGTACATAAATAATAATTTTTAATACATAAGAATTTGATTTCGAAACGGGATATTTACCATGTATTTGTTTTGAGTTCTCGATATTTCGGCACTGTTACAAGCACCATGATCACGGCGATACTAAAGTTTTGGCGGGTGGTTTATCAATATAAAAAAATAAATCCGCAAAAACTTTAGTATCGCCGTGATCATGGTGCTTGTAACAGTGCCGAAATATCGAGAACTCAAAACAAATACATGGTAAATATCCCGTTTCTAAATAAAATTCTAGTGTCAGTGACCATGTTAGTTTAAAAACGTATATTCTATAATACACATTTGAAAAACTTGTTTCTTGTATTACTTGATATAAATCTATGATATTATTTTCTAAGATTCACTCCATTTGTATGCCTATATAGGCAAAACATGTCCTATACGCACTACATTAAGATCTGCATGCTCTGTATCACACATGTTTTTGGAGGTTTTTTTTCTGAAGGTAAAATAACTAACTATGCGGGCACATCGACCCGAAGTGTGTCAGCTTCTAATACTAAAGAACGCCAACAAACAGAATTTTAAAATACTTGTACTATTAAAGTATTCTATGCTTATAATAATACTATTAATCAATAGCCCGCTTGCTTGTCCTTAACAACTTTCATCATAATCCGCCCATCACGTTCCCACTGCTGGGTCACGAGCCTTCTCTCATAGAGAGAGTACGGGCCATAATCTACCACGCTGGCCCAGTGCGGGTTGGTGGATGTTACATGACCTTGAATTTTTTGTGATTAATTCATGGACATGCCTGTTTCCTCACGATGTTTTCCTTCACCGTTTTTAGAGCGAGTGTTATATCCGCAACTAACTTAAGAAAGTCAGTGGTGTGGGCCCAGCGGGATTCGAACTCAGGTGCGTTGGATCGAAAGTCGCACGCGGTCCTACTGAGCCACACACGCTCCTAACAACTTTAAAACGCCTTGCCGTCGTCTGTGTTTCCACATTAATACAATCTAAGTGTGTTCAAATCAAGAGTGAACAAGTACTTACTGGGTAAGAGTGCTACATCTTCGTCCACATCATCGCTTCCCATCAGGTAAGATCGTGGTCAAACGCTGACCCAGCCTGATGTAAAAAAAAAACTAAAAAAAAGTAAAGTACTTTACAAACATAATAAAAATAAATGTACACGAACAAGTTAATTCAACTTAGCAAAGGTTCCCCGCTCCACCAATAAATTAAGGTAACGGCACAAACTAATCGTAGCAATCATTCTTCCATACAATGCTAGTTTGCATGACAACAAGTCCTTTAATCGAATTGAAGGTAAACCACTTATGGAAATTAGGGCAAGTGGTTTAACCTCACTAGTGGGGAGCAAATCCGTTACCGTAACCGAATGTATTGCCAAAAAAAGTCTATAACTTAATAATTAACGTTTAGAAAAAAACAAAAACTGACTTTAATGTATCATCGAAGTCCAAGGTCAAATATCGATGAAATCGATATGGGACCACCTCGTAGCTATACTGAACCCAACGCAAAAATATAATTTTCTATACGGTTTATAAATAACGGACTTCTGAGGTAACAAACAAAAAAAAATAATAAAAAAAAAACACAATCGAACAGAGAACCTTCTCCTTTTTTGAAGTCGGTTCAAATTAAATAATATAATTCGGAATATATAGGACACTTTACGTGGTTATTGAAATTGTCTGCATTAACTATTTGATTCTATCAAAATCTGAATCATATAAAATTCAAATATCTACACAACATCTACACAAACAAATATAAATACACTGACATACCTAGGAACCTGCAGAACTATTAAAATCAAAGTCATTTTTTTATCAAATAGACACAAAAATGCACTCTTAAATAAGTTCTAGGCACAATTTCTGTTACATATTTTCTTCTTTATATGCAAGTGCTCTTTTAGGAATAAAATTTCATTAATTCCTCAAAAATATGGGAAGTTACTAGCAAAGCTTGATAGTTTATACGGGTCTAATTCGGTTCGAAATTGTTTTTAATTTCAAATTACATTATTTATATCCGTATCCGAAACCGGAACGTCACATCCTCACATCCCTAACAACTCTACCAAATTTACTAGTCTGCTTGGACGACATAATTGAGCTAATTTAGACTCTATTCTCATGGGAAAGGTCGAGATTCGTGCGTGAGTGAGTGCATGACTGGATACAATGGACAAAAAAACTCATTTACACTCAAATGCCTGACAACGGGTGAAGGACAGCTGTAGTACGTCAATCTCGCTCAATGGCGATCCGTGTGAAGTGGGTGTCCAAGCCTTAAAAGTTAGCGAACTTGGAGAATACTAAATATCATCGCGTAGTGTCATGTAGCATTAATACTGTCAGATTTTAAACTTGGTAAATCATAATCATAAATCATAAACTTTTATTGCCAGAATATAGGTAGGTAATCTAGGTGTTACAATTATATAATGTTCCATATAATCTACCCTATTTAAGGGTGTGCAGTACAATTCACATACAAATATTTTAATTAATTTACAAGACATAATTTTATTATTTTACATTCTTAGTTTTAAATTAATCATCAGAAATAATTATAAGTTCTACAAAATGTGAAAGTTTAATTAATTATTTTCATATTTCTTAGGCATAAGTTATTACAACTTTTAAATGTCAAATTTATACAATTTATAACTTGTCTATTTTAACTGCATGTATTCATTTACAGAGTAAAAACAATTATTCAATAGCCATTTTTGTAATTCTAGTTTAAATTTATTTTTATAAACTGTTTTCATTTCTTTTGGCAGTTTGTTATAAATATTGATTGCCTCAAAGTCAAGTACTACTACTAGTACAACTAGTAGTAGTACTAGTACAACTAGTAGTAGTACTACTCTCTAGTCTCAAAGGCCTACGCCAAGGAGGCGACTACTACTAAAGCTTAAAAAATTAGTAGATTCATAATATAAAAATAAAAATACATTTAAAATATTGTTAACATAAATGTATATAGATAAATAGAGATAAAAAAATATGTAATATGTAGTAGAAAAATAAAGGCTTAATTATTATTATCATATACTCAAAGGGTTTCAGTTATCACCTTTAGTCCTGTTACAATACTGTTAAGTCAAAATTTCAGTGAAAACCAAGTGAATACTGATCCAATATAGCCGCTACAATTGCCACATTGTATTTTTTATTAGCCTGCTTTGTCCAACTACTGGGCCTTCTTACCCTTTTTCCATGACCCTCTGTCCATTTCTATTAATGGACATTGATTAATTTATTTTAATATTATACCTCATTCTAACCTAACCATAACTAATCTACCTAATTATATCCTAACTGTAATTCTGTTTTTTTTTTAATAATGTGTTTATCTATCTATCTAATCATCATCATCAGCCTATCACGTTCCCACTGCTGGGACACGGGCCTTCTCTCATAGAGAGAGTATGGACCATAATCCACCACGCTGGCCCAGTGCGGTTTGGTGGATGTCACATGTCCTTGAATTTTTGTGATAAATTCTTGGATATTCCGGTTTCCTCGCGAAGTTTTCCTTCACCGTTTTTAGAGCTAGTGTTAAATCCGCACATAACTCAAGAAAGTCAGTGGTGCGGGGCAGCGGGATTCGAACTCGGGTGCGTCGGATCAAAAGTCGCACGTTCTCCCACTGAGCCACACTCGCTCTGCATCTATCTATCTAACTAATTGTGAAAGTGTCTTTGTTTGTTTGACCTTCATTCATATCAAATCGGGGTTATATAAATGCGAAAGTGTTTTTTCCTTGTTTGTTTATTTTTCTTTTACATCGAATCGGGGTAATGGATCAATATTTTTAGCACCGAAATAATTGGAAAGGTGAAGAGTAACTTAGGCTATGTCTTTATGTCGCCATAAACTTTGGTGTTTGCAGAATTCTATTTGTGTGATAAAATCATTTTCTCAAATAAAAAAGGTGGACGGAATCTCGCTAAGCACAACTGAAGCAATGGCGGTGGCGTTATGTTTGTTTGAGTGGACGGAGGGCCGCTGTGACGGCCGCTCGGCATAGCATGATGTACATGTGTGCGTGTGGCTTGTGTAAAAACGAACGGACCGGCATAGTGCTTCTCTTTTAAATTTGGCAACGTGACATCCGCCTTTATTTTTTAACCGACTTTAACAAAAAGAAGAGATTCCCTATTTGATTGTATTTTTTTTATGTTTGTTGCCTCAGAACTCCGTCATTTATTAACCAATTTAGAAAATTCTTTTGCGTTGCGTTCAGTATAGCTACGAAGTGATCCCATATAAATTTCATCGATATTTGACCTCGGACTTTAAATGTACATTGAAGTCGTTTTTTTTTATAAAATGTATACATGTGTTCAAGGTTATTTAATAGGTTAGGTAAAATCGCTGCTAACCAATCCTTGATGCCACAACTCATCGAGCGGTTCAAGTACCTATTTCTCCATCAAACTGACTAGTGAAGTCGAGGGTTGTTTAGTGTTGTGTCCCGGAGTCCCGGTTTCCCGTTAACCCGTTAACTTAAGTTGCTCAGTCTCAGAAAATTTAGTATCCAGAAAATTTTATGTCATTCTGTAACAAAAATATCACTTGCCGCTGATCAGAACTTGCTCTTCTTTTATGAAAAATGAAATAAGAAAAGACTTTAACAGTAACTCACTATAATATAGGTAGCTCAGTTATGTTTCCATACCTATTTAAATTCTGTTACTTATGTGACAAAGGCTCAAAAAATTTTTCAGCTAACTGAAAATAAGTTATTTCCCATTGGATAGAACCTATTTCCAGTCAGGTAATAATTTTTTTGCAATTGTTTCGTAATTTTTATTTTACTGACATTACATTAAGGTAAAACTTACGTTCAGCCCTTTATAACACAGTATACTATTTTTTAACCCCCGACGCAAAAAAGAGGGACATTATAAGGTTTTTATCCCCCGACGCAAATATAAGCTTGACCATTATGTGTGTATGTCTGTGTGTCTGTTTGTGGCACCGTCGCTCTTAAACGGGTAAACGGATTTGGATGCAATTTGTTTTATTTTAAAGCATGTTTTTAGTGGTGGTTCTAGATGTTTTATCAAATCGGTTCTGCTGTTTCTTACTTTTTATAGGTTTTTGTGCTTTGGGTTTCCTAAATTCAATAAAATTCGTTATAAATATATTGAATAAACTACGCGCTGTAGTCTAACCCCATGCACCACTCATCGAGCGGGTCAAGTAACTCGCAAGCACCCATTTGTCCGTCACTGGCCAGCCGAGGGTCTAGTGTTATGTCCCGTTTCCCGTTTTCCCGTTATCCCGTTTATTTGTTTTGTCCCGGTGTAAAACTGTCAGAGGCCGGACGGACAAGCACTCGGTTAATTGTGTTTGAGATCTCTGTTAGGTAAACTATGTTTCCTTGGAGGTTTGTGGGATTATGTTGGCTATGTTGACGGTTGTAATGTTTACCGCTGTGGTTATGTTAGGCTATTTAAATTGTCGGCAAAACTTCTATGAAAATGCAGAGGATAATGATAATGAAAGAGGGGTCGTAGACGGAAATGTTTGGGACAATGTGGGAAGGATTCACTGATAATCCTTTGAACTTTTTTTTGTATGTAACTGAATGACGAGACGAGCTGGTCGTTTGCCTGATGGTAAGTAATACAGTAACAGTAATAGCACCACCCAGAACTTTGTTTTGCAACATCCTGCGTGGCGCTGCACTGCGCTCGTCACCCTGAGACAATTAGCTGTTATGTCTCACAATGTCCAGTAATTTTGCTGGCTACAATGACCTTCATACCGGAACACAGTAATGCTTGCGCACTACTGCTTAGCGGCAGAAAAACTAGAAAAGCAGTGGTACCCACCCAGACGGCCTCTCGCATACGAGAAACCTTCCACCAGTACCTACCACTATAATCCTACTCTATTAATAATAGAAAATGCAAAAATTTGTGAGGATGAATACCTAGATAGATGTTTGTTACTAAATCATGCAAAAACTAATAGACAGATTTTGATGGAATTTGGTATGTAGGTATAATTTTAGGTTTTGAAAATTAAAAAAGGTGGTTATAGGTTATTTTATTTCGAAAAACCTCGGGTGAAACCGCGTGGCGCAGCTAGTATATATAAATACATAAAAATATCCCAAAATCTATTGAATCTTGGGCTTATTCTCGTCAGCTTAAAATTTTTTTATTCAAACAGTAATTCAAAGCAATAAGTCAAAGCTTTGAACGTAAACTTTCTCTTCATAACAAGGTTCTTCCAATCAGTCAGCTTCTTCAATCAGCTTGTCAAACTTTCCTTTTATTCAAGACCACAATCAAGCAACTTTGTATCAGTTACAATACAATAGCATGTTATTTTGAATCAACTATTTATTTATTTATTGCCTTGCAGCGCCCCGCGATTTTACCCGCGATTTCCCATGATAAAAAAGAGGTTTGTCCTTTTTCAGGATCTAAATAACCAACTTTTTTTTTTGTAACAGACTGGGTCTGCTTTTGACCACAATTTCACCTGGGCCCTAATTCACTATGACCTCTTACCGTTTCCTTGCTTTGAAATCACGTCGATCCCTTAATTTCAAGTTCATCATTTCAAGGAATCGACGTTATATCGAAGCAAGGAATCGCTAAGTTGTCATAGTGAATTAGGGCCCTGATGGAAAGTGACGATATGGTCGAAGATGTAGCACGCTTACCCAAAATACTTGTTCACCCTAGGTGGCAAGAGGCTCTGTGAGCGGTGGGTATGAAATGGCTGTCAATAACATCAACTGCTTTTATTTACACTTTTCTGTTACTGATACTATGACTATGGGACATCTCACTCGCATTTCTTGTTTTACATTCTGTTAATTCTAATTTATACGTAATTGTGCTGAAAAAAGACATCCCCGCAGAGTTTCTTGGTGCTATCTTCTCTAGCGGGCGTATTTCCGAAGCACTGGTAGAGTCAGTTTTCGCATTTCTTTTCAGCACTCAGACTTCAATTTGAGTATAGGAAAGAAATGGGTAAACATACTTACCTTTTTTTCAAAGTCATGTTAACATAAGTTACAATTTTTGACATTTTTTATTTGTATCATGTGTTTATGACCTTTAAAAGTGCACTTTTGTGCCTATTTAATAAATGATATTTGACTTTGACTTTGACTTTGACAACTAAGAATTTTTCCGCTATTGTTAGCTATTCACATTTAATAAGTTGATGGTCAGCATTCCTGCAAAAGTTCGAATCTTGAGAGTGAGGGACATAATCCACTGCGCTGGCCCAGTGCGGGTTAGCAGATGTCACATGTCTTAAAAAAATGTGATTAATTCCCAGACATAGGGGTTGTGTACGAGCGAGTGTGGAGTAGGAACACCTGCGACTTTCGATCCGGCGCACCTGAGTTCGAATCCCGCTTGCCCCGCACCACTGAGTTTCTTAAGTTATGTGCGGATTTAACACTCACTTTAAAAACAGTTAAGGAAAACATCGTGAGGAACCCGGCATGTCCAAGAATTAATACAAAAAATTCAAGGACATGTGAAATCCACCAACATGCACTGGCCCTACTCTCTCTATGAGAGAAGGCCCGTCTCCCAGCAGTGCGAACGTGATGAGCGGATGATGATGATGATACAGGTTTCCTCAGGATTCTTTCACTGTTAAATCGGCAGATAA
Source organism: Petrophora chlorosata (assembly GCA_951640565.1). NCBI lineage: Eukaryota > Metazoa > Arthropoda > Insecta > Lepidoptera > Geometridae > Petrophora > Petrophora chlorosata. The sequence goes on along the minus strand of OX621196.1, from coordinate 16,019,383 downwards.
CTTAAACTGGCGCGGGGCCAGCGGGAATCTCATTCGAATAATTGTTGAAACGTATCTGCGTGTTGTGGGCAAAGTTCCGGATTCCCTAGATACAGGGAATCTTAATGATGGGGTCGGGATCTAATCTATGTAATTGCTGGCCTTTATTTATTAGCAAGCTCCTATCTTCCCGAATTTTCCTGCAGGATGCAAAGGACAGCCGAACAAACATACAAACAAACAAATCACCTTTTTTAAACTGACTTCAAAAAAAGAGGAGGTTCTCAATTCGATTGTATTTTTTATGGTTGTTACCTCAGAACTCCGTCGTATATAAATTGATTGAAGACTGAAAATTCTTCTTGCGTATGGTTCAGTTAAGCTTTAAGGTGTATCTATATAGATTTCATCGATATTAAACCTACAACTTCAAAGATACATCAGAACTGAATTTGTTTTTTTTGTTACGCAATGTATTATTATTTCGTGTACGAACATTTGTGCCGTCGCGTCGCGGGAATCGAACCTGCAACCTTAGTGGTGCCAACCTGCCCAACCACTACACCACAGAGGCTATATATATATACTTTTATATTTATGTCGTATCGTCAAACAATCGGACGTCTGAACTCCGATCCTGCCTACATTAAATGTTATCCTACAGAGCCTTTAAATTTTTATGACGATACATTCGACACTGTCGGAGTAGGTTATAACTCATTCGTATTTTTGAAGTGTGCTCGAGTGGCCTAACCTTCGAATACAATAAAACGCAGAGACGTGGACGTAGTCAGGACTTAGGGGAGCTCTTCCCCCCACATGACTAAATTTACCACGAGGGATGAGGTTTCGCAATATATTTTACTTCACCCGCAATTTCCCGGGATAAAAGTGTCCTATGTCTTTTTCCTTCCAAAAGTACGTACAAACCAAATTTCATCAAAATCCATTCAGTAGTTGCGATTGAGTAACCAACATCCATCCTCACGAGTAATATAGAATACTAGCTGCTCCCCGCGGATTTACTCGCGGTTTCCCACGATAAAAAGTAGCATATATTATATTATTTTCAATAGCTTTTGCGTAATTGAGTAACAAACATCCATCCATCCATCTATTCATTAATCCATCCATCCATCAATCCATCCATCCATCCATTCGTACATCCATCCTCACAAACTTTCGCATTACTGCAGTCCAAGTGTGCACCAAGCAGTAGTGCGCAAACTAAAAATAAAACTACTTACATGCACAGTTTTTATTACCAGACTGAGTTTTATTTACTGCCAGCAGCGGGTCGTCTGTAGACCGCCCGGTCATAGATGTCTAAATATTGTACCCTATATTCTCCTTAAGTACGTCCACCCATTGAGTTCACCCCTACTGGTCGTAAAAGCAACACCTTTTGTAAGGACCTCTTAACCCGTCCTAGTTTAGGTTTTTTAAGATACGACTCTTGAAAAGGCAAGGCTACTTTTGTAGCTTTAACCGGTTTAAGTGTTGGTTAGTTTAGTTGGTTTCGATTATTTTGCACCTACTTGGTTTTGGGTAACTAGTAACCATGTCTGGTTAGAATGTTGCGGACTGAGGCCCAGTTTGTCGATCACAAATATACTTAACAAAAGGAAAATCGCATCTTATCTTTCTTTCTTATATTCTTTATTGTATACTGTCAATGCATGTACCTACTGGTACTAGTGGTAGGTTTCTTTACTGGTGGTAGGTTTCTTGTATGCGAGAAGCCGTCTGGGTGGGTACCACCACTTTGTCAGTTATTCAGCCGCCAAGCGGTAGTGCGCAAGCATTACTGTGTTCCGGCTTGAAGGGCATTGTAGCCAGCGAAATTACTGGGCATTATGAGACTCAACAGCTAATTGTCTCAGAGTGACGAGCGCAGTACGGCGCCGCGCAGGATTTTGCAAAACAAAGTTCTGGGTGGTGCTGTTATTGTTATGGGCTGGCGTATTGCTTACCATCAGGCAAACGACCAGCTCGTCTCGTCATTCAGTTACATAAAAAAAAAACCTACTTTGTGGATTATAAAGTACTTGTACAAAGGCAAGCTTAACCGTAAAAAGAGTTTTCTTCCAAACCCTTGAGCAAAAAGAACTGTCAATCTACAGTGTACGGTTACTGTTTGAATAAAAAAATCAGTAATAATTATAAGTACATATGCAAAAATAAATACCCATAACTAAAGACGAGCAAATCGTTCGCTTGATGGTAAGCGTCACGCCTACACAACTGCAGTGCCACCCAGAACTATAAATACTATAAAAACCACTGCGTAGCACTGCATTGCGCTCATAATATATATGTTACGGCTAAAAGCCGAAGTGTGGCTACACCTAGTTTTAGCCGGCTACAACTAGGTGCAGCCGGTTACATGCGGTTAAACCTAGATGTATCACTCTTATCTTCGATTAGAACTAGGTTAAGGGCCACCCCCGCCTCACCACTTCGGCTATCAGCCGTAACATATACACCCTAATATATGCACCCTAAGACATCAGATATGAAGACTCATTTGCCCAGTAATTTCGCTAGCTACAATTCCCTTCAAACCGAAACACAGTAATACTTGCGCACTTCTATTTGGTGAAAGAATGTCCAGAAGATTTGGCTACCCAGACGGCCTACGAAAGACCTACCACGAGCTGTGTATTACATATACATGCTTTGATGTTCAGAATACATTTGTTTAAGCCGCCTTAATTTTAGTAAATTTTAATATTCTACATATACAATTAGTTTTAGTTTGATGGTAACCTTATCTAAAGTTCATATTTTCAGCTCACTGAAAGTTTAATAATATGATAAAGTTGTATATCTGAATGACAACCTTCTACAACGTGGAGTTTAGAATAATAGAAATTAAAAACGCGGTTTATAACGTAGTTATAGCTTAGGGAGGTCATATCATGACCTTTATCTTTTACCATACGATATAGAAAGAGAGAAGGAATGAAAGAAAAAATTTATTCCTGACACAACATAACACTTAACATACTTAATTAAGGGCAATTCAAAAAACAATTAATACAGCACAGGAACCTTTTCCTGACATCACAATGTTGATTGATGTCAGGAAAAGGTTCCAACTCAGCACATGCTAAGGTGTTTTAAAGTACCTTGTCCAACCCTGTCCATGACATCACGAACAATACAATCAGACGAAGACATAACAATAAAAACAAACAAATGTTATAAATAAATAAATAAAAAAAGAAACATAAAACACAAATATATATATAAGTACATATTATAATTCTAAATTAGTCTTTTGACTGGCCTGCCGGTGGTTTACTGCGCGAAACATAACTGTGTTTGATTATGTATCTATACACATCCAGAAGCAATAAAATATAATATTTTAATTTTTTTTTTAGGGACTTTTAAACTATATGTCACTATATGCCAACTATATGCCAGTCCCATCCTGGCCTTATAATTAGATAAAAAACAATTAACTTCATAGTATAAAAAAATATAATAACTATGATACAAATGAATAGATATGATTTACGGAGACACGGAGTCACTAATCCGTAGATCATTCTAGTTTCATTTGAGGCTGGGTTGGATAATATTCTATGTAACACGGGTATGTTACATAGCATATTATCCAAAACATAAAATTACATAGCATATTATCAAAATTGTTTTCAACGATCATGGTGTGAATGAGGCCGATGTGAGTTCACACCTTCAGTTTTATTACATATCTCACAATTAGGTGACGTCACCTTACCCATCATATGTGCAAACGCTCTTAATGAAACGCTCTTAATGAAACGTAGTGCTACTGCGTCCGGAACGCAGCCTATGTGCAACGATAACAAGTTTACGACCTACATCACCTACGAACCACGGGGAATTAAAAATTTAAATACATATATTATATTTAAAGAAGTATTTGTTTTGGTTCTGGGTGTTGTGGTTGCGGGACTCTGGCTACTGCGGCTGCGCATTTGCTGGTTTTTATGATACAGAGAAACCTAGTTCCAGGTACGGGATCTGCGTATAAAAAACATACTAGGGACCTAGGCCCCTAAGGGTCAGGATCTATGTGTGTAAAAAACATACAATAGAAAATCTAATGGAATCAGGCGTGACGTTGCGGAAATTCATTTCTAATTCGAAACTAACTAAAACGAACGAAAAAAATTGTGTAATTCAGTGGAATAACACTAGATATTTTCATTGCGTTTAAAATTTACAATAGAAAAAATATTTATTAAAAAGAAAACCAAAGAAAAATTTACTAAAATAAGAATACCCACTTTATATAATGGACGGTCTCATCGCTATATGCAATTATAATTATAGTCAACCTTTACATACGTACAGGAATAAAAATAAGCATGCGATCAGTGGTATATTAAACGATATTACGTCAAACGAAAGATTAAGTCATAATGTCTATTAGGTACACGTCTACGTCTATTAGAAACACGTCTACGTCTATTAGAAACACGTCTACATCTATTAGAAACACACCTACATCTATTATAAACACGTCTACGTCTATTAGAAACACGTCTACGTCTATTAGGTACACGACATATCGCCGATTAATAAATACTTATTTTTAAGTGATATTGAATTATGGTATTTAAAAAAATACTAAGTGCAATAGCGAGATCAAATTAATAATAATAATAAAACTCAGAATAATACAACATATATATAACAAAAAAATTGTCGATAGCAAAAAATAACCGTCTTCAGTTCTGATGTGTCTTCAAAGTCAAAGCATTACTGTGTTCCGGTTTGAAGGGCATTGTTGCCAGCGAAATTACTGGGCATTATGAGACTCAACAGCTAATTGTCTCAGGGTGACGAGCGCAGTGCAGCGCCGCGCAGGATTTTGCAAAATAAAGTTCTGGGTGGTGGTGTTATTGTAATGGGCTGGCGTATTGCTTACCATCAGGCAAACGGCCAGCTTGTCTCGTTACTCAGTTACATAAAAAAAAGTCCAAGATATCGAATATCGATGAAATTTATATGGGACCACCTTGAAGCTATACTGAACCCAACGCATTTTCCGCATTAGTTTATTTATAAATAACAGAGTCCTGAGGTAACAAACATAAAAAGAATATACCATCGAATTGAGAACCTCCTTTTTTTAAAGTCGGTTTAAAACAGCGAAGCGACCTTTTTCGTAGGAAAAATTAAGACAAGTTGTTTGAATTAAATACCGAAATAAGTGTCTTAAGGTAAGTTTTATGTAGATTGTTTACTGGTGTAAACGATTATAAACGACTAATTCTAAGAAATTGAATGAATACTAAAGACATGATAAAGACCATAATGAGGTAAAGAGGTGTCTAATTAATAAAGGTGTCTATTAATAAAGTCATGAATATTTAAATTATTTAGAATATTAAATTGGAGAAGAGAATATAGTTTTTTTACTATTATTTATTTTTATTTTATGAGGGACTTTTGCCACATGGCATTAGCTAAAGTATTTACTTTAACTAATAAATTTCTCGTCTTTCTCGTCTCGACTTTCTCGTCTCATCACTCAGATACATAAAATAAATTGAAGTTAAAAAAAGCTAATCGCCAATTAATTTTTGGTCGTTTATTTTTACAAGGAGTATTAATTTTTGAGCTCTATGTTGTTCCCAAAATGTTAAACGTTAACCTTTATCTAGGGTTCAGTAGTAACGAATTAAATACGGCTCAGAGTACTTATATAAACGTAGTGGGGTCAGAATACCTCATTATCTTTTATACAGTTCGTTAAGGGTAGCGTTACGTCTGGGAACGACGTATGTAATGGGCCCCAACGTTTGGCTTCTCGTTTATGGAAAAATACATGTGTTGTAGTAAAATTTATCTTATTTGATAGAAATACCTACAAAGAGTAGGTATCTAGTTAATTCTCATTTAGTGTCTTTTTTTCCAGTAAAAATATTTATTTACTAGCTGCGCCCTGCGGTTTCACCCGCGTTTGCCGAGATAAAAAGTAGCCTATGTGTTATTCTGATGTGTAAGCTATATAATTGTAAAGTTTCATCAAAATCCATCCAGTAGTTTTTGCGTGAAAGAGTAACAAAGGTACATCCAAAAAATAAAAATAAAAAGACTCCAGAGAAACATTTTCGAGAATCTTTTACACACGTTTTGTTTCGGCACTTCTAATGTACTGAACTTCAATACTTTACGGTTCACTCCAGTTTGTTTGTACTCTGCTTTCGTACGTTTTCGTCCATTCATTTTCTAAAAGGTCAGAAGGTTAGTTGAAGAGGTTGTTACCTGAAAAGATATACAGAAAGTCTCATGTAATTTGGAGTCGGTGTTACCAAAATGGCTGTATTACATATTTCATGTTGGGTTCGTGACGTGTGTCGTTGACGACTAAAATAGTCTTCAAATGTCACATACACATTTATTCCCCTTATTTGTTTTCATTATTGAAACCTGCGTAATTAGAGGTTTAAGCACAGAATACTAAGGGACAGAAGCATCACTCCGCAAAGAAATTTAAACAAATAGCGACTCTTGCTATGACGCAATAAAATTCAATTCAGCTCGCGTAGCGCTGCATACCTACCAGTCATATTAAGTGCGAGTAAGAGTGCGCTAGGCCTGGTTTAGGGTCTCCCCACCCCTCTTTCTATCTCTCTCTCTCTTTCATGTGAGTCATCTGTGGCCAACTAATTTTGGAGTTATAGTCAACCCGAAGGCCTCCGACATGGCCTAGTGACTGTTGTCCTAAAACAACATCAGAAACCGACAAAACCGTGCCCGAAGCACGGTAGTACTGAGATATTTGAATTGGATTTTATTTGTTCCAAATATTTGCGGTACATTAAGATTACAGTTATAATAACTTATATCTACTAAAAAATAAAACATCATAGAACATCCTTTGGAACCCTGTCCGACGCACTATATAATATTATAGGATGTAAATACCCCACAAACAGCGACCCATCTACTCGTATTAGATCTGTTAGAAAAGGCTAGGCGAGCTACACTCTGAGTTATACCTACCTAGTGATCCCTAGCTAACTTTTATAAAGCAATCTTTTTTTCTACTCTGCACACTTGAGTTTAAACCCTGCTCTCGCTTGACCTGTATTCCCAACTGTCTCGAGTTTAAATAAAAGAAACCCTCTCTGTCGGCTTGTTGACTTTGCGCTCGGTCACCGCTGTAAACACACAGTTCAGTTTCTGTTCAACATTTTAAAACGAGAGGGTTTTTTCCGCCATGTTGTTTCGACTTGTAGCGAGCACAATTAGAATACGGGCGTATTTTTTTTGTGAAAGATGTAGCAAGTGAGTTTATTTCCATTTCATTGAAAAGTATAAAAGATTGGTAATATTGATTTTACTGCAAACTAAAGGTCCTATTATGATTTTATATTTAATAGATAACCCGTAAATATATTTCTATTATATTATATTAGTAGACTATATTTCAAGATAACACAAATTTTTACTGGGCACAACCCATTGTCTCAGGGTAACGAGCTGTTAGACGAACTGGGTTGATGAGGTTTTTAAAAAACTAAATTTAAATATCTGAAAGATTTACACTTTTATTCGTAATAACTTTGTTTCAACTCAAAATATTAATAGAAGTCGTATTTTATTTAAATTTGGCCTTGGCAGGTTAACGCGAAAAAGTATAGTGAGAAGCTGTCTGTTTATTTCTCATCAACATTTCCCATTACATATTAAATGCTGACACAGTCAGTTTGGGCTGTGTATAAGCAACAACATACAAGTAATGTAGTAGTACAGAGTGCAGAGTGCCGCGGAGGATTTCGCATAACAATTTTTTGGGTGCTGCTACAACTGTTATAGGCAGGCGTGTTGCTTAATATAATTGAGTGAAGAGACGAGCAAGTACATGGTAGAAGTTCCGCCTGTTCGTACTAAACGGTTTGGGTCATCATTTTTAATGCGAACGTCAAAGGAGTGGAATGCCTTGCCGTCGTCTGTATTTCCACATAAATACAATTTGGGTGTGTTAAAATCTAGAGTGAACAAGTATCTACTGGGTAAGCGTGCTACATCTTCGACCGTATCGTCACTTCCCATCAGGTGAGATTGTGGTCAAACGCAGACCCAGTCTATTGTAACTAAAAAAAGTGAACGACTTGCTCTTCTCAACACTCAATGACATTACCGGGAAAAGGAAGAATGTGGAAAAGCTGGTTTCTTGCAAATATATACCAAAGCACGTTGATTCAAGTACATCAATATTTCACGTCGCTTGAACACGAGGTAGCACAAATCGCGCCGGGTCTCTCAAATGAGACCCATCTCAAATGAGGCCCAACCAGTTTAGCTCAAGTGGTTCCCCCTCTTTCCCCTCTTCTCCCAATTAAACCTAAGTATTCTGCTCCTGTAATTTACTTGATTAATTCCCCCGCAGGTACTGTTCCCGTACGAGTGATGGGACACACTAGCGCGACGGTCTGGCGTCATGTAACGCTGTAACATGAGGACGAGCAATTTCGTCGTGTACATCACTAGCCTGCTGTGGCTGAACCTTACGCATGCAAAAATTGGTAAGTACTTCAGTTGGTACAACGATTTGGGAAGCTATTTTGTAGGTTCTAGGTTCAAGTCTGGTCAGAAGATATTTTATAGATATGTTTGGTAGTTTAAAATCTTCTGAATAAGAAAACAAAGCAAAAAATGGAAACGTTTATTTTTTTTTCTTATAATGAAAACATAATCAAATTAATAAGCCCAATGGTTGGGTACATAAATCTCTCTATGTATTGGAACCATCAGGAACTACGAGAGCCATAATCCTACAACATCCGGGCAAAAAACAAATGGTTGCACTTTATTTTTTCTGTGCACAAACATTTGTCCCTCGGAGGGAATCGAACCTGCAACCTCCGTGACATATGAGATGTGCCCAACCACTACATCACAGAGGTTGTCATATATCATAAAATAAAACTGGTATCTATTCATTACACATTCGCTATGGCATATCAAGGTTGACAGAGGCGATTCATACATACATAGCTATTTCTAGTTTATTGAGAATCTTAGTGCATACTTTTTGTTTGTTTTTAGCCTGCGGTCCCTCTTCTGGGCAAAGGCCTCCCGTCAATCTGTTTACGGTCCTGTGCTATTTTTGCCAGTCATTGTCAAAGGTGACAAGCTCGTCCCACCATCTCTTCGGTGGCATGCCACGACGCCGTCTTGCTGTGCTTGGATTCTAATTTGTGGTAACCTTACAACCCACAGTTCTTCGGGCATGCGGCTGACGTAGCCCAGTGTCACTTCAGCATTTTATTTATATTTTGTAATTAAGAACCCAACATCACATGGGCCGTTCAAGCGGTTAATAAATTGTAAATATCAAAGAACCGTTTTTAATCGATTTTTCCATGTCGTTTTGGGAATTGTGCCCGACCGAACTTCCATTTAATCCAAATCCAAAACTGAAAAGTCTGTCAAGTCTACTCCCTTGACAGATTTCAATTATCTCAAATTCAATGAAATTCATTGGTAAAATTTTCTGCTAATTAAAAGTTCATTTTGGTTCTTTGAAAGGATATTTTGCGGTCACAACGATGAATCTGTTCATTTTTATCATGATGATGATTGCATAATCAAAATATATATCAACTCGTCAGTTATGCCTTTTTTTCAGTGTCCGTTTACTAAATATTAGAAAGAAAGAAACAAAAAAAAACATATGACAACCCCGCCAAAAAGGCAAAACAAATCGACTATTAACAGAGATCAACATAGAGTAAAGTATTAATATACGAGAAAGGCCAAGGAACTAATAAATAACAAAACAATTTTTATTTCATCGTGCCTGTGGAGGCACGATGAAATAAAAACATTATTACGTTTCACACTTTATACATTTTACTTACTCTTATCTGATGTACCTACATAATACTGATCTGATGTACATACTGATAGATTTCAGATATAGGTACTGATAGAAATTAGACATTATTAAAAATGCATGGTTTTGCCCAAATATTTAGTTGTCTTTGGTTTTACCCATCCGAGGACTTGACCTCGGAACGTGGTGTCACAAAGTGAGTTAGACGCATTTCTAATTAATGACTAGTTATAATACTGTTTAGATACATCTCAATTTATGATGAATAAAAGAAAATATTGTTGAATGACTACACAGCCAGACAGATACAAAACAAACGTATCAGACGATGGCTGCTATCCCACAAATTCGTACAAAACATTGCGCAAACTCCCACAAAACTAAACTGTTTAACCACCTTATTTGTACCCGGACCGTGTTTAGGCAAAAACATTAACGGACCCCGTATTGTTCCAGGGTACTTCTGGCACATCACAGATCTCCATTATGACCCTTTCCACAACTCCCCCGAGTTCCATAAAGGTAAGTTATCTCCACAGCCTTGGTAATTATATTTACGTAGCCTTGAAATATCTCTTCCGTATTAAAGCTTAAAATAAATAGGTGGTTTTACGCTGGCCTTGGGCAAAAATCAATGATTGTGTGTTTTTGATATTTGTAAGAAAATATTTGGTAATTGCCGCAGTACACGAAACGTAGGTATTAAAACTAACGTATGAACATTTTTGGGAGTTTGAATTATAATAAATATCTAATAAAAAGTCTAGGACTCACGTAGTATATCGTAGAATCGGACATACTTGAAACCGACTCTACTCGACTAATTAAACAAACTACGTGAGTTCTAGTCGTTTTATCAAATATTTGAAACGTGAGTATTATTCATAATTTTAATTGTGTTACCGCGCGTACTCCTTGAAGATGAGTCTGTACAAGTCGAGTGTTTCGACTAATACCCGTGAGTGTAGCTGGTTATTCAATCAAATTACACGACACGTCTAAGAAGGATATACCCAAAACAAATTGTATTTATTTGCTGTAATTAGTGAAATGCATTTGCGTAATGCTGTTGCTCGAATGGTTTGAAAGGTTTTGATATTCTTTGACGATAACCATCAGGTCATACAATCATGGATAGCGTTATTGGCCAATAAATAAATGATTATGGGATCACAGAAATTTAATTTTTACCTTTGTAATACGACGTCATTTACATGTCAGTGTAGTACGACAATATATCCCTGGGTATATGGATAAAGTATATGAACTAAAGCTGATAGCACCCACAGTCCATATCCATGCAGCAGATCCACTGCCACTATACCTATACTACAAAATATATAATGCTACTTATTTACTTCTAATTGTTGTTAGCACCCTCCATACAACAGCTAAAATTGACTCATTCAAATACTTTTAGGTCTTGCTACATATTTCGTTTTGCTCACCAGGTTGCAAGCACAACCGCGGCAACAACGAGCACAGCCATAGGAATGGGAGACACCGAGACCACACCTGTGACAGCTCCTGGCCCCTGATACAAAGCGCCGCCGCTTTCATGGCGGAGCGGCATCCGGAAACGCTGGAGTTTGTGCTTTGGACCGGGTAAACCTTAAATACTACCTTGTTCCGATGTTCAGCCTGTAACATATAAGGTCTTGTGGACCTGCAATATAATTGGAGCACTTTGCTTACTATCTAGGCAAGCTACCTGCTTGTTTGTCTTACGATTTATAATAAGCCTCGACTCTTTCGTGCTACTCCACTCTCGTCTTGCTAATAAATCAATCAAACAATCGATTGTGTTAATATCAGCAACTCATTGTCTCTGCGATCATTTTTATATTATAATCTTATAAATTTATCACTGATTCTGGGGAAGACCTTTTCCCAGTACTGGGATAGCAGTAGGTTAGATAAAAATCACTTATTCATTAACTTACTTTTCATGACATCAAAATGATGAAGCTAAGGAAATTAAAGAAAGAAAGACCAATTGTAGTATCAAGACAGTAGGTACATAATTAGGTTTCTCCTGGGAGCAACGAGAAACCTAATCCGTTTCCTATCAAAGGTTTTTCATAATTGACTAAAGAAAACAGGAAACTTAGAAAAAGTCACGAACGGAAAGCAGTGCTTCTATTTACTTCTCTGAACGAAAAGCAATTCAATACTTGTTTTCTTAAAGAGATATCCTGTCCTCATCAATGGAGCACCTGACCGAGGAGTTCAAGCTCGAGGCAGTGAGAAACGTGACAGAAATCCTGAGCAGGACGTTTAGCAGCCAGTTCGTATTTCCAGCGCTGGGCCATAACGATCCACCAGTGTCAAGGAGGCTAGTGGACATGTGGATGCAGTGGTTACCTACTGAGGCGTTGGTGACTTTCGAAAATGGTAAGACTTTTACTAGACGTATTGTATTTAGAATTTTTTTTCTATAATTTCTTACCGTTTCGACAATTTGAATTACCTGACTTTATCTTTTCAGGTGGATACTACACAATAGAACAATCTCACAGCAAGCTCAGGATCGTAGTACTAAACAGCGTTCTCTGGGCTGGCGGGGCGGCTAGGACCGACGGCCCGCACAGAGGCCGCGCGCAATGGGAGTGGCTCGAACAAGTTCTCAGCGAAGCTAGGAGAAAAAATGAGATGGTGAGTATCCATACTACGCATCGATTGATTTCTTGCAGAATACCATGATACTACACCATTGACTATATTATTAAGTATCTAACAATTTTGTTTACGAACATCTCTTTCAAATCTATCATTTAATTAAAATGTATAAAAATTAATTTATAAAATTTATAATAAATAATTGGTTGAACATAAATGTAATTTAGCGTGAAAACTCGTTTTATTTTATAACGCCAATTAAAATAGCTTTTAAAAGTCAAATAGTTACAATCTTGAGACTCTTGGCCTTATCGCGCTGACAGTCTGAAGTTGAAAATAGCCAACGATAATAATCTATGCTGAAAAGTGTTGTGACACTTTGACGTAAATAAAAATCTAACAACAATTTTAGTATCAAAAATAGAACAAATTTGATTAAATTATTTTACGAAACTCAATATAGTTACTTTAATAAAAGACGTCAATCTACAGCTATGTTTTTTCTTGAAGCATTATTACTTGCAAGCTTAGCATTGTTCAGGCCAAACCTGAACATATAATTTAGAGTGTATAGTTAAGTACTGGCAACACCAAGTGATGTGGAGATGATTTTTCGTGCTGTGGCAACATCTTCTTCTTTCTACAACATTCGTTACCTATGGCAGTGCTAGTGTAAAAATATCTATAAAAAATAGGAATAAATACCTATCACCTACCAATCCACGCATTTTTCATTTATACAAGCATAATTTTAAGTGAATTTTGGTTAAGCAAATTATTACTCTTCAAGCCGAGCTGAGGTTCTTTTAGCGTTTCCTGTACAAGACAAAGCCCTAGTTCTAACAATGTTCAGGATGGTGCTGCAACTGTTAGGGACAGGCGTGTTCCTTACCATCAGGTAAACGACATGCTCGTCTCGTCATTCAATTACATAAATAAAACCTCGGGTATAGAGAAATGTTGAGCACACCCAAAAGTTATATCAATGTATTAAAAATTGTCTAATGAGATACAGTTAGGACAATGTTTTCATATTGATTGATCAATCATAATCAATCAATATTTTTGTACTATTGCATGCGCATTAATCCATTCCGCGCAATACGCGTTATCGTAAGGAATTCGCATTCGCAATGCCTATGTGTTAAGATGACGTAAACTGCATTGCTACTCTCTCTATGAGAGAAGGCCCGTGTCCCAGCAGTGGGAACGTGATGGGCTGATGATGATGATGATGATGAAACTGCATTGTGTGGTATTCTTGACACCTCATACTTATTAATGGACAGAACCAGGACTTATTTTTTGTCAATGTATAATGTGACAAAAGATATTGATGAACACGGCCAATATTGAAACGCCATGTGCCTGTGTGTAGCAAAAATGTGTGTTAGGGTATCACTATAGTCGATATTTAAAACAGTAAATTTATATCCTAGGTCTACCTAGTAGCTCACGCCGGCCCAGGAGTAGAGGAGCGTCATAATGCCGGAAGCTCATCTGCAGCTGGCGGTGGTGAACTGACTCCATCAGCCAACGCCCGGCTTCTTCATATCATCAGAGCGTTCAGCGATGTAATCGCTGGCCAGTTCTATGGACACCGACATGCAGATACATTCAGACTTGTTTATAGTGAAGGTAAGTAAAGATTGATAGTGTATTTGTGTATGTGGTTGACATTATTGTAGATGTCATGTCTTGCGATGAACATTTTAAAAGTACGTTGACCTAAATTAAATTGTCTAACTACTTAAGTCCCTTTTATTTTTATTCTATGTATTTCTAATTTTGGCTTCGGCACCAATAGTATCTAAAATCATTAACGAGGCCTTCTGCTTACATAGCAGAATATTGGGAATTAACACAGATAAGAATACTCATAACATAATAGATATTAACTTCTACTTGCCTCAGTATTACTTACTGGACGAGTGATAATGCTTGGTTTATTTTCAGGTAGACCAGTATCATGGGCATTTTTAGCTCCATCAGTAACACCCAGAGGAGCTGGCAGCATATCAAATCCTGGATTAAGACTTTATAAATTTGACTCCAATACTGGAAAGGTAAATACACTTGGTTGGTTGGTTGGTTGGTTGGTTGGTACTTGGTTGACATATGTCGTTCAGAAAACCATTAAATATCGAAGCGTATTATTGCATTACTATACAACTAAGTACTTGCTACTTAAATGTGGACACATGTTATAAATAACGGATTTTATATTTATGAAACTAGCTTTAATAGAAAGCTTTTTGCAGGTTTTGGACTACACTCAGTATTATTTGGATGTTACTAGTACTAGAGGAGAGATACATTGGGCAGTGGAATATAACTTGACTCAATACTATGGACTACGAGAAGTGAGCGCGACATCGTTAGACGCGCTAGCTGACAGAATTAGGAGTCACCATGATCGTGGAGCTTTTACAAAGTAAGAATCTTTTAGTATTACAAAAACGATATAGTATTTTTCAATGTGTAAAATTAAAAGATGACCCTACACTTTTATTTCCGTCATTATCATTACTGCTTTTACTAGTAGGACACGGTTTTTCTCTCAAAATGGTGTCCACGCGGGCCCAGGGCAGCTAGGTTGAAGTCACTTGACCTTAATATCCTTGTATACTTTAATGTTATCACAAACATTGACATGACCCATGAAGTTATTTATATAGTCAGGGCCAACCCTCAAGATAACAAGCTCATAAGATAATAATCATCCCCCGCAAGTTTCTTAGAAGGTTGAGCTTCCAACTCTCTTATATCTATTTCAACAACGTCTTTGTTTTCTCTTTGTACAGATACATAACAGCGCTTCGAGTGAGGCACGCTCCTGACATCTCAGATTGTGACACAGCGTGTGTACACGTCCACTTCTGCGCGATCACTAGAGCAGACTACCACGAGTTTCGCGCATGCGTCCGCAACCCCGCGTCGGCGCTGGCATCGCGCGCCGCTCACAACTCCGCCGCCATTTTGTTGTACGCCATCTTGATTTTGATATCATCATAGGTCTTGAACGTTGGTGTTTTGTACAATAGATGTCGCCGCCTTAATTCTTGTAAGTTTATTTGAAGACAATCATGTTCTGCAGATAAGATCTTGATAGAAGTTTCACGGATTGTCTGTACGTACCTATTGCCAAAAAAGACCCAGTAATTGCGTGCAATAAAAGGCTATCCCACTCCTAACTGTACTCGCATATTCGGTTATTTTATTCATTGGATTAATGAATTACTATAATGTGTCAAATAAATATTGTAAATCAGATAAAATGTTTTGTAATTAACTAGCCACATGATAATTACATTGATAATTAAATAATGTTCACACAGGCGGTGATTAAATAAGTATTAGTGTTAGTCATAATGAGCATAATATCATTTTAATTATTGTAAAATACATTAAAAGCGCTTTAATTTTGATAATGTTATTTGATTACAAATCATAATTAATGAGTGTAATTTAGGCATAGTTTGTATGTTATTCCCTAATTCGATTGTGATATATAATTGAAATTTTGTATATAAATAGTTAAGTGAACTGAAATCCGTGTAAGTAATAAACTGAAACTTTATCAGAACCTTGTTTCATTTACTTATAGTAGGTAGGTAGGTAAACCAAGGCAGTGACCGAGTGGCGACTAACAGAAGGTGCAGACCATCAGCCACATGGATTGATGACGTGGCCAGAGTTGTTGGGAAGATGTGTATAAGAAAGGCACAAGACCGGAAAGGATGGCGTGATGGAGAGGAAGGGCAATAGAATTCAATTCAGCTCGCGTAGCGCTGCATATCTACCAGTCATATTAACCTACAGAGCGCCTCTCTTTCTATCGCATAGCTCTTATCTCTTCTGACGCGACACGTGTAACGACGCGCGACCCGCTGACGGTGTCCGGCTATGTACTTGTAGCTTTGTACCTA
This sequence comes from Petrophora chlorosata, assembly GCA_951640565.1. Taxonomy (NCBI): domain Eukaryota; kingdom Metazoa; phylum Arthropoda; class Insecta; order Lepidoptera; family Geometridae; genus Petrophora; species Petrophora chlorosata. The sequence continues at coordinate 16,003,006 of OX621196.1, read as the reverse complement.
CAGTGCGGAGTGCGCTAGGCCTGGTGTTAGTGTGTTTGTTACCTCTTCACTACGCAGCAGCTGAAGGTATTTAGATTAGGAATGGAGATAGCTAATCCGCTACACATACACATAAGATACTTTTTATCCGGGAAAAATGTTCACATGAATGAAAACTACGGGGCGCAGTCTTTTTTTTTATCTCATTAATCAAAACGTATTATACAAAACATATTTCTGTAGTACCACGCGTAGTAAACGCGTTGCGCTGCGTACCAAGACAAGCCTACTGTAGGTTTGTCTTGGTACGCAGATTCGCTTTCTACTGCCATTAAGATACTTAAATACATGCGCCAAAGGACAAAAAAGCGATATCATCATCATCATCATCCACAGCCCTTTACATCCCACTGTTGGGTATAGGCCTCTCTCATGTCATTCCATTCGCCTCAACTCTGCGCCATTCGTGTCCAGGTTCGGACCTCGATTTTTTTTTAAAGCGTTATACGCTGATCTAATTTTAGCTTTATTAATTTATCAAAGTTTCCTATATAATCTTGAACGAAAAAGAAAAAGGCGGATGCCTCGTCGAAAAATTCACGGTTCGTTCGCTCGTATACAAGCCTCACGCACACATTTACATCATGGTATGCCGATGGGCCGTCACATCGGCTTGTCATCGGCCCTCCGTCCACTCACACAATCATAACGCCACCGCCATTCCTATGCTTCAGTTGTTGCTTAGTCAGATTCCCTCCGCCTGTTTGTAAACGTTCAAGTATAATATACTTAAGTATTTACATTAATCACTTAACTTACAATAATAATTGCCGATCCAATAAACAATAGAAAAGCTATTGCGTCTGTTGACAGCATGTCTATGAATAAATCTAGGTAGATTTCATATAAGTTCATAAAAAATCACATACTTCATATAACGAACAAAATTTCTGTTCGATCAGCTCACCACTCAAGCAAGTTTGACAGCGTGTTTGGTGTAGTGGTTGGGCAGGTTGGCTCAAATCTCATACACCACTGAGGTTGCGGGTTCGATTCTCGCGACGGGACAAATGTTTGTGTCAATAAGAAAAAAAAAGCGCAAGCATTTGTTTTGTGTCTGGGTGTTGAGGGACCATGGACCTCATACTTCCTGGTTCCCTAAATACAGGAAATCCTAGTTAGGCGCCAGGATCTATGTATGTAATCGTTGGGCGTATTTATTATTTATTTAAGTTCCGCACACCCGAGCATAACGCGCTACTTATCGATATCGGACCATAAATAACCTGTTTTTTAATCTGGTGAAAATTTTTGTACGTAAAATTATGATTATAATAGGTACTTTGAGATAATTCTACTTGCCTCTGGCGAGTCTAGAGAGTCTAGACAACTTAGGCAGCGTGGGGAAAAATCCGCCTCGTGGCTGACATGCTTCATGTATTATCATGTATTTAGTTGTGTAATTTTTTTTACGTAACTAAATGACGAGACAAGCTGGTCGTTTGCTTGATAGTAAGCAATACACCAGCTCATAACAATAACAGCACCACCCAGAACTTTGTTTTGCAAAACCCTGCGTGGCGCTTCACTGCACTCGTCACCCTGAGACAATTAGCTGTTGGGTCTCATAGTGCCCAGTAATTTCATAACATACCCTTCAAAATGGTGGATCAACATGGTAACATACCCTTCAAGGTGAATAGTGACCATCACAACATAAACACTAGAAATAAAGACAGAATTGCAGTTCCTAGGTTTAGACCGAGTAAAACGAATAAGTCCTTCATGGGCAATTGCGTACGTTTTTACAATAAAATTCCAAAACGTATAACGGAGCTCACAGAAAGTAGATTCAAATTGCGTGTGACAAATATTCTAATGAAAAAAGCATACTATACAGTTAGTAATTACATACAAGACAAAGATGCATAGAACATTCCGCTTCTGCTTAGTAGCTAACTGGCACATAAGAAACATAATATTGTCGAAACCAAACATAAAATATTGTAACAAAAGTTCTAAAAAAGTGCCCCTCAGTTTCTTGCCGTATCTACTGAGTAGGTAGTGATTCTTTTTCCGATACGGTGGTAGGGTCATTGTAATAATTGACGTTCATAAGTGCATCTGTGATGCCAAAATTGAATAAAGAACTTCAAACTTTGAAAAGTCCGACAGTTTTTGTGATATACCATATTCTAGAATTTTGTGATGGGTTTTCGTCGCAAAGTTTTTCTTTAGCGATTAAGACAAATATCGAAAATCTTTTTCAAGCTGAGATTCAAATTTCCAGTACATATCTACCTACATCGTTCATAGCTTGTATCAGTTACATCCCGTTCTATAAGTTACCCTTTTGATAAACTTGATGTAGAAGTTTAACGCACGAGTAACCTGTGGGCTACACTCGCTTCAATAAAAAGAACATAACTAAATATAACTTAGTTTCAACACGAGTGCACATTCGTCTATCTATGTAGCTATGTAACTTTTTAGAAGTTATTTAGTATCTACCTATACTTATCTCTATAATAAACTTCGCGCAAGTACTGAACATCAGAACTTATCATTTTGTAAAACGAGAATAGCTTCAAGCGAAATGGCAAAGGTTATGAAAAATAGGTATTGTTGTCCTCCAAGAAATCCTCAATTCTGACTGAAATCATGAAAGAAAATTCTAGACGTCGAGTTAGCATGATACAAAACTGAAAAAGTTCCAACCTACTTCATCACATCACGTTCATCGTTCATCACTTGGTAGGGACGACGAGCGAGAGGGTATTTATAGCGTCGGAGCGCCGTTGGGAGTTCACTCTCTTTCCAGCGTTCGGCGAGTCGACACCTGATGATGCCTCGTGCAGAAATATATTTAAAAAAGAAAATGGGGGATTATTGATATATATATATATATTTATTTATTTATTTATTCATAGTTTACAATTGTGAACTTACAGCTACGCCAAAACGCTCACAATGCTACACTTAAATGGAATATTAGATACTTATATATACGACTAATGGGGTCAATATGTATGTCGGCATCTTGGACCTCATTAAGGAACTGATTAATTAGTTTGATTGCTCTCGCCGTCGGTGCATTATTCGCATGTTGTGTGCGTAACACGCCAGACGACACTAACAGCTGGTGCCGGCGACGCTGACCAGCGCGGATATAGTTCTGAGGGACATAGTAGCCTACTCGACTCAGAACTGTAGGGTTATCCACTCCATTGCGCATCAGCATACAGTAATGGATAATGAGTAAGAGCTTGCGTCTAAGTTCTAGGGTAAGAAGCCCTACCATACCAGCGACGAATAGAGAATATATATATATATATATATAAATTAATTATAATTATATAATTTATTACACGATATATTTTCATTGTGTTTCAGTTTTGAGATGAATTTCCGTAACGTCACGCCTGTTTCCATTGCATTCCCTCTTCTAAACTTACATCTACTTACGTTACAAAAGGGCTGACTTATAATTATTATTTTTCTGTGATAAATCTACGTTTGACGTCTCGCCTGATGTTAAGCAACGATGTGGCCAAAGATGGACCACGTAGATTTAGAAGATACATATTCACTCTAGCCTTGAAGACGCCCAAATCTTCCATTAAGTGGTCGATAAGTTATCTACCGTGGTTAACAGAATTAGAGCCACAGACAGACCTGTGGCTGTATTGAAAAATGAAACAATGGACCTCGTGTTATTGCCCTGTGGCCACAGAATACATTCGTGCAAAAACAACAAAACCACGTGACCCAAAAAAAGGAAGCACCTTATCATCATGATCATCATCTTTTTTACCAACGAACGGAAGAAAAGTCTTTGACTTGACTCAGATTATTAACCGACTTCAAAAAAGGTGGAGGTTTTGTATTCGATAGTATGTTTTTCTTATATTTGGTACCTTGGAAATCCGTTATTTATGAACCGATTAGGAAAATTCTTTTTGCGTTGGGTTCAGTATAGCTACGAAGTGGTCCCATATAATTTCATCGATATATGACCTAGGACTTCGAAGGACATTGAAGTCGGTTTTTGTTTTTGATAAAATGTACATTTGTTTTATCCGAACTAATACTTGTCGAACTCAGATAAAGTATTTAGCTGTCTACTCGAAGTTGTCGAATTATGTTGTCGAAACAATGACTTGTCGAACTATATTTTTTCAAAGTGTAGTGTCGAAATAAAAAAAACTGTCGAAGTTTAGAGGGACACCCTGCTGCCAAGGTGTTTAACTTAGCGGATGCTGAGTCGAAACCTTTTCCTGACATCACGCAACATCTTATTGTCTTATATTTTATTATGTTTGTCTTGTCTCTACTCGTATTATGAGTATGTTCTTCGCTATTTCAGTGTGATGTTGTAGGTTGTCTTAATAAATATATTTTTTTCTTTCTTTCTTGCTTTTTTTCTAATGATCAAAAATGCTTCTTAAGCTTTGACATTTTATTTAAAAAAATTTACATGTCTTTTGAGACTACTTGACGAACTGACAAAAAGGGTCAAGAAATAATTTCCACTCACCTACCGTACATTGCGATAAGAATAAAAAGCGCATTCGACCCCATTGTAACAAAACCCTCCATCTACCGTCCTTTTGTCATAAATACCACCATTATCGGCCCTTCAATATATTCACGAAATAACCTCAAGATTCATATGAATATTTTTCTAAAGGCCGACCTAGTACTAATCTGTGAGGTGCCCCTAAAACGGTCGGCAAAATAGGTCATATTGTACCTTTCCTTGAAAGCTGTTTGTCCCGCCACTGTAAGTTGAACCATGTGGGTCTGTTCTACCGAGAAAATATCAAGAGAAGCATGATAGAACGACGGTCATGGTTAAATGGTCACGAATAAGTTTATGCCATACGAATACCTCTCGATGTAGGTACTGAAAGGGTTAAGTTTGGGTGGAAAGTGGTAAAATGCTAGTAAGCATTTATGGGTCGGAAAAAGAGGCATGAAAGAGGGTTCGTCACTTTAAGAGCCTTTTGTCGTCGAGAGTGACATGTGAGGGATGTAATGGCGGCAAAATATAGGTATTGCGGGACTCTTTCGGATATGAAGGCAATTTTTAAAAATACATCTTACCTCTCTGAATGGTTTTTATTCTTCTGTGAATATGGTATGGACTTTCGCAACCCTTTTTAGACGATGTCAGAGTGGAATTTCACGTTACATAAATAGATATATTGTAATAATAGTCATTAATTTTAGTTTCCTTTGGACAGACATTTTATTTGGTTTATAGTTTAAATAAGATATTAATGTTAAAACTTAAACATAGGTATCACATAGGTATAGATATATATAATCCTTGTATGGCTTCTGTTCAGCAAGCTGTCCAGACGCCTCATAGAAACAACAGGTGACGAAAGAGCTGGTGCTTACGTCCGCCAACGAATTATTCTGGCCATTCAACGAGGTCGTCACCAGCTTTTTGGGCACCTTATCCGTAGACAGTGACATACATACCGCTTTTAAAAACTTTTATTTAACTTGCACTGTTTGGGTCTAATCTTGCAAGTTGAATCAGAACCAGTTCCTCTTATCCTACGGACAGGCCTAGCGCACTCCGCACTGTAGGTACGAACCTGCAAGTACATAGCTGGACAGCGACGGCGGGTCGCGCGTCGTTACACGTGCCGCGTCAGAAGAGATAAGAGCTATGCGATAGAAAGAGAGGCGCTCTATAGGTTAATATGACTGGTAGGTATGCAGCGCTACGTGAGTTGAATTGAATTTTATTGCGTCAAAGCAAGAGTCGCTATTTGTTTAAATTTCTTTGCGGAGTGATGCTTCCGTCCCTTAGTATTCTGTGCTACGGAGTTGAAATTTGTCAAAGTCCGATGACAATGCAATATGCAGCTGATCTGATGATGGAGACGGAACGTCGGAAATAGAACTCCTTGACGGTTATCGTAATTCATTTTAATCTTTTCGCGGTTCCAAATTACGAATGTGTTACAAGCTTGTCTTGAATTATATATTTTCCGACAAAAATCTTGTGTATGTTAATTTTGTTATAGGTTAGTATGGATTTTATACCTATTTTTTTACAAATTAAACCGCTCATGATTTCACGAATGAAAAAGCGCGTTCGTGGAGCTCCCATTAGCCGGTCATTGTGGGATGTGTGGTACATATTTGTGAATTGCGGATATTCCCGTGAAAATAATGCAGAAGCAAAAGGATTACCCGCGACGATGTATTAATGATTGGGTTATTGAGCTCCGTCGTACCTACTTTTCATTAATAACAAATAATCACGTCTATACCTACTCATGTCGTTTTTATCTATGGCTGATTTTTTGTTTTGTTTTTAGTAAGTGCTTCTTTGACCAACAAAAAAAGGAGGTTCTCAATTGGACTTTTTTATATTTGTTACCTCAGAACTTCGTCATTAAATAATGAAAATGAAATAACTCTTTATTGAAACACAAACATAAAATTATGAATAATAAAAACAACGTAACAAAAGTGTAACAATTGGTGGTCTTATGGCTTAAAGCGATCTCTTCCAGACAACCATGCAGGGAGAGGAATTACGAAAAAATAATGGACGGTGGTTTTCAATATCTCAATACACTTACATAAACCAATTAACATAAGTTATACACTAATAAAATAGTAAATACTCTTAGTACATACAATACAATAATCTAAACTCCAACACGTGTGTACACTGTACATACACGAGAAAGAAACAGATTTCTTTCACATTATTTTATCGACTTCAAAAAAGGAGGAGGTTCTCAGTTCGAATATCGATGAAATTTATATGAGACGACCTTGAAGCTATTCTGAACCCAAGCATTTAAAAAATCAGTTTATATATACATACATAAACTACACATGCATACATATATATATACATACATAAATTGATTTTTGTGTGAAAGTAATCTCTGTTTCTTTTTCGTGTGTGTACAGTGTACACACACACGTGTTGGAGTTTATTGATCGCCCAAAGGCCTCGAACATGGTCTAACCAAAGAAAACTAAATATTACTAGTCTAACTACTGTTGTATTAAGACAACAACCGGTAACGACAAAACTCAAACGTTGATAATCTAACAAATCTGTTACAAACGGCTAGGCAAGCTACCAGCGCTCCTAGTTATTGAGTATATAGTACTCAATTGCCAAGCACTACTATATATAAAACAAAAAAATAAAAAATACACCCAACAATCTCATAAGACCATCAGACTTTTTGGCGGGAAGTGAAAAGTGATACAGTTCGATTTTGTTTTATTTTCCAAACAAGTGTTATTTTGAGTGATCATGTGTAATATCAGTGGAATATTAACCATTATGTGTTCGTCAACGTGCACAAGTGTAGGCAAATGAAACAAAATAGGGAAAACATTGCTTTTTATGTTCTCACAAAAAGTCCATGGAAAGCTTGAATAAAGTTCCACCACTTTATTGAAGCACTAGGAGAGGGTCCGGCTTGTTGCTTTTGACCCTCATTCTCAACAAAAGTATAATAAAATGGAATTTTAAACTATCAAATAAAAACTACATAAGACATGGCGGTATGGTCCTAGAGACTTTAGCCTGCCCTAACGGGTAAACTTAAAAAACAATCATTAGACCATAACTAACTAGGATTCTCTGTTTCTAGGGAACGAGGAACTACGAGAACCATGGTCCCACAACACCCAGACTTGAAACAAATGCTTGTGATTTTTGTTTAACACAAGCACGTCGCGGGATTCGAACCCGCAACCTAAGTGATGTATGAGATTTGAGCCAACTTCTGTATGTCTGTCTTTAAGCCAAACGCTGTCAATATAGCTAGCAAAATACTCGAATGCATCACCGTTACAACGAAAAACTGTAGGTGCTATAATTTCTCATGTCCACAATTATTTTTATATCGAATTGCACTACGAAATCCTATATTCTGTACCTTCCCCCAATGGCGAAGTCCCACCATTTCATGTTTATTAAATTACGTTCATTCCACGAAGTGACCTCTGAGTTCTGTAATTCGATTCGTTCTACAATTAATGAGATTCAGCCCACGAGCCTGTTTGGTCCGTAGATTTGCGTTCCAATTAAATTACCTGCCTAATGATCTAAGAAACGGACCTTTTATGGTCCGGCCACTTACAAAAAGGTAAGCAGGCTTAAGTAAAGTTGTTTTTCTCTGTTGTGCCCTCGCGTGAAAAGGCTGCGTCGAAGCGGCTTTCAACCGGCTCAAAGTATGAGACGTGGTTGTTTTGGCTACTGAGTCAACTTCTTTGCTTTTCTAAAAATATATATAATGTAATATTTAGTTTTCTTTGGTAAAAGATAGTTTTTCAAGACGCAGTGAACAAGAAAGGACTTTTCTTTGATTTTCTAGGAAATAAATTAGAGAATTCTAATCCTAATAATATTATAAATGCGGAAGTTTGTGTGTGGAATGTTTGTTTCCACGTATCAACGTAACTACTAAACCGATTTTGATGAAATTTGTATGTAGATAGTTTACTACTACGCCCCGCTAGCTAGGTTTTAGATGCAAATGGTGGAATGGTGCAGCACCATTGTTATTTCAATAATCGGTGATACCTATTAATTTCGTATATTTTTACAGCAACCAATGGGATGCACGGGAAATACAAGAAAAAATTATCGAACACGTGGTTAACAATTGAAGCGAATTCGCAATACAGACTCATGATAGATTCGGAAATAATTATAATAGCGCAGCCGACTACTTTTCTCACTAGCGACACATCAATCTCCACGCAGGCGAAGCCGAGGGGCGCAGCTAGTGTAAGTGTTCTAGTGTAGTGTGTAGTGTGTGTGTGTGTGTAGTGTGCTAGTGTATATTCTGGAAACCGAAGAGTTTTTGTAAATACCAGGTATTTTTAACCGGTAGCGCTGCTTTGTATTCGAAAATGGAGTGCGTTTCGTGAATAAATGGGCAATAATTAACTGATCGGTAAATACGCTATATGCTATCGCTATTGGCTATTCAATTTTAGTCGGACACGTAAATATTTTTTATGCTTATTTAATCTATGTTTGGCCACTATCTCTGATGTGAAGCGATGATGTGGCCTAAGATAGAGCACATATGGCAGTTGAGCGGCTGCTCAGACCCGCCTTCCCGATGGTTCACCGAACATCATCCCGAAACACGACTAAGCCGCTTGACGGCTTTGTTCGGTGGGTGGTATTACAATCACGGTCAGAGCCTACCACTCCAAAGCACGTAAGCGGGTTTCATCACGATGTTTACTTCACCGTTTTTTTAGTGCGAGCGTGCAAAATTTGCACTTACCTGTAAGTCAGCTGGCTATACTCCTTCGCAACATCATTAACGATGGCCAATGAATAAAAAAAAAATTTTTTTTTTTTTGACTGCATCGAAATCGGTTTGAAGATCTCTATCAAAGATAAACTCTATTTTACAAACACACAACAAAACATAGTTTCTTGCTGTATCTTCTGAGTAGTGGTTCTTTTTCCGATACGGTGGTAGAGTATTGTAGTAATTGACGTTTATAAGTGCATCTGTGATGAAAAAACTGAATAAAGAACTTTGAACTCGAACTTGAACATACAAATAATTTACTTCTTACCCCAAACCTTCTCTATTCCATCGTGGGTGAAAATTGTAACTCTGTCATCCTGTAATAATAACCCTAAGTTAGTACTCAATGAGTGATGTGCCTACTACACACATATGTAATTTATTGCTGGGGCATTAATTACATGGACGGTGTCCTCACATGTAGCACATGTAATCGTACGTTTACAGCTAAAATTGGATAGGTCAGACATGTGAGGATGCACCAAGCACGTACAGTAACTTAACCTAAACGGCTAGGAACGCATCATCATCATTACTGGGGCATCTTTGTGTTGGACCTATGACCCCACGCAAGTTTGAAGACCCGGGTGTATTATTAACTCTTAAAAAATTAAGAGACCATAATTTCACTACAACACGTTCGGTTCATATTCATACAGGTGTATGACATCGTATGACGTCGAGATGCGTCCCAACTGCCCGCAGGGAGTCAGGGGAGAGGAGTAACGAGAGGCTGAAGATGCAAATGCCCTCTCTTTCACTCTTTTTATATTGTATTGTTTTCCCCAGACCGTCTTCTGGTTCTCATATCAAACCGTTGCTTGTCACCCATTAGGATAGTAAGCATGTTATTAAAAATGTAATTTTTAGTCCTAATTACATATAGAGCCAAAGCATTTTGATTTCTTTTGCCTCTTCCTGCCTGTAGCCTACATAATTCAGGCACTTGTGGCGATAAAGGTTGTTTTAGCAAAATAACACCACAATAATAATGCAATTAGCAGCTCTGTAACAATGTAACGAATCGACGCGGTAGGCGTTAAACCGCGATTTATCGCGCGTTATACGTTATAACCTCCGTCCGTTATAACGGACCAAAACGTTAAATTAATGCAATATGGCGCTCTGTGGTGTGCCGACATATTTTTCATTGCCCTGAAGCAAAAGGTGTCTGTGTGTCTGTCTGTGGCGCCGTAGCCCTTAAACCGGTGAACCGATTTAGATGCGGTTTTTTTTTATTTGAAAGCAGTTTTTCTACCAGTGGTTTTGTTTCATCAAAATCGGTGCAGCCGTTTTTACTTTTTATAGGTTTTATGCATCAGGGGTGTTTAAATTTTAGTTTACTGAAATTCGTTATTCATTCCTTGGTAAGAGGTTTCGGCGTGGCAAAAACTGGATTGATTAACTGTCATCAAATTATTTATCGTTATAGTAAAGTCTAGAACGAGTCATTAAGAAACGAGAGGAGTCCTATACCCAGCAGTAAGTGAGTGGATACGATTTAATATAAACATAAACAATAAACTTTTAGAAAAAAAATCGCAAACTGACTTCAAGACTAGGTCTATATTTTTTGTCTTTGTTTATTTGAATCAATTTCGATATAATATGGGACTACCTCTAAAGTATGATCTACCAAACAAAAAAAGAATCGGACTACTCTGTAAAAAGTTATGCGTGATCATACATAAAATTAAATAGGTATACGCGTCGACTAAAGAACCTCCTCCGTTTTTTCGTCGGTACAAAAATCAATCAAATCAAATCAAAATCTCTTTATTCAGTTTTGGCATCACAGAAGCACTTATGAACGTCAAATTATAACCATGTCCACCACCGCTTCGGAAAAAGAGAACCACTAAGAAGATACGGCAAAAAACTGAGGGGGAATTTTTTTAGACATTTATATTTCTTATGTACCAGTTGACTACTTTGCGGAAGTGGAATGTACCAAGCATCTTTGTCTTAAATAATTAAGAACAGTAGGTATAGTAGTCTGCTTTTCTCATTAGAAAATGTGAATATACTATCTATAGGATCTATACTATACATGAAAATGGTACCTATTCATACTCAAAGTGAACTTTTAAAAAGACCACATAATTATGTAGAACTAAAAAGAGATAGGTAATAAAATAGAAGATATGAGTGGGATAACCGACCTCCGGTAAGAGACGGTACCTCAAGACGAAGACATTTTTATTTGGGGGATTAGGAAGAGCGGAAAGAAAAAAGTTTTATATAAAGTACGTTTGGTCTTCTTCCAAAAGAAATTAAATTAATTAAATAATAATATTAAAATTAAATAATTTTGACGTGTTTAGACTATGCATGATTCAAGTTTATCAAAGCTGATATATATCAAATCGATGCCCTGTTCACACACCATCAAAAAAGTACAGCAAAAATAGACAGGTTTTTTTCTGTGATGGCCTATATACGATTTACTGCAAAGGTCGGCGATAGTTCGATTTATTTTGTGACAATAAAACTTGAAACAGTTGGCTCTTTCACTTTTACGGTTCAGGCACCCTGTGAAGAAAGCACCGGAGGTGTCAAGTTTATTTTATTGCTATTTCTTTTCTACTTTAGTTCAATTCTCCATTTTTACCTAAAAGTTTACCACTCACACTGTTAGGATGGCACTTCGTGATATCTTTTTATTGGAAACACTTTTTCTACTGCCGTAGGTTTTTTGACCAGGTTTTGGCCATGCCGGACGCCTTCGGGTGGTCTAAAAACTCCGACGCCAGGGTTGACCACATACTCACACGAAAGAAGAAGTAAGTGATAGGTAGGTATTACAATCAGGAATAGATTTTACTCAGAAAATGACTAATACTAAAAAATACTATATTTACACTCGGTTTCATAATAGTTCTAAACAGAAGGATAATTTCATGCACAAACGATGTATGCTTGTGTATTCTCACTTTTCTATAGCTAAAATTGGATTACGCAAAGCAAACTGACCAAACCATTTAGTATCCAATTCGCACTTGAATATTAAAATACGGATGTCATCCACACGCACGGGTAATGAAATGTTCGCTACTTCATTAATATTCCGGATTATGGAAACTCAGATTAATGCGTTGAGTGAGCGTTAACTCGTATATCTACCTATGCGAGTTACATTTAGACTCACAGAGGCATTTATTTGAAGTTACATTAAATATTATTTTTTGGATCTGAGCAATGAGAGTGTCCTTCTGATGGTGACCGATTGCTGGAATTGCTTGAATGGAATGGATCTCTGGAAGAGATCGCTGCTTAGCGATAAGATCGCCTTTAGTTCTCTTCTTCTCCTTCTATCTCTATGGTGTGCAATAAAGTGTTATTGTAGTGTATTGTTAGCCATAATAATTGCAGTGCCACTCAAAACTACAGGGTACTTTGTATCTAAGAATCTTAATATCATTCAAAGTACCTTTACGTCATTAAATCTTAAATGCCCATTCATTTCGCTGGCTACAATGCCCAACGAACCGGAAAAAAATAATGTTTGCGTACTACTGCTTGGCGGCAGAATAACTGGCAAAGTTGTGGTACAAACCCAGACGGGAAATAAAAAACAATCAAAAAACAAAAAGGTAAAGATATTTTAACTTCATATAGGCAGGCGTATTCAGAAAAAGATACGGTTTAAGATATTTATTTCTTAAAAAGAGTACAACTCACTTAACTTAAGAAATACAAATTAACTTAAGAATAATATTTTACGGTACACTGAGCGTCGGAAAGACGGTAGCGATTGTTTGCAACATATCTGACAATTAACACAAATACAAATGGAGGTAACACGTAAACTGACTTATTACGTATAGCATCAGGCAAAGAAACAGATAGCAAGTGCAATAATTTTAAACATGCTATGTAATAATTGAATACTAATATTTAATTTGTTTGTATAAGTAAGGTAAATGCTACATTAAACACATACAAAAGATACATGAGAATACATATACATTGGGAAATCTTTTTGGTATTATCATCGAGTTATGAAGGCGAAAGAATCAATATCCCAGAAAATAAAACCTGACAACCAGTCACATAAAATTAATGTCTTCTATAAACATTGTTATCACAACCATCCTCCGGCCATGAATCAATACGCCACAAAACACAACAACAACTCTATAAAAACACAGCCTCCTAGAGGCAACTATGCCGTTATTCCGTAACTTTATGTCCCGTGCCGAAATACAACGTGAAAAACTCATAAATTTCATAACCGTTGCTTCGCGTTAGTTTTGTGAAAAAAGCTGTCCCGGCTTCGGCCTTCAAATAAAATGGTAGCGATACGACCTTTGAGAGTTTAAAAAAGGAGATGGTAAAGCTATGTAATATAATACTCAAACTGCCTTTTGAGGAGGGTAAAGTGAACATGCACAGCTTTAATATCTGCAAGTTCACAATGACCTATAAACGCACACTAAAACACAGTTGATCGTGTTAAGAGCAAATGTAGTTCAAGTCGTGCGACGTTCGATCCGACGCGCCAGAGTTTGAAACCCGCTAGGTCTCGCATAACTATTTTAAAGTTATGTGCCGATTTAACACTTTTGATATTGAATGCATTAGCGCATGCTAGGTGAAAATCTTAATTTGTGCCCGAGCAATATTATTTTACTTATTTCTAATTATTTAAAAATCTTAAGATTTAACACTTGCTTTGAAACGCCGAAGGAAAACATTGAGAGAAAACCGTTATTTTATTTGTCATGCACTAGGTCCTCGTGGTGAATTTTGGCCCATATTCAAACTACTTCCTGTGAGAAAAGGAATAAGGATGAGGCTGATAAGGAAAAAATCCTTGAAAACAACACGAAAGAAAAGTGAAAGTAATGCATGTCACAGAATAGATAATAATAGTTCTACCACATGGTCAAAGTGGCCATATGTTAGAGGGGAACGCGTTTGCTTGCTCTTCCTTTATTAAATACTCAAAGGTTCCGAATAAAATGGTAGCGATACGACTAAAAAGGAAATAAAATGTAGGGAACTCGTGACCGGATACCGCATGCACGTTTTTTTGGTCGCAGTTATGACTTCTGACTAGAAGCTTTAAGCTGTACGTGTGAGATTTAAAATGGGTAAGAGCGAGTGTGGCTCGGTAGGAGAACGTGCAACTTTCGATCCGACCCACCCAAGTTTGAATCCCGCTGGCCCCGCACCACTGACTTTCTTAAGTTATGTGCGGATTTAACAGTAGCTCTAAATACGGTGAAGGAAAACATCGTGAGGAAACCGGCATATCCAAGTATTATATCAGTATTATATCGCAAAAATTCAAGGACATGTGACAACCACCAACCCGCACTGGGCCAGCGTGGTGGATTTTGGCCTATACTCTCTCTATAAGAGAAGGCCCGTGTCCCAGCAGTAGGAATGTGATGGGCTGATGATGAAGGAGAAATAGCCAAGTTTCCGAAAATTTCTTTTTAAATTAGTAAATTGGTATCTCTCCTCATCTCGTTTGACGACATCTCGCCTGATGGAAAGCGAAGATGCGGCCTAAGATGGAGCACATTTTTCCATGAGATGCCTATTCATTCTTGATTTAAAGAGACATAAGTTGTAGCTGTTTGGAAGCAAAGACGCTGGCAGAGCGTTCCACTCCTTAGCAGTCCACACGATGAAGGAAGCGCTGCGAAACGCTTAGAACGGATAGGTGGCATACTAAAGACGTACGTGTGAAACGACTCTCATCGCCTGGAAGTCCTCAGATGGATAGAAGAAGAAACTCAAGCAGTATCGACTTTCTTGGTTATTGTTAAAGCTGATGGACATAAGAAATCCCCTCAACTTCGTGATGATTCACGAAGTTATAAAAAGTTCTCGTAGTTTTTGGTACCCTAGATACAGAGAAGTTGGAGTTAGGGGCCAAGACGAAGGGCTATGTACGTGATCTAGGGTTAAAAAAATGCAGTTTAAAAGGAACAACACATGAATGCGTTTCGCTATCGCCGCAGTGTTAAACTTTTATTCTATTTTCCAGACCAACTGCAACTACCATTATTTCAAATTTCGACTGACCGGATACAAAAAATAGTTCGAAAGTTCAATCAACATTCCGGTCCATAATTCACAGTGGCCGGTAAAAAAGCATGCAGTTTCGGAATTCGGTGGCCATATTAAATTGGCCAGATGTAGTGGAGCTACTGTCAGTGATTTAACTTTGAACAAAGTTGGGTGGCAAAAGTATTCTTCAAAGTATTCTTTACATTGATGTAAAGGTATTTAGACCAGATTTCCTACTAGAAGAGAACTTATAAAGAAAACTCGCGAAAAGATGTCGGACTTAAAGGCCGCCTTAAGGTAGCCGGGACGGTTGACGGCTTAACGTGCCCTCCGAAGTACTGTAGATGTAAATAGCACACAAACGGTCACCCATCCAAAAAGTTCCTGCGGCGAAAGTTGCTCAACCTAGTAGAACATTTACGAACGGCTAGGCGAATTACGCTACGAGAGTTACACCCGTTTCATAAATTCCATCCCATTCCATTCGATTACATTTCATTGCATCCCATTCCATTCGATTACATTCCATTGCATTCCATTGCATTCCATTGCATTCCATTGCATTCCATTGCATTCCATTGCATTCCATTGCATTCCATTGCATTCCATTGCATTCCATTGCATTCCATTGCATTCCATTGCATTCCATTGCATTCCATTGCATTCCATTGCATTCCATTGCATTCCATTGCATTCCATTGCATTCCATTACATTCTATTATATTCTATTCTACTCTATTCTATCTATTATGGTGCTTATAGTATGCTTAATATCCACCTTTCGATTTCCGCGCAAAACAAGTAGGCTGCAATACTGCCACTAAGTATCTCCACTGTCCCTGCGGGATTGCCTTTGGTTTATTAGCGGGTTAATTTGATTTTATGTCTGGCCACCGGCCGCCGTGACCAGGAAAGTAAACAAACGAAGCGTGCTTAGTGGGAACACTGTGATTTTCACCTCCGTAGGGCAGATGAGAATTAAGATAAAAGGGTATAGTGGGAATCAGTGGTTTTGTAATTGTTTTTGTTTTGTTTTACGCGTCGTAGGTCTCTCGTATGCGGGATGCCGTCTGGGTAGGTACCACAGCTTTGCCAGTTATTCTGCCGCCAAGCAGTAGTGCGCAAGCTTAAATGTGTTCCAGTTTGAAGGGCTTTGTAGCCAGCGCAATTATTGGGCAAACGAGACTTAATATTTGATGTCTCGAGGTGATGAGCGCAATACAGTGCAATGGGCAGGTATGCTTACCATCAGGCGAACGACTTGCTTGCCTCATCACCTATTTTCATAAAAAAAACATCACAAAAAGTCTCGAAGAATAATAAAGTAAGACTAATTACTAATAAAACAAACGAAAACTAATATTGTAGAGCAAACCAACCCTTGTACCGAAACAGCTAAATGATGAAGCGGATTCACGTCAGGAGTCAATGAAAATGCCATGAGAGTAATGAAATATTACTCCCGGGACCTTTGGGGTCATTTCCTGCCTTCCCGAGCCCGGAACGAATGTTCCTTAGACCTACTTTCTGTTTGTTCCGATTTTGATTAACGGATATGGGACTATGGGAGCCCTGAATTATTGAGGTTTTTTATTGTACCTACTAGTTTTTGATACCGTGTTATACCTAACAGGGCAATCGTGTAACTGGGACACCGGTTCCGATTGCTTTCAATATCAATTTTGGAAGGCGTAAGCATCTTTCAAAACTCGTGTTAGATCTCTCGTATGCGGGAGGCAGTTACGGAAGGTACCACAGTTTTGCCAGCTATTCTGCCGCCAAGCAGTAGAGCGCAAGCATTACTGTGTTCCGGTTTGAAGGGCATTTTAGCCAGCATAGTTACTGTGCATATGATACTTTATATCTGATGTCTCAGGTCAAAGTTCTGGTTCGCACTGCAATTTTTATGGGCACGTGTGGCGCTTACCATCAGGCGAACGACTTGCTCCTCTCATCACTCAGTTCCATAAAAAGGTACCTAGTCGTAGGACTAACGGAGGAGACAATCAAAACAATCAAGGCTATCCAGCTCCTCGATAGTGACGACATAGTAAGAAGACTCAAACGGACAAAACCTTTTGAGTTAGTGCAATGAAGTGATAGTATTGTTAATGCTACCTGTATAGAATATAAAACGTACCCAGACGGCCTCCCATACGAGAGACTTAACACGAGTGTAACCTTGTCTTTGAGTAACGAAAAAAACAATTTGGTATAGTTTGTTTTTTTAATATTGTGATCCGTCTCTTTTTTCTGATTGTTTGTGATGTCACGGACTTAGGTACCGACTGAAAACCTAATACTAAGGTATTTATTACCTTAGTTTTATAAAAGTTAGTATTCTTTGGATTTATGCTGAGTCGGGACCTTTTCCTGGCATCACACAACGTACCTATATTATTATATATATAACTTGGTTTTGTGTTTGATGTTTTTCTTTTTTGGCTTCTTCATTGTAATGTTGCGTGTCAGAAATAAATGTCTTCTTTCTGTCAAATAGGGATACGGTTCTCTTCTTCATAATCATAATAATTTATTTGCATAAAATAAGGTATGGTACAGATGTTAACAGTGTCAAAAAAAGATCTCTTATTCTGCCTTTGCAGGCGAGCAAATGTTTCCAGACATACAAAATTAATTTCATCAAAATATTAAAATTGAATAAGAAAATTTCAAATAAAATTAAAAATTAATTAAATTCGACGACATTAAAAAAATCAAATCCATACTACATAATACAATCGTTAAAAAATTCAAATGTCATTACAGTGTCAATTATTATTACAATATATTAAAATTACAATGTCAATTATTATTAATTCTAAAATGTAGGTATTCATTTATGCAATAAAAGCAGCGTTCAAGAAGCCATTCATTCAAATTTCTTTTAAATTGATTAAATTGTAGATTTTTAATGTCAACGGTAGTTTATTGTATATTTTGATAGCCATACAATAAACATTTTTGCTATATATATTATTTAAGTTTCAGTGAGGCAAGTAAAATCTTTTTTTATGTCTTGTATGCGACTCTTAAACGTCAGAATGTCTTAAAAAATATGTCTCATTTTGTCTTACAAATACGCAGATATTTTTAATATACACTCGAGAGCAATGAATCCGGGTCACTTAAAGAATGTTAAAAATCTCGGAAACTAAAAATGATAGGTTAATGCAATAGATTGTATTTAATAGACAATGTAATACTCCTTAAATGAAAGTAAAAAAAATATGAGTCACCATACATTTTATTAACACAAAATTACATAAAGAAAAAAACTGCTGATCTCTCCTTAAAACAAAACAAGGAAACATGAAATTTTTGAACTTTATTACGATTTTCTTGAATTTTAATACTTCGTATTGCCTCCTCGTGCTTCCATTACTGCGTTTACGCGGTTTGGCATGCTGTACACCAAGTTCCTTATACGATTTTGGGGAATATTCTCCCATTCCTCTGTGAGAGCAATTTTGAGCTCACGAAGCGTGATTGGGGGAGGGTTTCGTTGTTTTACGCATCTGCCTAGCTCGTCCCAAGCATGCTCGATCGGGTTGATATCCGGGCTGCGCGCTGGCCACTCCATACGAGTAATGTTCATCTCTTGAAGGTAGTCATTCACAATCCTACCTGTATGAGGTCGGGCATTGTCATGCATAAATATAGCATCCTCACCTAAATTGACCATAAATGGACCAACGTGATCATTGAGGATTTCTTCCACATATCTTACGCTAGTTAAAGAGCCGTTTTCTATGATCACCAGCTCTGTGCGACTTTCAGAAGAAATTCCGGCCCACACAAGTACAGACCCACCACCGTAGGCTACTTTTTCTTCGATGCATGCTTGCTTGAATCTTTCCCCTGGTCTTCGATACACTCTGTGTCTTCCATCGTGCTTGTAGAGCATAAATTTTGATTCGTCGGAGAACATAACTTTTGACCAATCTTCAATACTCCAATTTACGTGGCTCTGGGCATATCTTAGTCTCGAAATACGATGCCCACGCTCCAGTTTAGGGCCGTTTGCAGGTCTAAGGGGTTTTAAGTTAGATTCAGAAAGCCGACGTCTTACTGTCCATGCACTTGGGTTACTTCCTCCGAGGCGTCGAAACTGATTGGTGAGTTCAGTTCCTGTGAGAAAGCGATTTCGAAGCATGGTGTTCACCAAGTATCGGTCTTCTCGTGCTGTGGTACACCTGGTTCTGCCCGTTCCTGGTCTGCGTAGGTTAGAACCAGTTTCTTCGTAACGTCGGAGAACTCTTTGTACTGTTGACAGCGACACACCGACAGTCCTGGCTGTATCGCGCTGACTCCGGCCGGTTTCCAGCATTGTAAGTATCCTGGTGCATTCTTCAGGCGTAAGCGACATAATTTCAGCTTGAATAATGAATATAGAGCACTATCAACATGGTTTATGTACCCACATAAATGACAGATTACAAACAAAAGCAAAACCAAATGCTGTAATTTCGTAGTTCCATCTTCGAAAGTGGCCCTTTTTCAAATTTGATTTTTTTATGATATAAATTTACAATAACTAAGAAGTTTTAATACCTTCATTTAAGGAGTATTACATTGTCTATTAAATACAATTTATTGCATTAACCTAGCATTTTTAGTTTCCGAGATTTTTAGGATTCTTTAAGTGACCCGGATTCATTGCTCTCGAGTGTACAAACATGGTAGTGGCAGAATCCTTAAATTTTTAAATAATGGTTCTTGTTTAGGATAACAAACCATTACGTAAAAGGTCTAAACACCGTATTGTTTAATAGTCGAATTTGCATCTCTATTAAGGGCCAGCGCAATCGAGTGCAATGTTTCTGTGAGTTAGAATGGTTGCGTATTTTAGTGTTTCCCGCGCTTAAAACGTTTAAACGGACAATCGTATTAACCCACATACGGTATACGGGAATTGTTTTATAGCAGTTGCAGTCGTATTCAACAATGTAACCGCCATTCAATGCGATTTGTTGCGAGCTGAAGTGCGTAATTTAGTTTAATTGTTTAGAATTGATGCTAAATTAGGGTATGGACCAGTCCGTGACATTGGTATAGATATTTTTAATTCTGTATATATATTATTTTTACGCTTAATAAATTGATTTATGTTTGGCCACTATCTCGCCTGATGTGAAGCGATGATGTGGCCTAAGATGGAGCACAGATCTAGAGAGAGACGGCAGTTGAGCAGCTGCACAGACACGTCTCCCCGATAGTTCACCGACCATCATGCCGAAACACGACTAGGTCGCTTGATGGCATGGCTTTGTTCGGTGGGTATTACAACCACGGCCAGAGCCTACCACTCCAAAGCCCGTAAGTGGGTTTCATCACAATGTTTTCCTTCGCCGTTTTAGAGCGAGCGTGCAAAATCTATATATCTTCATAATATATCTTCATTACTCTGACTAAATCTAAATATTAATAATAATAATAACAATAGGAGGTTCCTCACTCTGCAGCCCTAACCACCGGCACCGGTAGTTTGGGCCCTGCCCCGCTGCCGGCGGCACTCTAGGTTTAGGTTTTTTATAATATTTTTGTATATGTTTTTTAATAGAAATACTGTAAAATACTTAACCTCCTCACTACAGGAACCACTTTTTATGTCAGATTCAATTCATATTCGGGATTTAAGGTTTTTAGGGGTTACTTTTTAACTGAAAAATTACTGAAAAAAATCTATTCCCGTAACAAAGAGTTTTTCCTTATGTCCTGCCACTAGGACAGATGCAGGCTACTTATATTTTCAGGACTATTTTATGTTCTGCATACAAGACGATTACAGCCAATGTAAGTAGGATATTATTGTGTAATGAAATAAGATAAGCCCATAAAGTACTCAATTTTTTATTGAAAAGACATAATATTAAACTTTAAACTTAACTTCTTCGTTATTTATTTTGAACAGATAATATTTTTAGGTATAACATTACTTATTGAATTAAATTGTACACAAAATCAGTCTCAATAAGTCAGTCATCAATAGTTATACAATCCTATCTAGCATACAAACAATAAAAATTGACGCCATTTGCGTAGCTATAATTGAAAAATAAGATAATTAAGCCTCTGAAAATAATTATGGATTATGAAAAGCTTCAAAACAGTTTCTCTGAGCTGTGAAACATAAAAACACAGCACATTTTTTGCAGGTAACTGTAGTTTTTTTATAACAACCCTCATTTCTGCATCTATTTTGCTTTGAACTGTGTTGTGGCATGTGATTAGCTTTTTTTTGACGAAAAGCTTTAGTTGGTAACGGAACTATAGTAGTCTTACGTTTCTTGTGCTTTGGTAAAAGTTCTTCAAACTCATCAGCAGAGTCATCTGTGTCTGTAGAATCTAAGTTATCAGCAATTAACTTCTCACCAAGTTCCATCTTAAATTCACGTATGCCTATAACGTTTTTAACGCCTTTTTTCTTCTCTCTCTGTTTGAACTGAAGGTATGAGTTAGCAACAGCCAAATCTATCATATGAGATATTACTCGTATTGTCCACTTCTTTGTTCTGTTACGTGAAGGGCATACAGCTAGCATTCTATCAACTAAATCTACACCCCCCATATTTTCGTTATATTCTTTGATAACTTCGGGGCGTCTTACACGTTCATACACTTTGTTTTTCTTCGACCATCTTTCACACTCATCTGCATGTCTATTAGATAAACACGTTGACAACATCACCACGGGCTTATTGTCCATCCAACGTGTCACTGCCATCTTGCCATCTACTCGTGTTTTTATTTCGCAATAACCCCGTTGCTTTTTCATGAAACTCTTATCTTCTTCCATCATACAGTTTTTGGGCAATCGGTTTCTCATAATTGTTCCAGTCGCGTGAAAACCTTTATTCAATAATTCATCACACAGTTTGATAGTGGTGAAATAGCGATCAAAAAAGATGTGGTGACCAGGGACAAGTGCTTCGGTCAGCCGAAGAATAGCTGCTTCTCCGAGACCAAAACCCATCTGTCTAATTTCTGGAAAAGTTGTGTCTCCTTGATATATCTCGAAATCTATAACCATTCCCTGAGGCGTTGCTAAAACAAATACTTTTAACCCTAAGGGATTAGGTTTGTTAGGGTTATATTGACGAATACAACATTGACCAGTGAATGGAATGATCATTTCATCAATAGACATTTTTGCTGTGCGAGGTTGAAGTAAACATCCTTGTCGTACTTTCTCGAAAAGGGGACGCACTTTCCAAATCTTGTCTTTTTGACGCTCTTCGACGGTTACATCAAGATCATAAACCACTTTTAACGACGTTCTAATTGCGTAAAAACGCAGACGTGTCATAGCTGATGTTATGATAGGCTGTTTCCATTTAGACGACCAATACATGTCTATTTGAGGATATTGTAATGAGGCCATAATCATTGTCACTCCAATATAAACTTTTAATTCTTTAACTGTAAGACCAAGTGACTTGCCTTTTACATGAACTGCTGTTCTGTTTGTACAATCTACAATTTGTAAGAGTATTTGTTCATCTATATAAAGTTCAAAGAACTGTTCGTATGACCATCCATGGTCGAAATTTGGCACGTATGTTGGTTCATACAGATTTATATCGAGAGGTTCAAAATTACCAGTCCATAAATCCACAACATCAGGTTGAGATTGAGACGGTATTTGTCTGTAGGTTGGCTGAGCTGACCTTCGAGGGCGACGAGATGATCTTGCTCGTCGTAAACCAGAGCCAGTTGCCTGGCGTATTATAGATCCACTCGATAATGCCGGCGATGGTGGCTCAACAATATCATGGGAGTCTGAATTTACAGAAGAATCACTAGAATCATACCTTCGACGCTCTTGTGTAGCGGTTTCCGTGGGTTCATTATATGTGGGATCTTGGGTATCATCGTCGCTGCTAAAATCGACATCAGATTCTTCTAGTAATGCTAGCACGGTATCGTCAGAACAGGCTAAAACAAATATCAAATAAAATATTATTTACATAATTCCCTTACAGGTACCTATACACAGGACATAACAATATTATTTCAAAAGTAGCAGTCTGCATGATTCCTAAATACAGGACATATAAATTTTATCCCCAATGAAAATAAAATTATGGCAGAATTCGCGTAAATATTGACAAATCAAACAAAATCTGCTATTCGAAAACGTAATTAGAATAACTTTTGATAGAAATAACAACATTTTTATAAGATTCAGAAAGATTGAACTTACCAATGTCCGAGCGCGGCTCGATACGTCCGGATCTCGAAGCCATTTTGGCAGAATTAACCTTCAGTTGAGCTGTCAAATATTTTTCTATACCTACAACAATCTTCAATAGATGTCGCTAGGGGTTTTTATTTGACGTGACGTGAATATTTAATTCGCAAGATTTTTATATTTTTTATGTTCTATAGGTAGTACAAGTTCAGTGAGGAGGTTAAATTAAAGAAAGAAAATAAATAATTTGAATAATAATATAATAATAGCCCTAACCACCAGTAGTTTAGGCCCTGCCCCGCTGCCGGTGGCACTCTAGGTTTAGGTTTTTATAATATTTTTTATATGTTTTTTTATAGAAATACTGTAAAATACTTAAATTAAAGAAAGAAAATAAATAATTTGAATAATAATAATATAATAATAGCCCTAACCACCAGTAGTTTGGGCCCTGTCCCGCTGCTGGCGGCACTCTAGGTTTAGGTTTTTAAATTATTTTTGTGTAGGTATTTTATTTATAGAAGATTGTAAAATACTTAGGCTTATGATTGCAAACAGACATGTGAATAATTATAATAATATTGAGAGCCGTTATTTTGAATAACAAAGTTCTGACTATGATATCATGGTCAGGCGTAGCGTTTACCACCAGGTGAACAACCTGTTCGTATTCAGTTACATAAATAAAATATTCGTTTCATAATTATCTTTATACTGAAAAGCTAGGCTTGTAGCATAATAACTAAAATGTAATTTATCTCTCACATTAAAATAGAAGTCTGCAATTTATTCTCGCCCGGACAAGTGACAGAGGTAGTGAATTTCCGAGTGTCCTTTTTAAGTCTACTTTGGCACTGAAAGGCTAAGTTATTAGGGGTTCCTTCCTTTGAAATAGTACTTAAAAATGTCATACCGAATGGTTAAGAGGATGTCACCTTGGAGAGAGTGACAGTGTTATTTTCTCGTTCATTATTTTAAATGACGAGAAAATATTAGACGAGACGAGCAAGTCGTTCAGGTTATGGTAAGCAACACGCCTGCTCATAGCAGGATATATAGTAGTCATTTACCTAATTACACATTCATGTTTTTCTGTATGTCGGGGAAGAAAAGTGGCTAAGAAAAATGCAATGTGTTGACCGAAGGTTGTGGTTCTTTATCCTAATTTATTTAATAAACCCTTTAACATTATAACTGTCATGAGAGTTTTGACACAAAAAATGCACTTTTATGCCTTTTTGCATAATTTATATTTAATTTTTAATTTACATAATTATTAATTTGCTTAACAAAGTTTTTGATTTTGGAGGCTTTAAATTAAAGTGGCATATTTGGCATGTATTTTTGACAAATCTTTTATTTGAAAAATATACGATAGCTAGCTGTGTTCCACGGTTTCACCTGCGGTATTCTGGAATAATATATCTATCTGGTGTAAGCCGTTACAGCGTGAAGAAGTTACAAACACACTTATATAGAAACTTTCGCATTCGTAATATTAGTGATTATATACCTATTTATAGAGAATATAATATACACTATAGTTAAGTTAATACCATGCTTTTGAAAATAAATCATTATCTCCTAAATTATTTTCCTTGAAATCAGAACTTTATTCATTTAATTCTTACTGAGGGAATGTAATCTATTCAAGACACTTGTCGTCGGAGACTTCCGACCGAACCGGTATTAATTGTTAAGAGGAATACTTAACTTAAAATATGACCCATTTTACTCTTTGCTTAGTACTAAAACTCTTTAAAGTACTTCCTTTGGGAAACTTTTACTTTCGAAAAAACTAGTCTTTTGTTTTTGTGCAAAATTTGGTACTACGCTAGTTCCCCATTCCATAACTTCAAGAATCATTACGTCCAAGATTTGTTGTACTCTTCTCCAATATTCCATAATAGCGGTTACCAGGTCCATCGTCCGCATAAATGAATATTTTATGAGTGATATCGATTAATGCGATCTATGAGGATTATTTGTCGTTACACCGCCATTAAGGCCCGTCGTTAGGGGAAAAATGAACTTCGCTCGCGGTATGGAATGTGGATTGAGGGTCTTCAAAGGTACAAATATTTGCTTTATAGAGAGAAGAATTCCATAGTAGATGTTTAAGTTTGTTACATAATTACAGTTATTGTTCCTTAGCACCCAAAAAATAACTTTTCATAGTAGATTGTAGGTTTTATGTATATATGATTGTTTGACCCACAGCAATGTCTATAGCTATTTTGAGATGGTCATATATAAGTCCAAATCGGAATTCCATTCCCTTGCGAAAATATCTTGGTCTTGCGGAACGTCGACCGTCATTTTTAGGCGACCCTATTAATAAGACTCCGCTGTCTGTCCATCTGTCTCTCCATCTGTCTGTCACCAGACTGTATCTCATGAACCATAAGAATTAGACAGTTGAAATCACAAATGATGTATTTGTGTATAATAACAAATTCTAAAAAACAGAATAAAACAAATATTTCACAGGGCTCCCATACAACAGACATGTTATTTTGCCGTTTTTCCTTCCTTTCGTGCGCGAGTTCTACTCGCACTTGGCTAATTATTTATAGTACACGCATAGGATACGCATAAACATAGATCCTTATCCCTGGTCCTTAACTAGAAATACTATCTTGGAGGTTTTTGATATATGAAAAGATACTGAATCCTACGATATAAAATCAACCATAGAGTGGGACTCGGAGCTCACATAATGTTCCACATAAATTTTGTGCCTAAATAAACTGATTGTTTTATTTAATCTACATGGTGTAAGATCAGAGCCGATGTGCCCAATCACTATCAGAGAAGCTGTCATCATCCAGATCAACTATGAAACCCATTAGTCAACTATCCAGTCAAGGAAATATATTATTTTAAATCGTTAAGAAGTAGTTGATGCGAAAGGTATTAAAATGACTGTCCGTAACCAGCGCCCGCAGTACCCGGCCCGTTGACGCTTCACGCTAAATTTGCCAATGAGATATCGTATCGGATTCACGCTTGTAAAGCGCGGTGAAAGGGAAGACCGCTTTGAAAAATGATATTTTCACTGAATGCCACGGGCACGAGCGAAATGCTGATCGGGGGTTTGTAACTGGAGCGGTTCGATTATGTACTGTGTGGTATCCAACAAGGAACTTCAAATCCAAGTATGCTTTTCCGGTCAAAAACTGCATTCCGACACAATGTCATCAGACCAAATGTGTGTTTATTGTGTATATACCGCCTTGTGGGCGCTGCAGGTCTCAAGGGGGGCGGTAAGAGACCCAGAAAGAAAATGGGGGCGTTGTGTAGAGGCGGGGGGGGGGGGGGGTGATTTGTAATTTTAATTAGGTAGGAGGCCTCTTAAACAACGACTGCAAGAGCTCTCGACTCTCAACAACAACTTGTGAACATCAACTAATATGAATTAAAAGATTGCTCAAACTCGGTTCTATATTTCTCTCCGCGTAGTTCATATATCTGTCCTATTTTATTGAATATAGAAAAAATGAAAATCATGTCAATCGATCGCTCCGTTTCGTAATGAAAGTAGACACAAACAAACAAATAAAAAGGCAACAGACACACTTTCGCATTTTAATAGTTATTAGTACTCGTAGATATCTATCATGTTTTAACAAGTTTTTGTTAAATAACCCGAATTGTGCATTCCTATATCAGTCGGCTGGTTCATTGAATACTTGTTCGGACTTGTTGAGTACGATTGAGCGTCGAATGAGATAAACGAGTTTATGCATGTTTGTTTTATTCCTGTCGGTGCGTGCTGCTTAAGCATTCCTATATAAACAATATAATATTTATTTTATTTTCATTTGTGGTCTCGCGCGCAATAGATGAGCAGTACTTACGCCTCCTCTACACTACTCGCGAAGTTGAACGTATTTCTCAAAGCAAAACAATGTCGGAAGTAAAAAAGAAGAGACGGCAATACAGTGCGGAATATATTAAATTCGGATTTATTGAAAATCCCACAAAACCATCGTCGCCTTTGTGTCTTCTATGTCTAAAAACATTTTCGAATGAAGCAATGAAGCCTTCAAGGCTGCAAGATCATTTGAATAAAATGCATGCAGATAAGAAAGACAAGAATGTAGCATATTTTCAAGACCTAGAGAAGAAGCATAATACTCAGCCAAGTGTAGCAAAACTATTTTCGGCGGCTGCTAAGCAAGATGACGACGGACTTCGAGCTTCGTACAATATCTCTTTGTTAATTGCTCAAAAAGGCAAACCACATAACATCGGAGAAGAGTTAATATTGCCAGCAATAAATGAAGTAATAACTACTGTGCTTCATAAACCGGCCGCAGATATTATCCGAAAAATTCCTTTGAGTAATAATTCTGTGCAAAGACGAATTGATGAAATGGCTGAAAACATTGAAGAATCATTGTGCGATCACCTGAGGACAAGTCAATTCTCAATTCAGCTCGATGAGTCTACTTTACCAACTAATGAAGCATTGTTGTTGTCTTACGTAAGGTTTATTAAAGATGAGAAAATATGTGAAGAACTATTATTTGCTAGAAATTTAGAGGCCGATACAAAAGGTGAAACCATATTCAATACATTGGAAAAGTTTTGCGATGAGAAAGAGATTCCTTTGAAAAATATTATTTCAGTTGCTACGGATGGCGCTCCGGCTATGACAGGGTGCCATAAAGGCTTCATAGCGGACTTAAAAAATAAAATTCCAGATGTCCTTGGTGTACATTGCGTTATTCATAGACAACATTTAGTTGCTAGAAACTTAAGTGAAAAACTATTTCAATCACTGCAATATGTCATCAAAGCAGTCAATAAAATCCGCAACAGCTCTTTGAATGATAGATTATTTCATCAGCTTTGTGTTACTAATGACGAGGATTTCAACCGTTTGTTGTTTCATACTGAAGTTCGTTGGCTATCAAGAGGCAATTGTCTGACTCGATTTTACAACCTGTTTGACTCTGTTATAGAGTTCTTGGAAACTAAAGATACAGAATTGCACGACAAGCTCATAACATCAAAGAATGATATAGCTTACATGACAGACCTGTATAAATTGTTCAACGACATGAATCTCCAACTGCAAGGCGATAAACTAAATTTAATTAAAACAAAAAACGTCGTTGCTGCTTTTGCAGCCAAACTGCTTCTACACAAAAAGAATCTGGGCAGACGTGAGTTTCACAATTTTCCAAATTTATCAGTATCATGCAGTAACGACGAATTGTTTGCCTACTGCCAACATTTGGAAAACCTCCACATTGACTTCACCGAACGATACCAGGACATTTTGAACTTGGAAATACCAGACTGGGTGTTGGATCCGTTTTCAAATGTCAACACAGCAATGTCACCTCAGCTGGAAGAAGAACTTATAGAATTGACAACAAACGAGGAAATAAAAATCAAGTTCAAAAATGGTTACCAAGAATTTTGGCTACAAAAACCGATCCCGCAATTGTACCCTGGATTGTGGTCAATCGTTCAACGATTCTTGATAGCATTCCCATCGTCATATTTGTTCTGTGACAACACTGCTTACTAAAAAGAGAAATCGTTTGCTTGTTACCGAACGTGGCGACTTGCGACTGTTCTTGAGTAAATTGGAACCTGATATCAACAAACTTATTAAACAGCATCAGATTCATCCTTCACATTAGTTTTTATATAAGGATTGATTATTTTAGTTATATTTTTAATAAAAGATACTCTGTTTTAATACTATAAAGTTGCGTTTCAATAATCATTCTTATTGGCAGGTGGAGCCCGTAACCTACTGCGCTCAGGTTTCAAGTTGCGGGTTATAGTAAAAGTTTCGTTTAGAATTCTCCGTTAATATACATAATTAATTTAATTTGAAGTTATAGTGGTTTTTAAATAGGTAAAAAAATGGGGGCGCTAAAAAAAAATTTATTCTCAAAGTGGGCAGTAGACAAAATAAGTTTGGGAACCACTGGTGTAGAGGAATATATGTGTACGATTAGTTCGTCATAGCGCTTTGCCTAATACCTAATAGATCGTCGGAGTTCAGTTTGTGAGTCATGCTTGGCATATTTGGCGCAGGATTTCACAGTTTCAATTGTATGAATTTTGGATTTATGATAAATTTTATATAATATGTAGTATATGTATATATTGATCCAGTAAAGCAGCTCAAAATCTGTGACAGACGGAAAGACTACACAAGAGCAAACACTTTTGCTTTTTGTCAACTTTCTATCAGTCTCTCCGTAACTTTGTAAACTAAAATTAAATTTAAAATTTAATTTTCGTCCTTGTTCTGGTCGTGATCATCTTCTTCCCTTTTTTCTTTTATACCCTTTTCTTTTATTCTTCCATTTCCTTTCCCTGATTTTACTCGTCACCTCATTCAGTTAAATAAAAACCCCTGTTTCTTTCTCCAATCTAAAACTAACCTCAAATACCCAAACCCTCGCAAGCGAGCGACACAGCAAATGCATTTGTATGTTTACACGAGCGCAGCCGGGGCAAACACATAACTACACAGATTTGAACTACTGGGTCAACACGGACGGTGAGCCGATACTACGTAAATCTTCCGGGTTGGGCCATGAAGAAGCGATTTGGTATTTCCGTGATTTCTAATTGTAAGATTCGAACTTAGAACCAGCTAGTTACTTTATTAATGAAGGTGTTAAGAAGCATAACAACGTAAACTCGCCCTGACTTCATCAGGGCGTGTCATCAGAGCATCGGATATGCTCGAAACCTAGGTCGACTAATTTGACAAACTACGTAAGTCCTAGCCGTTTTATTAAATACTTATAATGAATCAATCTCACGATAACTTTCATTCTATAAGTGCATATCTTAACATTTTAGCAAATTCTGGCCTAGTCCCAAAATAAATCAAATCAAAATCTCTTTATTCAGTTTTGGCGTCACAGTCGCACTTATGAACGTCAAATTATCACCGTGGCTCTACCTCCGTATCGGAAAAATAACCACTACTCAGAAGATACGGCAAGAAACTGAAGGGGGCGAACTATTTCAGATATGTTTTTAGAGATTTTGTTAAAATTTTTTTGTTTACTACAATGTTATGTTTTTAAGAACCAGTTGGCTACTTTGCAGAAGTGGAATGTTCCAAGCATCTTTGTCTTCTATATAATCACGAACAGTATAGTAATGCCATAGTTACATTTTTGAAAAACCTTCATCCATCTCTTACACGCTTCCACATGAGTTCGATGGCCAAGTTGGTTAAAATGTCACGAGATATATTTAAAAGCAGTCGGGTTCGGTGTTCGAGTTAAACAATTCCCCTGCTGTTTTAGCAAACATGATCTAGATACATGACTAGGTCGAATGACGTCATTGTTTTTTCAGTGGGTAGTATTATAACCGCAGGCGGAGCATTCGAAACTCGGTGATGTTATTGTTATATGATACTATTTGGGTACCACGGTTTCACCCGCGTTTCCCCGGTAAGAAGTAGCCTATGTACTTTTCTAGGACCTAAAGTACCTACATATCAAATATATACCTATTTAGTTTTTGCTTGATTGAGTAACGAACATTCACCCATCCATCTATCCATCCATCCATCCATCCATCCATCCATACATCCATCCATCCATCCATCTACCCATCCATCCATCCATCCATACATCCGTCCACCCATCCAACCATCCAATATTAGTAAGAAGCAGGATTTATAAGCTTAGGTATCCGCCAAGCATGCGCTAATGCATTCAGCATCGCTTATTCCACAGCCCAACATCTTCATCGCTAACAATAAATAGGAGCACAATCCGATCGGCGTCGTCGCGTGCCGCGGCAACCTAATGGACTATTACGTGCAGTGTGCATGCGCCTTTATGTATGCAAGCATGTGAGCCGCATGCATTACATGATCATAACGTAACGTCTTAAGCGCCGAATCTAGTTCTAGCTAAATTAGGCCGTGTCAGATAGCTTAGCTTAGATAGCTGGCAATTGTAAACATTGGTTTTCCTGCGAGGAAGAGATTTCAAACTTCGAAGTTCAAAAGTTCTTTATTTAGTTTTCACATCACATACGCACTTATGCACGTCAATTATTGCAATGACTCTACCACCGTATCGGAGAAAGAACCACCACTCAGAAGATACGGCAAGAAACTAAGGGGCATTTTTTAGAACTAACGAGTGGAACTCCCTGCCAGAGTCAGTCTTTCCCGATAGCTACAATCTGGGAATCTTCAAGTCTTGAGTGAACGGGTACTATCTTGGTAAGCGTGTTTGATCGTCGACTGCATCGTCGCTTACCATTAGGTGACATAGTGGTCAAACGCAAGCCAATTAACAAGTAAAAAAAAAAAAACTTTTGTTACAATATTTTATGTTTGTTTTTGACAGTATTGTTTCTTATGTGCCAGTTGGCTACTTGGCAGAAGCGGAATGTTCCATGCATCTTTGTCTTCTATGTAATTACTAACTGTATGTTTTGCAATAAGAATATTTTTCACGCGCAATTTTTAATCTACTTTCTGTGAGTTCCATTATATATTTCGGATTTCTATTGTAAAAACGTACGCAATTGCCCATGAAGGACTTATTCGTTTTCCCCAGTCTAAACTTAGGTACTGCAATTCTATCCTTATTTCTAGTGTTTATGTTGTGATGGCCACTATTCACCTTGAATTTGTGCAGATTTTTACGAACATAACATATGTGTACTATCACCCGTGATTTCCCGGTATATTTCTCTCAGTTTCTTGCCGTATCTTCTGAGTAGTGGTTCTTTTTCCGATACGGTGGTAGAGTCATTGTAATAATTGACGTTCATAAGTGCGTCTGTGACGACAAAATTGAATAAAGAACTTTTGATTGATTGATTGATTGATTTTTGATCTGAGTGATGAAACGATTCGTTTCATCACTCAGTACCATAGAAAGCGTGGCGCTTAACATCGAACAAATCGATCGACTGATGTTAAGCGCCACGCCTGCCCATAACAATTGCAGCGCCACCCAAAACTTTTAATACCATAAAAAGCACCACGTAGCACTACATTGCGCTCATCACCCTGGGGCATCAGATAGTCTCACATGCCCAGTAACGTTACTGGCTACAATGCCTTTAACAACTTGGCATAATAATTACCGGTTGACCTTTCCAACCTCTACAATAAACTACACACGCAAAATAAACTATACACACAGAATTACAGCACTAACTTTACACATGAAGGACCTCAAAATTCGCACCAAAATAATAATTTCCACCAACTTTGCCGAGCGTCCCACATCAATCAAAACCAACAAGCATTTTTACTCGGAGAACTTTTAACAATTACGTCCAAAAACAAACTTTCCGCCAAACTTCTGATATTCATAATCCGTACAAAGTGTTAACCCTCGGACGTTTTCCAGTGGAAAATCCTTTGCAGTAGTAAAGCTTGATCGTTTTTTGAAGATTACTTTCTAAATTTAATCTTACTATCCTACTCCTACTGCTACTGTCTTACTCCTAATATCCTACTCCTACTATCCTATCCTACACCTACTATCCTACTCCTACTATCCTACTCCTACCATCTTACTCTTATTATCCTACTATCCTATTCCTACTATCCTACTTCCACTATCTTAGTCCTACTGTCCTACTCCTACTTTCTTAATCCTGCTATCCTATTATATTTCTACTGTCCTACTCCTACTATCTTACTCCTATTAAATTATCCTACTCCTACTGTCCTACTCCTACTATCCTACTCCTACTATCCTACTATCCTATCTTACTAATACTAACCTACTCCTACTATCCTATCTTACTCCTACTATCCTACTTCTACTATCCTATCTTACTAATACTATCCTACTCCTACTATCCTATCTTACTCCTACTATCCTACTCCTATTATCCTATCTTACTAATACTATCCTACTCCTACTATCCTATCCTACTCCTACTATCCTATCCTACTCCTACTATCCTATCTTACTAATACTATCCTACTCCTACTATCCTATCTTACTCCTACTATCCTACTATCCTATCTTACTAATACTATCCTACTCCTACTATCCTATCTTACTCCTACTATCCTACTCCTACTATCCTACTCCTACTATCCTACTCCTACCATCTTACTCGCACTATCCTACTCCTACTATCCTACTCCTACTATCTTACTCTTATTATCCTACTATCCAATTCCTACTATCCTGCTCCCACTATCTTAGTCCTACTGTCCTACTCCTACTTTCTTAATCCTGCTATCCTATTATATTTCTACTATCATACTCCTACTATCTTACTCCTACTAACCTACTCCTATTGTCCTACTCCTACTATCTTACTCCTATTAAATTTTCCTACTCCTACTGTCCTACTCCTACTATCCTACTCCTACTATCCTACTTCTACTATCTTACTCCTACTATACTATTCCTACCATCCTACTCTGATGTTTTGGGGTGATGAGCGGAATACAGTGCTACGCAGTGTTTTATATTTCATTAAAAGTTTGGGTGACACTGCTATAACTTTTATGGGCGCGGCGTGACGTGACGCTTACTATCAAGGAAACGACGTATCATCTCTCAGGTAAATAAAGTAGATTATAATAACTTTTTAATGAAAAAAAACCGACTTCAATTCTTATATGCCTTCGAAGTCCAAGGCCGAATATCGATGAAATTTATTAGGACTATCTTGAAGCTAAACATAAATAATTTTCTGAGAGTTCTGAAGTAATAAACTTAAAAAAAATACTAATTGAGAACCTCCTCCTTGTTTTCAAGTCGGTAACGACCACTTGTAGCTTGCAAGAAGCTTAGTAACCGTTAGCTTGATATTGAGCTCATTAAATAAATTTTAGTATCCCCATCTCGCAAAAAGTTAAGCTTACTAGAGGATAATATTTTTAGTAGCAAACGGTGTCTTTTTAAGAGAAAACGGCGTAGGTTTTTGAAAAACGATAGTGTTTTTCTACGTGGCATGTTGTAGTGTCGATATTTTGCTGCATTGAATATTAAATAGTTGAGAATGAACTTTATTACCAGCTTGGAGTGAACTAGAAAGTGACAGATAAAAAAATAATCCGAAAACCACGATTTTATGCGCATTTTGAGGTTAGGACGGCATTGCATGCTAATAAATGGATTTAGAATGCATTGTTATCGAGTTATGAGCTGAAAGCCCTGAAAGTTTCAGCCGGATCGCTAATCGGGAAGCGCTCGAAATTTGAGTAGCAAGTTTCCATCCGGAAAGTCACACAGACAGACAGATAAACAAAAAATGAATGAAAAACGTGGTAAAAATAAATAAGTGGTAAAATAAAAGTACGGGTACTCGTGGCTTGTATGAATCTTAGTCACCGTTAGCTAGATATTGAGCTCATTAAATAAATTTTATTATCCCCAACTTGCGAAAAGTTAAGCTTACTAGAGGATAATACTTTGAGTAGCAAACGGTGTCTTTTTAGCAGAAAAAGGTAGTAGTTTTTTGAAAAACGATAGCCTTTTCCTACGGTGGCATGTTGTAGCTTCGATATTTTGCTGCATTAAATTAATTGCTGGTTAACAAGAGTGAACTTTATTACGAGCTGGGAGTGAATAAAAATTTTCGAGAGATATTGCGGTGCACAATATTATGGTAGGTAATCATGTTGGATTAATTAGCATTAGCAGCATTAATAAGCTGCTAAATTTTAATTAGCATTAATCAATTTTTTTTTATGTAACTGAATGACGAGACAAGCTGGTCGTTTGCCTAATGGTAAGCAATACGCCAGCCCATAATAATAACAGCACCACCCAGAACTTTGTTTAGTCTCATAATGCCCAGTAATTACGCAGTAATTTTTTAACAATTTCATAATACACGTTATGTATTTATGTAATAATGAAGATTCTCACACACAACTGCGAATTGTCATAATAGTAATTTTATTAACATCCAAATAGCACATAGCATGCTAACGAACAATATTTCACATGCGAATGAAATTAATGAAAGGAGCAATAACTTCCATTACAAATAATCAAAGGCTGGAGTATGGCTCAGCAGGAACTTGTGTGACTTCCGTTCCGACGCACTGAAAGTCGAATTCCGCTTGGCATTGCACAGACATTCTGAAGTTATGTGTGATTTTAATGCTTTTAGGAACGTTTTGTAGTGGCCTTTTAGTTTGTATTATAAAAACTTTACTATACTATGCATATAAATAAAAGAATAAGTTTGGGTAAGCAAGTAGTGTATATTTCTTTCAACTGACTTTATAAAACATTTTCAGATTACTACATAGAAATTTGTTATACTGTGTTACTGTTTCTCAACGTAATTTCGAACCTCTCATTTAGAAAATTAATTTAGCTTTACAAGTGCTTAAAATACGCCCATTACATAACCGCAAACATTCCTGATCTTCAGCAAACTTCTATCTAACAGTAGGTAATCTTCAAGCTACTGTAATTAATTATAAAACTACCTACACTCCCATTCCTCTTAATCAATCAGCACACTTCGCAAATTAAAACCAACCGGCAAATCCTTCCTCAAGTCCCAAGTTCCAAACCCCACTTTATATAATACAAAAACTTGTTTCCCAAATACAAATATATCATCGCAAGTCCCAGTCTCCGAGGAGACGACCTAAATCTCCCGTTATTAATGAGCCAAGTTTTAATTGTGCAGACCGCCAGTGTGTTACCCTTACTGACTTACGTAAGGTAAGGTGGACTTGCAGGGCGAACTTGTTAGCCAACGTGCGTTGACATTCCAACCAACATATTCATCATCATCATCAGCCCATTACGTTCCCACTGCTGGGACTCGGACCTTCCCTCGTAGAGAGAGTATGGGCCATAATCCACCACGCTGGCCCAGTGCGGGTTGGTGGATGTCACATGTCCTTGAATTTTTGTGATTAATTCTTGAACATGCCGGTTTCCTCACGATGTTTTCCTTCACCGTTTTTAGAGCGAGTGTTAAATCCGCACATAACTTAAGAAAGTCAGTGGTGCGGGGCCAGCGAGGTTCGAACTCGGGTGCGTCTGATCGAAAGGCGCACGTGCTTCCACTGAGCCACACTCGCTCACGCCAACATATTACAACGGGGCAATACTGTCAGCATCTTGGGTACGCTGCTAAATGGTAGTGGGTTGGAGCTTTTAGGTTATCTATACTATAGGACTTTTAATGGTCTGTGGTTTGTCCAATTGTTTCTCCTTGTAAGTAGTTAGTTAGTTTTAGTAAGTAGCGTGTAGAATTGTTTTCAGTAATAAAAGCATTTGCCCGTTGAAAAAAAACATGAAGTTTTTAACCGACTTCAAAAAGAAGGAAGTTCTCAATTCGGCTATGCTTTTTTAATGTTTGTTACGCGATTACTCTGCCAATTTTTAATTAATTTTGATGACGGTTCTTTTGTTTGGTAGATCATAGTTTAAAGGTGGTCTCATAAAATTTTTATAAAAATTGATGCTGAGTTTTTTTAAAAATTCAACAAAAACAAAAAATATAGGTATAGTATTGAGTTGTTTTTTTTTTCTAAATTAATTATGGTATGTCAATGCTAACATATGAAAGTTATGTTACTGCAAATGTACAAGCAAAATGATGCAGCATGCTTTTTGTGAGACTGTAGATAAGACTGTGCCAAACGGTTATTCCGACAACAACAAAGCGGATATTCCGGACATTTATGTTCGCTAACATATTGGAAAAATACACTAACTCTCTAAACTCATTGTTCAAATAATATAATATTTATGTATACGTAACTTTATATGTAACTTTATACTATTTTTTTATTATTTTAGACCAGCTATACTCTAAGTGTGTTCCGCGGAACCCTAGGGTTCCGCGATACCTCTGTTGGGGTTCCTCAAGAATTTAGAAAAATCAAAACACCTCTCTCTGGTCGAACGTTTTGACTCCGCGGCCGCGCGTGTACTTGCCATGTGGTAAAGTAAGTAATACTTAGGATTTGTTACATGGTACTTTTATTATGCTTATTAATAAAGAATACACTTTGAAAAACTATTGTTTTATTGTAGGGTTCCATCAAGTATTTTGCTTCCCAAAAGTGTTCCGTCACCGAAAAAGTTTGAGAACCACTGTTTTAGACAAAACCTTGTATGGTTGAGTTGCCTAGCCGTTGCAGAAAAGTTAGGTCATTCACGGTCAGACATTATTCTCACGGACAAGTTCGTGATTGTTACGTAATAAAAAAAAGAAATAAAGTCTTCGCTTTGTAGTTTTAAAAAGCAGAAAAGCGAGAACCAAAAAGATTACGTATTAAGTAAAGTAACATATGTACCTACATGTATAACGTAGTCAGCTCTAATAGTATAGTACTTACCTACTATACTTAAATGACTACGAGACTGAAGCTCGAAAGCAAGTTTACCCGTGAATGGAATATTTAAAGTTAATCCAAGTCAATCTCGTCAGCGTAATGGTACTGTACCCTCACAGGTGGATACATGAATACAAAACTCTTCGGGTCCCTTAACTTAGTTAACTTCTTAACTTAGTCAACAAAGAACTGGAGTAATTAAGTTAACTTTGGGCGTGCAGTGTAATTACTCATTGTTGTTTAGTTGCGACAGAGGAACCGCAAGATACGTGGAGAAGCCGTTTGGCTTCTTAGCGAGTGTAGCTCAGTGGGTACTCGTGCAAATTTTAGCACTGCTGTTCGAAACCACTTGCCCATGGTTTTACTATTAGATATTCTGTAGTTTAGTTATGTTCGGGTTTTATACTCGCTGTAAAACGGTGAAGGAAAACTTCATTAAAGAAACTGACGGGTCCAAGACCCACTCAAGTCTACTAGATGGTAGGTACCACTACTTTATCAGTTATTTTGCCGCCAAGCAGTAGTGCGCAAGCATTACGGCGTTGCAGCCAGCGAAATTACAGGGCTGAAAATTATAATATCTGATGTCTCGAGATGATGAGCGCAATTCAGTGCCACGCTCTACATTTCATAGTATTGAGGGTTTTGGGTGGCACTGCAATTATTATGGGCACTTCATTTCAATTGCGTGGCCAGTAACATCAGGCGAAAGACACGTCACGTTGCTCAGTTAACCATAAAAAACAACATTTAACGTCATTACTGTGACATCCACCAACACTAACTGCGACCTCGTGATGGAACTCTCTCTCTGAAAAAGGCCCGTGTCCCAACAGTAATAGCTTGATCATGAATTCAACTTAAGACGCAAATGTAAAATGATTCAATGCCATACAAAACTTGCGTCATGCATATTCTTAATGCAAATTTTGTGGCGTTAAAACCGTGGATTCTTTTTTACTATCCTCTAAATAGTCTTAAGTTCTTAAAATAAACATAGCGCCTTCAAAATTATTGTGTAAGGTTTAAAAAAGAATTAAAAAAACCGCATTAATACAAGTTCAGCAGTTTCCGAGTTTTTTTAAACTTTGAATTCTTCAGTATCCTTTAAATAGTCGTAAGTTCTTAGAATAAAGAGAGCGCCTTCAAAATTGTTGTATAAGGTTTATTTTCGGTTTGTGTAACAAGTAACGAATGCTCACCACGAAAATTGAGCCCCCATTTATGTGAGATCACGTCACTTCCATACCAGATTATCAGCGTTAGCAAGCTCTATCACGCTCTTTATAAAGTTCCGTTGCCACTCTGATTACCATTTAGTGCTGCGCGTACATTGACTCTTTAGTGTTTAGTAGAAAATGTATGTTCTTAAGAGTGAGTGTGGCTCAGTGGGAGGACGTCATCGTTCAACGTTCAATCTCACGCACCCGAGTTCGAATCCCGTTGGCCCCGCACCCCTGACTTTTTTAAATTATGTGCGGATTTAACACTCGCTCTAAAAACGGTGAAGGAAAACATCGTGCGGAAACCGGCATGTCCAAGAATTAATCACAAAAATTCAAGGACATGTGACATCTGACCAATCCGCACTGGGCCAGCGTGGTGGATACTCATACTCTCTTTACGAGTGAAGGCCCGAGTCCCAGCAGTATGAACGTAATGGGCTGATGATGGTGATGATGATGATGTATGTTCGTGAACTCGCAGTAATCAGTGTGGCAACCGGGCTCAACGTTTTACATAAAACCGAGTCTTTGATCCCCTGATTAGTGGTACTTTGATCTTCAAGCGTTAAATTGTAACAGATGTTCTGCGAGCGTATATTTTTAGGGTCATGCCGTAAGAAAAGTATCGTATATTTATTCAACAGCAAGATAACTTCCCACAGTGTTACATAGTTGATATAAAACAGCTAAGACTCACGGTAAACGTCAAAATTACTCCGACCAGGTTTCGGACATTGCAGATGTAGCTCAAGTGGCGGCGTAGGTTGCGAGCGCTTGCACGTAACTAACGCAGAAGAACGACTTCTAAAATGTCCAAAACCTGGTCGGAGGAATTTCGGCGTTTACCGAGAGTCTTAGCCTTTTTATAACGAAACTCTTCAAATTCCACAATGTTACAGTTACTTTACTTTTTGTCTATGAGTTTTGACGATGGTAAAAGCTTTTTGTTAAAATTCATATAAATATTTCGCAAGTTATAAGTAACGCTATCTTTAACAATAAAAAACATTTTAAGTAAAATAGTCAGC
Source organism: Petrophora chlorosata (assembly GCA_951640565.1). Taxonomy (NCBI): domain Eukaryota; kingdom Metazoa; phylum Arthropoda; class Insecta; order Lepidoptera; family Geometridae; genus Petrophora; species Petrophora chlorosata. The sequence goes on along the minus strand of OX621196.1, from coordinate 15,962,915 downwards.
GAAGTTACTGGGCATATGAAACTCAATATTTGATTTCTAGGGATGATGAGCGCAATGCAAGCAATGCAATGCTACGGACATACGTGCTTTATATTATGGTATTAAAAGATTAAAACTTCTGGGTGGTACTGCAATTTTATTGTTATTGCTTGATAGCCTCTTATTTTTTTTAACCAATCATCACAAAAGCTATGCAATTTTGTGCTGGTCCCGCTACTTTTTGCTAATATTCTTTTGTTTTTTGCTATGATGTTAAATTTAATTCGTTTTAGAATTCGAAGATGCCATACTGGTTTGAAATGTATTTTGTGTAAAGCGTTTTTGAAATACTTTCAAGGAGTTGGAAGGCTTTGTAAGTGGGTTGTTAATTATTTCTGATATACTTAAAAAGTGATTTTCAGGAGTTTAGGTTAATTTTGTTGGTTATTTGTTTCCTAAATTGTGGCTTCACGACAGAATATCCTTTATTACGGTGATTATTGCAGATTGACATATACCGCGGTTTTTTTTTCAGTTTTATGTATATGCTAGTTTTTTCCTGCGACGTCGACGGCGTGAAGAACAGAGTAAGATGCTTATATTCGTATTAACCCCCGACGCAAAAAAGAGAGGTGTTATAAGTTTGACCACTATGTGTGTCTGTCTGTAGCACCGTAGCTCTAAACGGGTGAACCGATTTAGATGCGTTTTTTATTTGAAAGCAGGTTTTCTAGCGATGGTTCTTAGACATGTTTTATCAAAATCAGTTCAGCCGTTTTTTACTTTTTATAGGTTTTTGTGTCGGCAGTTTTTGAAATTCGTTATTTCCAAAATAATTTTAGCAAGACCTGCCCAGTATATGAGAGCGCGTACTACGAAGAGGTCAAGCAATATCTTCGTAATTACTCAACTGATTTTCATGTAACATACCTTAAAATCTAAGTTGACTACCAAACCAAACCACATTCCGTTCAGCAGATTCTGAATCTATAGATAGAACAAAAATATAAACAAGGAAACACACAAAAAAAAATTAAATCCGTGGATTTGTGTTCAGTACCTTCTAAATAGGCGATTCCTGTTTGTTTTTCCAAAAACACCTTCAATTTACAGAATTAAGTCAGATTTTGTACATCGCATCGACGCGCGATAGCGACTAAAAATGCTTACCCAATAATAGAATAAAAAAAAGTCTATAATTTATAGAAGTATTTATTTATCCGCTTCGATAAAATATCAATTGAAGTGTATCCGCAATGATTTTATTTTGTACATCGCATCCTACATATGTATCGACTAAAAATACCCAAAAGAAGAACCAAACATACTCCGTCAATTCTTAAGAAACTTCATTTCCTTTCAAAAACCGCTTCGGACCCTTAGATTCTTCAATCGTAATATTTCTCATGTAATCGGATAAGAATAATCCCCTATCGTGTATTGAATATCATCCATCAAATAGGGCGATGTATCATAAATGTGTATCTACAATGCGGGTATGTATGTATAGGACATTCGCCGCATCGCGGATCTAAGGGCTTACAGTATATAGTATATTTTTAACGAGATACACGTGTTCAGCAAATTCCACTTATTTACGATTGCGAGTTACGAGAACCTACCTACATTTTTATTTAGATACTAGTTGCTCCCCGCAGTTTTTCCCGAAGGTTTCCTAGGTAAACAAAAGTAGGAGTTCTCTTCCAGGACCTAATTTCTTCAAAATTCAATCAGTAATTCGTGTTTGGTCTCTCGTATGCGGGGGCCGTCTGGGTAGTTACCACAGCACAGCTTTGCCAGTTATTTGCCACCAAGCAGTAATGCGCAAGCATTACTGTATTCCGGTTTGAAGGGCATGGTAGCCAACGATTACTGGGCATATGGAACTTAGTATCTGATGTCTCGGGGTGATGAGCGTAATGCAGCGCTACGCAGTGCTTTTAATGGTATTACAATTTTTGGGTGACACTGCAATTGTTAGGCTTGACGCTTACCATCAGGTAAACAACTTTCTAGCCTCATCATTCAGTATCATAAAAAAGTAGTTGTTGCGTAATTGAGAAACAATCATTTATCCATACATTCATACTTTCGCATTTATAATTGTATAATATAGTTAAGATAATAACCTGCTCTTATAAAAAGCATATTGACTTGAAGAAGATTGCTTGCTCCTTATAAAAATAATGATAACATTCATCCATTACATTATCGTGAAAAGTCGTCGATATGTTTCGCGCTGCGTAATATACTTTACATATAAAATGTTATTAAAGGTTTAAATTAATATTATAGATCGCTATGTTATAACCGTCGTCATTCAGGTGTTAAAACTTTTATCACAATAAATAGTTATAAAATATGTAATGTCATGTAAGCAATTGACTCTGATCCCCTGGAAAATGGGGCGGCCTCTAGTGTGGGACGCTACTTGTGTCGATAATATGGCGCCGTCACATCTTCCGGAGACGCAGAGTAAGGCTGGCGCGGCGGCTAATTCGGTCGAGCAGCTCAAGCGGCGGAAATATGCTAACCTCGGTACATATTTGAGTCGTTTGGTGAGGAAACTTTGGGTCCGTGGGGGCCGGGAGCTCATCGTATTTTCAAAAGTCTGTCAGAGCGCTTGATCGATGCGACGCGTGACCAAAATGCTTATTTGGCTCAACGTATCAGTATTGCAATCCAACGGGGCAATACTGCCAGTATCTTGGGTACGCTGCCAACTGGTAATAGGTCGGAGCATTTGAGCTATCAATAGGCGTTTTTAATGGTCTATGGATTATCCAATTGCTTCTCCTTGTAAGTAGTTAGTTTATTTTTAGTAAGTAGAGTTGTTTTCAGTTATAAAGGACTTCGCCCGTTAAAAAAAATATATAATTAATTTTATTACTTAGAAAAATTTGGAATAAAATGCCTTGTCGGTTAAGAAATATTTCAGTCAATGGATTCGATTTCTTTTATTTCTTCTGGTATTATTATATGATAGATTTTTATTCGTTGGTTAGGGGTTAGCAACTCAGCAGACGTCGACACTGACAGTAAAGCTGGTCCACAAGTTTCAAGCCGCTCAACGAGCTATGGAACAAGCTATGCTCGAATTTTCTTTAAAGGATCGAATTCGAAACGAAGTGATTCGGCAAAGAACCAAAGTGTCCGACATAGCTCAAAGAATAAGCAAGCTGAATTGGCAATGGGTCAGCCACATTTTTCGAAGAACCGATAACCGTTGCAGTGGACGGGTTCTAGATTGGAGACCACGATTAGGCAAACGTAGTGTAGGACGCCCTTCGGTTAGATGGAGCGACGATCTGCGCAAAGTAGCTAGCAAGAATTACATGAGGAGAGCTGAAGATCGGGTTCAGTGGCGTGCATTGGAAGAAGCCTATGACCAGCAGTGGACTAATACGGGCTATTGACTCACCAGACTCATCAGACCTACTCCTATTTTTAATCATCAGACCGAAAAATGTGGTCAGTTTTTATGTTACTGTTCCAAGTCCTGCCTTAAAATCCTGACTAATAAAGACACCACTACATTAATCTAACGTAACCTCGTAGTCAGCATCGCTATTACGCAACGTTACTGATAACTGAGGGTTCCAGTTAGCGTTCGCGCGGAATTCTCTGTATTTGTCAACGTCTCGCGTCAAATAGCGTCCATTAACATCCTGGAGAGGAGCTGCGACGATTTCTGGTAGGTGATACATGGGTTAGAAAGTTAGCAAACTAATTTATGCTTATGCTTTTACTTTATGCTCGGCAGTTTTTAACCGGCTTCAAAAAAGGAGAAGGTGTCTGTGCGATTGTTTTTTTATGTTTGTTACCTTAGAACTCCGTCATTTATGAACCTATTTGGAAAAGTCTTTTTACGTTATGTTCAGTATAGCTACGAAATGGTCCTATATAAATTTCATCGTTTGACCTTGGACTTCGAAGATACATTGAAGGTTTTTTAAATAAAATGTATACTTGTTTTGCGCACGAGTCTGTCTAGGGGGCAACTCGTGCGACTTTCAATCTAACGCACTGAGGTTCAAATACTGTTTCATCAGAAAGTTAAAATTTACTTTAAACAATCAATGAAGGGAAATATCTTAAAGAACCTGGCATGACTTAGAAACACAAAATTCTAGTGTAGTATCAGCATCCTCAGTATTTCAACCTTCACTCAGAAGTAGTTAATAGATGTACCTACTAGGAATAAAAATAAGCTTAACTTACCTCAGTCTGGGTTACAATTGCCCAAAAGAAATGTTTATAGAAACGCTATTAAGGTGTATATCAAATTACAGAACTGATTCAAAGATTTGCCTCTGATTCTTTAAATAAAAAAATATTTTATGATTTGAAAGAGTACATGACGTATAAGGAACATTTATTGTACAAATATCATGGCGTGGGATCTTGGTTTTAACTCTCTCTCTTTAAAGAAAATGACTGATCCTCATACATGATGTTAGTAAACATTTTGCTACTTGCTCTTACTAGCAGTGTGTCCACTCCGTAATGTGCGTAACAGTGCGTTGTTCCGACCCTGATCCCATCGAAATGATTGCGTCTTTATATAGAGTTATGTGTTTGTGATGTAATTCACTTTTTTTTTTGTCTCTCTTTCTAATGGCTTAATGATGGTAGAGACGCCAATATAATTATATCTCCCTGATGATATATTTTGATTACATTTTAAGGATAGAATCGTCTGGTGTATCATAGAGGCATCTTTCTTGGAAGGTAAGCTGTAATTTCAGCATCTCTCAGTATTTGATGATAACTAGCTAGTGGCTACACAATGAAATATATGCTTTATGTTAAAGAAAATAAAGATGTTAATGATCATGGCATGACTTCGAAATTATTTTAGTAAACGATTTATGTTATTACTTTGATTTAACCATAGTATATTTATTTATATGAATGTATGAATGTACTAGCTGATATCCACGACTCCGACTGCGTACAATAAGATTTATGATTGCTCAAGAACTTTGCCATTTGCCTAATGGTAACCGCCACGCCTGCCCATAACAATTGCTGTGCCAACCAGAACTTACTAATACTATGAAAAGCACTGCGTAGCACTGCATTGCACTCATCACCCCGAGACATCAGATAGTAAGTCTCATATGCTCAGTAATTTGGCTGGCTAAAATGCCCTTCAAACCGGAACAAAGTAATACTCGCGCACTACTGCTTGGCGGAGGAATAACTGGCAAAGCTGTGGTACCTACCCAGACGGCCTAACGCATACGCGTGGCGCAAGTAATTGCAACGCTTCGCACTACGCAAAACGTCCCGCAATATACACAGCTCTATCCTTAACGCAGTTTTAGGTACCTATAACTGAAATATCTGCTGCCCACATTAGGCTCATTCTGCGAGAGTGGGAGCTTTCATCTTGCTGAAGATTAAAGCGGTCCTGTCGGGCCAGTCGGCCGGAAAATCTCAACGAATGAATTCCTAATGTATAGAGTTATGTGGAATTATTTCTATGTTCTCCTTTTCAAGCATTTAAAGACTGCTATTATTGTTGTTGTAAGATAATATAGGGTCTCTTCGATCGAGGGAGCGCTCGCGACCTACGCCGCGGCTTGATCTCATAACTCCCAGAAGAAGGAATTCTAAAATGTCCGAAACCTGGTCGGAGTAATTTTCGACGTTTACAGTGAGTCTTAGCCGTTTTATATCAATTAAGCTTTTATTGAACTTGCAAAGTTATTATTATTTATCCGTTTGGGTCAAATCTTGCAAATTGTCCCACCACAAATTGAACCACTTCTTATCCTACGGATTTGAAATTTTGCACACTTGTCAAAGTCCGATGACAATACAATATTATGGTGACAGCCAGCTGATCTGATGATGGAGATGGAAGGTAGGCAATGGAACTCCTTGACGGATAATCGTAAACTGCTAGTGTTTGAGCTAATTTTAATGTGCTCGCGGTTCCGATTATGAATTTACTTAAAGTTTGTCTCGAAAAATATTATTTTTAACAAAATCTTGTTAATTCTACCAGAGCATATGATTCTACTATTTAAACATAAGCAGTTTTATCTCACTTATTCATGAAATTTAATTGAAAACTTGTTAAAGATCGAGGTCAGCGCACAGTGCAAAATTAATTCCCGCGCACTGGCTTCCAGCTTCGTGGCAGAATTATAAATAATATTTTATATTTTCTTCTAGTTCTGGTTACATGAGAACCAAGTAAAATGAAAAATATGTTGATTAATAAATTTTGCGTGAAATGAGAGTCTTAAGAGAAGAGGATGATGAAGAGCGAGTGTGGCCCAGTGGGAGCATGTGCGACTTTCGATCCGACGCACCCATGTTCGAATCCCGCTGGCCCCACACTACTGACATTCTTAAGTTATGTGCGGATTTAACACTCGCTCTAAAAACGGCGAAGGAAAACATCGTGAGGAAACCGGCATGTCCAAGAATTAATCACAAAAATGACAAGGACATGTGACACCCACCAACCCGCACTGGGCCAGCGTGGTGGATTATGGCCCAAACTCTCTCTATGAGAGAAGGCCCGTATCCCAGCAGTGGGAACGTAATGGGTTGATGATGATGATGAAAGTCTTAAAAATATATAATAAAATATAATATGACACAATTATAAAATGTATTTACTAACATAGCCTAAGAAATTTACTAACAAAAATGGATCTTTTATCTGAATAAAAATTTATTATTATATTTTTATTATTATATGATACAATGATAAATGTGACTATTATTGAGAGAATTATTATTTCTATTATTATCAAACTGCTGAACCTCACAAAAAGCTGGCATCCACAGATAGATAATAATATTATATCTGTAGTAGTTTTATGAATTGTAGGTATTTGTAGTTAATATATATTCAATAGTTATGTATGATTGTTATTTTTTGTAATTGTTTATATTGATTATTTGCTGTGTACCACCGTCTATGCTTTTTTACATTTGTCGAGTCCATCCAAAGGTTATCTGTAAGAGATTGCTTTATGCAATAAGACCGCCGATTGTATTATCCTAGTTAAGGTACATCTTTTTTTCATGTTATTATGTTTGTGGTATGGAATAAAGTGTAATTTATAATTGTATTGTATTGTATTGAATATTTGCTATCATATTATTTACCATAATATAAAATGAAACAAACACTTTTATCTTAACAAGTATCTTAGTAGAAAGCTAGTCACTTCTTTAGTCCAAAATATAAAAAACGCGATTCATATCCCTCGCAGACATGCTTTCAACGTACACACCATGTGTCTTAATAAACCTGTCGCATAGGTTATTTCTAAAGACTATATTCTCTTAGCGATGACAGTATGGCTCAAAACACACTACATTTAATAAAATTCATTATACGGTTACGGTTGTTTTTTGTAATTTGGCTCTTCAGCTTTGCGATTCAACTTGGTTTATGGGATCAGTTTTGCGATTCAACATGGCTTACGGGATCAGCATTGCGATTTAAAGTTGTTTACGGGATCAGCATTGCGATTCAACGAGGCTTATGGGATAAGCATTTCAAATCAACGTGGCTTATGGGATCAGCTTTGCGATTTAACGTGGTTTATGGGATTAGCATTGCGATTCAACAAGGCTTACTGGATCATCATTACGATTTAACGTGATTTATGGAATTATCGTTGAGATTCAACAAGTCTTATGTGATCAGCATTGCGATTCAGCGTGGCAATTTCACCATTTAATAGTTTTGTTACACTTTAAATTAAGGACGATAAAAGAACTCAAATTAGTTTAAAGACTTATTATGGACGCCAACTATGCTGCTTTTGTAATTTTACAAAAGTAGCATAGTTGGTGCCCACGTGTATTTTATTACACCTGACGATTTATATATGAAAAAAATCTCTTCCAGACAACCTATATAATATAATATGGAATAATCGTTACATACCTAGTATCTAAATATTAAAAAATAAATATTTAAGGCTAGTTACACTAGAATAGTAGTTATATTGTTCGACACACAAAAAAAAATGTTATTCGTAAGTTTTTTGTCGAACCCATAAATTTTTTCAGTGAGAAATAGGTTGCGGCATTCGTTGACAGCTGAAACAGTGGAGAGTAATAAATAATAAAGTTTTGTAAAATAAAGGATGATGGTGAAAAATCTTTCTTTTTACCTGACTACGGCAAAGTCAAAAGGAAGGCAGTCGATGTATGTTTGTTTGTATTTGCGTATGTTCTAACATAGCGCCTCTTATTTGATTTTGATGAATCGATTCGCTATTATGGTCCGGATGACATAGACAATTTTTTAACCGACTTCAAAAAGGAGGAGGACAATTCGACGGTGTGTTTGTTTTTTGTTTGTTTGTTACGCGATTACTCCACTAATTATGCATTGATTTCGATGATTCTTTTTTTGATTGGTAGGTAATACATCAAAGGTGGTCCCATATAAATTTTATCGAAATTCATTCAGTAGTTTTTCAAAAAAATAGCAAAAACAAAAAATATAAGTTTAATCTTCAAGTCGGTTCTTGTTTTTTTCGTAACCAACTTTCTAAAGGTGTAGGTTTGTATTCGACTGCTTCACCTGCTTCACCCAGGGTTGACTTCCGGTGAGAGAACTCCTCAACGGTGAATAGTACAGACATAACATTTCGTAAATGAATTTAACCATAATAGCCTTTCTAAATTTCATCATGACATGGCAGATACACCCAGGATTGACTTCCGGCGAGGGAACTCCTCAACAGAGAATAGGACAGACATGAATTTTTTTTGTACATGCATTTAATTGTGATAGCCCGTTTTAAACTTCGTCATGATGTGGCTTCTAGATCATAAAAGCTTGTCTTTAAAAACTTTTTGAATTAATTTAATTAAAACTTGTTTTTCACTAAAAAGGGTAAAATAAATTATTTTTAAAAAAAAACTAAACCGAAGAAGGTAGCGCTTATGATAATTATATTAATTTATTTTTTACTTTTGAGTGCCATTTGTGGTTTTGAAGTCGGTTTAGTTTTTTTTGAAAAATAATTTATTTTGCTATAATATAGAGTGGGATGTCATTTTAAGATACATACGTCGTGATTGGTATTACGAATAATTCCGAATTATGTATCGTAGTGGAGTTGTAATTTTAAGTTTTTGCTTGTTAGTATCGATATTTCAACCTCTGTCTGTCGTTTTGACCTGGACCTTTATATTTCTAGAAGGATATTATGCTGAATCATCATGGAGAACTGTGAAAATGAAAAATATTATACAAATTACCTTCAATTGTCAAAGAGAAAATTTGAAGTGGGTAAAAGATAACAAAAATAATTTAAATTTTAATTATTTCTAATTTTCGTCTGTGAATACCGTCCTTAACCTTAACCGAAGCCACCAAATTATCTGTTCGAGCAACGAAATTTCTGTATCCTTTTTATCTAGTCCTTCTGAATCATTATTTAAAATAAAAAATGAATAAAAATTAGTTAAACAACCTCACAAAAGACCCGGTCAGTTTTTGCCCTAATACTCAGCTAAGTCTGAAAGCGGTCGCAGAATTCCAGCTTAATTCGGTCTAGGGTTAGTCCAGATTATGACGGCTTAGACGTAATCTAGACGTCTAGATGATTAGTGTTTCATATGTTCCAGTTCTTTGAATACAAACCCGTAATAACCCGCTTAAAGGATTTGTTTATGTCTAAAAGGGGTATCTGGTGAGGTTTAGTGAAACCATTAATCTTTATTTATTTTGAAATAAACTGATTTTATGATGATATAAACTGATATATATTCTTAAATTTCTGACAATAACTCGATTTTGGGCATCAAGCTAGAGCATCTACCCTTTATATTAAAGTCAGACAGTCTAAAAAGCCTTATCACACTTCGCGCATTTTCACGCGATCACACGCCGCGTTTTCGCGGCGAAAATGCAGCGCACTCGCGAACACGCTGTGTTTTCGTGTCGAAAATGCAGCGCGCTCGCGAACACGCTGCGTAAAAACGCTCGGAACACGCTTGTGTGATAAGGGTAATTAGGATATTTTGTAAATATTAAAACCTCAATTAACGTTTTTCTTAAAAAACTAGCTTTTTCCCGCGACTTTGTCTATTGTTGAACAAACATTAAACAAAGTAACAATAAATCAAAACATCGTAGTCATATTTAGTACCCTCTAATAGTCAACTCTAGTTGATTTTTCAAAAATATCTTCATTGTATTAGCTTCATCATCATCAGCCAATCACGTTCCCACTGCTGGGACACGGGCCTTTTTTCATAGAGAGAGTATGGGTCATAATCCAACACGCTGGCCCAGTGCGGGTTGGTGGATGTAACATGTTCTTGAATTTTTGTTGTGAATTCTTGGACATGCCAGTTTCCTCACGATGTTTTCCTTCACCATTTTTAAGAGCTAGCTAGCATAAATCCGCACATAACTTAAGAAAATCAGTGGTGCAGGGCCAACGGGATTCGAACTCGGGTGCGTCTGATCGCAAGTCGCACGTTCTCCTACTGAGCCACATTCGCTCTTAGTCATGGTTAGTACCTCTGATAGTCAACTCTAGTTGATTTTTCAAAAATATCTTCAATATACAGACATTGCTTAGTTACAGTTTTATAATTGACTAGCTGCGCCCTGCGGTTTCACCCGCGGTTGCCCGGGATAAAAAGTAGCCTATGTGTTAATCCAAGGTATAAGCTATTTCCATACTAAATTTTATCAAAATTCATTCAGTAGTTTTTGCGTGAAAGAGTAACAAAGGTACATCTATACATCCATACATCCATTCTTGCAAACTTTCGCATTTATAATATTATAGTACTGTAACACAGCAAATGATAAAATGCATTCAATCGACCCGAGTCAAGATTAGTGCACCTATTCGAAACTAGATGGCGTTGGCGATCGTTAAAACACGCAAACGTTTAGTTCGCGGAAATCAAGTGACCGCCAGATTTGAATTTGTAATGTGGAATGGAATCTACTGGATTCGGACTTCACTGGCTTTAGCGCTTTGCCTTAGCACTTCATCCAGCTCTCAAGTCTTTGCGACTGGAAGTTGTCTACTGCATTGCCTATTGTCCGGTAGATTAACGAATTTCCCCCCCCCCGCTCTGTAATTTGTATAACTTTGAATACAAGCCTGTACGTTTACACCCCCCTGTATTATTTACTTTCCCCTGCGACCTCGGCCTGCCTAAAGGACACCGATAGAACCCCTCCTACAGTACGATAATAATATATGGTACAAGCAAGAGAAAGAAATAAGATGATTTCTCAGAACAATTAAGATGGCTTCAATCGACTCTTCTCAACAGAAATGTTTCCCCAAATTAACCTTACAACTAATATTTTTCCTTAAGAAGGTACTACATAAGTATATTAACTTGAGTACCAATTTGTATAATAATCAGCTAAAATAGACAAGCATCTAATTATATCTACATCTTAGGAAAGATAAATGTAAGTTGCTATTAGTGTTTATGTTTCTTCTCTTAGGATTATAAGATATTATTTATTCATGGAATTAAGCTAAGTGGGTCTTCATAACTAATTTTAGACATTTATTTCTACCTACAGAAATTATATTATTCAGTGCTGCGAATAACTTAATGCGGGATATTCACACTATTACACTTATATAAATGCGAAAGTTTAAATTTTTGTGTGCTACATATATAATATATATATAATGTATGTGTTCTGAAGATATGCCAAGATATACTCACACTTTACGACGTGCTACGAAAATCTACGACGAGCTACGAGACGCTACGATGTGCTACGAACTACGATAAGTCTACGACGCGACGTAAGCTCCTATCGTGATAAACCCTTAGATATTGTATAGAACCACTAATTTGCTTTACTCATAATGCACCTATTACATCTATTCACTAACTAAGCTAATCATCTTAAGTGCATTGAAATCAAGTTCTATGAGCAGCGCTTAGCTAAGGTTTTAAGTTATTACTGGTGGTAGGTTTCTCAACTGGTGGTAGGTTTCTCGTTTTCGAGAGGCCGTCTGAGTAGGTACCACTGCCAGTTATTCAGCCGCCAAGCGGTAGTGCGCATACTTTACTGTGTTCCTGCTTGAAGGGCATTGTAGCCAGCGAAATTACTGGGCATTATGAGACTCAACAGCTAATTGTCTCAGAGTAACGAGCGCAGTATAGAGCCGCGCAGGATTTTGCAAAACAAAGTTCTGGGTGGTGCTGTTATTGTTAAGGGCTGGCGTATTGCTTACCATCAGGCAAACGACCAGCTCGTCTCATCATTCAGTTACATAAAAAACCTCGAGTGTTGCCGGCAGCGAGATAGGGCCCAAATGTATACGAAGAAAGTATGTATGTATAGTTAACATTAAATTATGAATATTACAATATTCATATAAAAGTTTACCTACTTGATATTAATTTTAGTATACTGTCTTAGTATATCAATGTTTTCATCAGTCGTAATCAATTTTCGCGTTATTATCACGTGAAACCGTAGAACTTTGGAACCATGACAGGTCGACGGAGTAATTTACGGCATTCACATAGAATACGTAGGTGTATACCCTACTGGGCTTCATCGTAAATAACGACTGATATTTTAATGTCCGCAGCTCTACTTTTTTAATGTACTCTTTGTTAGGGTTGTCAGGAAAAAACAATACAATACAAAAACACTATTTATTTATTTCAGGCAGTACTACAGTACAATTTAAAATTTATGGGGGCACCAGAATATTATATTCCTAACAAACTAACATATATAGAAACATATAACACAATAACACATCGTACTATCACTAGCTGCGATAAAAAGTAGCCTATGTCCTTTTCCAGGGCCTAAAGTACGTAGCACCAAAATGTATCAAAATCTATTTAGTAGTTTTAGCGTGATTGTGTAAAAACATCCGTCCATGCATCCATCCGCACAAACTGTTATTTAGCGTACTTGGGACTTTCATATTGCGAACAGCTGAGGATTGGAACGCCTTACCAGCGTCTCTGTTTCCCGATACTTATAATTTAGGTATCTGCAAGTCCAGAGTGAATCGGTATCTTCTAGGCAAGCATGATTCATCGTCGACGCGTCATCATTTTCCATTAGGCGAGACTGTGGTCAAATGTTTACCTATCAGGTAATAAAAAAATATTAGGAAGTAGGATAGAATGTTCTAGACTCTGCTAAGCCTTCCCTTGATGCTGCCATTGTCCCTCATCTCACTCATGGTAGGTCTCTCGTATGCAGGAGGCCAGCTAGGTAGGTACCACAGCTTTGCCAAGCAGTAGTGCGCAAGCATTACTGTGTTCCGGTTTGAAGGGCATTGTACCCAGTGAAATTATAGAGCATAAATAGGATTTAATATGCGCTTATTATCCATAATTTATGGGTCATTTATTTTATTTTTATTTTTTAACTTACCACTAGATTAATTCAAAAGCATTTTGGGAAAATATTGACCTATATTTTAATACACATCAGCAGCCCTGAAATGGAAATGAGCGTCCCTGTTTATTTTGAACCGCGGGCAACCAATAACTTTCAGTGTTTCAACTGGAAAACTGAAAAACTCAAATTAAGCGCTTCCGCTGAAAGTTTCAGCTTTTATGATATGATAATTATAACGACTTTATGAGAATAAAAAATTGTAGGAATAAAAATAAATGAAACGAGGTTTTTTTTGGTATTTGTTAGGCTTGCGTTTCCCGCTCTCTCACCTATTCTTTTTTTCGGGAAAAAAATAATCCTTCATACTTATCCAGGACTTCAGGTATTACAAAATTTCATTAAAATCCGTTCAGTGGTTTTTTCGTGATTGAGTTACACGCATCTATCCATCCACGCATCTATCCATCCTCACAAACTTTCGCATTTATAATATTAGTAGAATAGGATGCAAAATCTAATGGAATCAGGCGTGACGTTGCGGAAATTCATCTCGAAACTGAAACGCAATGAAAATATATGTAGTGTTCTAACGACAACCTACATAATATTCAGCAGAATTACACTACATATTTTCATTGCGTTTCAGTTTTTAGGATGCAAAAGTTTATTAAGCTATTGCATAGCTTCTATCGCGGGCCTTGAGTGTGGAGACCGATTCCAGAAATTCCGTAACAAAAATAACCTAACACCCTCCACTCCGAATGCTATGCAATAGCTTTACCGCGGCAGTCTCCGAGTGCCACATGTCTTTTTTTTGTATGTTTGTTACTTTTTCACGCTGTAACGGCTCAATGAATATAAGTATAATTTGGAATGGAGTTAGCTTATTATACCCTAGATATATAGGCTACTTTTTGTTTCGGGGGAACTGCAAGTAAAACCGCGGGCCTTAGCTAGTTTATCAATCAAATATGAATAACGCCAACTGTAATTATCTAAACCTTATTTATTTCTAATGCTTAATATTTCGACTTGGCACCATTGCTAAGGTGATGATAGATAGAATTTGATTTAGAAACTGGATTTACCATGTATTTGTTTTGTTTTGAGATTTCGATATTTCGGCACTGTTGCAAGCACCATGATCACGACGATACTAAAGGTTTTGCGGTGGGTTGTTGATGTTATAACGGGCAGAAATATCTGTCTACCCGCTTCCTCTCGCGTTTTTTGCGCGCGACACAATTACTCACACACTACTTTCACCTTTGTCACTCCCAACTCGATTTGTTTTGCTTGTTGATTATAGTTAATGTCATTAAAGCTTTGTCAAATTATAGTAGGTAAACTAGCGACGCACCCCGGCTTCACACGGATGAATGTGGTGTCATTTTTTGACAACTTTATTGCAAACCATTGAATTTCCTATGCTATACAAAAACGTCCGCCCGAAGTATCCGACCTATCTCACTCCGTCAATTCCAACCGTCAACTTCATACAAAGGTTGACTGGAAGAGATCGCTTTTAGCGATAAGACCGCCCTTTGTACTTTAGTTTGTAAGTAATTTCCATGTACCTATTTATTTTTGATTGGGTGTACAATAAAGCATTTTTGTATTGTATTGTATAGTAATTAGAGCCGTCTCTAAATGGTAGTGAAAACCGTATCAAAATCAGTTGCGTGGTTTGGAAGAAGTAACGGAGAAACATGAATGAGGTCGGGAAAGCAACTTTGTTTTATGCTTAGAGATTCCAGAAGAAATTAGAACAAGGCGATAAATTAATGATCGTCACATCATTCCGCTCGTATTTCCATAGGGTATTACGAAATGACGCACCGAGTCGCACGTGGATTTATAATTTGATAATCTCAACATAACTGTCAGTCAAATACAAACCTATAGGGAAACAAGCCCCTATATTAATGGTGGTAGGTTTCTCGTATACGAGAGGCCGTCTGGGTGGATACCACCGCTTTGCCAGTTATTCTGCCGCCAAGCAGTAGTGCGCAAGCATTACTGTGTTCCGGTTTGAAGCCAGAAAAATTACTGGGCATTATGAAACTTAATAGCTAATTGTCTCTGGGTGACGAGCTCAGTTTAGTGCCGCACAGGAATTTGCAAAACAAAGTTCTGGGTGGTGCTGTTACTGTTATGGGCAGTCATGTTGCTTTCCATTAGGCAAACGACCAGGTCGTCTTGTCAATCAGCAATATAAAAAAATGATTTTAGGTGACACACCCACAGATACAATCTGAATACGTAATCATTTTATCTCTTTTTCTGTCTCTTTCTCTTTCGTGTGTGTGGACAGCCCTGCCCCTGTACTCTGAAAAAGTAATTACGATCTTCGTTCTGTCGGATGAAAGGGACATCGCTATGCAATAGGCATAAGAGTGTCTCTTTTAGTCCGCACGAACGAACGAACGAAAGCAACTCGGAGTAGGCCCCCTGGTGTCAGAGCTGTAGACAGGCCGAAACCCTCCGACACGGCTTAACGACAGTAGTCGTAAGACAACAACTGGGTTCAATGGCTTAACGTGCCCTCAGGAACACGGCAGCGTAATTACCATACAAACGGTCACCCATCCTAGTGGTGACCGCAGCAAACGTTGCCCAACCTCATCGTTAAGAACCTCGATTGTTAAGAACGTCTAGGCAAGTTGTGGTAAAAGAAGCAGAATTGCTCTGAAATAAAAAAAACAAACAATGTCCAGTAATTGGGAAAGTATATTGTAATATGCTACTCCGTACGCATAGAATTCGGTTTATATTTAATTCCTGAGGAACTGTTCCATTTCCTGGCATGAAAAGTACCTTGTAATCTATTCCAGGACCTAAAGTTTCATGAAAATTAGTTCAGCCGTTACTTAAATACCAAACACACATACATACACACATACGCACACACACGCATTTACGTAATTATAAGATTAGTAGGATAGGAACAATATCACACATACAACACAAAACGGAAAGATTTTTCGAACTTTTTTTATGAAGCTGTATGATGAGATGAGCACGCCATTCGCCTGATGGTAAGCGCCACGCCTGCTCATAACGATTCCAGTGCCACCCAGAACTTTTAATATCATAAAACGAACAACTCAAAACTAAAAAGCACTGCGTAGCAAATCCATTGCGCTCATCACCCCGAGATATTAAGTCTCAAATGCCCAGTAATTTCACATTATACACCTTTCACATTATAAACCTGTAGTGTAGCCAAGTTCCCGCCAAGTTCTGAAGCACCGTAAGATTAGCTAAGCTTCAAGTTTCGCGGCAGATGTGCGCCCCGACAGCGAACCATTTACAACGGGACACAATGGGAGTGACAGCGCATTACGCACTGTCATGTTAATACCGTATTAGATTACCGACGGTAATGAAATACGAGTATGGAAACGAAGGAATAATACTGTGGGACGGAAGTGTGATGGTTGACGGTGTCGGTTTGAATAAAATATGACGGTTCCTGATTTGAAAAATCTATTCTATTTGATATTTTCGCATTATTTTCATTTTGTCTTCATCAATTCATAGTTTTTTTTAATATTATTTTTGGGATTGCGTTTGACCACTATCTCACCTGTTGTTAAGTGACGATGCGGTTGAAGATGTAGCACGCTCGCTTAGAAGAAACCTGTTCACTCTTGTCTTAAAGACACCCAGATTATAGCTATCCGGAAACAGATGCTGGCAGAGAGTTCCACTCCTTGACCGTTTGCATTATGAAGGATCTTTTTTACCACGTTTTTATTAAGTCACTTTCTTGTTTATCTGTCTATCTGTCGTTTAAGGAATTTTGCGGCTCAAATTTCGAGCACTTTCCGATAAGCTATCCGGCTGATACTTTCAGGGTAGCTCACAACTTGACGACAATGCATTCTAAATCCATTTATTCTTTTTAAACCGCATAAAACGTGGTTCTTTTATTATTTTTTTATCAACATTATAGCCTTGTTATGGAATGGAGTTACATGACAAGCAGGTTATTCTTCTGTTGATAAAAGTAACACGCCTAAAATATTCAGAACTTTGTTTCGCAAAAGCCATTGAGTTTTTAATTTTAGAAGTCTTAAGACTTATTTTAGAAGTCCGATGTGGTCGGAGTAATTTCGACAATTTATCCGTGAGTCAACCGTGTACAGACTGTTTCCAACAACCGATGCAACTCGAGCATTATAGCAAAGAATACTAACTATACTGTAGCCGCGCTCAACAGAAAGAAAGAAAGAAATTTATTTTGACAAAACTGCACACAACAAACATAGCACATACACGAGTGCAGGATAACAAAATACAATACAATACCACTTTATTGAGTACCAGACGCACAGAAAAGACAATAGTCAACAAAGTCAATAAAATAAGTTAATAAAACCTGCAAATTTTTGCATTCGCAGTGGAAACAAAGCGGAGTAGAATGCGCGCGTAGCGTTCGCGCGCACTGTCCATGATATTTTTATAAAATTAGTTATGAATAACACTCACAATACTTTTCAAAATCTAATTGTGCTACTTAAAATAAATTTGAATCATCATCATCATCATCAGCCCATTACGTTTCCACTGCTGGGACACGGGCCTTCTCTCATAGAGAGAGTATAGACCGCAATCCACCCAATCCTGGCCCAGTGCGGGTTGGTGGATATCACATGTCCTTGAATTTTTGTAATTAATTCTTGGACGTGCCGTTTTCGTCACGATGTTTTTCTTCGCCGTTTTTAAAGCGAGTGTTAAATCCGTGCATAACTTATGAAAGTCATACGGTGACATCAGGATTCGAACTCGGGTGCGTTGGATCGAAAGTCGCACGTGCTTCCACTAAGAAATACGCTTTGAAAAATTGCATATCATTTTGAAAATGATAACATGTCTGATGCTATGAAACGAGCAAAGGATTCTAAATTTGCGGCGGGTGGTTGCCGACCGCGTCATTTGCAACTAGTTCCGTTTGCGGTTCAGTATATAAGCAACGCATGCTGTATAATGCATGCTGTAGTACTTTTATCTGTTTAAACTTACTGCTAATCCTACTTAAATATCTAACGACTTCAAAACTTTGAGAAAATTTAGTATGGTTCTTAGTAATAGCAAAGAAAACTAACTATACTTAGTAATAGTGGTAGTAGGTCTGCTAGGTCCTAAAGTATGACTTTTCATCCCAAAATAACGAACGCAACTATAAACCTAGTTTGTGTCAGATATAGCATGTAGGTATTTTTAAGATTTGGGAATTAGGTGCTAAGTTTGTAAAACAAATATTCACCTATTTTTCAATGCACTGCGCTATATACAAATATAAATGAGCTCCTAAATAAGCTTTGGTTACAGCTCGGATGGAAATAAACTCTACATTTTAATACGACCAACCTCACATAAACAAATATCATTATTAAAATTATTAATATATTAAAACAGCAAACACCCTACGAAACGAGCAACAGATTCCAAATTTGTGGCGGCGGTTGCGAACCGCGTCATTTGCAATGGGTTCCGTATACTGCGGTTCAATATTTACGCGATTGTCCGGGGTTAATGGATAAAGGGAAAAAAACATTTTCTGCTAAATTACTGGACATATGAGACTTAATATCTGATGTCTCGGGGTGATGAGTGCAATGCAGTGCTTTTTATTAACCAACTTCCAAAAAGGTAAAGGTTCTCTGTTCGACTGTATTTATTTTTTATGTTTGTTACCTCAGAACTCCGTCATTTATGAACCGATTTGTTTTTTTGTAAAAGTTATGGTCTTACAAGTTCTGGGTGACACTACAATTGACGGGTAGGCGTGGCGATTACCATCAGGTGAACGGCTTGCTCGTCTTATCACTCAGTTCCATAAGAAAAAGTGAATCTCTTCTCTATGTTCGTCTCTGTGGCATAGTGCAATGCATGTAAATTTGTGTAAGAAGTATATTTAGGCATTGTACATAAAATATTGTAACAAAAGTTCTAAAAAATATGCCCCTCAGTTTCTTGCCGTATCTTCTGAGTAGTGGTTCGTTTTCCGATACGGTGGTAGAGTCATTGTAATAATTGACGTTCATAAGTGCGTCTGTGACGACAAAATTGAATAAAGAACTTTTGATTGATTGATTGTACCTACCTATTTTTGTATAAGGAATGATGTATCTTACTATTGAATGTAGGTACAATGTACATATGTGTTAAAGAGACAAAATGTATGTATCTATCTATCTATAAAGGCCCAATAGAATACAAAAAAAACAAGGTACTGGAATTAACTTACAAACTACAGTACAACGGGCAGGCTTACCGCTATAAGCGATCTCTTCCAGTCAACTTTTGGATGGAAATAACTAACGGAGAGAGAGAGAGGGGTTAGCGGTGCAAATATATAAAAAAACCTATAAATAATTATATTTTAGAAAAAACCAAGAACTGACTTCAGGACTAAACTTATATTTTATGTTTTTGTTATTTTTTCAAAAAGTGCTAAATCTATTTCAATAAAATTTATTTGAGTCCGCCTCTGAAATACGACCTACCACACAAAAAAGAATCATCAAAATCAATTCATAATTGGCAAAGTAATCGCGTAACAAACATATAACAAAAAGAAACATACCATCGAATTGAGAACCTCCTCCGTTTTTTAAGTTCGTTGAAAAGAAAAATATTAGTCATAGTTATACATATACTTATATATGTAGGTACCTACGGTTCATATATCTACAAATTTTGAAATACCTACTCTGTCTGCCTATTATATGGCAATCAAAATATATAACCATATCCCAATTGATATAAGAAATATGCCACTTCACAGATTTAAAACAAAATTACATAGCTGGTTGCTGCACTTCTCCTTCTACTCTCTTGATGACTTCTTTAAATGTAAAGTGAAGGTAAATTAAATGTATTAATTATAATAATTATTGTATCTCATGATCATGACATATCTGTATATTTTATTTTGACATTATTAATAAGGGACTGACAATAACTAATAAATAATAAGTAGTTAGTTTAGTTTTAGTAAGTAGAGTGTAGTTTGTTTTCAGTAATAAAGGCATTAAGAGCGAGTGTGGCTCAGTGGGAGCACGTGCGACTTTCGATCAGACGCACCTGAGTTCAAACCTCGCTGGCCCCGCACCACTGACTTTCTTAAGTTATGTGCGGAATTAGCACTCGCTCTAAAAACGGTGAAGGAAAACATCGTGAGGAAACCGGCATGTTCAAGAATTAATCACAAAAATTCAAGGACATGTGACATCCACCAACACGCACTGGGCCAGAGTGGTGGATTATGGCCCATACTCTTTTTACGAGGGAAGGCCGGAGTCTCAGCAGTGGGAACTTAATGGGCTGATGATGATGAATATAGGCATTCGCCCGTTAAAAAAATTAAATAAAAAATAATCACAATTATGACATGTATTAAATTAATTATCATAAATATGTGTACACCGAAAGGTGGAACATGATGGAACCTATACCTAACAAATCTCAACATCTTTATCTGTACCCATGTTTCTGACAAATAAATGTATTTCATTTCATTTCATTTCTGTCATACATATATTTATATCGGCACTTTAGAATTGAGTCAGTACTACCAGTTGATTTCACGTTAGTGCCTTCCCTATAGATAAT
The DNA here is from genome assembly GCA_951640565.1 of Petrophora chlorosata. NCBI lineage: Eukaryota > Metazoa > Arthropoda > Insecta > Lepidoptera > Geometridae > Petrophora > Petrophora chlorosata. Next base: position 15,941,953 of record OX621196.1, on the reverse strand, counting down.
TATAATTATTCCAAGAGTCAATTATCGTTATCACTGACAACTCGCGCTAATTTTCATGTGATTAGTTGACGAATTGTTTGATATTAATTAAACTGCCGGTTTGCGAATCACGTTTGTAATTAGTTTCAGGTTGAACGGCAATGTGTATGTGGTTTTTACCATTAAATGTGGCTGACTGGTATTAACCACTGGGTTAGAATGACCATTTTATATTTTATCGGTTTGAAACAAGCTCTATAAGATCTACAAAATCTACTAGCGAAGCATGAAACGCAAAAAGAAATAATAAAAAAATAAAAAAAAGAGAAGGAAAAAGGCTATCTCATGCCTGGAATGCATTACAATGCCTTTTAAAAAAACCTTCACTCGTTGTCCACGCACAGCACTAGGACGGCGGAGAGAAGGTGCGGGGAAAGGGGGAGAAGACGGCAGACGGCCATCGTTCGATACGCACGGCAGAAGTAGTGTTCGTTAGAATTATTTATATTACCTGATCTACCCATATGTACAATACTAATTAAAGTGATAAAAAGACTATTTCGTTTTGTTTCATCAACAAAAAGTGGCGACCGTGACAGGACACTGCTCTAAAAATCGATATAGATTTCCTAACCGATGTGCGTCGACGAGTGCAAATTGGCAGGGTCATTTACGAACAAAGGATTTGGACTTTGAACTCACGTTGGAGTTGGAACCGAGGAGATAAAATCGCTGCTTCTGGAGCCTGTGGGACGTTGTGGTGATCCAGAGGTCTAGTCCAGGGAAGTAAGCCTCAATCCTTATTTACTCAAATCATTCCTAAAGCCAAAAACCCTTTAAATAAAAATCGCTTTATGTTTGTGCGCAGCGGCCGTTTGCTACTTCAACTTTGTTGGTAGCTATTGTAACAATATTCTATCATTATTAAAACTTACGTATATCTAGGCTTTGGCACGGCATGATTAGAGCACTAAAGCCCCTAAGCATAAACTAGGTACGTTCTTATTTACTTCAATTAAATAAACACTTCTTTGCAAACACAATTTCATTTGGCTAAAATAAATATATCCCGCTATTTCATTTACATTAGGCATCATCTACTGTCATTTCAAGCTAAATAAAACCTCATACCTTCAAAGCCTAGCTTTAGCTATTGCACAATCTAGATCCTTCTATGCCCTAAATATCTAATTAGCAGCTTCGGTCTGATCAACATTTCAGTCGATATTTAAAGTATTTTGCTGACCAATTCCAGCTAACGAAGTGCGCTTGCTCGCACGCCGCGGCGCCCGCGCAAGTTGTCTCGCGCGCCTTCTAAGCTGTGGCTGTGTGTTGGCCTATGCTGTGTGCTCGTTGGGAGCAAGCTGTGTCCAGAACATTTGGGTATTTTGACGGCGACTGGAGCTACTCATCTTTAAAACAGGTTTGAGTGCATATTTTATTTATTGCATTGTTAGCGTGCCCAAAATGACTCCAACACCATCAGACAAAACGAATGTTTCGGAATCTAAACCTTTAACTTCTGCCCAGGAAAAGGCGGAATTGGCCAATTTAATTAAGCAAAGAGGTATTATTAAAGGACGGTTAACTAAGTTTTCTGAGTACGTTTCTACCACACAAAGTTTAAAGGAAATACCTTCTGTCAAGTACAAAGAATTAGACTTGAAATTAAATAAATGTCAATTATTACTGAACGATTACGAGGCTATCCAAGATAAAATAGATCTTTTGCATGCTGATTCTAATGAGCAGATAAAGGAAAGAGATGCGTTAGAAAATCAGTTTTTAAGTTTAATATCAAATTGCCAAGAACTTTTGGATAATCGCCCAGATAAAAACCAAGGGGAAAAGAACCCCGTAGAGGATTTTAGTAGCTGTCGTTCCCTTCCTTCCAATTCAATCAAGTTGCCAACCATTAAGTTACCTACCTTCGACGGCAGCTATTTACATTGGTTAGAGTTCAAAGACACGTTCGAATCGGTAGTAAATAGCAATGAAGGGATCCCTCAAATAAATAAGTTTCATTATTTACGTTCCTCGTTAGAAGGAAGTGCATCTGTGGTAATAAAATCTATAGAATTCAGTGCTAAAAATTATAAAATAGCATGGGATCTATTGTGCGAAAGATTCGATAACAAAAATATATTAATTAACAATCATCTCAAGGCGTTATTTAGTATCGAACCTTTGCGTACTGAGTCATTCAAAGCATTGCGCTTTATTGTTGATCACGTGTCAAAACATCTTCGTGCTCTTGATTCTCTTGGCCAACCAACTGATAAGTGGGATGCTTTGATAATATTTATGGTTTCGACAAAGTTAGACATTAACACAAGTAGAAAATGGGAAGAACACAAATGCAACCTAAGCGATTTACCGTTGTTGAGTGAGTTTCATTCATTCCTGCGTAGTCGTGCTGACATACTGGAAACCGCCTATTGTAATAATGGTAACCGGTTCGATAAAACAGCTGATAGCAAACCAAAACCTAACGCGCAGTCCAAAAGTTTTGCTATGTCTTGCGAAAAGAAAGAAAAGGCTCGGTGTGTTTTGTGCAATGACGGGCATCATTTATATGAATGTTCTAAATTTAAAATGATGAGTGTCGATGATCGAGTCAGTGAGGTTTCCAAACTGAAGTTATGTAAAAATTGCCTACGCAGTGGACATAATGCGTACCAGTGCAAACTTAAAGGTTTTTGTCTCACCTGCAAAAAGAAACATAACACGCTTATTCATCAAAATTATTACTCGTCTGAAGAAAAACAACCTTCAACTTCCTCTTCGCTTCCTGTCGCTATGACGTCGTCAGCCACGTTAAACGGCCAGGTGTTGTTGTGTACGGCTCTTGTACAAATTGTGGTAAATAATAAAACTTGCCCAGCTCGTGCACTGTTAGATACGGGAAGTCAATCGTCATTTGTTACCGAGCGGTTGAAAGAAAGAGCCGGGCTATCGGTTGATAGTTCCCATTCAGTGAATGTGTACGGAATTAATGACGTAGTCTGTAACGTTTCTAAAAAATGTAACATTAAAGTAAAATCAAGAGTGACGTCTTTCGAAATTGATGTTAGATGCTTAGTGGTACCGCGTATAACAGGTAATTTACCAAACTCTGCTATAGATACTGAATATCTAAAATTGCCCAGCAACATTGTACTTGCTGACCCAAATTATTTTTCCCCTGCTGAAGTAGACATCCTCTTAGGAGCAGATGTATTTTGGGAGATAGTTGGCACAAATCTAATTAGACTTGGTTCTAATAAACCGGTTCTTCAAGAGTCTAAGCTCGGATGGCTTGTAGGTGGTCCTATAACAATGAGTCAGTCAATTCCTGAAGTCCGTTGTAACTTTTCTCAAGAAATAAAAGATTCCTTAGAAAAATTTTGGAATATTGATGACTTACCACAGACAAAGACATATTCTGTAGAAGAGCAACTCTGTGAAAATCATTTTGTAAAAAATTTTTGTCGCCTACCCAGTGGCAGATTTTCTGTTCAAATGCCTATGAAAGAAGAACCGGACAAAGCTCTCGGTGAATCTTATTTTGTAGCTAAAAAATGCTTGGAAAGCCTAGAAAGGAAGTTTATCAAGGTCCCCGCGTTGAAAGAAAATTATAAAGAATTTTTAAATGAATATGCGCAGCTAGGACATTTAACGAAAATAGATAGGCCGGCTTTTGGCTACTACATGCCTCACCATGCAGTGATCCGTGAGAAGAGTGAAACCACTAAGCTAAGAGTGGTTTTCAATGCGTCGTCTAAAACTCACTCCGGCAAGTCACTCAATGATATTCAAATGGTCGGGCCTGTAGTGCAAAGTGATTTAATATCAATACTGCTTCGCTTTCGTTTGCATAAATATGTTCTAACTGGAGACATTGAGAAGATGTTTCGCCAGATGGAAATTGCACCATGTCAGCGCCATCTACAGCTTATTTTGTGGCGTGAAGAGAAGCATCAAAAAATCGATGTACTCCAACTCAATACCATTACTTATGGTACGGCCTCCGCGCCGTTTTTAAGTTCTCGCTGCCTTCTTCAACTAGCCAATGAATGTGAGGATAGGTCTATTGCTCACATTATTCAAAGCGATTTTTACGCCGATGATTTGAATACGGGGTCAGATACAGTTGACGGCTTAAAATACATTTATAAAAATATTGTAGATGTATTAAACTCTGCATGCCTACCGCTCAGAAAGTTTAGGACAAACTGTCCTCAATTATTCGATGATGAAACCGATTCGTCGAAATCTATGGATTTCAATAAGGAATCCACAGTTCTGGGTCTGAACTGGTCACCCAAGGCTGACTCTCTACAATTTTCCACAGATTTGGAACCCTCAGCTCAGATTACTAAGAGGACAGTGATCTCCACTACCTCTAAGGTTTTCGATCCGTTAGGATTGCTTTCTGGTTGCATAATAGTAGCAAAGATGTTGCTCCAAGAGTTGTGGTCTTCTAAGCTTGAATGGGACGATCCTGTACCTGTGGAGTTCTGCAAAAACTGGTCAAGTCTATTAAAAGAATTTTCATATTTGTCCCAAATACAAATCCCTCGACGAGCATTATGTGAATCGCCAAGGAACATAGAATTGCATTGTTTCGTCGATGCCTCCCAAAAGGCTTACGCGGCTTGCGTGTATTTGCGTTCTGAAAATCAGGACCAAAGTATCACTGTGAGGTTATTGTGCGCTAAAGCACGTGTTGCGCCACTGAACCCAACTACTATACCTCGGTTGGAACTATGTGGTGCTTTACTAGGTGCTCGTCTATGCTCAAAAGTGTTAGCTTCGTTGCGGTGTGATATTAGTCAAAAATACTTATGGACTGACTCGACGGTCGTATTAGGATGGTTGAAGACTCCGCCAAAGGATCTTAAAGTGTTTGTATGTAATCGAGTAAACGAGATTAACGAACTTACCAGTGGGTTTTCTTTTCACCATGTTCCCACAGATCAAAACCCCGCAGATATGGCATCTCGAGGAGTAAGTCCGAAACAGCTTCAATCTTCTCTTCTCTGGTGGGAAGGGCCTTCGTTCCTCGCAAATGATTTATCAGTCTGGCCTTTACAAGTACAACATACATCTACCAACCTACCTGAAGTCAAAAATCCAACTGAATGTCTTGTTGCTAGTGCAGCTGCTACAAATAGTATCCCTAAGTTTGATAACTATTCTAACCTGAATAAATTGACAAGAATTTTTAGCTACGTGTTGCGTTTTATAAGCAACTGTAAAAACAAAAGCTCAAAGGTCACTGGACCTTTACAAACAGATGAAATAATTCAGTCTTTACTAGTGTTAGTCAAACAAAGTCAATCGGAATGTTTTACTGAAGAGATTCAAATGATAACAAACAAGAAACCTCTCAATCGTAAGTCTAAATTATTGTCATTGAATTGTTTCATAGATTCAAATGGATTACTAAGAGCGGGGGGTCGAATTCAAAACTCTGAGTTCGACTATGATAAGAAACATCCCATGATTTTAGATTCTAAATATCACCTAACTAAGTTGTTATTCAAATCTGAACATGAACGTTTATTTCATGCTGGTCCACAGCATCTTTTAGCCTCCATAAGAGAAAGATTCTGGCCTTTAGGAGGCAGGCATTTGGCACGCAGCACGGCTAAGCAGTGCATGATTTGTTTTCGCCTACGCGGACAAACATTGCAGCCCTTAATGGGTAACCTACCTGCCGAAAGGAGCTACTCATCCTACCCTTTCTATTCGTGTGGTGTTGATTTTGCCGGACCATTTATGATTTCAAGCCGAAAAGGAAGAGGTAACCGTATTTCAAAATGTTACTTGTGTTTATTTATATGTCTCGCGTCCAAAGCAATCCACTTAGAATTAGTAAGTGACTTGAGTACGGAAGCATTCATTTTGTCTTTAAGAAGATTTGTCTCAAGAAGAGGCAAGCCTCATTCAATTTTTTGCGATAATGGTTCTAATTTTAAGGGCGCTTACAATGAAATAAGTAGAATACTCAAATCCAGTCGTGAGTCTGTATCCAATTTCGCCTCAAATGAAGGCTTTAGATTTGTATTTAGCCCCGCGTATTCACCTCATTTTGGAGGTATATGGGAGGCCGGCGTTAAGTCGGCCAAACATCATTTACGTCGTGTAGCTGGTAATGCTTCCCTAACCTTTGAGGAGCTGACTACGCTGTTTGCGCAGATTGAAGCGATTTTAAATTCACGGCCGCTCACACCTCTTTCTTCCGATCCAACTGATCCTGCTCCTCTGACTCCGGGGCACTTCTTGATTGGGCGACCTCTCACCTCGGTGCCATCGCTACCCATTACTTCGAAGCACCCCAACCGCTACCAGCTCATTGAGCAACTAAGGCAACACTTCTGGGAGAGGTGGCGCCGGGAGTTCGTGGCGGAGCTTCAGCAGCGGACCAAGTGGAGAACAAAGCAGCAGGAGCTTCGGGTCGGAGATTTAGTAATACTTAAAGAAGAAAATTTGCCCCCATTACAATGGCGTTTAGCACGCATCAGCCGATTATATCCTGGGACTGATGGTATCAGTCGAGTCGCAGATATCCTTACTGCAAAGGGCATAATAAGAAGAGGAATCCACAAATTTTGCGTTATCCCTACCATGGAAGAAGCAAAGATGGCTGCTTATGACGGAGAGTTAACTGAAACTATCAATCCATCCAAGGAAGTTTCAAATCATCCTAACAAGTCGAAGACAACAAAAGAAGGCTTGGATGCCACTGATCCCTTGAAAGCCTAGCATGCTTTCAAGGCCCCGGAGGATGTCCACGCACAGCACTAGGACGGCGGAGAGAAGGTGCGGGGAAAGGGGGAGAAGACGGCAGACGGCCATCGTTCGATACGCACGGCAGAAGTAGTGTTCGTTAGAATTATTTATATTACCTGATCTACCCATATGTACAATACTAATTAAAGTGATAAAAAGACTATTTCGTTTTGTTTCATCAACACTCGTTCTATCCATAGACTCTACAAAGTTTCAACTGCAACCTCTATGGTATAGTGGCTGAGCAGTTTAGCTCAGGTCACCACTGAGGTTACGGGTTCGATTCCCATGTCAGGACAAATGTTTGTGCACAAGAAAAGCCCAAGTATTTGTTTCGTGTCTGGGTGTTGTGGGACCATGGTCTTCGTAGTTCCTGGTTCCGTATATACAAATCTTAAAATCTTAGTTTGGGCCCAGGATCTATGTATGTGATCGTTGAGCGTTATTTATTTATTTAAAAACACAATTGGATGAATGATATAGGACAAATAAAGATACAAAAACACTCATTTGAGACTCAAGCAGACTGCCAAGCTAACTGCACACAATTCGCGATCACAATGCGCCGCAAATCCAAAGTGTAAACTCCCGGAAGAAGGACATCCTAATTGTTCGAAACCTGGTCGGAGTTATTCCGACACAACCATAACGTGAGTGTAGCGGTTTTATATTTATAATGTACATATATTAGGCTTCTCAAAATCGGTTGTTATGCTAGCACACAAGTATACATAATTCGCAAAATGTATTAACTAATTACATAAGAGAAACACCGCAAACACAATTAAAGAACAAATAAATAAATAAAACAGTAGGTTACCGAGATTATTAAAGTGTGTATTAAAACTCTGTGAGCTTAATTTTAATTTTGAATTTAGGCAGAGTATCCCCAAAGACATCAATGTTGGCATTATATCTAATAAAGTACATTTACGTAGCAAGTCGTAGTCTCCAGCCTCCTATACCGTTCCATCGTCGTTAGAAGGCAAACATCGCATACGTTAGAGGCCATAGTGCTTAGTGTACTTTCACAATGACCTTTCAGAATACAGCGTCGTTTTATCAGAAGTGCACGATGGGATCTGGTGTAAGATGTACGCGGTGTCGGAAGGTGTACATGGTTTTACTGGAGGTAGGTTTCTCGTATGCGAGAGACCGTCTGGGACGTATTGGTACTGAATGACGTGACGTGCTGGTCGTTTGCCTGATGGTAAGCAATACGCCAGCCCATAACAATAACAGCGCCACCCAGAACTTTGTTTTGCAAAATCTTGCGCGGCACTATACTACGCTTGTCACTCTGAGAAAATTAGCTGTTGAGTCTCATAATGCCCCTTTAATTTCGCTGGCTAGAATGCACTTCAAGCCGGAACACAGTAATGAACATAACACGAACGGAACACTTTTTTTCAACTGCTTCTGTATCTTTATACCTATTTATATATTACTCATGCTCATATTTTCATGTTACTGATACAATGACTCTGGGATATCTCACTCGCACTTCTAGTTTGACATTGTGCTCTCTTGCTTTGCACCACAACGACAACACTGGCACTAACACGATATTGCTTTTCCCGTATAGGTCCGTTCCTTTTTCATGTAAAACATGTCGGTGATCCCAGTTACGGGGTACGTATCGGACTTTTTATTTTACACCCCAAATAGGCATTGCTAGGTTTATGCGGGTATTTTGTTTACGTTGGCTACCAGTGGAGGAATATACCTATTTTTATCTAGGTATTACTTTGACTATCTGTGGTAATAATTTTACTTTGGTGAAGCCCAACATTAGTCTGGCGAACAAACGACATGAGTCTATAAAAATATAAAAGTCCAGACATTTTCTTCAGCCAGTGACCCACCAAAGACCTATAAAAACTAACTACAAGTATAACTAAGACTCGAGGACGCCGAGTGGCTGTAAGACGAGAGAGCCTGTAATGTCACCAGTTGCCTACGTTTTCAGAGCTCCCTGCCTACATTTTAGAGCTCCTTGCCTACATTCTGAGAGCACTCACCTCTTTTACCTGAAATATTGCAGTTACGAAGTTTAAGGGCTTTTTCACGTAGGTACATTTTGTAACACAGGTCAGATTATTTTGAAAACATTTTTTGTATGTAAGGGTACAATATGTAACGGCCATTAGCAATAGATTTTCAATCATTTTTTTTTACGCTTAAGTAAGTGGCCAAACATGGATCTATCCATGTTTGGCCACTATCTCGCCTGATGTGAAGCAATGATGTGGCCTAAGATGAAGCACATAGATCTAGAGAGAGACGGCAGTTGAGCGGCTGCTCAGACCCGTCTCCCCGATGGTTCACCGAACATCATCCCTTGAACATCATTATGCCTTGTAATTTTTTTCACAAATAAAAACCAAAAAACTGGTAAGTAGGTCTTTACTATGAACAAAGTAATATTAGTACCTACACTATGTCCTGGCTTTTGAAAACAAATTCAACAATCCCCCACCCCGATTGCAGTTCAGGAAATTGCAAAATGATATCTAACACTACTAAAAACGAACAAATAAAAACAGTCTAAGAAATTAACAAAACAACGACGAGTAAATAAAATTAAAAAGATACAATAGCAAACAGGAAACGAAATCACAGCGCTTATGCTGCTCGTATTTAGTTACGCCCAATTACTAATTGCTCACGTCCACTTAACCGCTAACTTTGCTCGAGTGAGTAACTGGAAGCAGACTATCACGGTCAATTTGTAACGGGACGAGCGGGTAGCGTGACGTCACGGCCGCAGCACAAGCACAAGTTAAATTGTGTGGCCGCGCACTAAGCTTGTGCATTAAACAAGATGGCGGACTTCTGTTCTTGATGATACATTTGACCCAAGTTGTTACTAAGATTTAGTTTAGCTTAAAGTTATTTAGTTACGCCCAATCACTAATTGCTCATGTCCACTTAACCGCTAACTTTGCTCGAGTGAGTAACTGGAAGCAGACTATCACGGTCAATTTGTAACGGGACGAGCGGGTAGCGTGACGTCACGGCCGCAGCACAAGCACAAGTTAAATTGTGTGGCCGCGCACTAAGCTTGTGCATTAAACAAGATGGCGGACTTCTGTTCTTGATGATACATTTGACCCAAGTTGTTACTAAGATTTAGTTTAGCTTAAAGTTATTTAGTTACGCCCAATCACTAATTTCTCATGTCCACTTAACCGCTAAGTTTGCTCGAATGAGTAACTGGAAGCAGACTATCACGGTCAATTTGTAACGGGACGAGCGGGTGGCGTGACGTCACGGCCGCAGCACAAGCACAAGTTAAATTGTGTGGCCGCGCACTAAGCTTGTGCATTAAACAAGATGGCGGACTTCTGTTCTTGATGAAACATTTTAACAAGTTGTTTAGCTTGAAGCGGTAACTTTGAGTAATAAACTATAGTTTATTTATACTTTGTTTCTCACCATCCAAATGTTGTCTAAGAAGTTTTTCGTCATTTCTTGATTATCTACCACGCACTTATGGGCCTTTTTTATTGCTGCCATCGGCACCGAAGCTGGTATTGGCAGTCTTCTAGGCAGCCGAAAGAGCAAACCGAATAAGTTGCTGACGTCGTCTTTTGGGTATAAATTTCTCAATATTACAAAATATTTTTGTGGGTTTTAACCATAAGACCGAAATATTATTAAATTTATCAGTTCATAGTCGTAATCATAATTATTTTATACTCATACTGTCAACAGACTGAAATTAAAATATCGAAACACATAAATTACTGGGCATAGGAGACTTAATATCTGATGTCTCGGGGTGATGAGTGGACAAAGCGTTGCGTAGCACTGCAGTGCGACGCAGTACTTTTTACGGCATTAAAAGTTCTAGGTATCTCTGCTATTGTTATGGGCAAGCTTAGCGCTTACCACCAGGTGAAAGACTTGTTCGTCTCATCACTCAGATCTAAAAAAGTTGCAATAATACATTCATCATCATCATCAGCCCATTATTTTCCCACAGCTGGGACTCGGGCCTTCCGTCGTAGAGAGAGTAATAATACATTATTTAGCTTATATTTATAAAAACAAAATGATGTGATGTCAGTACATATTCACACAAGTTCGTGCGTCACCAAAGGCCTGTGCTGAAAACCAGCGTTGTGGATTGTTCACAACATTATGCTGAGCACAGACCTTTTTTTGGCTGCACTGTACACGGCAGCGCTCTCCATACACATGCTGTAATTGTTTGTCTTGGTCTTCTTAATTTGTCTTATTTTGTTCTCCTACACTTGTGTATGTACTGTTGTTTGTTGTGTGCAGTCTTGTCAAAAATAAATTATTTCTTTCTTTTTTTCTTTCTATATTGTGTACAATAATTATTACAAGTAAATAGCGTCTGGCTGAGGCGTCTATCGTGAAATAAATGAAAATTACAAGTGCAATTAACCTATGTTATACAACCGCCTGATCTTCGGATTGATATCATATGAAGACTAATTTCATGTTCATAAACCATTTTTACAAATTAAATTCTGCTGATCCTACTAATATTATAAACGCGAAAGTTTGTAAGAATGGATGTATGGATGTACCTTTGTTACTCTTTCACGCACAAACTACTGAATGGGTTTTGTTGAAATTTGTTTTTTGTTTTTACTATTTATAGGCTTGCGTTTGACCGCTATCTCACCTGTTGTTAAGTGACGATACGGTCGAAGATGTAGCACGCTCGCCTAGAAGAAACCTGTTCACTCTTGTCTTAAAGACACCCAGATTATAGCTATCCGGAAACACAGTAGATGCCGGCAGAGAGTTCCACTCCTTGGCCGTTCGCATCATCATGTATGGAGATAGCTTATACCCTGGATTAACACATAGGCTACTTTTTATCCCGGGAAACCGCGGGTGAAACCGCAGGGCGCAGCTAGTATTATAAACGCGAAAGTTTCTATGTATAGATGTACATTTGTTACTCTTTCACGCAAAAACTACTGAATGGGTTTTGTTGAAATTTGGTATGGAAATAGCTTATACCCTGGATTAACACATAGGCTACTTTTTATCCCGGGAAACCGCGGGTGAAACCGCAGGGCGCAGCTAGTATTATAAACGCGAAAGTATCTATGTATGGATGTACATTTGTTACTCTTTCACGCAAAAACTACTGAATGGATTTTGATGAAATTTAGTATGGAGATAGCTTATACCCTGGATTAACACATAGACTACTTTTTATCCCGGGAAACCGCGGGTGAAACCACAGGGCGCAGCTAGTAATAAATATACATAAAATCTTTGCATTAAAATGATTGTAATTTTATTAATATCCGCTTACCACAATATTCGATATTGCCTTTTAATTTACGCCATAAAATCCCCAAACTTGATACATTATTAATGCACAGCCTATAAAATAAGCATTTTATCAAAATTATTACAGAAATTACTCATTTTAAATTTACAGCATTATACTTCATTGCCTTAACGAGAACAACATGAATAGTTGCTTGTTACTTAGAATTTAGATAGACATGAGTGCCTATGCTAAAGTAATGACAGTGGGTTACTCAAGAGATTGTCTTAGGAATTATTAGGCAACTTTGATAATAACTAAACATAAATCGAGAACGAGTGTGGCTCAGTGGGAGCACGTGCGACTTTCGATCCGACGCACCCGAGTTCGAATCCCGCTGGCCCCGCAACCACTGGCTTTCTTTAGTTATGTGCGGATTTAACACTCGCTCTCAAAAACGGTGAAGGAAATCATCGTGAGGAAACCGGCATGTCTAAGAATTAATCACAAAAATTCAAAGATATGTCACATCCACCAACCCGCACTGGGCCAGCGTCGTGGATTAGGGCCCATACTCTCTCTATGAGAGAAGGCCCATGTCCCAGCAGTGGGAACGTGATGGATGATGATGATGAAACATAAATCTGGTAAATAATACTAGTAAATAATATATATAATATGTTGTATCACAATCTGGGGCGGGACGTACAAAACTTTCGTGATGCGGGTAGAGAGAGCTCAAAGAGCTGTTTTAAAAGCCATGCTTTCCAAGCCATATAGGTTTTCAACAAAAAAATTATATTCTGAAACAAATATATTAACTGTTAGACAACTATATATATTGAAAAGTGTTCTAAAAATTCACACTACTACATTCTTCAACATCGATAGTCATATAGAAAATAGAAGAAAATATAGGACGATTGAGTGCACTAAATATTCGTCAGCGTTTGCTCATAGACAATTTTGCTTCCTTGGTCCCTTTATTTACAAAAAAATCAATAAACTTATAAAAATTATTTCCTTATCCTTCTTTAGATGCAAAGCAGCCGCTAGTAAATTTCTTCTGGGCCTTGACTATGAAGAGACTGAAAATATCTTGCGTCAACATTTCTAAATTGTCATCATTTACCCCTAACTTACACACACCTCACACTCACTCACACACCCTCACACTCAATTACTTTTACACTATACACAAACTTCTAATCACATACATTCATAACCTTATAAATATGATTGTAACTATAATTATTTTTAAGCTGTATCTATAATTGTAAACAACTATATCGCACTGTCACCTGATAATATTCCTACCTATTAATTGCACAAACATAATAAATATATGTACATATATATTTAAAATATTCAAAACTTTAAAACTTTAAATATCACTTCTACTCCATAAGCACCCTGTTCTGTGCATAACTCGTCATAATAGGTGTCTTCGTAGAATGTATTAGTGCGGTGGTAAACACAGCACCATTTATATTTATCGATTATATTTCTCAAAACACAAAGTGAAATGTTTCAATTTATTTGCGATTATTGTAACAATATATATGTTTACATGTATATTGTATTATTCATTAATTATTACCAAATATGCTCATTCTTATTGTCAAACTGAATATGATATAGTTATTAATTACATTTAAATGATTATTTACGTATCATACATTTGCTTCGCATTTGCTTGTCAACTCACGTTAACTAGAATTAGAGCATTAACCATTGTATTCCTTAAAATTATAACTATGCACCTTTCCTTTAAGTGTCGATATTGATATCGGTATTCAAATTGGCGAGTTTGGGCACACCACTAGTGCGTTCCTTGTGTTATGTTGCTAACTTCGCGCCGCGCCGTAACAGCTGGCCGACGACGAACTAGTTGCATTGGTTTAATATTTTGTAACTCTTACAGCTACCTCCTTTTATTTGTATTTTAAGAAACTATCTCCAGTTAAACCGATGTTGAAATTACCACAAACTTGCAGTTGGGTACCATTATTGTGGCTTAATGTTTAACTTTAAGTATGTTTTGTACCTACCTCGTAGTTAGATGTTTTGGTAAAAGTGATGTGATAGTATGATGTTACAATATCTTTGTTAATGTGAGTAAATTATATTGTCTAAATAGGGAAAATACTAACTAGCATCGTAACACAGGTCTATCCTAGTACGAATGCTGGTGATTATCTTATATTTATTTTATGTGTCAGAATTATGTACGAGCTATTTTTATACAATACTACAATTAAGATATTATATTGTATTGCATTTTTTTCTGCTTAAATAAATTGAATTGAATTGAATTGAATTGAATATAAGCTGGTAATAATATTTTTGATATTTTTCAATGTTATTATTATTGATCGATGATGTGGCCTAAGATGGGGCACATAGGTCTAGAGAGAGACGGCAGTTGAGCTGCTGCTCAGACCCGTCTCCCCGATGGTTCACCGAACATCAGCCCGAAACACGACTAGGTCGCTAGACGGCATGGCTTTGTTCGGTGGGTGGTATTACAACCACGGCCAGAGCCTACCACTCCAAAGCGCGTAAGCGGGTTTCATCACGATGTTTTCCTTCACTGTTTTAGAGTGAGCGTGGAAAATCTGCACTTAACTATAAGTCATTGGTGCATGGCTGAGTCGGGATTCGAACCCAGGTGCGTCGGATCGAAAGGCGTACGAGTTCCCGCTGACCCACACTCGCTCTAACTGCGATTGCTACGCTTCAGTTGCTGCCTAGCGAGATTCTGTCCGTTTTTTTATTAGTTTAATGCGCCGCTGATAATTTTACTTCGATGTCCAGTCAGCTGCGCTGATATGTATACACTCCCACTCACTGTACCTTTTTATATTGCCTGAAATAAAATGTTTTATTATAAGCAGTCTCATTATTTACTTTTCAGCTAGACATAAGTAAAATACTAACTTTGCGTAACTTTCAATATATTCTGTAAGAGCAAAAAGAAAATACATTATGGCTTGGTTACGCCTTTCTTACCTAACATATATGGAGTGGAGTGTGACTGAAAAATGGCCCATTGGAGCCTGCAACAATCGAAAGTTATAAATCAAAGGAATGTAACGTAAGTTCTTAAAGACATACCTACCTATAAGTTATGAGTAGGACGAAACAAGACGTATGTGGTAGAATGGCAGTAATGAACGATGTATCCCCATCGTTTATTTAAATATTTAAAATAATAATATAGTAATCTATTTTTTCAAGTGATTTTACACTAGCTATATAGCTATTAGCTATAATAAAAAGTCCTTTATAACTTTTTTTATAAAACAATATATTTCTTAACCTAAAATATAGAGATAGACAAAAATAATCATTTGAAATGAATAATAAAATAGATACGTAAAAAACGTTAAATAATTGGTTTCTAAGAGACGTTTTTTAATTAATAATATTGCATGGTTTTCTTAAGATTATAATACAAAAAAAAACAATAAATGACAATAACACATCTATTAAATATAACGTTCTTTTAACCTCGTCCTTTTGTTTGTTCTTTTTTCTTTTACTATCTCAATTCCCACAAAGCTATTACCGAAAATAATAATAAATCTCCCACAACTAAGAAAAACAAACTTCAAAATGACATTCAAACCGGCGCCACCGAAAGTGATAAATCAAAGTGAAATGACGTAAGTGCGTAACCAAAGACGCATAACTCATACGCGGGACGAAACGGGACGAAGTGGGACGAAATGGGACGAAGCGGGACGCTAGGAGGGACGCACTGCTCAATAAACATCGTCCCGAGTTTGGCGTGGATTTATTGACGGCCCTGGACAAAAGTTTTGAGGACCGAATGTACGGACAGGTGAAATATTGGCTACCAGTCTTCCGCCGTGGATTTACCTGTGTGACAACAGATTATGGGTTTCTGAATTGGTTGTAAAAAAGTTAAAAAATTGTAACAAAATCTCTAAAAAAAGCCCCTCAGTTTCTTGCTGTATCTTCTAAGTAGTGGTTCTCTTTCCGATACGGCGGTGGAGTCAAGGTGATTTTGAAGTTCAAAAGTGCGCGTGTGATGCTAAAATGATTAAATAGATTTTTTTTTTATTGATAGGTGCGTTTTTTATGGAATAGAGTAATGAGATGGTAAGCGCCACGCCTGCCCATAACAATCGCGGTGCTAGCCAGAACTTTTAATACCATAAAAAGTACAAGTACAAGTACTACGTAGCATTGCGCTCGTTACCCTGAGACATCAGATATTAAGTCCAGAAATTTCTTTTTTTTTCTGATGCCCAGAAACTTTGCTGGCTAAAATGCCCTTCAAACTGGAACACAGTAATGCTTACGCTTTATTGCATGGCGGAATAACTGGTAAAGCTGTGGTACCTACCCAGACGGCCTCCCGCATACGAGAGACCTACCACGAGTAAGTAAGTCTATATTTTCCAGTTCCCATGTTTATTGCGTAAACTAGCATTAACTGTTTATTAAAATAATCGTACAGTCGGTGACATAAGTCTCTGAGCTAAAGTATAATTTAAGATTAGATACACTAGTTCTAGGGTATGATCATCTGGCATGTCATGTGGCAAAAAGTCCTTATTAAATAGAAGAATAAAAAAAACATTTCAATTTTCGTCACCCCGAGGTATTTAATGGCTTATGAGTTTGATGCCGGGTTATTAAATGAATAATTTTAATGGTGCCACAGACAGACAAACATAGTAGTTAAACGTGTAACATCCGTTTTGCGTCGGAGGTTAAAAAGATATTGCGGCAAAAATTTTAGGCGTACTGTAAGACGGGATTTATTTAGATTTTACTAGGTTTAATACTCTCTCTATGAGAAAAGGCCTGTGTCCCAGCAGTAGCACAGTAATGGGCTGATGATGATGATGATGATGATGACGATGATAATAATACATTTGCTCTAAACATGGTACGGCCAATAATACAACACAAAATACCTAATAACGTACGCAAAAGTATTTTGTTTCTTGTTTTTTTTTAAATCTTTGATGTACTTGTACTCGTACTTCATCATCATCCTATCACGTTCCCATTGCTGGGACACGGGTCTTCTCTCACAGAGAGAGTATGGACCATAATCTACCACTCTGGCCCATTTTGGGTTGGTAGATGTCAGATGTCCTTGAATTTTTCTGATAATTCTTGGATATGCCGGTTTCCGCTCGATTTTTTCCTTCACCGTTTTTAGAGCGAGTGTTAAATCCGCACATACAAGTCAGTGGTGCGGAGCCAGTGGGATTCGAACTCGGGTGCGTCGGATCGAAAGTCACACGTGCTACTACTGAGCCACACTCGCTCTTAGTACTTGTACTTAGTTTATAGAAATGTTTATGGTAAAGCAAACATTGCGATGACACAATATTTGCACGGTTTTAATGCATTTATTTAAGTAGGTGCTGTTATTTACAGGTTTTCGCAAAATAAATGTTTGATGAATATTTCAAATAATTAAACAATTTCTCGAAACTCATGAACAAATAAAACTTGAAGTACTATTCGTACCATAAATATTTTTCTGTGATACTACGAGTATGTGAATTTAAACTTTTTAAATCCTCACATATACACATATTATCATTTTGATAACCTCTTTTGAAATAGCGTGAAAATGACATATATATAAAAATCATTTTCCATTTCAATAATACAGATTCCTATTTTTATAAATTTTTAGAAAAAAACAAGAACCGATTTCAAGACTAAACTTATATTTTTGGTTATTGTTATTTTTTCCAGAAAGTGCTGCATCAATTTCCATAAAATGTATATGAGACCACCTCTATGACCTACTAAATAAAAAAAGAATCATTAAAATCAATTCATAATTGGCGAAGTAATCGCGTAACAAACAGACAAAAAAAAAACATACCGTGGAATTGAAAATCTCCTCCTTTTTGAAGTCGGTTGGTATTTTTTTTTGTATAGTCTTATTTTAGGCCTATATTCTAAAATATTTATAGCAGAATTTATTCTCCACCCAACTGTACACATTAGTAATAAATCTCCCATCCTATAGACTTCAAACAAGTTAGGCAAGCCATTCTATCTCGCTTCTCACCATAACTCGAGTTAATGTGTGCCGTTTATGGCTCACAGCAAGTACCTCGGAGGTCCTACGAGATCCTCGTACATTATAGTTTATAATAAACCGTCTTCGTTGCCGAAATGAACGGAGGTAGGCTGGGGCAAGAAGGGGCTTTTGCACCTCAACTTACTATTTATTTTTTAATGACCAAGCTAACACCAATCAAATTGACAGAACTACTTACAAGGTGAAGGACAATGCTCTGGTCTACTACAAGTTGGCAGCGAACCCAAGATGCTGGCAGTATTGTTCCGTTGAATTGCAATACTTGATACCTTGAGCCCAGCTTTAGTAAGACTGCTAATGACTGAGTTATGGCTAAACTTTTTAAATAATGAGGTGTGCAACAATATTATACCTATATTATATGTAGATGTTACTGTTTTGTGTTTTTTAATGAATTCAACTGCCATGAAGTATAAAGGGTCTCGGGGCGACGTTTTGGTGTATCGGTGAAAACATATTGTACTCAAATATATATTTTAAAAATACATAGATAGTTTTTGTTCTCTTTTCTTATTTTCTTGTTTGTTATTCTAGCTGTATAACTAGTAAAAAAAAAAATGACGATGTAATTTTTGTTTCGCCCCCTTTATAAAAGTCCTGACTACATCTTCCATCGCTGAAATTTTAAGTGCCGTTTCTATGTTACGAGATTTATAATTTAATTCGTCTTAATGACGATGCTCTAATGAATACGTTTACATTATACATGCCGGGGTAAGAGGCCTTTGGTTTGTGAATTAGAGAGAAGTGATGTGTGAGTGATTATAATGTGAGTTTTCAGGAAGAGCTGTTACGTAACTAATGGAAAATATACCGAACTGAAGATTATTAAATTTGAACGTCTCGGTAATGAGGTTTTAAATAATAAGAAAGATGGCGAGTATACCTACGTTGTATCAAACAAAAAAACCGACTCCAATGTATCTTCGAAGTCCAAGGTCAAATATCGATGAAATTTATATGGGACCACTTCGTATCTATACTGAACCCAACGCAAGAAGAATTCTCCAAGTCGGTTCATGAATGGCTGAGTTCTGAGGTAACAAACATAAAAAAAAACAATTGAATAGAGAATCTTCTCCAATTTTGAAGGTTAAAAAATGATATTGGTCGGTCAAGGATCGAATCTGCATCTTCGGAATACCGTCCCGACGCCTTAACCGCTGGGCCACCGAGCCAGCTGCTCGAGCAATCATCTCTCTATAATGGTCTCTGTAATGCTTACAGCCTTAATAAATAAGATGAGCAGGAATGTTGACTGAATCTCCTTTAGGGTAGATTTTTACATTAAGGATGGTCAGTTATGTGGGTATGCAAAATATTTTCTCCAGTCGTGGTTTGAACAAGCCTCTTCCTTCAGTAAAGGGCGCATTCAAAAATTTTGCTAAGCCTAAAATATGGTGAATTCGAAGCCCTTCGAGCAATTTGCAAAGTACGGTGTTTTCATTATATTTGTTTTCGGTGGACAAGTTGTTAGGGACTCTAATTAAAAGGTTAAATATTTGCAAGATGACGATATGAAATACGCCTTATATAACTTTTACGTTTTTTTTTTGTTACTCAGTAATGAGATGAGCAAGTCGTTCGTCTGGTAAGCGCCACGCCTGCTCATAACAATTGCAGTACCACCCAGAACTTTGAATACCATGAAAAGCACTATGTGCATTGTGCTCATCACCCCGAGACATCAGATATTAAGTCTCATATACCCAGTAATTTCGCTGGCTACAATGCCCTTCAAACCTCAACACAGTTATGCTTGCGCACTACTACTTGGCGGCAGAATAACTGACAAAGCTGTGGTATCAACCGGCCTCCCGCATACGAAAGACCTACCACGAGTAACGCACAACGTTTAAAGCGATAAGTATTTTACGCAGTAACTTCTTTATTTAAATCTATAACGAGATAATTATAAATTATTATAAATAGGTATGGTTACATACATACATATAATACTATGACATACGAATGCAAACTTTTTATTCCCCTGTGACATAGAGTGGCAAAGTTAGCAGTACGTGTCTAATAGATAGGTCAACGCCTACACAATGGGTTTATTACATGTACCTACATGTCGGTGTCATCCATCTATCATGCCACGTCAGCCTAAGTTAGAATTATAGTAGGCAAGGAGAGGTGCTCAAATTTTGAAGCTTTATATGCAAAACCAAAAATCACTATGAGTATAGTACTTCATTTTTATGAACGTTGAAAGTTCATTCTTTATGAACATAACTGCGTTCATAAGTGCGTCTGTGATGCCAAAACTGAATAAAGAGATTTTAATTTGTTTTGACGTGAATTGAAACTGGAATGTACCGATTCAAAATAATCCTCCAAATTTCGTCATTTGTTTATCAAAACAAATATTTGAATATGGTTAGTAATAGAGTAAAAATATATAGTTAGTAATGTCTTAAAACCCAGTTTAGGTTTGTCTAGACATACGGTTTTTGATAATTTTATTGCAACTGAAGGTAAAGTAAGTTCAAAGTAATAGGTTGAACTTTATTTTCTAAGAAACGAATTTTGTAATATTCAATTTAATGCAATTTCTATATTGCATTCTGTTGTATATGTATAGCTATGCATGCGTTGTAGTGTATAATGTTAAATAGGTGTTCATGATAAGTTACAATAGATCATAGACCCTGTAGGAAATAATGAAAAAAGCGTACTATACAGTTAGTAATTACATAGATACCAAAGATGCATGGAACATTCCGCTTCCGTCAAGTAGCCAACTGGCAAATAAGAAACATAATATTACCAAAAACAAACATAAAATATTATAATAAATGTAAAAAAAATGACCCTCGGTTTCTTGTCGTATCTTCTGAGTAGTGGTTCTTTTTCCGATACGATGGTAGAGTCATTGTAATAATTGACGTTCATAAATGCGGCTGTGGTGCAAAAACCTAATAAAGGACTTTTGAACTTGAACTTGTAATGGACTTATCGTAACATCACCGTACTAAGTACACCTATAAGATACCTACTATTAACTTAATCATCAAAGAAATGGAGCAATGAGCATAATATCCGACCACACTGGGTACAGGCCTTGTCGAACTAAGGAACTCTGGAATACACATACGATGATACGACTTCGAAGTCCTGCCACTCCAAAGCTACACACATCAAAAGTGTCTAGGGATCAACATATATTTTTGCAATAACTTTTCTCCTGATTGATATTAATTAAAATTTTCTTTAAGGATTCATCAAATAAAGTGTTTTCGTTTGTCACAGTAACGATAAACCAAGTCACCTTTGCATTAATAAAGAAATTTGCCATTTTCCTAATAAAGGGATTTTTGACATTTGAACCACTAACATTAAAGTTCGAAAAAAAGACTGAAATAACAGTTTTCTTTAAAGTTTTATTGGGTAACTTAAACAATTAATAATCCGTGTTTCTACCGCGAACACTAACAACACAAGAACATCGGTTTGGCATACTCAAAATGAGTTCATCCAAATCACGCTGTGGAATGGCCGCCCATGTTCGTTGCAACAACAAAAAAAGGTCTTCTTGCGACTGGATACCCTCCATATTCGGCAGAGCTCTTCTCTGTAGCATATCCCATGCATGCTCAATCGGGTTCAAGTCTGGCGACTGAGCAGGCCAGGGCAGGACATTGATGTTAGCTGCGGCGAGAGTCTGTCTTACAACTCTTGCGGTGTGCGGTCGTGCATTATCATGCATTAACTGAAATAAGGGACCAATTTGCACTTGTAGAGGAACGATGACGTCTGATACAATCGTCTCAGCATAAATTTGAGCGTTGAGGTTGCCTCTGATCCAAATCAACTCAGTTCTTCCGCCGATCCAAATACCCGCCCATACCATGATGGTTCCACCACTATAAGGATGGACTTCCTGGCAGGATTTTAATCGCTGTTGGCGTCCAGGGGTTCTCCAGTGTCGTATACGTCTTGTATCCGGTCTCATACCAAAACGAGACTCATCAGAAAAGCACACGAAACGCCATTGTTCTTCTGCCCAATTTCTGTGTTCAAGAGCCCATTGATATCGAATCCTACGATTGTGCATTGCTATAGGTGGTACCCGTAGCGGTCTTCGGGAATGAAGGTTCACTTCATGCAAGCGGTTTCTGACTGTTTGGTCGCTAATTAAGTTCCCTGAAGAGTGATGAAGCCTCACGGCTAACATCATGGCGGTTATTGTTGGAGCTCTTCGAGTTAAGATTTGAATGTATCGGTCTTGTCTCCGTGTGGTGCAGCGATACCGTCCTCCATGGCGCTCAGCCACGGTACCAGTGCTTCGGTAACGTGTCCAAAGTCGACTGATAACACTCTGACTTGTATTCAGAGCTAAAGCCACAGTACGTTGCCGGGAACCAGCTTCTATCATTCCCACGGCTCTGAGCATTTCTTCCCTGCTTAAATGACGTCGCCGCTCCATAATAACGTTGGTTTTAATCAGTAGTAGGGAAACAGTAGCACTAATAATGTCTTCAATGCGTTGTATGTTTTTATAGGGAAAATATTGACAGCTGATTTTCATCTTTTACTCGAATTTGATTCACAGTTCCTGATTCAAATTATGAAATGCACCAAAAAGGATCCATATAAATTTATAAAATCATAAATTTATTACAAAGCCACATCTCAATCTCAAGAAATCCGCATAAAAATGCTTGATCCCTAGACACTTTTGATGTGTGTAGTCTGGGATAAGGTCGCTTGTTCTACCACTATTATTATTTATTTAAACTTTGTTTCCTGTTTTGATGTTCAATAAAGTGTTATTGTATTGTAATGTATTGTATTGTTGTATGTATTGTTTTTTAAACGTTTCGATGCACAGATATAGAGTATTACTTGTGATACGTCTCCTACAAAGCACATAGCGACTGACTAACAACAGTTGCGTCGCCGTCATCGCTAACAATGCTCGGGAATGTTAATTGCTGTCGTTTGTGGGGAGACACTGACTAATGTTGACGCACGTCACTTGGAGATTTCGGATTACACACTATGTTAGTGAACGCTGCGTTTTAATAGATAAAGTAAAAGCGTTAAGTGTAACACATTATATCTAAATCACGCCTCCTACACAGTACGTAACGACTGACTAACAACAGTTGCGTCGCCATCGTCGCAAACAATACTCGGGGATGTTAATTTCAGTCGTTTGTAGTCAGACGCTGACTAATGTTTATGCGCATCACTTGTTCACCTACGTTAGTAAAAATAGAGAAATTACTAACATTAGCAGTGACATGGTATAAACCTAGTATAAACAAATTTATTTTTGTTAGTGGCTATCACTCATATATATCACCTGTCCGTTTTTTCTTATTAACTCTGGAATATGCGACTGCGTAATGTCGTGTCTACGGATATACACAGTTTTTAACTGACTTCAAAAAATGGAGGAGGTTCTCAATTCAATTGTATTTTCTTTTTTATGTTTGTTACTCAGATCTCCGTCATTTATAAACAGATTTGGAAAATTCTTTTTGCGTTGATATTCGTATACTAGGCCATGAAGTGGTGTCCCATATATAAATTTAATCGATATTCGACCTTGGACTTCAACGATACATTAGAATTGAAGTAGGTTTTGTTTTGTTTGTGGGTCGTGAAGCGATGAGATAGGTAGTAGTAGAATGGAAGTTAGGCCGAACGAAATGAAGACTTGTTATTAAATAAGAAAGATGATTTAATATAAATAGAACAGAGACAGAAATGATAGTAAAGAAATAAACAAGTAAGATAGGCACTACGAAAGAATAACAATAAGAAAGCGCGAGTGAATCACAGCGATGCCCGTCTCTGTCTGCCGCGTCATGCGAGCCGGCCGCGAGCCTATGCCGCGCACACGGACAACGTAGCTGTGTGCGTGCGTTTGACGGAAACCAGTTGACTAAGGAGCTTGCCCAAGTTATGAACGAAAGTTATTTTATTAAATCAAAAGTGGTGGTCCAACTCATTAGGAAAGTGGTTTCCGACAAGCGTAGTAAGTGTGGCGTAGTAGGTACGCCACATGTTTAAAAAGGAATTATTAATCAACAATTTTTCATCTATTTAAAAAAAAATCGGTAGGTCTGTAGATCTTTCAATGATTAGCACAAGGAAAGTATCTTCAGATATAACAACAAAATTACTTACTGCCAGCGACGCGTCTTAATAAGCGCACAAGCGAGTCGCTGGCATTAAGTACTAAGCGAAGTAGCGCGAAAAGAACTCTGTGAGTGCAAATATTCCCACGATCTTGTCTTGAATTTAATCTCGAGGATAGAGAGATTCGCCGTAAATATTCCAGTAATTTGACCGTGCTGGTCCGCTGTTATTATGCTAAATATTTCATCGCAATATGAAAAAATTAAATCGCTTGTTCAAAATTGTGGTCATTTAAAAACGCTAAAGTAATTTTGAGATGAGCAGCGAGTCAGCGATGAGTCTGCTCGCCTTTGTCCTCTCGATCTTCGGAGTTTGTCTTTGTATTCGCTTTTTTTTTACTAATTGATGTAATTATATTCGATATTTATTACTATTTAGATAACATTTTGAGGAGACTTTAAATAGATATAGCTAGCTATATAGAGATGTGGAAAAAATTAGATCTTCTTTTTGAGGCTAGATACCTTTCCTTTGCAGAAGGAAGTTTTGTTCATAGGAAACATGATTAAATTTTGAAGAAAAAATAACTGTATGTTTGGATTGTCGGAAAAAACTATAGTATGCTCAAAAAAGACAAGATTTACCGACTCTATTTCCCATCCGAAACATTTACTCCTAGGTAACTAATCAAACAAAAACTGTACGTTTTTGAATAAAGTTAAAATGCTTGTTATATTCATATTTATTTTAATGCAAATTGCACCCGTGAAAAGCTATGGGTATCGCTACTTAGGTATATTATGTGAGATAGTCTCAATTCGGTGCAACCGTCATTTTGAAACAAAATAAAATCAATAATGATTTAATCTTGCAAAACTACTGAACAGATTTTGACGTTGGTATGTAGGTGCTTTAGGTCCTGGAGAAAGACAAAGAATACTTAGTATCTTTTTTTATGTAACTGAATGGCGAGATGAGCTGGTCGTTTGCCTGATGGTAAGCAATACGCCAGCCCATAACAATAACAGCACCACCCAGAACTTTGTTTTGCAAAATCCTGCGCGGCACTGCACTGCGCTCGTCACCCTGAGACAATTAGCTGTTGAGTCTCATAATGCCCAGTTATTTCACTGGCTACAATGCCCTTCCAACCAGAACACAGTAATTGCGCACTACTGCTTGGTGGCTGAATAACTGGCAAAGCGGATATCTCTGAGAACCGCGGGTGAAACCACGGTGCTTCTCCTGTATTTACCTTTCTCAAGCTCCCGCCATTTTTGACTCAATCCCTCCAGAATATGTACTTTAAAAAGTCCTAAAAATAATGGTTTACGAGCTTTAACCTCCGCGGGGGAGTAAAAGTCGTGAAGGTCGCGGAGGTGTGCCCTTAATGGAGTTCCGCTGTAGCGGGGCCCTTAAGTGACAGGGCCCTAGCCTGACGTGGCCCTTGGAGAAGGGTATGTGACTTGCGCATAATTTTATATGGGTTTTGTGATGTTTGTTAATGTTTCTTGGAACTATAACTAAGTAAGCACTGTTAAGTTAAAGATGCTGTTTTGCCTAACTACAAAAAATCTAAAAGGAGGCAACTTTTTTGCGGTCACGCTAGCAAATATTCAATTATTTTTTAGTATTGTGTTCAATCATGACTTGATAGTATCTTCAACATTGATTTCCACGGAGTATATTAAGCCATTAGAACCTTTTTTATACTTGCATTGTATTCCGACATTGGTGTAAAAGGCCACTGGCCAGTGCTTCATCCCCTCCACCTCTTAAATAATTTAGATAAATCAAAATGGTGACAGCTAGTCGCCATATTGCTAAGATAGAAGTAGCTATGCGTGTCTACTATATCTTCAATTATATTGTCATCACAATCATCATCATCAGCCTATATCAGTCCACTGCTGGACAGAGCCCTCTCCTATATAGCACTCCA
This sequence comes from Petrophora chlorosata, assembly GCA_951640565.1. Taxonomy (NCBI): domain Eukaryota; kingdom Metazoa; phylum Arthropoda; class Insecta; order Lepidoptera; family Geometridae; genus Petrophora; species Petrophora chlorosata. Next base: position 15,915,790 of record OX621196.1, on the reverse strand, counting down.
CTGAGTTCAATCTTCCGCTTTTCTTCTCCAGTCCCTACCAGCAACCCTGCGTATATCGTCGCTCCATCTAGTTCTATCTAGTATCTAATCCACCCCAGTGGTTATAGGTTCTGCGTTTATTGGTAAATATGACTAGCCTATGCCACTTCAGCTTGCTATTATATTGTCACTGACCCTCAAAAATAGCTGAGGTAACATAAACAAATTTTCATGAAAAATTTACAATTTCATAAACATTTAAGACGAATTTACCTTCCAGTCTTTTGATAATATTTTAATGTTTAAAAACATCATGTTTCGCTTTTACATTCTAGCTAATAAAGTTATTTAAGTCAAGGCGCTTTTAATTAAAGAAAGTTAATTATAAACTCGACTCAACATTGTTTCCATTGAGAAATGTAAAGGTTTTTAAAATTTTCTTCTACAGAAATCTTTTAGGTGCTCGGTACACGACGGGTCGAGGTGATTCATTCAGGGGCATTCAATGGGAAACAGCTACAAACTAAATATTATAAAACTCCATTTAAAAAGAGGCTTCCGTTATAACGGCAAAATTAAACTGAAGGGAACTGAAGAAAGAAGGAAAAGACATTTTATTCATATAATTTTATTACACGCACAACTTTTTGTACTATAAGTACCTATATGTAGGTAGACACCTACTCGTACACAAACAAGTATACGTTTTATCAAACAAAAAAACCGAATTCAATATATCTTCGAAGTCCAAGGTCAAATATCGATGAAATTTATATGGGACCACTTCGTAGCTATACTGAACCTAACGCAAGGAATTTTCCAAATCGGTTCATGAATGACGTGGTTCTGAGATAACAAACATAAAAAAATAACAATCGAATGGAGAACCTTTTCCTTTAAAGCTTTCCTTTTTCGTTAAAAGCCGTCGACTCCTTTCGATACTGTCCATCCAAAGGTTGTCTGGAAGAGATCGCTTTAAGCGATAAGACCACCCATTGTACTACCATTGTAAGGTATTTTGTGTTACTATTATTTATGTTGTGTTGTAACTGGTATGCAATAAAGAGTTTTGTAATTGTAATAACTTTATGTAGGTATTAGTAGATACAATAATTTTTCTTCTCTCGTGTAGGTGTGTGGCCAACCCTGGTGTCCCGCCCTACGGCCTCCGACATGGTCTAACGACTGTTGTGCTAAGACAATAACCGGGACCGACGGCCTAACGTGCCTCCTCCGACGCACGGTAGCGCAGTTGTGAACACCACACAAACGGTCACCTATCCCAGTGGCGACATTTACCCTTGTTAGATCTATGTTTGGCCACTATCTCGCCTGATGTGAAGCGATGATGTGGCCTAAGATGGAGCACATAGTCACACACACGATATCACGTCGATTCCTTCATCGATTATTAATGAAGGAATCGACGTGACCTCGAAGCAAGGAATCGCCAAGTTGTCATAGTGAATTAGGGCCCTGGTTGTCTTGTTAGGGCAACATCCATTATATTCGTTATAACATAACTCCGGCATCAGGGTTGACCACACACACATACCTACATGAGAAAGACAAAAGGACTAAAAATATATAAAAACTTGTTGAATTGGTTTCAGCGACAATCAGCCCAACATTACCTACATATAGTACCTACACTTCTCAGCTAAGAACTACTTGGGATCAGCATATTCGGCAGCTGAACTGCAAACACGACGCGAGCAACTTGGACGGCGTATAGAGCAGTTCGCCGTCCCACCTATGCAGCTAAAGTGGGCTCCATAAATTTCCAGGTGTAAGTTTAAACGGGGAACAGGGAGATAGTGTGCGTGGAAGAACCCCGTGATTTATTATAATAAGCAATTTTGAACTTTATTGTTACGATATGTAAACCTTCATCCATTGCATAGTAGATTTTTAATTACAGAACATCATCAGACAAACGGCCGGTTTCTGAATTGAGAATTCGAAGTTGAGTTTTTCTTAAAGGCTGCTTAACTACTACTTAAGGCATTTTCTGTTTCTGATTAGATGTTAACTATAGTTTGAGCATTTGAGGTTGAGATTTGCTCAAATTTGACAGTTCGGATCTTAAGTTCATGCTCATCTTATGATCAGCGCCATAATTGCGTTTCAGAACTCGTTGACAGTGCTCAAACTAGTCTCAAAGCATAATTGAGTAACATACATTTAAGTAAAGGCGTTCGGCTACTCAAACCTTACTGAACCTTGTGATTTGTTTATTTTATTAAAAATACACAAACTTTTTGTGCATAACCTACTAGCTTTTGTGTCCGCGGTCTTCGGGTTTATTGTTTTGTACAATGTCTAGTGACAACAATACCCATGGTCTTAGGTATCTCATGACACTATTTCTAAATCCTGCCACTCCAGCACAAGAAGCCTATAATATTAGAGCCCAGATATCAACCAGAAACACTGTAGAGAGATGTTTTGGAGTTCTCCGGAGATTAGCAGCTAAAATTAGACAGGGTGTGAAAGGTGATGCGTGGTACAACATAATATGGCCCTTGATTTTGATGATCATATTGCTAAAACGTTGTACTTATTGAAGTACCTAAATGAAGTTCAACCTTTACCCCAGGCCCAAAATACTGTGAGATCAGCACTAGTATATAGAAAGTTATATCGCAAATCATTAGCAAGTACTCCCTATGTATTTCCTGTGTTATTTAATGGGAGTATGTAGGTACTACGTAAATAAATCGTTTTATAATAGTAATGAGTATGTTGTTTTATTTCAATAATTAGGTTAAACAGGTAGGTATTAAGGTTAGGTAGGTATATCTGCATCTCTTGACCCAGTTGCGCCTTAGTATTGCTTTCTTATAGCCATTTGGACTTTTTTTTTCTTTTGTAGGTAGAATGCTCCCGTCATATTGCAGTCTACCACACCTTTGAATCTGTAGGCAAAACAATATATTTCATAAGTTATTATTATTAGGAGCCTGTTTTGTCCCACTGCAGGGCAAAGGCCTCCCTACCCTCCCTCCATTTATCTCTATCCATTGCCACGATAGAACAATCTTTAAGGTGTGAGTCTAGCTCATCGCGCCATCTCCTTTTTGGTCTGCCGCGAAGTCGTTTGCAATCGTGTGGGGTCCACTGAGTAGTGGTTTTGGCCCAGAGATCATCCGACATGCGGCAGACATGTCCAGCCCAGTCCCATTATGGTGTTTCTTATACGGTCAGTTCGCTTTACGCCAAGAATACTGCGCTCCATAGCTCGCTGGCAGACCTCAAGGTCGGACCTCTGATGATTTGTCAAAGACCCAGTTTGCGCACCGTAAGTGAGGATGGGAAGAATGCACATGTCCATGAGTCTGTGCTTAAGGGACCTAGGGAGAATTCCCTTCATGAGGGAAATGTAAATTTCATAAGTAATTATTATAAAAATGCTAAAGGTCGAAGGATTAGGTGCATACTTACTTTGTTACGATACGATGGTTTCTTCCTCTTCGTTTGTGAAATTGGGAGAATATCCTGTCCTTTTAAATTTTTTGTAGCTGATTTTATTAATAAGAAATACTAATTAATAAAATACAAAACTTTACATAAAGAAAAATTCGAATCAAACTGAAATGACATTTTGACAACATACTTAAATGACGTTTTGACATATGATATGCGTTTCATTTTCTACTATCGCGTTAAAATAATGACAAAATCCTTCAATATCGGTGTTTATCGGTTTTTGTACGTGTAACAGAACGCAAAACATTGTTTGACATCTTTAAAAATGAATTGAGATATACTTAACTAAGTGGGGTTTGAGAAAATCTAATTCCATCAAGTGAAACGTATAAAACTTAACTCTCTCTCAACTATTTGAGCAAAACTTAGCAGAGTTTTTCTAGAATGCTCAATTCGGAAACCGGCCCAAAAGTCTTCAGTTAAAACTTTTTCTCCTGGAAAACTATAGGTACATTTCGGAGAGTGAGCGTCGGAATTGTGGTTTAAGACCTTTATTCTCATAAGAATATACAATATTCACTTAGAATGAGAACACTTAATTAACATGCAAATTTTTGTCCGATTAACAATTATTATAGTGTGTAGTAAAATTTATTTTTCTTTTTATCGGGTCTTAATTTTGAAAGTAAAACTATCCAACTACATAATACAAAACTGTTCTCAAGTACCTGCATTATGACAACTAATTATTGAACTATTATGAATTGCACCAACTAATTCCCCCGTCCTCGTTTCATCATCGGACTACAAGATGTACGGCAACACGCCACCAATTCATGATGGACATTCCTCCTGCGCGCACTAAGCACTTTGCTTCCACTTTTATTATGCGCACTGCTAAAGAGTGGAACTCCCTGCTAGAGACAGATTTTTCCGATAGCTACAATCTAGGAATCTCCAAGTCTCAAGTAAACAGGCACTATCTTGGCAAGCGTTCTAGATCGTCGACCGCATCGCCGCTTACATCAGGTGACATAGTGGCCAAGCGCAAGCCTATTCTATCTATTAAAAATAAACCGCGGGTGAAACCGCGAGGAGAAAACAGAAAAATGAAATTGCTAATGCATAATTCAAACCTGCGTCTTCAGAATACCTTCCCTACTCATCAATTGGCCAAGGAAACATGCTTCCATACGTCAATTGAAGCTTAACCTATCAAGTGATTCACCACATAGTACATAGTATAGTAACATAGTAATTAAATGTAACTGCCGGTCTAATGAGATGCCTCATTAACCTGTAGCTTCAGTCTACTGCCAATGCTCTCCACTAATGATCGGAAAAAATGTAAGCACGCCTAATGGCTTCCAGAAACTTCGAGAGGTTTATTGTCCATAGTCACTTACTACAGATAGTTTTTTAACTAGGTATGGATAGTAAAACTAGTAACCTGATTTTGAGTAGACAAATCTTGGCCCATAACTAGGATTATCTGTATTTAGGTAACCATGATCTACGAAGACCGAAGTCCCACATGTTAGTTATATGAATTAATTCCCGTTAATTTGCTAGTTTCTTATGTTAAAATTGTTAAATTAGTTATTAAATCTATTTTTAAACAAGAACGTAAATGACTCGGACGTTTACTGAAATAGATAAAATTAAAAGGCAGGTTTGTTCGCTCCCCGTCGGTTGCCAGCAGCGGAACAAAAAATGTCTTCTCTGTATGTGTTATTCTGATTGAATTTGTCATTTATTATTTGAAGTGCTTTAAATATGTACCTAATGTGTAATCTATTCTTCAAGTATTTTATGTTTAAACCAAGATCCGGATAACTTTTGAAAGCGATTAGAGTAGCAACATAGTTCTTCCCTGCGCCGCCCCTTCTGCGATAGCCAATGAGAAGTTTCCGAAATCACGTAAGGTTCCGAAATCATGGACAGGCCAATCAGCAAAAGCAATATTCACGCCATGTCCTTTAACCCACCATCGACTACTCCACGCCACCACGTAGTAGGTATTTGGATTCTCTTTGCTTCCGGTAACGAACCCTCCGCCACTTGCTCACAAGCACCGACCGCGGCCATCGTTCCTATACCTACTTATATTGTTCAATTTTGTAATTTATAATACGATTACCTAAGCAGATTTAAAGCATTAAAACCCAAATGCTAAATTTAAAAGCTAAGTTTTGTTTGTCGAACAACACTGTTCAATTACCTATAGATAGATAGATAGATAGATATAAAATTTACCTGTCTCTTCAACACTTCAATTGTAAGACACTTATTTCTCTAAAAATAGGTTGGTACTATGCCCAAACATCCTTCTTTAGACATTAGGTACTACGCAAACTATGTACTTCACAAAATAAACTAGGCACGTTACTATAAACAGGTGCCCAACGTTACTATACGTTTCTCCAAATTCGTTTATCATTTACGTCTCACATTCAAATACCACTTCGAAGCCTCATCCAGAATCGCAGCATCTCTCCACCAACTTTTCCCAGAAGACATATATTTCTCTATACAGTTGTCAGGGCATCTAATAAAGTGGTCACAGTCGAAGCAAGATTAACAGCGTCTCTTTATTATTGTTTGCGTTGCGTTGCATATTGGCGGGGTAATGTTTCTCTGGAGACTGGCAAATATACAGTACTTATATATCTACACAGAGTATGTATATGTTTTTGTGGATGTGATTGGGTTTGAGGGTTGGGATCGGTATTATATAATTGTTAGTTGAGTTTGTGTCTCATTGCAAGGCTGGAGTTATTTATTCCTATTCTCTTTAGTGCTATTTGACAGCTTCTGTGGAATAGTGATTAGCCGAGCGAGCTTTCAAGTTATCCCATATATATTGGGTTCGATTCCCGCTACGGGACAAATGTTTGTGCACAGATAAGAGCGCGAATAGTTCTGTTTTATGTCTGGGTGTCGTGGGACCATCATATTCTTAGTTCCTGGTTTCCTAAACAGGTAATTTTAGTTGGGGGCCAGGCGGGATTAAAAATTATGACGACAGCCACGGTCATTAAAGTAAGAATTGTATCTACCTACTCGTAGATAGTACCTGTCTTAAACAAAAGTAATTCCTTAACATAATATGTTTAAAAAAGTTAAAGACGCGTGATGAAAACCGACGGTACTGACCCACCGCTAAGGCAACCGTACACCAAAAGCGCGCGCATCTCGAATAAAATTGCCGACACACTGAGCTACAAGAAACTGAAAAACAAGGCCCAAGTTCCATCTGTTCTCAGAAAACCCGCATCAATTTGAAAATGGAACACCTCATCTCAACTATCACATCGAATTAAACAACAAAGGGTCGCGCCGTTAGACGATCAAACGAAATTGTCAATTCATTTTGAGAAGACAAAATTCCATTTCCGTCTTGCGTGGACGTAGCCAGGATTTAAAGGGTCAAGGTTACAAATATAAATTAAAAAGACCCATGACTTTAAAAGCTGGACAGAAAATCATTAAATAGAACAATCTGGATATACCTAAATAATTAAATAACTCTTTCTAGGTTTTTTTGTAATAATTCTAAGCGCGTTTCTCTCTACGCATACTAAACACTAAGGGCCCAATTAGATCATAATCAGTGTAAAGCTAATTATTAGCTCGTGTGTGTGTGTGTGAGGGAGGGTGTGTGTGTGTGAGAGAGAGGGTGTGTATGTGTGTGTGTAAGGGTGTGTGTGTGCGTGCATGATAACATCTACAAAAATATTAAAATAAAATTATGTACCTTTAATAATTCGACACACAATGGGTACCATGGCAAACCGCCGCCAGCGAGGCCAACCCAGATACAGATAGTGAGAGTCTGATGTCTTAGATGCGGGCTGGATGATCATCCTGGAGAAACGATATGGCATGAGGTGGCGCAGGAATGAGACACTTTGGCTGAATTTGAGAATCTGGCTATTCTTGTCAATGACTTTACCGACTACCATGACTATTTTTAAGGCGCATCAATTTCACGGGGGTTGTATCCCCCAACCGGCCCACCCTTGACCCGCCCCTGTCGTTCTGTATAGAACCATCGGGGCCTATTACATTCAATGCCTTTTCGAGTTATTCTCGAATATTACAAGAGGAGAACGACAAAGACGTATGCAAATATTTCGTTTTCTGTTGTTTGGTGCTTTTATGTGCGCTTGTTCGAGAAAATGGAGTACCTATTCCGATGGTTTCCGGTATTTTTTCTTATTTATTGGCATATTATCTGAAGCCATTACTGTAACACGTCCAGAGACTGCGTGTGCTTTTAAGCTTAAGAAAAAAATGTATTGGATACTGAACTTGAATCCACGGCATTTAGGATTTTTGTCTGTTTGTTTGTTTCTTTGTTTGTATGTTTGTTACCTATAGACTCGGAAACTGCTGAACGGATTTTAATGTGGTTTCATGGGTTTGATAGCATTAGTCTTAACTTAGATTACAGTTACATAAAAATCGGTTGGGTGACTACGAAGATACAGCCTGACCTCTCCCTAGTACGCGCTCTCATGTACTGGGGAGTTCTTGCTAAGATGGACTTTGAAAAATACTTTTCACGCAGACGAAGTCGCGGGAAAAAGCTAATACTAGAATAAAATTATGCAAGTTTTCTATAAGATTTGAGTCTGTATTATGACAAAAAAATAGTACGAATGTTAATATGTATTACGTAGATAGATGATCATAGTTATTCTAATTACAGTACATAGTAATTAAGTGATGTTTTATTTTGCTGGTTTTATTATGTTAGAGTTTGGGCCCTACCCTTGAATTTAAGGCAATACAGATAGGTGTTTCTTGGAATGCTTGCCTGTTTTTTATAATATTCCCCAACAACAACAACTAGGCAAAAGCGTGCATTCCACAAATTTCCTAATTCAGCCTATCCAGCTTTCTAGATCTTTTTACAAGATTAAATAAAAAAATAAAAGAATTCTTACAACAAACAAAAGTAAAAGTACCCTAATCTGTACAGACAAAATTAGGGCGCGCAAGACGTGTTACACTTTATAAAACAATTTCTTGCGTTTATTTCTGTACAATGCGAACGCGGCCTTATGTGGGGCCGCGTGGGACAACTTTGTTTAAATTAAATGAAAAGGGAGCAAATGAAAGAATTTATCATTTGGCACGTGCGAGTAATATTGTGCTTCACGATAGAGATTACTTAATGTTTTGGCCGGATATTCGGTAAAACAGATTTTGGGTATCCCGACAAAATTATCATATTTTTTTCATTATTTATAATATAGAACACTTTTAATTTTGTAAGGTAAGTATGTTCATACAATTATTTACAAATAATATTAAATAGTAATATTATTTATTTAATTATTAAAAATAAAGTTAATAATATTATTAATTTAATCACTTCTTTTCCAAAGATATATATTTTATTAATTTTCCAAAGAATGTATATTAAAAGTATGTTAATATTAATTATATTATTACTAGCGTCGTATTTTTTAGTTGTTGTAGTTGGTAGCAGCGACTTCATACGCTTGAAATTAACGAAACGATTTTTTAAGGAACTTTTACATTTTCCGAGATGAAAAATACCAACTACTAATCTGGAAAGATAACATATTTTAACTCTGTACCAAATGTTACGTGCACCTGTTCTCTATTCATAGATAAGCGTAGATAGATAGATCCTGCAAGATATGGAATAGGCTACCGCCCGAGGTTTTCCCGCAGAGCTAACAAGAACATGAGATACTTTATAAGAAGGGTGAAAAGGGTCCTTAAAAGTAGGCAACGCAGTAATGCCCCGAGTGTTGCAGGTGTCCATAGGTGACGGTAACCGCCTACCATCCAGGCGGGCCGTCTGCTTGTTTGCCTATTAGTCATATAAAAAAAGCATGTAGGAATAATAATGAAACTGGGCATAAGTATATCTTAATAAAGTTTTTTTTTTACGCCTAACGATAACAAACATAGATCCTGGCCCCTAACTAGGATTCCCTGTATCTGAGGGACCAGGAAGTATGAGGACCATGGTCTCACAAGACTCAGATACAAAACAAACTTACGCTTATTTTATTTTTCTGTGCATAAACATTTGTCCCGTCGCGGAAATCGAACCCGCAACTTCAATGATGTATGTGATTTGCCCAACCACTACATCACAGAGGCTGTCAAAATTAACTTTTAGTATTTTGTTTTGGTTTCAATTGTAAATCATTATGTAGTTATGTACCTATACCACAGAATACTAAGGGACAGAAGTACACTCCGCAAATAAATTTAAACAAATAGCGACTCTTGCTATGACGCAATAAAATTCAATTCGGCTCGCGTAGCGCTGCGTACCTACCAGTCATATTAACCGATAGAGCGCCTCTCTTTCTATCGCATAGCTCTTATCTCTTCTGACGCGGCACGTGTAACGACGCGCGACCCGCTGACGGTGTCCTATGTACTTGTAGCTTCGGACCTACAGTTCGGAGTGCGCTAGGCCTGCCTATACTTATGAAGCATAACAATAATGGCCGGATAGAGCCAATTAAACCGAACTTGCCGAATATAAACCACATCTCTAGAACACGTTTAATTTGTGTTTCGAACATCTTGGTTCTCGCTCCTCTCCGTTTACACTTCACACGTCAAATATTGGTATTTCTCGTTACAAGTAGCGAGTGAGATTAAAAATGAGATATTGGGGAAATGTACAGAAAATTAGCTACGATTTTTTGTTTACTTCTACTTTGTAAACATTTGGCAATTTCCCGTGTTAAAATTAGACTTGCAGATTCGTTGATTTGTCAGTCTCAGAAATGTTATTGATTTACCAATTATTGTTTTTTTTTGTTATTATTTTTTTTATTGTCTTTTTTTTATTTTCGAGCGGTGCGTACAGGAGCCCGCAGTGCGAGGCGTGACGCGTTCGCGAGCGTACCGCACTCACCTTGAAAAAGACCACCGGATGTGGTTGAAACTATAGTTGGATTACTCCAATTTAAACGTGAGTGTCACCCGTAAATTATTATTAATAATGTGTCCCAACCACGTTAATTTTCATAGTGAAATTGATTTACCATTTTTTCAAAAGTTTATTTGGGCTGACAAAATAATTGTTTGCAAAAAAAAAACAGTTAATTATTTAATATACCGATAGCAGCAAAATCGAATTCCATTAAAAGATTTTAGTACAAATTATACAGTTTGCGCAGAAAAATCGATTTTTTAAAGGTTTAAAAATCTTCTAACAACAAATTATTTTATAATAGGATATCAGTAGCAGCAACATCGAATTCCATGAAAAAATGTTTGTACAAATTATCGATTTTAGGCAGAAAAATCGATTTTTTTAAAGGTTAAAAAGTCTTCTTACTACAAATTATTCTATCTCTAACGGTTACGATATTTGACATAATCTTCGGCTGGATATTTTATCTGAGGCCAGATCCCTGTTCACCGTTTATTTATAATATCAGCCTATTGCTATCAACTTATTTTTTTGTAATTTCAGAGACACAAAACACTGCTTCACCTTAAATAAAAACCTCCACGTCCAAGTCACGATTTATCAGGCAATCGATAAACCACAAAATAAAGAACCTCTTGATACCGTGTTGTTAATAGCGGCTCTCAGCGCAGACATTGACAAAACTGCAGCTGGATTAGCGAAGTCGCTTGAGAAATGTATTGGAAATGCAGTTCTTTGACTGTTCAGAACCTATGAGAAATTGAAAAGTTTTGGACGTTTGATCGAAAATTTCTTAAAAAGGATTTTAAGCATACCTATAGCACATATTTAAACGCACTCGTGTGGAGCCAGAGCAAATCGTTTGTAGTTTGTATTTATAATTATAATTAGAAAAAAAATCAAAGAACGACTTCAAGACTATACCTATATTTTTAGTTTTTGTTGATTATTTCAAAAACGGCTGAATCAATTTCGATCAAATGAATATGATACCGCCTCTGAAGTTATGACCTACCAAACAAAAAATAATCTCATAATAATAATTGGAGGAGTAATCGCGTAACAAACATTAAAAAAAACAATAGAATTGAGAACCTCCTCCCTTTCAAGTCGGTTAAAAAGATACGGCAGGCTTCTAAAATACTAAAATAGCTACTTATATAACTTTATCCTTAAAATCCCGTTATTTTCAGCGTCATAAACTGCAAAGTAGCAGTTGTTTAATGCTCCTCCAACTGAAATTAACGAAACTTGCGAAGGACGCTAATTTCATTAAAACTACGCAGCGCTGCAGATACTTCTGTTGAGAATAACTCTTACTGTCTTTAGAGTACCGTGGAGAACAACGTTACAATACGTGGATATACATATCTAATATACATTTTTTTAATAATGAAATGGGCATAGGTACGTTTGACAACAACTCACCTGATGGTAAACGTAGTTGCGGTCTAAGGTGGATCACATTTGCAATTTATATTACAGTGTTTGGCAAAATTTGGGTTCTTCAGGGTTTTTTTTGTTTGGACCTTTTCCTTTGCAGGAAGTTTTGTTCTTAGAAAACATCGAGTGAATTTCGGACAAATTAAAAAATGCATTTAGTGATATTTGAAAAATATTACAGTTAGGCTGAAAAGTATAATATCTCAATCAATCAATTTTTAGAAATTATTTTCAGCTCTTTTTATCGACATCGAAAGGAGGAAGTTCTCAATGGGTACGAAGACTGCAACTTTATCTTGCTAGGGGAGCTGGTGCTCGTAAATATTAGTTGTTATTTTCGTCTTACAAAACAAGGATTAACAAGATATTGCTGGATATACATAAAAGCTAGGTAGCCAATAAACGAGAAAAGACTATTTTGTCAAAACATAGAACACAAGTCACTGGTTAAAGTTAGGTGAAGTACCAACTTTCATCATCATCATCAGCCCATCACGTTCCCACTGCTGGGACACGGGCCTTCTCTTAGAGAAAGAATGGGCCATAGTCCACCACGCTGGCCCAGTGCGGATTGGTGGATGTCACATGTCCTTGACTTTTTGTGAAAAATTCTTGGACACGCCGGTTTCCTCACGATGTTTTCCTTTACCGTTTTTAAACCGAGTGTTAAATCCGCACATAACTTAAGAGAGTCAGTGGTGCGGGGCCAGCGGGATTCAAACTCGGTTCAAACAGGATTCAAACAATGTCGGATCAAAAGTCGCACGTGCTCCCACTGAGCCACACTCGCTCTGCACCAGCTTTATCAATACATATTGCTGGCCATAAGTGATTGTGATACGTATAGGTTTATTTTACTTGTTCTATTATAGTTCAAAATATATAATTGTGATGATATAATGCTTTAGATATGTTTAAAACATTCAAAATATCAACCTTTCCAGCTATTCTTTCGTCTTGATTTTTGAGCTTGCACTTCATTGTCTTATATTTGATTCGCTGATTTTGATCAAATGACTATATTAAACCAATTTTTATCAAAAAAAAATTCATAACTTTTTTTGCAACTTTACAATTGTGATTTGCTTGTTTACTGTATGCGCTGGTGGCGAAATCTCTGATAAGAATTTCCTCTTCTTCCCTATTCGTTCATTTTTTCATTTTATGTTTGTGACCTCAGAACTCCGTCATATATAAACCGATTTGGAAAATTCTTTTTGCGTTGGATTCAGTATAATTTCAAAGTTGCCCCGTACTTTCATCGACGTTTGACCTTGGACTTCGAAGATACATCAGAATTGAAGTCAGTTTTTTAGTAATAAAATGTATGCTATGGTTCCTTCTCTACGGAACCATCGAACGATTCAAAAATAAACTGTTCCAAAGTATACGCTTTGTCAACGCTAACAGTCAAAAACAAAAGTTGAGACTGAGAGTATAAGCTTCACGTAAAAGTATTTTGTTCCATATTTATTTACTAACTTTTCTAATGAGAAACTGTCTGTCCTTTAATGTACAGACGGTCTCTTTTATTATTAATGTACTGGTATTATTACAAAATGTATATTTATATTTCCGCCCTGTCTCAAATTACAAGGTATTTATTTAATGACTATCTATATGTATAGGTATTACGTGAGTAGGTACCTATGTATTATATTTGTAGGAAGTAATCACTGTAAGTGCTATTCGGGTATTTGTCTGTGGAATTCAAATTTTCTATTCAAGGTACGTGTCCAAATCCCTATTCCAATCACGATCGCTAATAATGATCGATATTGCAGTTTGAAAGATGCTAACACCTTCCAAATTTAAAATTTAAAGCAATCGGGATCGGTGTTCGAATTACATGATTCCCCTGCTGGTTCGAGGACAGACCCTTGTATAGGCAAAAAGAAGGTAAAATAGTAAAAGTATTTTCAGTTAGGTCAGCACGTATATAAGTTCAATCATGCTGTGTTTCACATGGGCGGACGGCAAGAGAGTTTAAATTACCTCCCTCACGACTCACGGGATTACCCAGTGCCCTACTACAGGTTTAAGAGTAAAAAGTACAGTCCTAAACCTGTCAGTAAAATGTGCGAAACCTGGTCGGAGTAATTTAACCGTTTACAGTGAGTCTTAGCCGTTTTATATCAAATATTACTGCGAAATTACTGGGCATTATGAGACTCAACAGCTAATTATCTCAGGGTGACGAGTGAATTACAGCACCGCGCAGGATTTTGCAAAACAAAGTTCTGGGTGGTGCTGTTATCGTTATGGACTGGCGTATTGCTTACAATCAGGCAAACGACGAGCACGTCTCGTCATTCAGTAACATAAAAAAATACATAGTTATTTTTTTAAATTATTAAGTGATATGACGAGCATCGTTCGCCTGCTGGTAAGCAACACGCCTGCCCATAACAGTTGCAACACCACCGTATAATACAAAACCCTCCGCGGACCTGTACTGCGCTTGTATTTCGCTGGCTACATTGCTCTTCTCATTCTAAGAATAAAAGCATCACTGTGTTCCGGTTTGAAGAGCAATCATCATCATCAGCCCATTACGTTCCCACTGCTGGGACTCGGGCCTTCACTTGTAAAGAGAGTATGGACCATAATTCACCATGCTAGTGCGGGTTGGTGGATGTCACATGACCTTGAATTATTGTGATTAATTCTTGGACATGACGATTTCCTCATGATGTTTTCCTTCACCATTCTGAGAACGAGCGTTAAAGGCGCACATAACTGAAGAAAGTCATTGATGCGGAGCCGCTGGCCCCGCATCAGGATTCAAACTCTGGTGCGTACGGTCGTAAGTCGCACGAGCTCCTTATAAGCCACACTCGCACTTCATTATTAAAAAACTAGCTAACCCGGTGAACTTCATACCGCCTTTTTTTAAATATTTGCTATTATTTTTTTATTTTTTCATACAAACCTCCTGACAATAACGAACACATATAAGAAAAAATTTTCCAATTTGGTGCAGTCTTTTGGAAGTTATGCGCGTACAAACATTTCGGTGATTCATTTTTATTTATATAAAATAGAAAAATCGTAAATCGACTTCCAACAGTAGGAAACCACACTACTAAGTTAAAATAACTCTAGAAAGCTGTGAGAATTTTAACTCACCGTTCTCTGGCTATGATCGTAAAGCATTTTCACGGTACTGCGCACCGGTGCAATCCGGATCAAACTGCCGGTAGCCGGTTAAAAGCGGTTTCGCTGCTCAACGGTAACCGGTATTACTGTTAATGTTTTTAACGCTGCTTCCTTAGAAACTGTATAATACGTTATTTGTATATTTATTTTTATGAAAAACTGAGATCAACGTAGACAAGTTTTTGCTAAAAATTTAAAGTCATTTCACTTTTATTTAAATAATGTTATACATCATCATCATCAGCCTACATCAGTCCACTGCTAGACCTAGGCCTCTTCCTCATCACGCCAGTAAGCCCGATTCCTTCTATCACTATCATCTATATCGTTATACTTACGTAGTAAAATTATTATAGTTGTTTGTTAACAATATGCAAGTAGAAAGTTCAAAGTTCTTTATTCAGTTTTGGCATCGCAGACGCACTTATAAACGTCAATTATTACAATGACTCTACCATCGTATCTGAAAAAGAACCACTACTTTGACAGCCTCTGTGGTGTAGTGGTTGGGTAGGTTGGCTCAAATCTCATACACCAATAAGGTTGTGGGTTCGATTCCTGTGAAGGGACAAATGTTTGTGCACAGAAAAAAATGCGCAAGCATTTGTTTCGTGTCTGAGTGCTGTGGGACCATGGTCCTCATAGTTCCTGGTTCCCTAGATACAGGGAATCCTAGTTAGGGGTCAGGATCTATGTATTTGGTCGTTGGGCGTTATTTATATTTATTAATTTACTACTCAGAGCTACTCAGAAACTTACATTTATTGAAAAAATTAAGGCACTCTCCTATAAAAAGCCCAATTTAGACGATGCAAGTTTATTACCTGTTAATTACTATTTTGGTAAGGTAAAAATGAAATGAAAGCTCGTAACGTAACTCACGTAACAGATAATAATAACAGATCTTCTAGTTAAAGCACCGTTGGCAGCGGTCACAACTTGGATGGGTGACCGTTTATGTCGTATGTACATCTGAGCGCCGTGATACGAAGAGCACGTTAAGCCGTCGGTCCCAGTTGTAGTCTTAGGGCAACAGTCGTTAGACCATGTTGAAGGCCTTTGGGCGGTCTAAAAACACCGGCATCAGGGTTGGCCCCACACCCACACGACAGAAGATCTACATGAGTCTAAATTTGGATTAATAACCGTCTACACTCATGGGTATTAGTTGAACCACTCGGCCGATGTTCGAGCGATACAGATGCTCATCTTTACTGAGTAGATACGCGCAGTCGCGGCAAGCGCTTGGCGCGAACAAATCTAATAATATCTATATCCAATAATATCTATCTTAACTGGTAGGTGTCTCGTATGCGAGAGGCCGTCTGGGTGGGTACCACCGCTTTGCCAGTTATTCAGCCGCCAAGCACATATAGAGCGCGAGCATTACTGTGTTCCCGTTTGAAGGGCATTGTAGCCAGCGACATTACTGGGAATTATGAGACTCAACAGCTAATTGTCTCAGGGTGACGAGCGCAGTGCAGTGCCGCGCAGGATTTTGCAAAACAAAGTTCTGGGTGGTGCTGTTATTGTTATGGGCTGGCGTATTGCTTACCATCAGGCAAACGTCCAGATTGTCCCGTCACTCAGTTACATTAAAAAAAAAACTTCTATTTTAGATTTGAACCCAATTTATCCGCACGCCTTGGGGTTTTGCTGAAAACCCAGGGTCGGATGTCAAATAACGACACTTGACATTTGTGCTGAGCCAAAATCCCATTTGGCACTACATAGCACCTTCGTTCTCATTATAAGTTTGAACTGTTGTCTCAGTATATTAATTTTAATTTATTATCTGTTTTCTTTATTTTGTTTTTTTTTTGATTTTGTTGTTGTCAAAAAATTATTTTTTCTTTTTTTCAATTCGTTCATCATCATCATCAGCCCATCACGTTCCCACTATTGGGACACGGGCCTTCTCTCATAGAGAGAATATGGGCCATAATCCACCACGCTGGCCCTGTGCTTATTGGGGAAGTCACGTGTCCTTGAATTTTTGTGATTAATTCTTGGACATGCCGGTTTCCTCGCGATGTTTATGTTGTTGTTCAATTCGTTATTATGAATAATACTCACGTTAGTTTTAATAATAATATAAACGGGTCTTTAAAATTCAAAATGTTATGTTTTAACAAAGCTCCTATCTCAACAGCTTTTCACAAAAGATATGTTATTATATGTGTAGGTAGCTAGTTATCTACTTAAACCCAAATCTGTCGTAAAGATGGTAGAGCACGATATGTCTATACCTTTTTCAACGTCCTAAATGCTCAACAGACTAATCTCCCTTTTGAAATCAAAACGTATGCAGGGTGTTTTTGAAAGGAGGTATGAATCTGACAATTTGTACTAAAGTGTCCTGAAAAGGTTTTATCACGTTGGACTTTTTGGCGGGAAGTGAAGTAAATGGTCGCTGTAAAAGATAATAAATAATAAGAATGGTTGTTTTATCTGATAAGAAAAATAATAATAAGAAATCTTATTGACTATTGTAGATGTAAATAAAATAGTTGTAATTTGTATTTGAATAAATAAATAAAAAAATATAAATTAATAAGTCGATTATAAAGTTTATGCATTTATTAGCTTCCAAACAGCGTGATTTATTTATCAACAAATATATTACTTATAAAAAGGAAATTTTATGTGTATACGGAAAATGTTTAAAACATTGTGCAAAACGAAGTACTCAGTAGTCTTCGCTCAAACTGAGTGAATCCGGATTGTTACTTCGTATTAAACCACTGCAAAAGAAAGGAGGAAGGAAGAAAATAAGGACGATAGAAAGGAAAGAAATAAACAGGACAGAAGGATGAATGAAAAGAAAGAAGAATGAATGAAAAGAAAGGATGAATGAAAAGAAAATCGAATCGATTAATTTTCGATTGTGTAGAGCACCGTACACTAATTCGTAAACTCTACCACTATGGGGTTCGTGGAACTGCTCTGAATCTTGTTGAGTCCTACTTAACCGATAGACAGCAAAAAGTTGGGGTAAATGGCGTAACATCTTCCGGATCCGTAGTCAGAATGGGGGTACCGCAGGGATCAATATTGGGGCCGTTTTTATTCTTGGCATATATAAATGATTTACCCTTTGTAGTTAAAGACCTTGCAGATATTGTTCTATTCGCTGATGATACATCGATAATTTTTAAAGTAGATAGAAAGGACAGTGAATTGGCGCATGTAAACTACGTATTGGATGTTGTTTCGAAATGGTTCTCTGCGAATAATTTGTTACTAAACGCGAAAAAGACGAAATGTTTAAAGTTCTCTTTGCCTAATGTTAGACATGTAGAGCCAAACGTAATGCTCAATAGTAATAAACTCGATACAGACAAAGCGACGGTATTCCTAGGTATAGGCATAGACTCTAAGTTGCAGTGGGGTCCTCATATTGATGCTCTATCTGGAAAACTTAGTTCTGCTGCATATGCGGTTCGTAAAATTAGGCAATTAACGGATATAGCTACGGCTCGGTTAGTTTACTTTGCATACTTCCACAGCATAATGTCATATGGCATTTTGCTGTGGGGTTCTGCTGCGGATATAGATACTATTTTTATATTACAGAAGCGTGCGGTTCGCGCGATTTACGAGTTGGGTCCACGTGACTCGTTAAGGGATTTTTTTAAGCAAGTTAATATATTAACTTTACCTTCTTTATATATTTATGAAAATATAATGCATGTTCGCAAAAACTTCCAAAAATTCAAAGTAAATAGTGACCATCATAACATTAACACTAGAAATAAGGATAGGATTGTTGTACCTAGGTATAGACTGACTAAAACGAATAAGTCCTTTATGGGCAACTGCGTACGTTTTTATAATAAAATTCCAAAGTGTATAACGGAGCTCACAGAAAGTAAATTCAAATTACGCGTTAAGAATGTTCTAATGAGAAAAGCATACTACACTGTTCGTAATTACATAGAAGACAAAGATGCTTGGAACATTCCACTTCTGCAAAGTAACCAACTGGTACATAAGAAACAAAACATTGTAAAATCCCAAAAAATTGTAACAAAATCTCTAAAAAAAAATGCCCCTCAGTTTCTTGCCGTATCTTCTGAGTAGTGGTTCTTTTTCCGATACGGTGGTAGAGTCATTGTGATAATTTGACGTTCATAAGTGCGTCTGTGATGCCAAAATGATTAAAGAGATTTTGATTTTGATTTTTGAAAGAAGGGTTATTGAAAAGAAATAAGGTATAGAATGTAAATAAGGAAGAAAGGACATTTAAAATTTTCTGAGATACAGACCTAAAATAGCGAAAAAGCAAAAGCGCGAGAAACAACAGTCATTCAATTCTTCATAGTGTTGAAAACAGCAAATACTTGATAGCTTCCTTTGTAGAACTGAAATAAATAAAAAAAATTATATAAATTGATTAATATAGATCACAGCCTCTATCCACTAGCCG
The DNA here is from genome assembly GCA_951640565.1 of Petrophora chlorosata. Classification (NCBI taxonomy): domain Eukaryota; kingdom Metazoa; phylum Arthropoda; class Insecta; order Lepidoptera; family Geometridae; genus Petrophora; species Petrophora chlorosata. The sequence continues at coordinate 15,896,411 of OX621196.1, read as the reverse complement.
CCCTGCAGTTTTATCCGCGTAGACAATTTACATTCCAATATCTAAAGTAGATTGCCTACTTGCAAAAGTTAAACGTAGGTTCCGGAAAAAATAAAATCTGGTCAGCCGTTGATATGTAAGGGAACAAACACAAACTTTTGCATTTATAATATTTTCAATAATATGTTCTTAAGTTAATTGAAATAAAAAATGTTAACACTTATAATTATTATTTCAAACCAGCTCCACCCGCGGTATCACCCGCGAGAGAAAGCATTTCAGGCATCTTTTCCAATTTACTTCCATAAAATCCTAATTGATAGATAGATTTATAAACGTCATTCATGCTTATTAAAGAAGAAGAAGAAAGAAAGAAATTATTTATTGCTAAACTGTACACATACAGTTTAAATCAGAACACAATATATATATATAAGCACAAAAATACAAAAAACAGCAGCAATAGGGGTAAACTCAGCACTGAGCTGCGTAAGCCTAACAGCTCACGCAAGGCTGATTTTCAGCATACCCCTTTATTTGACAGTCGCCGATATTGAGTCATGCGGGTACCAATATAAATAAATTAATGATTAAGACTTTTGTGTCACTTGACCACAGAATAACTAATAGTTCAAGTCAAAAGATATTTAGTCATATACTCATAATAAAAGTTAATTAAAACACGTTAAAAACTGTAACGTAAGATATCTTGACTTTATAGAAAGGTAAGCATGTCTATATTTCTTTCCCATACTCAAATTGAAATCCGGACCCTGAAAAAAAAATGCGAATCCTGACTCTAACAGTGCTTTGGAAATACGCCCGTTAGAGAAGATAGCACCAAGTAACTCTACGAGATATTATCTCTTTTTCAATTGTTTTTTTTCTCTATATTATTTGGGGGCTTTTATACGTTAATTAGTACATATCAGCTTCATCATATTTTTAACTGTTTTAAAACATCAAATAAAAACTACGTAAGACTAGGCGGTATGGTCCTAGAGACGTTAGCCTGCCCAAACGGGCGAATTAAAAAAAACAAAAGTCTAAGAATTTTGGCGGGAAGTGAAAAGTGATACAGATCGATTTTGTTTTATTTTCCAAACAAGTGTTATTTCGAGTGATCATGTGTACTATCTGTGGAATATTAGCCATTATGTGTTCGTAAACATGCACGAGTGTAGGCAAATGAAACAAAATAGAGAAAACATTGCTTTTTATGTTCTCCTAAAAAGTCCATGGAAAGCTTGAATAAAGTTCCACCACTTTATTGAAGCACTAGTAGAGGGTCTAGCTTGTTGCTGTTGACCCTCATTCTCAACAAAAGTATAATAAATGGAATATTAATCTATCAAATAAAAACTATGTAAGACATGGCGGTATGGTCCTAGAGACTTTAGCCTGACATAAAGGGCGAGCTTAAAAATAAATTAAGACTTACATTGCTAAGAGTCAAAAGCGACAACTCCGTTCCCAACGAGGTGCGAATGCCACACTCCTTCATCGCGTAGCAAACAATGATAATATAGCTCTTTCTATCTTTTATCTTCATATTTATCCAGTCAAATTTGAGTAAGGCCGTATTCATTTCGGTAGCCTAGACACAAACATCTCAGGTTATTAAGATGGCAAACAGCGAAATTACTGGGCATATGAGACTTAATATCTAATGTCTCGTGGTGATGAGCGCGATATAGTGCTACGCAGTGATTTTTGTAGTATTAAAAGTTTTGGGTCACACTGCAATTGTTATGGGCAGACGGGCATTCGCTTACCATCATAAAAAAAAAAACAAGATGAGCGTAAGAATAGTATGGTTCAACCAATAAGGACTTTTTGCTGCCTTTAAACAGCTACAATGGCCAAATTTATATGAAAACCATTAACATCTTTTACTTTGTAAGAAAGTAAATGAGATGAATTATTAGGAACATCTCGATAACATAACTTTACAGTCGAGTAGAATCTATCTTAGTTTTTTGCAAATAATATCAAGTTTTTAATGAAAATGATGTCCATTAATTTAAAATCTAGTTCGACACCTTTATTATAGTGCTACAGGAACTGAATAAACACATCCAAAACTGGAACCAACCACAAGTTTTAGTATTAAAGTTTTCGTGGGTTTGATTAAGTAAATAATTGGAACGGCTAGAGCTCGCTTAGTTTGTTGAATTTGTCGATCTAGACACAGAATAATTAATAGACAAATAACTTAGGCTTAGAGCATGCGATGTTCTTCAATAAGGGTGAGTTTATATGGTAAGCGCCACGCCTGCCCATAACAATTGCAGTGCCACCCAGAACTTTGAATACCATTAAAAGCACTGCGTAGCCCTGGATCACCCCCAGGACATCAGATATTACGTCTCATATGCCCAGTAATTTCGCTGGCTATAAAGCCCTTCAAACCGGAACACAGTGATGCTTGCGCACTACTGCTTTGCTTCAGAATAACTGGAAAAACTGTGGTACCTACACAGATGGCCTCCCGCATACGAGAGACCTACCAAGAATTGCCATGCTTGGACTTACTTCTGTACGTATAGACTTACCTTAGACTTAATTCTTTCACCCTGCAAGTTGTAAGCGAGTACCTCGGCACAAGTCGGCAGCATGACCGTAGTGAGCTGCCAGTTGGGTTCCTGACAATAAATGTTTTCAAAGTTTCCAAATCAAAAGTTCTTTATTTAATTTGGGCATCACTGGCAAACTAAGAGTGATTAGGTAACAAACATCCATCCATCGTCACAAACTTTTTCATTTTTTATAGTAGTAGGAATCACAAGTTAAATACATATATAATAAGTAAATTCAGATACAAATTAGTTTATTGCGTATTGGGTAAATAGATCATCATCATCATCAGCCCATCACATTCCCACTGTTGGGACACGGGCCTTCACTCATAGAGAGAGTATGGGCCATAATCCACCACGCTGGCCCAGTGTGGGTTGTTGGATGTCACATGTCCTTAAATTTTTGTGATAAATTCTTGGATATGACGGTTTCCTCACGATGTTTTCCTTCACCGTTCTTAGAGCAAGTATCAAATGTGCGGATTTAAGAAAGTCAGTGGTGCGGTGCCAGCGGGATTCGTACTTGGGTGTGTCGGATGGAAAGTCGCATTCTCCCACTGCACACTCGCTCTGGGTAAATAGATGATGTTACATAATTATCAAGTTCAACCATATTCTACCAGGTGGCATGTAAATATTATAAAAGTTACGTCAAACAATTCTAATCATTATTCTAATTATAATACACATTAAATTAAAAATAATGATTATAGATTATTTATTTATTAATTATTATGTCAAACCATATTAAAATTCAAATAAAAATGTCACTAGATAATTAAATTATTCATTGGGAAACTATTCAATTTTATAAATCCAACTAGCTGACCCGACAGACGTCGTCCTGTCTTAACTATAAATCTAATGTGCCGCGCAACTTTCTTCATTTTTTAATTCATAAGAACCTTCTCCTGAAAATAACAAACACAACAAAAAAAGAATTACCGAAATCGGTCCAGCCGTTCACGCGTGATGCCGTGTCCAATGGAAATAGGGATTCATTTTTATATATAGAGATTTGTTTATAGTGCCATAGTATAGTAGGTTACAGGTATTATAGATTATTATGAGGTATCGATATTCAAAAATCAAAAGTACTTATTAATCACTACAATAATTTGCTTTAGATGGTATTTTTACGCCTACGGACTTTGAATGACGAACTTTGGTTGTTAGAAAAATAAAACTACTCGTGCGGAATAAAGGCGTGGGCCGTTGTTGGTATAACCAAAAAGTTTTAACACTAAACACTTAAAAGAATACTTTAAACATATTGGTAATGGGAGAAGATATAACAATGATTAATTTTAAAAGTACATAATCATTGGTGAATATTATGAACATTTTACTAATGAATTGTTCTGATATTAAATAAGTCAACAAGGGTCGTTTCGCATCTCAGAGCGAGTTAAAAATCCACCGCTCTCTGGGCAGAGCGTAGACAGTAAACGCACCCTAGAAGCCTATTTTTACTAAAATTCAAGTTCCGATCTAGAGTCGATCTCATAGTCCACTATTCCACTGCTGGACATACCTTTCCTGCCTTGCATCCATTGCCTTTCCCAATGCACGCCTATTGTGCCCGATCTTCGGCTCTCCTCGTGTAATTGCTTCCAGCTACATTGCGCAGGTCATCGCTCCATCTAGCCGGAGGGCGCCCTACACTACGTTTGCCTAATCGTGGTCTCAACTCTAGAACCCGTTTATATAGTACTTCACGTAAATTAAGTATGCTTGTAGGTTTATATAACTGTTGGTGTTAAAATTACCTCGGTTATTACTAACATAAACACGCAAGTAATCCCCATCGCGCTGGCTATTGGGACTAGTACCGGCCATTTGTATAACTCATTCAACGATTTTAAATATCTGAAAGCAAAAGCACTGTAATAAAATTGTTAGTGAAATAAATAAAAAACTTGCAAAAAGTCATATAATCACTGGGCATAAGTCATTACTGAGACTTATATCTGATGTCTCGGGGTGATGAGCGCAATGCAGTGCGACGCAGTGCTTTTTATGGTATTTAAAGTTCTGGGAGGCACTGCAATTGTTATGGGCAGGTGGCGCTTACCATCATAACGTAACGAGCTCGTCTCATCAGCTCCATTAAAATAAAATAGTAAAATGTACGTACTGCATCAGCTGAACGTGAATAAAGTAGAATTTTCCCAAAGCCTCGTTGAGACGATTTGCATATGAAATTTCTTTTTCCCCGCTTAATCTCTCCACTTGCAAAACCTTCACCGCGCAGTTACTGACCTCACAAAAGAAATCTGAGAGCAAAATGAACCACATGTCGACCACTAACAATCCGAATGTGACCATGAACAGATAAATCAAATGTAAGGCGAGTCCTGTCTCGTGGTACGGTGACGTCATCGGCATCAGTATCGATGTGGTCCGCGAAAGAGTCACTCTTGTACCACAAAAGTAATGCCACAAAGCGGAGACAAAGTAATGGAAAGTCGGCAGTATGACCATAATATACTGCGTCTTTACCATTTTACTTATGAAGTCAAGACGATGTTCGGCTCTTTCCGGCGAAATATTTTTGATAATATCAAAAAGCAAAGTTTTGGCAAAAACATAAACCTCACAAAAACTGGAACGGTAAGCCACAAAGAAAAATATTTTTATTGGATACCCGATCGTTACAAAAATTGTGATGATAGCTTCACAAATGAGTCCAATATCACTAGTATTGTTAATAAAGTCAACAGTTCCTACAATAACGTAAGTTAGTAGGATTGCAATGCAGATGTAGTTCAAGGCGTTATTTCGAAAAGACCAATCCGGGTCCAATATTTGTTGTCCGTAAATTCTTTGCGCCAATAAAACTGGTGAAAGAATCTGGTCTATTACATTTCTCACGCCAGATGTTTTCGTGTGCTTTTCAAGTGTTTCCGCGGATATTAACTTCATTATTGCAAACGTTTTAACGCTAGGAAGTGGGATAGTTTTATGACTGAAAATGTGGAAAAGGGGTAAAGTTGAGGAGAAAAGTTTTAACTTTTCTCGTAACTCAATCGTTTCATTGGTTTGACAAAAATCTGTTTCTTTTTAAGGTATTGAATGATGAGACAAGCTAGTCGTTAGCTTGATGGTAAGCGCCACGCCTGCCTATAAAAATTGCAGTGCCACCCAGAACTTTTAATACCATAAAAAGCACTGAGTAGCACTGGATTGTGCTCATCACCCCGAAACATCAGATTTTAAGTCTCATATGCCCAGTAATTTCGCTGTACCGGAACACAGTAATGCTACGCACTACTGCTTGTTTTTATTGTATTGTACATCATAGTTGATAGTACTTTTGTTTCCGATTGTACAACTGATAAAATGGCACGCCATTATCCAATCGCTCTAATTAATCTTCCGACACCGTAACGCACTGCTACTGTGCAATTTTGAATAACTACCCACGGGCTTGTGCAATTACTTTAACTGTCTCAGCAATTATTTTGTGGTAGAATTGTTAACCTTAATTCTATAGGAGTTAAATGCATTTTTGCATGTAATGAAATATCTCTATTAGGAATATGTGAGTTTTGTCTAACTGTCTGTGTTATCTTTTTATTTTGATACAGGTTGGTTATTTCAGAGAGCAACTGAGCATTTGCAGTATTGCAACTTTTATTAATTTTAATACCAGAAAGATACGTATGTTGGAAATAAATATGGGTTTGTATCATTGAGGAATGAGACCTCAATGGTTTGTATTCGAAGATCTGTCAAACTCTATCATTTATTACGATACCTTTCAATTTGACTTCTGAAGGATATTCACGAACTTCAGATCGATAGTTTATGATAATAAAACGGGACTTAATCGCGCTAAAACATTAATTTTATTTACCCTATTTTATTTCAGATCGATAAACTAGTGATTTCGGTTTGAATAGCATCCGCAACTCATTTTTTAGGGTTCCGTACCCAAAGGGTAAAATCGGAACCCTATTACTAAAACTTTGCCGAGAAGTAAACAAATTGTACTAGCGGAGACAAAATAGTTATTTGTTATACAAGAGTGCAAAGATTTTTCACCTCGTGCTCTTTTGATTCCCTCGCTAACGCTCAGGATTCTAATTTTTTTCTTTCTAATCTAATTTTAGAATCCTGCGCTTGCTCGGTCATCAAAATTGAGCACGCGGTTAAAAAGCAACTTTGCACTCTTGTATAACAAATAACTATTTTGTCTCCGCTGGTACAATTTGTTTATTTCTCGGCAAACATCTGAGGTCGAGCAAAGGGGTACGCTGAAAACCAACCCTGTGTGAACTCACTAGAGTTTACACAGAACGATTCTGAGCCTACCCCTTATTGCAAAACCATAATAGTATATAAATATTATAGTGATATTAAGTTATGTTAAGTTATTGGCAATAAAAAATCATTTTCTTTCATTATCTTTCTTTCTAAAAACTTAGACAATTTCATTTTAAAATCGAGATCATCGCCTGTAAGAAATTGCACTTAGCGATAGCTTAGAGGCCGCCCATTGTTCTACCACTGTTTTATGTAACTGTAAACTTTTGTTTCCTGTTTTGGTGCTCAATAAAATATTATTGTATTGTATTGTATGATCGCTATCCCTTTTAAAGGTATCGCGATAGATGTTAGAGTAAGACATTAAGCCTCCAGCATCCCAATTCTTATGGTTGTGTATAATCATTGTGACAGCCTCTCGGTGTAGTGGTTAGGCAGGTTGGGTCAAATGTCATACACGGGAAATAAAAATTGTGCACAGAACAAGTATACGTTTTCCGACTTCAATGTATCTTCGAAGTCCAAGGTTAAATATCGATGAAATTTATATGGGACCACTTCGTAGCTATACTGAACCCAACGCAAAGATTTTCCAAATCGTTTCATGAATGACGGAGTTCTGAGGTAACAAACAATCGAATAGAGAACCTTCTCCTTTTTTAAAGTCGATTAAAAAGCATACAAACAAAGCATCAATCATGGGGCAATACCGTCTCTAAGAATTAAAAGCTATTTAATTTAATTGTCTGGAAAGTTTAAAATGGTGCTATAATTATTTAGATAATGTCAAAAAGCATATAAAACAAAACAGCAAGCAAGAGGCAATACCATATCTAAGAATCAAAAGCAATTTCAGTAATTTGTCTGGCAAGTTGAAAATGGTGCTATAATAATTTTGATTGTCAATAAAATCGCTATTAAATCTGTAATTTACGCCTGGAAGGCGCAGCTTTAACGCTTTTGTGTGATTAGCAGCGGCTGTCGCAAATTAAAAAAGTCAAGGCCAAGTGAAACTACTGAACCAATAGGGGATCGGACAACTTTTCAGAAAGTGTTTTAAATTAACTATAGTGAATATATATATATGGCCATGAAAAATAGTATTTTCATTAAATAACGCTCTAAAAGTACGTAAAACTATGTTTAAATATTGTGTTTCAAATATTGCCGTCAAAGGTCATCTCAAAACATGTGACGTCATATGTAGGTAGAAAACGACGAACTCTTCGAAGTAAAACTTGCAAAGAGATTTAAATACGTTTTGTGAAGTTTGGGGACTATATTGTAGATATGGAACGGAAATATTTGCAAAAATACATTTTATGAAAAGCAAAAAAGTAAAATAAACACAAGCTTGACTCACGGCATTTGCCTACAAATGACGTCATGCGCTGTGATTGTTGTTTTGTTTGCGATGAAGTACAGTTTAAAAATGTCAGAATTATTTATTGATTTAAAAATATAAATCATCATTATTTTACAAATATATTGATTGAATGATCATTCTGGTTTGACAAATATTCGTTCTAACTACATTTTAGATTTTTTTTCGATTACTGTCCGATCCCCTATTCTTATTTTTAAACGACTTCAAAAAAGAAGGAGGTTCTCTATTTGATTGTATTTTTTTATGTTTGTTATCTCAGAACTCCGCCATTCATGAACCGATTTGGAAAATTTCTTTTTGCGTTGGGTTCAGTATAGCTAGTAATATTTAGTTTTCTTTGGTATAGCTAAGAAGTCCCATATAAATTTCATCGATATTTGATCTTGGACTTCGAAGATACAATGAAGTCAGTTTTTTTGATAAAACGTATACTTGTTTATGGTTGAGTAATGAGACGAGCAAGTCACTCTCCTGATTGTACGCGCCACGCCTGCCCACAAAAATTGCAGTGCAACCCAGAACTTTTAATCGTAAAAAGAACTGTGTAGCACTGCTGATGCGGGATGCAGATTTACTACACTAACTAGAAAGGTTTTGTTCGTTATTTGAGTCTTCTCACTATATCTGCGCTGTCAAGGAGCTGAAAACTTCTACTCGTGGTAGGTTTTTTTTTAGGTTTAATGTTTGGCTACTATTTTGTCTGTTGTGAAGCGGTGATGTGGCCTAAGGTAGAGCACATAGATCTAGAAAGAGACGGCATTTGAGCGGCTGCTCCGACCCGTCTCCCCGATGGTTCACCGAACATCATCCCGAAACACGACTAGGTCGCTTGACGGCATGGATTTGTTCGGTGGGTGGTATTACAACCACCCTTCTTTCACAGTTTTAGAGCGAGCGTGGAAAATCTGCACGTAACTATAAGTCATTGGTGCAGGGCCGAGTCGGGATTCGAACTCAGGTGAGTCGGATCGAAAGGCGCACGAGTTCCCGCTGCGCCACACTCGGTCTCTCGTATGCGGTAGTCCGTCTGGATAGGGATCACCGCTCTGCCAGTCATTCTGCCGCCAAGCAGTAGTGCGCAAGCATTACTGTGTTCGGAATTGAAGGGCATTGTAGCCAGGGAAATTACTGGGCATATGAGACTTAATATCCAATGTCTCGGGGTGATGAGCGCAATGCAGTGCAACGCAGTGCTTTTTATGCTATTAATAGTTCTGGGTGGTTCTGTAATTATTATGGGTAGGCGTGGCGCTTACCATCAGGCAAACGCTTGCTCGTCTCATCACTCAGTGCAATTAAAAAAAACTTATTTAGTAAGCACACAATTATTGATCAAGTTGGTTCTGTTTTGCGAAGATTTATATTGTCTCTTTGATGAAATGTAAAATGTATTAATAAAGTGCCATTGTATTCAGGATTCAGCTGATTTTGACGTTGTCTAAGGCCTCTTATCATAATGAAATGTGATACATAACAATATCTATATAATAATCACTACATGGTATAAAACAAAGTCGCTTTCTCTGTCCCTATATCCCTATGTATGCTTAAATCTTTAAAACTACGCAACGGATTTTGATGCGGTTTTTTTTAATAGATAGAATGATTGAAGAGGAAGGTTTATGTGTATAATAACCGTGCGAAGCCGGGGCGGGTCGCTAGTATCTAATAAAAGCGAGTGTGGCTCAGTGGTAGCATGTGCGACTTTTGATCCGACGCACCCGAGTTCGAATCCCGCTGGCCCCGCACCACTGAGTTTCTTAAGATATGTGCGGAAATAACACTCGCTCTAAGAACGGTGAAGGAAAACATCGTGAGGAAACCGGCATGTCCAAGAATTAATCACAAAATTTTGAGGACATGTGACATCCACCAACCCGCACTGGGCCAGCGTGATGGATTATGGCTCATACTCTCTCTATGAGAGAAGGCCCGTGTCCCAGCAGTGGGAACGTGAACGACTGATGATGATGATGATGATGATGATGACGATGATGATGATGATGATGATTATGATGATGCTGATGACATAACAATATCGACTATGTAGGCTACCCGCCCACGTCAGAAATTGGTCACCAATTTTTGATTGATGAAAATGAAACATAAGGACTTTCATATTGCAATGCACACGTCCTACAAAAAGTTAGTCAGAAAATAGGTTACAAATGGCGGTGAAAAAATTGGACCGACCATCGGACCTACAAAAAGTCTGACGTCGGTAAAGGCTCTTAACACTTTATGAACAAACGACGCGTTTACTAAGGTCGCGGTTAAACTGACACTACAGATATTATAGCACATCTTGATCATCATCAGCCCATCATGTTCCCACTGCTGGGACTCGGCCTTTTCTCATAGAGAGAGTAAGGGACATAATCCACTACGCCCGCCGGCCCAGTGTGGTTTGGTGGATGTCACATATTCTTGAATGTTAGTGATTAATTCTTCGACAAGCCAGTTTCCTCACGATGTTTTCCTTCACCATTTTTAGAGCTAGTTTTAAATCCGCACATAACTTAAGAAAGATAATGTTGACTGTTTTGTTTCGTGTCTGGGTGTTGTAGGACCATGGTCCTCATAGTTCCTGGTTCCCTAGATACAGGGAATCCTAGTTAGGGGTCAGGATCTATGTACGAGGAGGGATCAAAAAGTAGTGAGAATGACATACTCCTTGGTAAGAAAAAAATAAATACTGACAGGCATAGCTCAGATACATATTTGTAATATTAATAAAGAAAAAATCTTCGATTCTCTTTTGTTTTTTCCTGAATGTAGTCATCTGTTTGCTTCGTGTCGGAAAGTGTTCTCGAAAATAGAGAAAAACGAAGTGCGAGCCGTTATTAAATACCTCTGTTTAAAAAAGTTAACGACGCAAGAGATTCATTGCGATTTGGAGGCAACAATAGGAAAGTGGGCTCCGCCGTATTCCACTGTCGCAAGGTGGGGTTCTCAATTCTGAGTAGGGAGAACGAGCACGGAAGACGAAGATTGTTGCGGTCGTCCATTGACGTTAGTTACCCAAGAAAATGTTGCGAAAGTCGAGAAAATAGTATTGAGCGATCGAAGAGTTACCATCAAATACGTAATTCTAGAAACAGGCATTTCATTTGGAAGTATTCAATCCATATTGAAACAATCTTTGAATATGAGAAAAGTCTCCGCAAGATGGGTGCCGAGAATGTTAACCGACAGTCAGAAACAAAATCGACTTGACATTTCGAAGATATTGTTGGACAAGTTTCAAGAAGATTCTGAAAACTTTTTGTCTCGTTTCGTAACAATGGACGAAACATGGGTCCATCATGGTTTGATCCCGAGACAAAACAGCAATCTTCGCAATGGAAACGGCCATCATCACCGACCCCGAAAGAGTTTCATGCCGTGGCATCGGCTGGCAAGGTTATGGCCTCAATATTTTGGGACTCAGGAGGGATATTGTTGATTGATTACCTGAAGCGTGTAACCACTATTACAGGCCAATATTATGTAGCTTTAATTCCCAAGTTGAGGAATGCCATCAAAGAGAAAAGGAGAGGGAAACTTCGAAGGGGCGTGCTGTTTCATCACGACAACGCACCCGCGCACAGGTCGGCAGTTGCGATGGCTGCCATTCAGCAAGCTGGCTTCGAATTGGTTTGTTTGGCCGTGGAGATTTTTGCAGGACCAAGATAAAACTTTTTTTTGAAAGAGATTGAAGCCTTGGAAAAGCGCTGGACTTGGTGTTTAGAGAGACTCGGAGACTTTGTAGAAAAATAAATTATTAAGTTATCAATAGTCATTATATTCTATCTCATTCTCACTACTTTTTGATCCCTCCTCGTATGTGATCGTTGGGCGTTATTTATTTATATTATTTATTTGTAATGTTGCAGCCAGCGAGATTTGAAATCGGGTGCGTCGGATCGAAAGTCGCACATGCTTACACTAGGCCACACTCGCTCCGCATCGCTTAGAGCACATCTCAGAAGATAAAAACCACGGTCACCTGCAGAATCACAATTTAAACCTACCACAATATTACCTGAAATAACCTTTTCCTTGATCAAGATGTCCCTTACACCAAGTAAGTATTGTGAGCAAAGCGAGTGTGGCTCAGTGGGAACTCGTACGACTTTAGATCCGACGCATCGGAGTTCAAATTCCGCTGGCCCAGCACCAATGCCTTTCTTAAGTTAGGTGCGAATTTTATACTCGCTCTAAAAACAGCGAAGTAAAACATTGTGAAGAAACTGAAATGTCCTAGAACCGCAAAATTCAAGGGCAGGTGACATCTACAAACCCGCACTGGGCGAGCCTGGTGGATTATCCCATACTCTCTCTGTGAGTGAAGGCCCGATGAGGCTGGTGGCAAGGCTGATGATGAACCTTTTCCAATAGAGTGGTATTAGGCAATTTTCCTATTATTTATTCAAAAGGCTTTTTGATAGAGCAGTCAGAAATCCACTTACTTTTTTGCTCGACCATTTATAATTCAAACAAACATAAAAGTTCACTAATGAACAGTTTGAGTAAATAATAAAATAAGTTTATAAGTCATAAAATGTTTATTCCTAAGTTCGGTAAATACATGTTTGGACGGTGGGTTCGCGTGTGGTTTAATTTTCATTGCATTAAGGTTTATGGTGCCGTTAAGCAATAAAAGATCGTATTATTTAGCTGCGCCGTTAGAAATGAAAGTTTGTTGGTAGCTTATAAATGGCGCTAACTGGGTGTGGCTAATTACGGTGAATCTAATTACTCATCTTTTAATACGGAACTGAGTGATGAGACGAACAAATCTTTCGCCTGATGGTAAGCGCCACACCTGCCTATAACAATTGCAGTGCCACCTAAAACTTTTACCATAAAAATCATTGCGTAGACATCAGATATTAAGTCTCATATGCTCAGTAAGTAAACTGATTACAATGCCCTTCATATCTTTTGTATAGCAAAATTCATTAGTTATTAAGCGCCATATTTCAAGAAACAATAACAAAACATAAATAAAATAATGGACATACAATGTACAGCTTTATTAGCTGTTCGAAATTACATAGAAGACAAAGATGCTTGGAACATTCCACTTCTGCAAAGTAGCCAACTAGTAAATAAAAAACATAACATTGTAAAAACCCAAAAAAGTTCTTTTTCCGATACGATGGTAGTCATTGTGATAATTTGACGTTTACGTGCTCATAAAGTGGCTCTATGGTCACCGCAATTAGGCACAGAATGACACCCATAATCAAACTGTGACTTTTTCATTAATAAAATTAAAAAAAAATACTATAACTCACTAGTGAGTTATAGCATTTTTTTTTAATTTTATTGGTTGAGATGCTTTGTTCTTAAAAAAGTTTTTATTCAAAAAAGATGGTTTTTAATAGAACAAATAAATTAATGTTCCTATTGCTTGCTCATTTCACGCAACTTCTGATTTAAATAGATAATTTTAACTCGTACGTGTTTAATAAATAAAACTTTTACTCAAATATAAATTTTGTTTTCTCTGTAATAAAAGAAATCTTTAAATTCCCCATTTTGTACGTGGCAGAATAGGCGCAAACCCTGTGCGCGGAAAATAAAAAAAACCTCATCCCTTTAGTCTATGGCTGATCGCAATGCGCGCGCATAGGAAAACTGATTTATTTTTCCCGCCATAGCGAATCATTTTTCACAACTCGTTTTCACTGTTGAAAATGAGTTTTTATTGTTATTTTATTCACAAGTGTGTTGAAAAACGTCGTATGATACACGCGTGTATTGATGATTACCGTCCTCGGCTCTCTTGAGACCCTCACCTAACGGCTCGGGTCTCAATGGCGCCTCAGCGGTAAACACCAACATTACACACTAGTACCATAATGTACTATTATCTAACTGTTAACTCTATAATATACGATTATATGTATTGTATTTATTTAAGTAGGTATGTTTATAACTTATTTAATACTTTATTAATATATATTATACTATATATATATATATACCAATATTTTAGTTAATTCTGCATATTTATATACACATATATGTATATTTATTTTTATTTGTTTGTTTCTCTTTCGTATGCACTTATTATTTATACAAGTTACTTGTGACTATTTTATTTGTTTATTATGTACACCACCAAACGGCATCAGATCTTATACCTGTTCTATTCATCCAAAGGTTGTCTGGAAGAAATCGCTCTAAGCGATAAGACCGCCCTGCCGCATTGTACGTCAAAACTACGATGTATTTTGTGTATATTTTATTTTTTATAATTGTGTATATGTAATTTGGTGTGCAATAATGTGTTATTGTATCGTATTGTACGTTCATTGGTTAAGAAGCTAACCACTAACAAACACACACACACAAAAACTCACCCTCTCTCTCTTTGTTGTCTCGTTTGGCAAAATCCTGCGCCGCGCTGCACTGCGCTCATCACTCTGAGACAATTATATTGTATTACCTCTTAACTCTCATCATTCATCATTTTTCATTTTCAGCCCTTCTTATCCCACTGCTGAGTATAGGCCTCCTCTCCATCACGCCACCCGTTCCGGTCTTGCGCCTTTCTTAACCACATCTTCCAACAACCCTGGCCACGTCGTCGATCCATCTCATAACGCCCAATAATTTCGCTGGCTACAATCTTCTTCAAACCGATATTATAAACAAGTTGTGGTAACAACTCAAACGGTGTCTAGCATACGAGAGATGCTACATACCTTGAACCGTGGCTTCTAGGTTCAAGATACCAACCAAACTTAGACTAATCATGTTTCCTTTGTAACTCCAATCCAAATAAACAACTAAACCTGGGTTCATAGGCACTAAACAGTAATGGCCATCGCTCACGTCCACTTTACAGCCCCTATACACTTAATGAACCCCTGATTAAAAGTATTAAACCGCGGGTTACTCCTTTTATAACTGTTATAAAGCGTAAAAGCTGGTTGACCATAGGTCTAGACTTAAAAGCTTTTGGATAATGAAGTCCGTTTGTGGAAACGGTTCTTTACGCAGAGTTAATTGGACAGGTAACTCCTTATATAGCGCCTTATAAAGAATCGTTTTAAATTAAAGGCCCGCATGATAATGTGTAAAGAAAGAAGGAAAGAAAATAAGTTCATTATTAAACCATCTTATACTAAAAACAGAAGTAATAGGTAAAGTTAATTGAAATTAGATTGTCATATTATTAATTTTTAGAAAAAAACAAAAACCGACTTCAATGTATCTTTGAAGTCTAAGGTCTAATATCGATGAAATTTAAATCGCACCATTTCGTAGCTATACTGAACCCAACGCAAAAAGAATTTTCCAAATCAGTTCATAAATGACGGAGTTCTGAGGTAACAAACATAAAAAAAATACAATCGAATAGAGAACCTCCTCCTGTTTTGAAGGTGGTTAAAAAGGACACAACTCAGCATAAAGCGCCATGACAGTGCACTGATTTTCAGTTGTGCCCTTTTTCGTGGCGAGTAGTTGGAAATTAACTTATAAATAGATATTTACATAGAAATAATTAATAATATTGTTGTATGTATGTTGGGCATTATTTATTATTTTATTTAATACTAAAAGTATTGATTCACGGAAGTGGCAAACCATTCCAGAAGTTCGCTCATGAACGTGATGCATCAGCATCGCTTGATTTAATATTTAATTAACATATTCGCACTAAACCAAAGAGTTTTGTAACGAATAGCTGTGCGCATGTTTGTACGATGCACCGGGGATGAAAGTTAGCCCTTTATTAATTGCTATTTACCGCCGCTTGTGAAGTTATGTGCTATATTTTGCAAACGTGAGTGCAGATTTATTGTAAACGATAACTCTTTGAGATATTAAATACACTGCAAGAGGTATTAATGAATAATAATAAATAAATGTTTATATTTCAGGCGTAAAATACCCATACAAAATTAAAATAAATAGTCGTATGTAAAAAGTACATTCGACTATTTATTTTAATTTTGTACGTGTGTTTGTCACTTAGCTCCTTCTAAACGGCTGGACTGATTTGGATGAAATTTTTCTTTTCTTTCTAGCTAAGCAATACAAAGTATCGCTCTAAATAATGTAATGTTGTCAATTGTACAGCAAATCAAATTTGGTGACATACCGACAGCAGTGCCACCTGCCGGGTCCAATTGTGTTTTCATACCATCCAGGATCCCATTAAAATATACACACAAAATTTCAACCAAATCGGTCCAGCCGTTTAGGAGTAGTTAGGTGACAAACACACGTACAGAAGAATTATTATATTAGCTGACCCAGAGAACTTCGTACTGCCATATTTAAAAAACTAACTGTTCGTTTTTTTAAACTGTCTTAAACATACCTTTTCCTGACAATAACAAACACACAAAAAAATAACCAATTTGAAAGAAAGAAAGAAACGTTTTTTTGCAACAACTTATTACACATGACATAAAAAAAACCAAACAGAAAACATTAATACAGTAACATATTAAATAAAAGAAATAGGAAATTTGGTGCAGTCGTTCGGAAGTAATGCGCGTCGATTATCCATGACATACATGTCGATTCATTTGTATTTATATATGTAGAAAATAGATAGAAGATAAATCATTGGGGCAGCGCTGAGTTGGGATTCCAACTTGGGTACGACATCATAAGGCGCACAAGTAAGCGCTCGACCGCTGACCAGACTGACCACTTAAAATACTAACTACTGTAATGCTCGCTTTGCCAAACTGCCAAAAGAAATGAAAACACTTAATAAAAATAAATTTAAACTAGAACTACAAAAATGGCTATTAAATAATTGTTTTTACTCTGTAAATGAATACATGCAGTTAAAATAGACAAGTTATAAATTGTATAAATTTGACATTTAAAATTTGTAATAACCTATACCTACCTAAGACATATGAAAATAATTAATTAAACTTTGACGTCACTAATAATTATTTCTAATGATTAATTTGAATCCAAGAATTAGAAATAATAAAATTATATCCTGTAATTTTTTTTTTTTTTAATCTTTATTTATTAAAAAGGAGTTTGATCAGACATGATCATGACACTCCCATCGTATGCATCTACCGACTAACCTCGGCGTTTAATGGCGATGTTCACCATTTGGTATAGCTTTCTCGCTCTTCTCGATAAATTAATTAAATTATTTTTATGTGAATTGTATTGCACACCCTTAAATAGATTAGATTATATGGAACATTATAATTATTACAGTAACACCTACATTACCTACCTATATTCTAGCAATAAATGTTTATGATTTATGATTTATGATTTGCAATGAGTCACCTACCATAGAATACTTACCTGATTGTATAATACGTAAATGGTCAGTCTGTCAATATAACTTGACAGCATGTTGATTGGAAGCCATCAGCCTGCGATCGAACTAAATAGTAGGCAGCCTACAATAATTAATTTTTTGAAAAACAAAAACCGACTTCAATGTATCTTCGAAGTCCAAAGTCACATATCGATTAAATTTATATGGGACCACTTCGTAGCTATACTGAACCCGACGCAAAAATATTTTTTCAATTCGGTTCATAAATGATGGAGTTTTGAGGTAACAAACAAAAAAAAAAATACAATCGAACAGAGAACCTCCTCCTTTTTTTAAAGTCGGTTAAAAACTGTCAGTATTGTCAATTTTTATACAATTGACTTGGGAAGGTGAGCGAGTGTGACTCAGTGGGGGCATGTGCAACTTTCGACGTGACGCACCCGAGTTTGGATCTCGCAGGCCTCGCACCACTGATGTTCCTATGTTATGTGCGGATTTAACACTCGCTCAAAATGACGGTAAAGGAAAAAAAGAAGGGTGAAAAGGGTCCTTAAAGGTAGGCAACGCACCAGTAATGCCCCGAGTGTTGCAGGTGTCCATAGGCGACGGTAACCGCTTACCATCCAGGCGGGCCGTCTGCTTGTTTGACTACCTAGTCATATAAAAAAAAAAAAAAAAAAAAAGGAAAACATCGTAAGGAAACCGGCATGTCCAAGAATTACTTGTGGTAGGTCTTTCGTATGCGGGAGGCCATCTGGGTAGGTACTGCAGCTTTGCCAGTTATTCTGCCACCAAGCAGTAGTGCGCAAGCATTACTTCGATCCGATGATAGGCTGATGATGAAGATGACTTGCTATAACATATTTCAATAGATCACAGAATTAGGGCCCTGGTCAGTCTGTCTGATCAAATGCACATCGCTTAGAAATATCTCGCATACCTGAAATACGTTTGGTTTATTAATTAATTCGCATGTTCGTCCTAAACCAAAGAGTTGGCAACAAACGACCGCGCGCGAGTTTGTACGATGCACCGGGGACGAAAGTTGGTCCTACAATTAATTGCTCTAAATTTAACGCTGCTCAGCTCGTCTGGACCTTTGTTATTTTGTGAATATATCTATATGTAAGATAGCTAATATAGAAGCGTTATTGCGTACTTTAAGTGAACCTGATGTCTAATATAATCAAGACTTTATAGGCATTACTATGGATTAAACCCCAATCTTCAAAATCCAATTCAAATCTCACTTGCACTTCTAGTTTGTCATTGTGTCATATTAATAGTAATTACCTCATTGTTAAGTAAATAAATAAATAACGCCCAACGATCGCATACATAGATCTTGGCCCCTTACTAGGATTAACTGTATCAAGGGAACCAGGAACTATGAGGGCCATGGTCCTACAACACCCAGTCACGAAACAAATGCTTGCAATTTATTTTTCTTTCCCGCAACTGATCGAACCCGCTATCTCAGTGGTGTATGAGATTTGAGCCAACCTGCGCAACCACTACACCACAGAGGCTGTTAAATGTAAGTTATATATTTAGACATTTTAAGAAGATATAAATTATTTTTCAAAAAAAATCTAAACCGACTTCAAAACCACAAATAGGCACTCAAAAATGAAAAATAAATTAATATAATTATCATAAGCGCTACCCACTCATATATGTATTTGAAGTCGGTGCCAGCCAAGTCTATTAGGTAGTAGATAAATACTATGTATATAGTAAGTACTACTTGTAGGTAGTATCTATCTACTACCTTTTTTTTGAAGCAGTCGAATACAAACCTCCACCTTTAGAAAGTCAGTTACAACAAAAACAAGAACCGACTTGAAGATTAAACTTATATTTTTTTATTTTGCTATATTTTTCAAAAAGAGCTGAATGAATTTCGATAAAATTTATATGGGACCACCTCTGAAGTATGACCTACCAATCAAAAAAAGAATCATCGAAATCCATTCATAATTGGCGGAGTAATCGCGTAACAAACAAACAAAAAAAAAAAACATTCCGTCGAATTGTAAACCTCCTCCTATTTGAAGTCGGTTAAAAATAGACATCCGCGAAGAGTTTCTTGGTAGTAACTTCTCTAGTAACATTTTCGCATTTCTTTTCTGGGCCCGGACTTTAATTGAAGTATGGGAAAGAAATGGGTAACATACTTACCTTTTTTTTTCAGTCATGATTTTATAAGTTACAATTTTCACGTATTTTAATTGATTTGTATATAACGTTTAAAAATGCATTTTTCGTGCGTATTTATTAAATTTCTTTTGACTTTTGTGTCAATTTTTATTAATGAAAGTCTTCAGTATCATAGGACTTTGTTTTTTGTACGTACAGCAGTTGTATGCACGGAGTTGGACAAGCTTGTTTATATTCCAGATTGGGTTGCGTTTAACCCTAGTGGTGATGCGGTCGACAATAAAGGAACTTTTTATACCTGTTTGTCCCCTTAAGAGGACATTACAGACGGGAATAATTCCAATGTTTGTAGTACGCGCTAGCAAGCTCATATTAACAGCTATGATTTGAGTATTTTCAGATTGTGTCTATAGATTTAAATGTTTATCCTCGGAAAAGTGATTTTGCGGTTGAAAAGGCATAATGGATGTTGAGCCTCGGATAAGAATGCTACCTACCTATACCTACCTTTATGCTTCATTATAAGTATGAAAAAGTACAAACTTTAGCACTTACGAATTATACTTACCTATATGTATATTATGTAGTCTTTATATGTACTATTCAATTAATTTTTTTTTCCGACCAAGATAATATGATCGTATAAAATTACAATTCAAATTACACGCTCACAACCAAAATATTAGACACCGTTACAATCAACTCACAACTATACAAATAAATAATAATAATAATAATACATGTCAAAAGAATTATAATATTAATAAATTTATTATTATAATTATTATCTCCTTATCACATTTCATCATTTGTTTATTAATCAGTACGTGAACCCTACAGCAATGGTGTATGTACTCACAGTCAAACCTGTATGATAAAGTTGTTAGGATTACTATAGGTACCTCTATTTTTCTATACATTATTACAACTGCAAGCGTACGGCAAGCCGTCATCAATTTATGGTTGACATCCCTCCTGCTCGCACCAAGCGCTTTGCTTCGACCTTCATAATGCGAACGGCCAAGGAGTGGAACTCTCTGCCGGCATCTATGTTTCCGGATAGCTATAATCTGGGTGTCTTTAAGACAAGAGTGAACAGGTTTCTTCTAGGCGAGCGTGCTACATCTTCGACCGCATCGTCACTTAACACCAGGTGAGATAGCGGTCAAACGCAAGCCTATAAATAGTAAAAAAAAAAACTTTTTTTTTACGACAGACTGGGTCTCTTTTTGACCACAATCTAACCTGATGGGAAGTGACGATGTTTACGAAGATTTAGCACGCTTACCCAGTAAATACTTTTTCACTCTAGATTTGAACACACCCAGATTGTATTTAAGTTACAGCAAAAGCAGAAATATAAGTGTGAATTATGAACCAAATCTCATTCCAAAATGACACTAAATGCAGCCACTAGTGTCAAACACCAGTATACGATCCTATTCTAGCCATTGACGTTTCTCATTTCCACGGAGGCAAAATTACGACGTCTTCGTAACCTCGAGTAACCTCTTTCTTGGAAGAGAACCGAATAAAGTACGGAATAGATTGTTAAACTGTTTCCAGACAAGTATACGTTTTATCAAACAAAGAAACCGACTTCAATGTATCTTCGAAGTCCAAGGTCAAAAGTCAAATTATATGGGACCACTTCGTAATATTGAACCCAACGCAAAAAGAATTTTCTAAATCAGTTCATGAATGACGGAGTTCTGAATTAAGAAACATAAAAATACAATGGAATACCATTGTATTTTTTTTACCTTCTCCTTTTTTGAAGTCGGTTAAAAAAATATGTAAAACGAGATCCATGTAAAGTAAGATAGACAGCCTCTGTGGTGTAATTGGGCGGGTTGGCTCAAATCTCATACACCACTAAGGTTGCGGGTTCGATACCCGCGATGGCGACGGGACGAATGTTTGTCCACAGAAAAAAAAGCGCTGGCATTTGTTTCGAGTCTGAGTGTTGTGGGACCATGGTCCTCGTAGTTCCTGATTTTCTAGATACAGGAAATCCTAGTTAGGGGCCAGAATCTATTACTACTGTGATCGTTTGGGCGTTATTTATACTTATAATAAAACTGTAACGAGATGGTTACTGTACATTAAATATATTTTTGAAAATCAATTTTTTTAGCAGTATATGATAGCAATAGAACACAAAAATACAGTGTTTAAAATTCTTGTCTGTTTGTCTGCCTTTCCGGGATAAAATCAGAAACTAAGGCACTAATTTGAATGCAGTTTTTCGAAATATGTTCTGTGGAGTTGGGCGCTACACATAGGCTATGTTTCATCAAAATCGGTCCAGGAATATTGAAGTTATGACGCAATTTAGGAAAAAATATATATGTCTGGATAGAAGCGGGACGAAAGCAGGTGCGGGACAGTAAAGGTATAGGACGAGGACGGGATTGGGATACGAGCGGAGCGGGAGCAGGAGCGGGATTAGGGAGGGATGGAGAATTGTGTCGGGAACAGGTAAGATTACTCAACTATGCGTACGAAGTCGCAGGCAACAGCTAGTACTCAATAAACTACTACAGATATTCAATCGCTAACACGTTAAAGTAACGTAGTCATTAATAAAAATTTTGAAAATGCTATTGAATACGAACTATTAATTTCTTGCCAATGGTTTGTAGAAAGAAAGAGAGAATGAAATAAATGAAGACGTTTATTCGTGAAAGACACGCAACATAACATAGTAAAATTCATACTAACCTACATAACAAATAACACTATACTATATTACAGAAAAAGATAATATATAATAATTATGTAACACACAATAAATACATTATATAATTATAGTACAATGAAATGATGCGCGTTTTCAGGAAAAGGTCTGATGTCTTGGGGTGAGGAGCGCATTGCAGTGCTTTGGTGTTAAAACTTTTGGGTGGCAGTTGTTATAGGCAGGCGCGGCGCTGACCATCAGGCGCATGACTTGCTCGACTCATCATTCAATTTCATAAAAAAAAGGTTCCAAAAAAAAGGCAGCATAAAACTAAGGTAATAAATACCTTAGCACTGATTTTCGTAGGTGTGCTCTTCCTACAGTGTTACATTTCGCACTATGAAAATATTTCTCGACTTCCAATATTACGGTATGCCGCCATATTTTAATTAGTAGCAGACCAGTTAGTCCCTAATAAATCTCCTACAGAATATTCGTCAAAGCCGCTCTCTTTAATACACATACCAAAGGAGTTTTATTATGCGAAAAGGTAAAAAAATGGACTTACCTACTACCGGTGTAGTAAATTAACTTCTCTTTTATGCGGAAATACAAAGTCTTTGGGAATTTGTTGGGCAAACCGTGATACCGTAAATGAGGAAACGGGGATGTGGGAAGAAATATAAGGCTTATTTTTGTGTATTAACTTTTGACTAAATGGGCGATGCAGTAAATTAAAAATAGATATATAATTAGATAGAAAAATAGGTTAGCAAATTGCTTTTTTGACAGTCATGTATCGCAAAATCTTTATGGATAGGAAAAGACAACCAAGATTTTCTTATATCTAGAGTATCTAATTTGAATGCATGAAACATATCAATTGATAATTAAAGAGTAGAAAGTCACGTAAAGAGACTAAACATATTTTAGCCACTAAGGTAACTGCTCCGAGGGACTGCAAATATTTCGGCCCCCAAAGTAACTTTTCCGAGGGACTGCAAATATTTCGGCCACCGAGGTAATTTTTCCGAGGGACTGCAAATATTTCACCTACTGAGGTAATTTTTTCGAGGGACTGCAAATATTTCGGCTACCGAGGTAATTTTTCCGAGGGACTGCAAATATTTCACCTACTAAGGTAATTTTTTCGAGGGACTGCAAATATTTCGGCTACCGAGGTAATTTTTTCGAGGGACTGCAAATATTTCACCTACTGAGGTAATTTTTTCGAGGGACTGCAAATATTTCGGCTACCGAGGTAATTTTTCCGAGGGACTACAAATATTTTGGCCACCAAGATAACTGTTCCGAGGGACTGCAAATATTTCGGCCACCGAGGTAATTTTTCCGAGGGACTACAAATATTTTGGCCACCAAGATAACTGTTCCGAGGGACTGCAAATATTTCGGCCACCGAGGTAATTTTTCCGAGGGACTACAAATATTTTGGCCACCAAGATAACTGTTCCGAGGGACTGCAAATATTTCGGCCACCAAGGTAATTTTTCCGAGGGACTACAAATATTTTGGCCACCGAGATAACTGTTCCGAGGAACTGCAAATATTTTGGCCACCAAGGGAACTGCAACGAGGGTCTGCAAATATTTCAGCCTCCGAGGTAACTCTGAGGAACTGGAAATATGTATTTCGACCACTGAGGTCCGCTGGCTCAGTTATACCACTTCATGTATAAAAAAATAACTAATATATAAGCTTTAATTACCACATTTATTAATCTTAGAGATCCCCAAGCGATAAGACTGTACAATCGTAATTAAGGATTTTTTGTAAAATATACTTTGTTTACTGGTAAAATAAAAAGTTTTGTGGGTATTTTTAATTAATTATTATCATTTATATTACCTCATCGAATACAACATCATTTTCGCACCTCCCAGGTAAATACGGCTCACATCTAAGGCAGCGACGATGCCGGGAATTCATTACTTTCTCATTAAAGAGTAAAGTTGCACCGCCACCGCTACCGCTGCGGTGGATTTTATGAAATCTATTCCCTCGGAAACATGGCTTACCTTAAGTGATGATAAGCGGAATAGAGATAAGCTTCTGTTCGGTTGCTTACTTTGTCAACGTGGCTTATAGTTCATTAAACATGACGGCGCATCCGCAGTGCCATCTAGTTTTCGTTGAGAATAGATTAATTGCCAACTTATTGATAAATGACGCTTCTTCTCTTCTCTCGTATGTGTGTGTGGCCAATCCTGGTGTCAGAGTCATTAGACCGCCCGAAGGCCTCCTACATGACCTAACGACTGTCGTTCTAAGACAATAACCGGGACCAACGGCTTAACGTGCCCTCACAAACAACACACAAACACACAAACAGTCACCCATCCAAGTTGTGACCGCTGCGATCGTTGCTTAACCTAGAAGATTTGTTACAAAACAAATGACGCTGTCCTATACAGATGAGAACAGAACTACTCTAACGGAATGTCAAAATACGGATTGCCAGATTGTGGACTTCATTTTTTGAATATCTTGTCATGAAAATCTACTCGGCATAAATGACTTTGATGAAGGTTCCTCTGACCCTTTATCAGATGTGGGATGCAACGGACGCAACTCACGTAAGCAGCTTCAAATGTTCAAGTTTCAAATGCCCAGTAATTTAGCTTGTGATAATACAATACCTTCTAGTATTTGATGTCAGAATAACTGGTACTCCACCCTCTCATACATCAATGTGGTATATATCTATTTATTTATACTTTAGCACAAAACAGTTTGTACATGTAGATAGCATTTTCTGCGAGTCATCCAACGACGTGCAAGAAAAATGGAAGCGGTGCAGTGATGAGAAATTTTAAATATTCTTAATTATTGCCTAAAAAAATTATTCCGATTACATTTTGTTGAATTTTAATCGGGATGGTTGTTATCTGTATAACTTAGTATTCTGTGGATAATAAAAAATCTGTGCAGCTGTTTAAAAGTCATGAGCTATTAACTAAAAAGAAGATTTTAACCATAACTATGAATGTAGACACATTTATGACCATTGCTGTTGAATTTCACATTATTTTTATGCCGTAAACATCAGTTTATAGCTTACAACTTCGCTAAAATAAAACAAAATAAAAACGGTCAGCCTTAGAAACAAGTATATTTATTTCCTTCACCTTTGACTTCCGACTCGCCCCAAAATTCTAAGCACTCGCGAAAAAGGTTTCGCTCTTTCGCCTTTAAAATTTATTACTCCAAGTGACAGTATCGCTTGGCGTCAATCCATTACTGTATTTGCTTAGATAGTGGGACTGAGGTAGGGGCGGTAATGGATTTCTGACGTTGAAATAAATGATAGATCGCCAGTTGATGCATTACCTGTGGACATGGTAGCTGCATTATGTACATGTGTGGAAGCGAAGTTTAGAACTAGATTGCTGCCTCAAATATTACGGGGCCCTAATTCACTATGACAACTTGGCGATTCCTTGCTTCAAGGAAACGTCGATACCTTCATTAATAAACGACATCTGCAAAATTTGTATTCTCTATGACGCATCATATATATGAATATATAAATGCGTCATAGAGATGTCGTTTATTAATGAAGGAATCGACGTGATTCCGAAGCAAGGAATCGACGTGATTTCATCAAGTTGTCATAGTGAATTGGGGCCCAGGTGAGATTTGTGTGACTATTACGTATCATATAGAAATAAAAAAGGCGTGTGGCACTCGGAGACTGCCGCGGTAAAGCTATTGCATAGCATTCGGAGTGGGGGGGTGTTAGGTTATTTTCGTTACGGAATTTCTGGATTCGGTCTCCACGCTCAAGGCCCGCGATAGAAGCTATGCAATAGCTTAAAAACTCTGTTGCTTCGTTGGTTACCTTGGCAGCCCAACTTTTAAGGCGAGGTCGACAGTGCACTATATTACGAATCAAAATGTGTTTTATTTATTTACTAGCATCTAAGTTTTGATTGTAAATTGTGTTAGAAATTTTACATAATTTGTGTTTTAGTTTGATTTGATTTTTGACAATATTAATTGCTATTTTTGCTATTTATCTAGCTAGTCCTAGTCAGACACAGCCAGACAACGATTTTATACACTACATTCTAAACAGTCCTGAATTCCTGTTAGACCAATAAATTTATTTTTATGAAACTGAATAACGAGACAAGCGAGTCATTCGCCTCATGGTAAGCGCCACTCCTACCTATAACAAAATTGCAGTGCCACATAAAAAGCACAACACAGCACTGCATTGCGCTCATCATCCCGAGACATCAGATATTAAGTCCCTGGCCTGGACCTATAAAAATAAGTAATTTGTCACATATGTAGAACCAGATTGTATAAGCAAGTTAGGCATTCAAAGTTCAAAAGTTCTTTATTCAATTTAGACATCACAGACGCACCTAACAATGTCAATGATTATATTTTTCGGTGCGTGTGAAGCTTATCTGTACCAACGTATCGGAAAAAGAACCACTACTCAGAAGATACGTCAAGAAACTGAGGGGCATTTTTTTAGAATTTGTGACATTTAATTCTTTTGTTAATTTTGGTAAATCAAAAAGAAAAAAAACGCTATATTATTATACCTAATCTTACCTTTTATCTCTCCCAATAGAATTCCTCAAATTCATTATCCATTTCTATTTACCTCGGGCGTTAGAATCTATAGCCATTTAATTATCTAATAAACATCCATCAACCACAGCAAAGTTGCGAGCAAATTGAACGTTTGACAAGTTTAACTGAGCAATTATCAATTGATCTTAGATTACCCTAAATCCAAAAGCGAAATGAGCAATAGTTAATATTAACATACCGTAGTACCTACAGTACATTATTGCAACTAACTTGAACTGACTGATATTACTTTTGTATATATATCGCTTTATAAAAATTGTTCTCGCTAAAAAAAGTAAGTTTGCGTGAAGTCTTCGCCTATATTTGTGATAACATTTAGCTATTCTGTATTTGTGATATTTTATAATTCTTTGTAAGAGTATACGATCGTCGATCAATTAAATAAATCAATAAACTTGTTGGAATACGACCCAATCCCCGTACCCATATACCCATTCAAGTTCGTCATACATTCAACACACACTCACCCTCAAACTTACACACATACCCTCTCACGCCCTCTTTCACACACACGAACATCTTTGCATTTAGTAGAGTTGCATATCTGCATAAGTAGGAAGTAACTATATAAAGTCAGAAGTCTCGTTGAAAGCGTCGAAACGAACAATTAAAGAATAATAAAATTGTTAAATTAGGGGATCGGACAGTAATCTAAAAAAATCTAAAATGTAGTTAGGACGAATGTTTGTCAAATCCCAAAAATAATTTTATCAATATTTTTGTAAAAATAATGATTTTTATTTGTAAATCAATAAATAAAGTCTCATGATTTTGATATTTTTTATCTGTTCCGAAACACAACACAGTGCATGACGTCATTTGACAGTAAATACTGTGTGCGAAGCCTGTGTTTATTTTATACTAGCTTTTGCCCGCGACTTCGTCCGCGTGGAATAGTGACTTCCGGCAGAAAAGTATAGATAGCTGTGCCCGCGTCTCCGTCAGCGTGTAACTCCTTGTGTATTAAGTTAATGTATTGGTAATATTTATTATTTTTATTTATATTGGTAATATTGTTTAGATCACGTTCACATGAGGCTTAACCCTTTATAAGACACAGAACTTAAAAATATTTATTGCTTTTAAACTTTATAATAATGTGTTAAGGTTCAAATTTTGGTGGCAATATAAGTACCACTGCCTTATAAAGGTAAGGTAAAGGTACCTATAAAACGAAAATACTTCAGTGCAAAGCTTCCGGGTAAACTATATTGAAAGTTGACCCGTCCGGCACGTGAACATAAAGATTTTTAGAACTGCTAACACGGGAGAGAGCAACATACAACTGACCATGCGAGAAACAACTGACACTGAGATCTACTCCAGCAACACCAAAAGTCTGCCCTTGAGCCTTGTTAATTGTCATTGCATAACACACCGATACTGGGAATTGCGTCCTTTTAAATTGGAATGGAAAATTATTTGGTATTAAGGGTATTCTGGGAATAAAGACGGTTTCTCCTGCACCGCAACCTGTTAAAATTTGAGCCTCGATTATATTTTGTTGCAACTGGGTTACTTTTAGTCGAGTTCCATTGCAAAGTTGTGGTGGTCTTAAATTTCGGAGCAGAATAATCGGTATCCCAATTTTTAAACAAATTTCATGAGCGGGAAGTCCGGGCATATTTAAAGAATTTAAAAATTCTATCGGGTAATTAGTGGCTTCTTGTTCATCGACCATTCTATTTATTGATCTATAAACTTTGCTTTCCCCCTGTATATTCGACAGTATTTTGTTATTGATCTCAGATGCCTGGTCATTGCGAGGAGTTAAAATAGATCTTTCGCATAGCCAAGAATTGTCCCTATTTAATATATTTGTTACGTCACCGTAAACCGACGATATAAGATGTGGTTGAGATTGCACCATACAACATAATTCAGGCGTCAGAATAAGTTTTCCTTGGTGTAGTTGTGGATAGGTACCTTCACCAATCTTTAATAATGTGTCAGAAAATTGACTATCATCCGGGTTATCTCCAGTTCTCACTCGCATATTTATAGTCAAATGCACCGATTGTATATCACGCCATAAATAAGAGCTTTTCAGGCAAGCCCTAACCTCATCAGCTCGGGTTCCCCGTGGTATTACTGGTAAGGTTTGTCGGAAATCACCACAAAATAAAACCGTGATACCGCCCATTGGTCGATCATTTTGTCTTATATCCCTTAAAGTTCTGTCTACCGCTTCTACTCCTTTTCGATGGGCCATCGTACATTCATCCCATATGATTAAACTACACTCGCGTAATACCTTAGCTTTGTCGCTATTTCTTGAAATACTACAGGTTGGACTTTCCGTGCGATCTAAATCAATTGGTATTTTAAACATACTGTGAGCAGTTTTACCTCCTGGTAGCAATGTTGCAGCTATCCCTGATGAAGCTACGGCAAGAGCAATTTTACGCTGATTTCGAACATAAGCCAATATTAATTTAGTCAAAAAGGTTTTTCCAGTTCCTCCAGGTGCATCTAAAAACCATATTGTTCCCAAATTATTTTGAACACTATTGCACACGCGGTCATAAACTGAACGTTGTTCTGCAGTCATCATTGGGACACCGTTTTCTAATGTTGTCAGCAGTTCCATTAAATTGTAACCAATCTCTGCGGAATATTCCCTATTAGTTACCTCTCCGACTGAGGTTGGTGTTGGCAAACCATATTCACAGAGTGATTTACCGCCTACTGCTGTTAAGTCATCCTGAAGAGCTAATAAGCACTGATTTATGGCAAGATCACGGAAATTATCATTAGTTGTGCCTTCATCATTGTTAGGTATATTTCTAAGAAAGTCTTCTGCAAATTTTTCTTTATATTTTTCCCATAATTTTACAGCATCTGACAAATTACAAAATATGAGTAATGTTACAAATAAATGGCGTAACCGTCGTGGATTATCACTAACACAGGATTCTGCTAAAGCGTCATCCCAATGCTGATCATTTTCAAGCAAATGACGTGCTTGGCAAGCTGCTTGATAAGTGGGATAAACAACATCGTCTACTTTTCTCAAATCTATAAATGAGGTTGGTCCTCGCACGGTATGTAATAATAATCGCAAATAGAAACACTCAGCGTTGTTAGGATGAACGGTGTACACTCTACCAAGAACATGTTCTTTAAAAATACCTGACTCGCCATCTACAGGCCTGCCACGGCGTCTTCGATTAAAGACACCCCGTTGCTTATCGTAGGTATAATACGATGGAACTTCCTCATACAAAAGAGATTTTGCAAAATCATCAGTTTGGCAAAGTCGAAAGAATGCTAATAAAGTTGTTTGTCTAGGGTTCTCTAACCGTTCTGTGAAATTTTCGGCGTTGAAATATATACGTTGGCCGCCTTCAAGATGAACATCCAGATGAGTCACAGGTGGATATCTTTCGTGAATGTTGAAACTTAAGATCCGCCACACAGCTTCTGAAGAACTTATATATCTGCCTGACTGAAATCTTGTAACTTCATCATGTTCATTTCTCAAAGCAAATGTAGCTTGGTCACTGCCCTTATTAATATACTTACAAATATATTTTATTGACTCTACACTATTACACATTTCAACATTTATGTGAGCTTGAAATGCTCTGGACAACACAGGAGAATACGGAACGACCCACCTATTATCTAAAGTAACTTGTTGTCCAGACACTCGCTTTTCAACAGTAAAACCACCATTATCTCTTGAACGGCGACGATATAATGGGTATCCATCATGTCCTGTTACAGTGTCATCCACTAAGGCTTTTGGATATCTTTTAGTGCAACGACCGTCTTGCATGCAAGGAGAATTCCCGTTAAATGCACCACATGGACCATGTATCATATGAGTTTTAACAATGTCGTATAACACGGGATCTGCAATCGGACTTGGAATTTCAGCACTGATTAAACTGTCTACATCATTAGGTCGAACCTTATCTTTTAACCAAAGCAGGATATGTGCGTGAGGTAAGCCGCGTTTTTGCCATTCAATACTATACATATAACACAATACTTCTCCAAAAATGTTATCTTTGGTAAGTAGATCTATCATTGATTTTAATTTTAAATGAAAAACTCTTGCTATGATATCATGGCGGTCATGCGGTGCTTGACCCTCAAGAAGCTCCCGAGTAATTTCATCCCACTTAGGATTGGTAGTTACAGTAATAAATAAGTCGGGACGTCCATATTTTCTTACGTAACAAAAAGCATCTTGAGTACGTTCGTGCATGTATCGTGGACCACCAGTAAAAGAAGAGGGCAAAATAACTAAACGACCCATATTCACCGTATCGTTATCTTGCTGCATGGCGTCGCGAAGGTGCACGTATTCTTCAGCGCGCAGCTGCCTTTGATTAGATCGTATATAAACTAATCTTTCGGTTTCAATTTTTGCGTACATGTCTACAATAAACTGATTGAATAAGCCACGAAAACGTTGAAAGTATACAAACCTATTCCGTCTTACTTGCAAGTGGTAACAGTAAAATTGAAGGCATGAAATCTTTTTATTATAATTAGGTGCGCCTGTACGCGGATCAGTTTGGTATAAAGCAAAATTATAACCATCTTCCCCTCGACAGTATATCAAAGGATATTGCAAACTGTCGTAAGCCCTGTGGGTTTCATAAATACGTTGCAAACGATTATCTCTGGAACGGATAACGATATCACGCCTATCACATTCCTGGTCGACCAATACCACAGCAACTTCATTCGTGGATGGAGCATTATAACGCCCAGGGTGTTCCTGAGTTGGACGCCTATCGGCATTTATAACAATTTTATAATTGTTATCATCATCTCGAGGAAGAGCTTCTAATGCCGATTTAAAACTGCATACATACGAATTAACCTGATGCAACATGTTCTGAAGTTGTGATATGAGTTCAGTATTTAAATTCGGGAAATATTGATTTCTTATATTCGACTGTTCGTTGTAGTCGGATACAAAATATATTTGAAGAAACTTAGGTTGGTTTTCAGGCAAAAGGGATCCTATCAAATGGTAAACCTGACCTTGTATCTTAAAAGTAGGCATGAAATGACCTTCTGAGATTTGTTGAGCGCCAAAGGATGTCATTTGAAATGCACTATTATAAGTGCGAATATTATCTAAAAACTGTTTAGATTGTATATGTTCCCCTAAAAGTAGTGATTTCAAAGGTTCCGGTGGGTCTTCGAATGAAGGCAAATTTATTTTACCTGTAGAACAACAGAAACCAGCTGACTCCTTACTCCACTTTGCAGCATTACAAAAACGACATACCACGTTCATATTGCCTATTACAGAAGATGATCCGTAATCAATTGTGAGGTTATAAGCAAACCCACTTTTATATTTGTCGGACCAAACCACCGAATTTCTAGATTGATCTTCTATGTGTACATCTAAGTTATTAAGGCTATGTCGAAATCTGTCTGCAGTAAGACGGGCCTCTCGCTGTTCATCCGTTTCAAGAGACCGAATATTTTCGATTCTTAATCTTTCATTAGACAAACTTACTGATCGTTCTTGTCTCAAAGAATTATAATATTCGCGTACCGACTCTAGTCGTTGTTCATGCTCATGTGCGTCTTCGAGAGATCGAATAACATTATGGTGCACCCTATCATTTGTCAAACGGTCTTCATATTGAGTTAAAGTTTCAGATTCTCGAGATAAAATATGACGTTCGCGGTCAGCTGTGAGACGCAATTCCCTCTCAGTGTAGGTTTCTGACTCGCGAGACAATATATGACGTTCGCGGTCAGCAGTGAGACGCAATTCCCACTCAGTGTAGGTTTCTGACTCGCGAGATAGTGTATGCCGTTCGCGGTCAGCAGTGAGACGTAATTCCCTGTCAGTGAAGGTTTCTGACTCGCGAGATAATGTATGCCGTTCGCGGTCAGCAGTGAGACGCAATTCTCGTTGTGACGCAGTTTCAGCATCTCGGGATAACACATGTTGTTCTCGGTCAATGGTAAGCCTCAGCTCTCGTTGAGAAGAGCTTTGAGACGCCCGTGATGTAGCTCGTCTCGCTCTGTCAGCTGCTAATCGCATCTCTCTCTCTGGAGAGCTTTCATTGGCTCGAGAGGTTGAGGCACTAACTCTCATAGAGTTTAACCGATGTGCTCTTTCCTCTGCCGATTCTTGAGAACGCGCATTTCTCATCCTTTTAGCATCTCTCGAATTTCGAGATAAAGATGGTCGTTTTTTAGGTGGCATTGTGTATTTTTAATCGACGGTAACTGAAGCTACCTTACACTTACAATTATATATAGTAATTATGTAATAATTACGAAAATAAACTATTAATATAATTAAACACTACCAATTACGAAAATAAACTATTAATACAATTAAACACTACCAAAATAACTAATATAATAATTACGAAAATAAACTATTAATATAATTAAACACTACCAATTACGAAAATAAACTATTAATACAATTAAACACTACCAAAATAACTAATATAATAATTACGAAAATAAACTATTAATTTAATTAATCACTACCAAAACCTCTTATACCTAAAACTAATAATATATTTAAACACTACCAAAACTTCTAATACCTATTATATAAAATAACAACAAAACAAATCTAAAAATAAATTATTCAAAGACTAAAAGTCGTGCTGATAAGCACGGTTTGCAAATAACAATTATTGGTTGTCAATAAGGTCGAACAGTCTGAACGTCTATTCGCATCAACAGCCAAATATTGAATGACGCTCGAGCGCGGACCCCCCGCCTTTTTATACCTTCCGCCACGACGCGCGTCGAGCGCGGCAACCGATACACAAAAATAATCCTTATAGCATGACTCTGTATTCACGCGCGATGACTTATTATTTCATGTATAACTTTGGTGTTTCTACACCGATTTACATGATTCTTTTTTTATTGAATAGGTAATAATGTTAACTTTTTTTAATTAGGGATGAGTGATAGTGTTGTAAACGTTAGAGTAGACAAATACAATCAGAAATCTCCGAATTGCCAAGCTATCGGGAGTTTCACGTGTTATTGTGAGTCAACCATAAAAGATAGACATATGCTGTCGAGGAATATTTTTTATATAATTTTAGGGAGAATATTTCCGTCATACATGATTTCTATGTAGCTTTAACCTATAAGCCTGCACACGCGACGGAAGCTTAAAAAATGGAGTATCTTCTCCCGTTTTCCCAATATTTCCCTTCACTGCTCTGCTCCTATTGATCGTAGCGTAATGAAAAGTATACTATAACCTGCCCAAGAGTATGAAGAATAATTGTGCCAAATTTCGTTGAAATCCGTCGAGTAGTTTTTGTTTCCATAACGAATATACAGACAGACAGACAGACAGACAGACAGACAAAAATTTTACTGATTGCATTTTTAGCATCAGTAGCGATCCCTAACCACCCCTTGATAGTTATTTTTTAAATATATTCTATGTACAGAATTTACCTCTCTACAGATTTATTATAAGTATAGATTTTTGCTTATTATCTAAATCAAAACGATATGTTTTTCATTCCATGACGACCCTAAAGTTCTTAAAATTTACAAAAACTTATGAATCACTTTGCACGTTTGCTTTTGTAGAGCTTATCGTTTAGTTTGCATTCTTATGACGTCACACGTGCTGAGGTGACCTTTTGCGCGGCCATATTTGAAACAACATTTGAACATAGTTTTTTATGTAACAGATACGAGCAGGTCGTTCGTCTTATGGTAAGCGCCACGCCTGCCAATAACAATTGCAGTGCCACCCAGAACTTTTAATACCATAAAAATTAGCACTACACAACAGCTGCGTAGCACTGCATTGCGCTCATCACCCCGAGTCATCAGATATTAAGTCTCATATGCCCAGTAATTTCACTGGCTACAATGCCTTTCAAACCAGAACACAGTAATGCTTGCGCAATACTGCTTGGCGGCAGAATAACTGGCAAAGCGGTGGTACCTACTCAGACGGCAACCCGCATACGAGAGACCTACCACGAGTAAAGTTTTAGAGTTTTACTTATCATGTTAAAAAAATATGTCTTTCAAGTAACATCTATGTTTTTTTTTTTTTTTTTTTTTTATTTATTTATCATTTTAAAATAACATTACAATAGTAAGTTGCATGGCATTTGTAAATCACTGAGGTTTGTGTTCAATACCATAATTAATCTACATCGATATTAGGTACACAATCATCTAATAACTTTATCTATGAAGATAGAATATTGGTAAGTACATTTCTTAGTAATCTTAACATTCAATGTGTTTCAAGAAGTAAGCCTTAAGTTTAACTTTAATATTTAGTGGTGTGAGATCATTAACCAAATCCGGAGGTAGACTGTTAATTAGTCGAGGAACCAGGTAAGACGATGTCCGCTCGCCGTATGCATTGTTCGCACCTATTGTACAAAGCCGGTTTCGAGCGACGGCCCGCGTGTATACAGTATGTTGGATTTCTTTCTTTAACTCCTCTGTAAAAAATTGTTCTTTAAGCAATGTATATTTAAATTGTGTATGAATAGGTAGGATTTTGCAATGATCAAACAACCGAGAGTCATCATTTCGAAATTGTTCTTTAATTTTATTGGATACAATATTTTTAAGTATTTTTAATTGGAGTTTATATATTTGATTGAGATAGGATTTATATGTGCGACCGTAACTGGTAAGTCCGTATTGCATATGTGTGGCTCTAACTACTAAACTAGTCTGTTGGCCTGTATCTTAACAATTAGTTCCTTCCCATTTAGAACCTCTGTCCCAAGTTGTTATTTACAGAGCGCGGCACAGTTAACGTGCCTGACCTTTGTTTACCATTCCGCTTGTTTTTATCGCAGTTCGCAGATAAAACTGTCAATCGATGCGAACTTTCTTCAGTTTGGAATAGGTTTGGGTTTTTGGGCCGTGGCGTGTATCTGATGTGTTGTTGATAATAGCAAAAGTTTGCCAGATTACTAAATAAGGATAAATAAGGTATGAATAATCCTACTATAATATTATAAACGTGAAAGTTTGTAAGTATGGATGTACCTTTGTTAGTCTTTCACGCAAAAACTACTGAATGGATTTTGATGAAATTTGGTATGGAGATAGCTTATACCTTGGATTAACATATAGGCTACTTTTTATCCCGAGAAACCGCGGGTGAAACCGCAGGGCGCAGCTAGTTTCAAAATAGATTTACGACCATCTCTCTATACCTACTTATATTACATTTAAAACCGCAGTCTTGCAAGGGTTCTTTTCGTGGCCAACTAGTGAGTCCTCCTACAAACATACTTTGATTTTACCCCTTTATAATATTACTAGCAATCGCCCTCGACTTCGTTCACGTCGACTCAATAAAATATAGTCTGTCACTCAGAGATAGGTACGAGTAGTGTAGCTATATATCACTGAAAGCATTTTCAAAATCGGAGCAGTACAGTTTTTTTTTTTAATAACTCCCAACTATCACATACATAGATATTGGCCCTTAACTAGGATTCCCTGTATCTAGGGAACCAGGAACTATGAAGACCATGGTCCCACAACACCCAGACACGAAACAAATGCTTGCGATTTTTTTCTGTGCACAAACATTTGTCCCGTCGCGGGAATCGAACCCGCAACCTCATGTATGAGATTTGAGCCAACCTGCCCAACCACCACAGAGGCTGTCAAAACCAATTCCAAAGACCTCATACAAACATACAGATACTTACAATTTTACCTCGTTATAATATTAATGTAGAAGAAACGTGCGTTCCACCGTTGAATTTTCCCATGATTCAATAGTTCTACCAATATTATTGCTGCTCGGCTTTTTTTTACCAGCGCGATATTTTAGCCGAAGTTTTATTTTGTTTCAAAGACCCTCCGTCCGCGTCCCAAGTTTTTATTTATAGAGTGCGGAACAGTTAAGTTGTTCGCTTGTTTTAGGAGATGGAATTTGGGATGCAGGGACGTTAAACTTCGACTGGAGATATGTTTAGGATTTTTTGGACATAAACATGTGCTTTTAATAACAACTTGCTGAGAAAAAATAACTGGAAGATATTTTTACCTTACCTACGCTTTCAGTCCTTCGTTTTATTACTTTTTTACATAAAGTTGATGCAGCATTGTATATTTTTCCACTAGAGTTCAAACTGTTTTTATTCATGGTTGCGTTTGAACGCTGACTCACCTGTTGTTAAGTGACGATGCGCTCGTACGTGAAGATGTAGCACGCTCGCTTAGAAAAACCTGTTCAGTCTTGTCGTAAAGACATCCAGATTATAGCTATTCGGAAACACAGGTGCCCGCAGAATGGAACTCCTTGGCCGTTTGCATTATGAAGGTCGAAGCGAAATGCTTGAACGTGTGTACTTACCACAGAAAACTATTTTTTTATGTAACTGAGTGACGAGACGAGCTGGTCGTTTGCATGATGGTAAGCAATACGCCAGCCCATAACAATAGCAGCACCACCCAGAACTTTGTTTTGCAAAATCCTGCGCGGCGCTGCACTGCACTCGTCACCCTGAGACAATTAGCTGTTGAGTTTCATAATGCCCCGTAATTTCGCTGGCTACAATGCCCTTGAAGCCGGAACACAGTAATGCTTGCGCACTACTGCTTGGCGGTTGAATAACTGACAAAGCGGTAGTACCCACCCAGACTGCCTCTCGCATACGAGAAACCTACCACCAGTAAACTAAATATGAGGAGGTATCTTATTATTTAGATTTATTTTGTACTTAGAAAGCGCAACAATAACTTAACCACAATTTTGTTTAGTTTTATGCCTACACTTTTGCAAGAAACAGTTTCTTTCTCTCAAATAAAACAACATATCTCTGATCTGTACTAAGTCACAATATACTACTTTGTGATAAAAATCACAGTGTAAGACACACAGGGCCCAATGTTGCGGCTGTAAATCGAGGTGGATACAAGGGGCGAATCCTTTTTACGAGATTTACCGACGGGATTCGGCGAGGGCTGCCCGCCGCTACGCCTGCTTGGATTTGGAACAGGGTCAAGTGATAAAAGCTTAGACCCGAAAAAAAAGACTAAATAATATTAACTAGGATTTAAACATTTGTGCGTATCAAAAATAGACTAAACCTATTTTAACAGCTTGTATGTCGTGACTTGCATGGCCATCCAACGCACTGTGTGGCATACATACTACACCGCTAAGAGCACCATAAGGAAATTTGACCACATTTTTCTATAATAAAATTGACACTGTCCCGGGTTCCGTGGAGTTAAAGAATAGAACCTTGAAATAACAACTTATTTACTTTATTAACTCTCAACACACAATGTCTTAATCACTAATGCTTCTTGCACCGAAAACGCCGAGAGACTGTGCCACCGACCAACGTTACATTTCAAAAAATCCTTCAACAGCCTAGCAGCCATTGGTCCATCACCTCAACCAATCACCCGCAGGGTCATCTCCCGCCATTATTTTGGCGGAAACGCTTGGCTCTGTGAGTGGTTGCCGCCATAGACAAAATGACAGCTGAGACTTAAGTTTTATTGAAATTGTTGCCAGAATAAAATAACAATGAACTTGAATGATCGAGTCGATTAATCGGTACAAATTATAATATCTATTTAATATTGATTAACCGACACGTAGTGACAAACCCTAACACTATATAAGTTCGCAGAGCTTTATATAGAGATATGTTTATTTAGACTATCTCTTTCTCTCCATCTTTCTCTCCCTCTCTCTCTCTCTCTCTCTCTCTCTCTCTCTCTTGTTTGATGGTGATGGAGTAGATACAGTTGTTACGAGCCAAATTAGCATGTCACAAACAAACCTACCTACTTCATTACCTTACATATAATAATTATATTTGATACATGCGAGTTAAAAGATTATGTTTTAAGCAGATACTCACATTTTTTATTTTTAAGAACGTAGATCGTCTATATTCCCATAGGAACCACACAAAAACTAAGAAACGTTTTGTAGAAAACCAACAAATTGTATCTTCTAAGTAGTGTTTTTTTTCGATACAGCGATACATGTGATAATTCGGCGTTCATAAGTGGGTCTGCGATGCCAAAACTGAATACAAAGCTTTTGATTTTTTGGCTTAAACTATTGGGCACAAAAGAATATAATTAAAGAAATACAATTAAAATTATATTCTTACAAAACAGTCTCTTATGCCTTGAGCCACGTCCACACCAAAGGTCTCAAAGTCCAAAGGCTTGCTCGCAAGGAACAAAGGTACATAATAATATGTCGTTTGTTACTACCCCCGTTCCACGTCGGAAATATTTGTACGCGGCCTAATAATGTCGTCAGTGTTCCTTTAGCAGTGTGTAGGAGGTAGGTTGTCATATAGTCCGCATCAGTATGAACTTAGAATGTTCCTTCACTACTTGTAGAATCATCATCATCAGCCCATTGCGTTCCCATTGCTGGGACTCGGGCCTTCCCTCGTAGAGAGAGTCTGGGTCATAATCCACCACGCTGGCCCAGCGCGGGTTAAATAAAGGGTCCTTAAATTATTGTGATAAATTCTTGGACATGCCGGTTTCCTCACGATGTTTTCCTTGACTATTTTTAGAGCGAGTGTTAAATCCGCACATAACTTAAGAAAGTTAGTGGTGGCTAGCGGAATTCGAACTCGGGTGCGTCGGATCGAAAGTCGCACGTGCTGCCACTAAGCCACACTCGCCTTTTTCTTTACTTGTAGAATACGTGGTCCAAATTTCAGGTTTCTATGTTAAGCGGTTTTGCCTGTGCGATTGCTGGAAAACACCCTGGTCTTTGGTTATATAGATATATTTATATATTGATAATTATATAAACAATACACACGACTGTCTACTTATAATCAAAATCAACATAACATAACATAATATTTATATATTTCTCCCCCAAAGGTTTACAGTATACTTATAGGTATAAAATTTAGAGTAGAACTTTGAAAACATGTTTTGTGGGAGACTGGTGCCTGATGTAGGACTAAAAGACCTGTATTACAGGTCACCAGGCTCCCACTCCGCGGATTTAACATAGCTTGCAAAAAATAAAATCCTAAATAATGTATATCCGTTATTAGCCGTAAGTCACATTCTAAAGCATCTTCTGTAATTAATAATTAAGAGGGAACGGCACGTTGAAATTTTCATACAATAAATTATTTTTCAAAAAAAACTAAACCGACTTCAAAACCACAAATGGCACTCAAAAGTAAAAAATAAATTAATATAATTATCATAAGCGCTACCCACTCATATATTTGAAGTCGGTGCCAGCCAAGTCTAATAAAAGGTCGAATACAAACCTCCACCTTTAGAAAGTTGGTTACGAAAAAAAAACAAGAACCGACTTGAAGATTAAACTTATATTTTTTGTTTTTGCTATTTTTTTCAAAAACTACTGAATGAATTTCGATAAAATTTATATGGGTCCATCTTTTAAGTATTACCTACCAATCAAAAAAAGAATCATCGAAATCAATGCATAATTGGCGGAGCAATCGCGTAACAAACACAAAAAAAAAAAACATACCGTCGAATTGTAAACCTCCTCCTTTTTGAAGTCGGTTAAAAAGAGAAAACGTTTTTCTACCCCTAAACATGAACTAAATTCGATGAAATTTGGACATGTAAGAGATGTTATCATTATTGAGGTTTGTATGTTTTTATTTTTTCGATAATTCTTATAGAATTTGAATAAATGGACCCAAAAAACTCGATATTTACTCGACATTTTATTTTTGATGTTTAGAAGCTGTTAACTTTAAAAATAGACATAAACTCAGAAAAAAGAAAAGATACAAACCTAGTTTATTCTCCATTTAATAAATTGAGAACAAATTTACCAAGTTTGGTTGAGTTTTAGTGTGGTAGAAACGTTTTCTCCCGAAACGCTAATTTTAACAAAAATCTGAAGTTGATACGAATTTCCATTTCCATTTCCATGTTGTCCCATCCAAAACAAATGGATGAAGATTTTGATGGGACAAGTTTGACTAATTTTTAATATTTCTTTTTGTTTGACTTTTTTTTATTTTAATCTTATTTTATTTTATTTTATAATATCTTGACATTTTATTTTATTTTATTGCATGTTATAAATTTTTTTATATTTCAATATTATTATAAATTGTGTGATATGGTTTTTGTGACTGAAATAAAATGAATCGAATTGAATTGAATTGAATATACACTCGAGAGCAATGAATCCGGGTCACTTAAAGAATGTTAAAAATCTCGGAAACTAAAAATGATAGGTTAATGCAATAAATTGTA
Source organism: Petrophora chlorosata (assembly GCA_951640565.1). NCBI lineage: Eukaryota > Metazoa > Arthropoda > Insecta > Lepidoptera > Geometridae > Petrophora > Petrophora chlorosata. The sequence goes on along the minus strand of OX621196.1, from coordinate 15,855,237 downwards.
TTTAATAGACAATGTAATACTCCTTAAATGAAAGTAAAAAAAATATGAGTCACCATACATTTTATTAACACAAAATTACATAAAGAAAAAAACTGCTGATCTCTCCTTAAAACAAAAATAGGAAACATGAAATTTTTGAACTTTATTACGATTTTCTTGAATTTTAATACTTCGTATTGCCTCCTCGTGCTTCCATTACTGCGTTTACGCGGTTTGGCATGCTGTACACCAAGTTCCTTATACGATTTTGGGGAATATTCTCCCATTCCTCTGTGAGAGCAATTTTGAGCTCACGAAGCGTGATTGGGGGAGGGTTTCGTTGTTTTACGCATCTGCCTAGCTCGTCCCAAGCATGCTCGATCGGGTTGAAATCCGGGCTGCGCGCTGGCCACTCCATACGAGTAATGTTCATCTCTTGAAGGTAGTCATTCACAATCCTACCTGTATGAGGTCGGGCATTGTCATGCATAAATATAGCATCCTCACCTAAATTGACCATAAATGGACCAACGTGATCATTGAGGATTTCTTCCACATATCTTACGCTAGTTAAAGAGCCGTTTTCTATGATCACCAGCTCTGTGCGACTTTCAGAAGAAATTCCGGCCCACACAAGTACAGACCCACCACCGTAGGCTACTTTTTCTTCGATGCATGCTTGCTTGAATCTTTCCCCTGGTCTTCGATACACTCTGTGTCTTCCATCGTGCTTGTAGAGCATAAATTTTGATTCGTCGGAGAACATAACTTTTGACCAATCTTCAATACTCCAATTTACGTGGCTCTGGGCATATCTTAGTCTCGAAATACGATGCCCACGCTCCAGTTTAGGGCCGTTTGCAGGTCTAAGGGGTTTTAAGTTAGATTCAGCAAGCCGACGTCTTACCGTCCATGCACTTGGGTTACTTCCTCCGAGGCGTCGAAACTGATTGGTGAGTTCAGTTCCTGTGAGAAAGCGATTTCGAAGCATGGTGTTCACCAAGTATCGGTCTTCTCGTGCTGTGGTACACCTGGTTCTGCCCGTTCCTGGTCTGCGTAGGTTAGAACCAGTTTCTTCGTAACGTCGGAGAACTCTTTGTACTGTTGACAGCGACACACCGACAGTCCTGGCTGTATCGCGCTGACTCCGGCCGGTTTCCAGCATTGTAAGTATTCTGGTGCATTCTTCAGGCGTAAGCGACATAATTTCAGCTTGAATAATGAATATAGAGCACTATCAACATGGTTTATGTACCCACATAAATGACAGATTACAAACAAAAGCAAAACCAAATGCTGTAATTTCGTAGTTCCATCTTCGAAAGTGGCCCTTTTTCAAATTTGATTTTTTTATGATACAACTTTACAATAACTAAGAAGTTTTAATACCTTCATTTAAGGAGTATTACATTGTCTATTAAATACAATTTATTGCATTAACCTAGCATTTTTAGTTTCCGAGATTTTTAGGATTCTTTAAGTGACCCGGATTCATTGCTCTCGAGTGTAGTTAAATTATTATTATTACTTAGTAAATTTATTTAATTAATTTTACTAATTTTCTGCGAGACCGTAAGCAATTATTCAAATACCTAGTGTAATTCAGGACTTCACGTAACATTACAATGAACTTATTGAAATAAGTAAAAAACAAAAACAATAAATACAACACAGTGAAATGTTGCGTGATGCCAGGAAAAGGTTCCGACTCAGCATAGAGCACTCTCTGGTGTAGTGGTCGAGTGAGTCAGCTCATAAATCTTATACACCGAGGTTTCGGGTTCGATTACCGCTACGGGACAAATGCATGTGCGCAGAAAAAGCAACAAGTACCTATTCGTGTCGTGTTTTTTTTATTGAACTGAGTGATGAGACGATCTGCGTCCACCTGAGCACCCTTAACAATAAATTGCAGTGCCACCCAGAACTTTAACATTAAAAGCACTGCGTCGACTTCAAACCGGAACACAGTAATGTTTGCACTACTGCTTAGCGGCAGAATAACTGGCAAACTAGTACCTACCTAGACGGCCTCCCACATACAAGAGACCTACCATGAGTCGTGTCTGGGTATAGTGCCGTTGTGGGACCTCGTAGTTCTTGGTCCCTAAATACAGGAAATCCTAGTTAGGAGTCTATGATCAATATAATAATCATAGTTAGGAGTATATGAATATGTAATCATTGGGTACACAATGCGTTGTATTCGTGTTTGTTAGCGAAATGACTGGACAGTATGAGACTTAAGAGTGACTATCTCAGGGTGACGAGCGCAGTACAAAGTATTTGCAAAACAAAGTTCTGTGTAGTGCTGCAACCGTTATCGGCGGGCGCGTCGCTTACCATCAGGCGAACAACCTACTGGCCTCGTTATTCAATTACAACAAGTATACGCTTTATCAAACAAAAAAACCGACTTCAATGTATCTTCGAAGTCCAAGGTCAAATATCAATGAAATTTATATAGGACTACTTCGTAGCTATACTGAACCCAACGCAAAAAGAAGATTTTCTAAAGCGGTTCATGAATGACGGAGTTCTGAGGTCATCATCATCAGCCTATTGCAGTCCACTTGCTGGACATAGGCCTCTCCAATTGCACGCCACTGAGGACGATCCCCGGCTACTCTCATTCAGCTGCTGCCAGCCACCTTGCAAGTTCTGAGGTAACAAACATAAAAAAAATACAATCGAATCGAAAAACTTCTTCTTTTTTGTAGTCCGTTAAAAAACTTTATAGTTGGTACAGTAAGTAAGTAATGTTGTGAGAAAAAGTTCGACGCGGCCGCTTCAACCCCGTTAAGTATTTAAAAGAGTAGTGTCGCCTTGAGTTCTCATTTATCATTATTAACGAAGCCGCAGATTAGTTAGCGAATATAAAGCTTCACCGGGACACCAGCTAGTTCTTAACGAGGGGAGTAAGGGCTTGTGTACACTGCACAGGGATATCGGGTAACTTGCTACTTTGCACATTGTTTACCAAACTTATCTTATTTTTGGTAAGTTGTCTTTGTAAATACGACGCTATCACAAAGAACTTTTTCACAAATTTCAGACGTTGTGTTTGAAGGCCATCCAATTTTGCTGGTGAAAGATCGAGCTATAATATATTATACTAGCTGACCCGGCAAACGTTGTTTTGCCATATAAATAAAAAAAAAAATTTTGTGGTGGACTACCCCTAACATTTAGGGGGATGAAAAATAGATGTTGGCCGATTCTCATAGATACCGGATAAGCACAAAAAATTTCATCAAAATCGGTCAAGCCGTTTCGGAGGAGTATGGCAACGAAAACTGTGACACGAGAATTTTATATGTTAGATGTAGTACCTATAATAGTAAAAAAAATCTATTGTATTTTAGGTAGGTACTCGTGTAATATTTTATGTATAGGTAAAATAATTAAATAAACATAAAATTATTGGAATAATTATTAACATAAAAGTACTTAAATAATAATATAATCATAAAAAACAAAATAAACATATTATGGTGCCTGACTAGTCTTTGCGGCAGGCCTAGCGCACTCCGCACTATAGGTACAAAGCTACAAGTACATAGCCGGACACCGACGGCGGGTCGTTACACGTGCCGTGTCAGAAGAGATAAGAGCTATGCGATAGAAAGAGAGGCGCTCTGTAAGTTAATATGACTGGTAGGTATGCTAGATTGGAGCTTAAGTTGCTTTATGTTTAAATTTTTTGCGGTGTGATGCTTCTGTCCCTAAGTATTCTGTGGCGGTAGGTACTCACAGGATTGAAATAAAATTCCTTGATCCACTACAACCACAGTCACTATATAATATTTTTTTTAAGAAAAGCACATATAGGTTTTCACAGAAGTTATGAGATTAGAGATAGACGAAACACAAGAGAGAAGATAGTTAGAGAAACACTGAATATAACATAGACTTTAACAGATTAGCGCGGAGCAAAGTTGCGTGGGTCATACGTCGAGGCTATGCGCATGCAAAAAGAACAATAGCTGTACGCCACGCCGCGCAAGTTTCAGTGCTGGCTTTGCGCACAGGGTTTGCCTGTTTCTTAATTTCTAATTAATTCTTTTTGTTTCACTAGTTCCTACAATATCAATAATTTACACATATAAAATAAAACTAGAATAAAAGAACAATCAACTTGTCAATTGTATTGATGTTGCATCACGCGGTCTCTACAGCCGCGGTGCTTCCAATTCTCATATGCCCAGTAAATTTACTGGCTTCAATGCCCTTCAAACCGAAACACAGTAATGCTTGCGCACTACTGCTTGACGGCAGAATAACTGTATGATGTACCAAGGCAAGTGTGCCCTCTGCTTAAAGGTCTCATCTTTAATCGGCGCTGACAGCTCAGCGTTAATGAGAAAAATAATGACGACCTCGTCACAGCAGCCTTAATCAACACCTGCCCCGTTTGTTGCCAGCTTTTCGAAGGTTTTTTCGGATTTATCATTGGAAGCTGGGAAATCAGTTTCTAGGTCATTGGTATCTGAAACATGGCAGTTTCAGTTTGACGTGATACTTTATTGTTTGTAATATTTTAAAACAACCTATTGTAACAGAAGTTGGAAGATTGCACTGGTGGTAGGTTTCTCGTATGCAGGAGGCCGTCTGGGTAGGTACCACAGCTTTGCCAGTTATTCTGCCGCCAAGTAGTAGTGCGAAAGCATTACTGTGTTTAGGTTTGAAGGGCATTGTAGCCAGCGAAATTACTGGGTATATGAGACTTAATATCTGATGACTCGTGGTGATGAGCGCAATGCAGTGCGACGCAGAGCTTTTATGGTATTAAAAATGTTCTAGGTGGCATTGCAATTTTTATGGGCAGGCGTGGCGCTTACCGTCAGGTGAACGACGTGGTCGCCTCATCGCTGAGTTCGATAAAAAAAACCTGAAACTACATCTTAGTTTATTCTTCGATCATTCAGAATACATTACCAAATTGACATTCTTAGAATGCCGCGAAGGTCACAAGGTGCTCCATCAGAAATGTTATTATTCCATCTTCGCTGCGTAATGTCGTAACTGAGCATTACATATTCCACACGAAGCGGAATAAAACTTCATTTATGGCTGACACCTATAATGTTCCACGTGTGTGGAAATTGTATTTGGATCCTTTGATATGATGATCTATATCATATGACCTTAGCATTTGTGTCTAGAATATTTATGACACTATTAAGCACTCGTACCTATGTAATAACGGGAGTCCAAAATTAAAGCCAGAAATAAATTTGCCGCCATTTGTGCAGTAAACTGTTAGCAACCTTGAAAAAATAAACAATTTGACAGTTGAAAGTTTAGGGTTAAAATTTAACATGCGAGTCCTTTTTCAAAGTTCAAAAGTTTTTTATTCAATTTTGGCTTCACAGACGCACTTACGAATGTCAATTATTGCAATGACTACCACCGTATCGGAAAAAGTAGCACTACTCAGAAGATACGGTAAGAAACTGAGGGGCATTTTTTTTAGAACTTTTGTTACAATATTTTGTTTGTTTTTGACAATATATTTGTTTCTTGTGTGTCAGTTGGCTACAACGTTTGGCTTTCAAAAATGTTCTCAAATTTGTTCTACAACTCGGGACTGCTGGGACTTGGGCCTTCCCTCGTAGAGAGAGTATGGGCCATAATCCACCAAGCTAGCCTAGAGTGGGTTGGTGGATAACACATGTCCTTGAATTTTTGTGATAAATTCTGCGTCATGCCAGTTTTCTCACTATGTTTTCCTTCACAGTTTTTAGAGCCACTGTTAAATCCACACATAACTTAAGAAAGTCAGTGGTGCGGGGCTAGCGGGATTCGAACTCGGGTACGTCGAATTGCACGTGCTCCCACTGAGCCACACTCGCTTTTCTTCTTCGAAATTCGTAGATATTCCTTGAAGAAATGGCAGGTACCTAAAGTTTATGTCATAATTTTATTCAAACACTTGCACCCCTAAACAAAGGCCAACACAACAGCCGAGTACCCAGTAAGATCGCTGGTTACAAAAATACATCTTTTAAATTAAACCATCTCAACCTGCTGCTCTCCAAATAATGCACACGGTGTGAAATCGGCCACATGCCGTGAATCGTGATGGAATTCATGAGGAATTTATTAATCCACGCCCTACGCTGGCGCCAGTTTAATCATTGTTCGCAACGAGTCTGGTGGAAAGGTTTAAAATTTTATCGTATGGGGTGTAACCACAGCTTCTATGGTCATCATATAACCATGGAGACTATGGGTTCGATTCTTGCTACGGGGCAAATGGTGGCAAATGTTTGATTCAAGATCCAAGATTCAAGATTCAAGTTTTAAGATTCAAGATTCAAGATTCAAGATTCAAGATTCAAGATTCAAGATTCAAGATTCAAGATTCAGGATTCAAGATTCAAGATTCAAGATTCAAGATTCAAGATTCAAGATTCAAGATTCAAGATTCAAGATTCAAGATTCAAGATTCAAGATTCAAGATTCAAGATTCAAGATTCAAGATTCAAGATTCAAGATTCAAGATTCAAGATTCAAGATTCAAGATTCAAGATTCAAGATTCAAGATTCAAGATTCAAGATTCAAGATTCAAGATTCAAGATTCAAGATTCAAGATTCAAGATTCAAGATTCAAGATTTAAGATTTAAGATTCAAAATTCAAGATTTAAGATTTAAGATTCAAGATTCATTTATTTGCGTAAAATACATGTACCAATGAGATGTTATTTATTTGCGTTCAGAAAAAGTTAGGTACCTACTTCCCAAAGCGAACTCTTGGTGGAGGCTTCTGATCATCAATACGCAGTATTAATATGCACAAGTATAAAGTTCAGTAAAATAATCGTGCAAATTGACGTTCATTAAAAATTTAAACGCTCGAATTATAGAATGTTAATGAGCGCTCAAAACGCCCGAACTGCATAATGAAAGGCACAGCGGCCATCTGCAATAAACTGTTATATTAACGGTGAAGGCATCCATTGATATTCATTAAAACAGTCCATAGAGGACAGAGCGAGCTACTAAATTGTTAAAAGATATTGTTGAATATAGTGAGTAGAGCAAGTGTGGCCTAGTGGGAGAACGTGCGACTTTTGATTTCGTAAGTTATGTGTGAACACTCGATCTAAAAACGGTGAAGTAAAACATCAAGAGGAAACCGGCATGTTCAAGAAATTCAAGGACATGTGACATCCACTTACCCGCACTGGGTTAGCATGGTGAATTATGGCTCATACTCTCTCTACGAGGAAAGGCCCGAGTGGGAACGTAATGGGCTGATGATGATGTTGATTGTTGAATTCTTACTATCCAATTCTTACTATCCTACATCCCATCCTATCCTACTATTACTTTTATATAATATATGAAACTTCGTGAGGATGGATGGATAGATGCTTGATACTCAGTCACGCAAAAACTACAAAACGTGTTTTTTTATGAAATTTCGCATGTAGGTGAGGTCCTGGAAAAGTACCAAAAATTGCGGGTAAAACAAAGGGATGTATAGAACAAATGCTTGGCTTAGCGAACTTTAACGGCTGAATGGGTTTAAGTAAAATTCGGAAAGGAGATAGCTTTTACCCTGAATTAACATATGCGTTTTATCACGGGAAATTTTGGAGGAACCGTGAGGCGCAACTGGTAAAAAATAAAAATATTGACTTAAATTGACATAACAAAATGCAATCTACCTAACTTATGCATAACGTTAATGTGAATGAAAGTCGGAATGGCTATCTGTCTGCAATGAAGTGTAACATTAACGCTGTTGAAGGCGTCGCAACGCTCCATTCATATTAATTAATACAGTCCAATTAGCGCCAGGACGAGCTATTGAATTGTAAAACATTTTCGGACGAGACAGAAGGCTTAATGTTGAGGGACGATATTTAAACTAAATTTTACTACCGTTTCCAACTAAGTTCACCTACTTATAAAATTTCGTAAGATAGAAAATATCCTACAAATATTATAACCGCAAAAGTTTGTTTTTAAGTGTGTTTGTTACTTCTTCACGCAGTAACCGCTCAACGAGTTTGAGTGAAATTCGGAATGGAGATGGCTTATACCCTGGATTAATAAACAGACGTGTGGCACTCGGAGACTGCCACGGTAAAGCTATTGCATAGCATTCGGAGTGGGGGGTGTTAGTTTATTTTCGTTACGGAATTTCTGGATTCGGTCTCCACGCTCAAGGCCCGCGATAGAAGCTATGCAATAGCTTAATAATACTGGAATAATAAAAATAGCTAATGTGCTAATTTTATTCCAGGAAACCACGAGTGAAACCGCGGGGGCAACTAGTAGAAGATAAAAGAACTAAAAAAACTACATAGTTTTTGGTAGTGTTCTTTTGGAGTTGACATTATGTATATAGATGAATTTAGATAGAAACGTTGCATAACTTTTTAACCGACTTCAAAAAGGAGGAGGTTTACAATTCGACGGTATGTTTTTTTTTTTTTTTTTTTTTTGTGTGTTTGTTACGCGATTACTCCGCCAATCATGCATTGATTTCAATGATTCTTTTTTTGATTGGTAGGTAATACTTCAAAGGTGGTCCCATATAAATTTTATCGAAATTCATTCAGTAGTTTTTGAAAAAAATAGCAAAAACAAAAAATATAAGTTTAATCTTCAAGTCGGTTCTTGTTTTTTTCGTAACCAAACTTTCTTAAGGTGGAGGTTTGTATTCGACTGCTTCACCTGCTTCACCCAGGGTTGACTTCCGGTGAGGGAACTCCTCAACGGTGAATAGTACAGACACAACATTTCGTAAATGGATTTAACCATAATAGCCTGTTCTAAATTCCATCATGATATGGCAGATACACCCAGCATTGACTTCTGGCAAGGGAACTCCTCAACAGAGAATAGGACAGACATGAAATTTTTTTGTACATGCATTTAATTGTGATAGCCCATTTTAAACTTTGTCATGATGTGGCTTCTAGATCATAAAAGCTTGTCTTTAAAAACTTTTTGAAATAATTTAATTAAAACTTGTTTTTCACTAAAAAGGGTAAAATAAATTATTTTTCAAAAAAAACTAAACCGACTTCAAAACCACAAATGGCACTCAAAAGTAAAAAATAAATTAATATAATTATCATAAGCGCTACCCACTCATATATTTGAAGTCGGTGCCAGCCAAGTCTAAAAGGTAGTAGATAGATACTACCTACAAGTAGTACTTACTATTTACATAGTATTTATCTGCTACCTATTACACTTGGCTGGCACCGACTTCAAATATATGAGTGGGTAGCGCTTATGATAATTATATTAATTTATTTTTTACTTTTGAGTGCCATTTGTGGTTTTGAAGTCGGTTTAGTTTTTTTTGAAAAATAATTTTGTATAACACTAAAATGTATAGACACATGTTTTCACTCCTTACTTCTTCTGATCTCTATGGACGTAGGGAATATTAGCAATATACCTACCACTTTTTTCTTCAATTCATAAATTAGTTTCGATTCGGTCTACTCTCATTCAACGTCATTCAAATTTAGCGGAATTAACCTTCTGTTTACATGCTGCCGTTGGCAAAGAGATCTCTCTATTCACTTATTTATGTCATTTAATCAAAACGTGCAGTTCATTAACGCTCGTAAAGTAACGACAGAACGGGCGATTCTGCATTTACAAATAAATTTGTCTGTGAATAAAATTGGTCAACAGTTTTCGAAACCGTTGTATTATCGTTCCCACAATATGCTCATCATCACCCATTTCGGTTTTCGGTTGTGTTTTCGCATTGTCGGCTACAATTAGGAATGCATGAATTATTACTTCTATTCAGAACATCAGAACGAAGAGAAACTTCAAATTGATTTCATTGTTACAATGAACGTTTTAAGCACAACTCATTGTAAACTTTATAGTAATGTAACGAGTTTTCCTATTCCTTTGGCAAGTGATAGTATTGTCATTCTCATTTCACGATAGAGACAAAATGTCTCTTTGTAAAATCATAAAAGGCGCTACGGCTCTCACTAAGTTTTGTTGTTCTCAGCTAGGCAAACTTTCTCGTACTATGTGATTTCTACAATCAACTGACTTGTGGTAGGTCTCTCGTATACGGGAGGTTGTCTGAGTAGGTACCTTATTCTGTCACCAAGCAGTAGTGCGCAAGCATTACTGTGTTACGGTTTGAAGGGCATTTTAGCCAGCATTATTACTGGGCATTTGAGACTTAATATCTGATGTCTTGGAGTGATGAGCGCAATCCAGTGCTACGCAGTGTTTTTTATGGTATTAAAAGTTCTGGGAGACACTGCAATTGTTATAGTCAGGCGTGGTGCTTACCATCAGGAACGACTTGCTCGTCGCAACACTCAGTACAATATAAAAAAACACTTTGATGTACTGTTTTGTGTCTTTGTTTAACTGATGTGCTGGTGCGGTCAGCACATTTTTTTATTAGCTTACGTGTAGTCATTTTATTTCGCTTTGGGCCAGAGTAGTGAATACCTTTTTTTATGTAATGACTTGATTTAAAAAAGACCCGCCATTAGAATTATAATCTACCCTAATACGACTAATAAGTAATTTAAATTTGACTAAAACTACTAATTAGAGTAAAACTATAAAGATGTTCATCAACACTTTTCTTATTGTCTCTATTTAGACACTATGTTCTTGTGTTCTTTACGAGTAGCACTAACTGTTTATACTAAGGTTCACAGACACTTCACTAAACTAACTCAAAAGGTTTGTCCTTCTTAGTCTTCTCTATATGTCTGTGTTGTCGAGGACCTGGCGGTGGTATGTTATGACCCATAATATTTTGTTACGAGAATGCCTGTGTCCCAGCAGTGGGAAGAAAATGGGCTTATGATGATGATGTTGTCAATTAAATACAATATTTTTTTTTATGTTACTGAATGACGAGACGAGCTGGTCGTTTGCCTGATGGTAAGCAATACGCAAGCCCATAACAATAACAGCACCACCCATAACTTTGTTTTGCAAAATCCTGCGCGGCGCTGCACTGCGCTCGTCACCCTGAGACAATTAGCTGTTGAGTCTCATAATGCCCAGTAATTTTGCTGGCTACAGTGCGCTTCAAACCGGAACACAGTAATGCTTGCGAGCTACTGCTTGGCGGCTGAATAACTGGCAAAGCGGTGGTACCCACCCAGACGGCCTCTCGCATACGAGAAACCTACCACCAATGTGCTATTGCTATACCCTAGTAGGGTCATATGTAATCTCACCACTACAATAAGAACTTTTGTGTACATATGTTTGCAATAAAGTATTGAGTATTGAGTTAATGTTTTTGTGTCTACAGAAATATAATATGTTTGAACTGATACGATCTATTAAACAGCTGCTTCATAGTTCTGTTGCAGATTCGGAAAACATAAACTACAACAGAAAACAATATTAACAATTTTCTCACTACCATCAACAAATCATTATTGAAATGCAAAACGCAATGAAAATATGTAGTGTAATTCCGCTGAATATTATGTAGGTCGTTGTTGAATAATATAATATGTATGGAGGTAGATATTAGTAAATTTAAAATGAATTAAAAATAAAATTATATATATAAATAAAATTCCCTCCGTTTATTTTTTTATTGGTAAATGGGCATACGTTTGACGACATCTCGCCTGATGGAAAGCGAAGATGCGGCCTAAGATGGAACACGCTTGCCCATGAGATGCCTATTCACTCTAGACTTAAAGAGACACAAGTTGTATCCGTTTGGGAACAAAGACGGTGGCAGAGCGTTCCACTCCTTAGCAGTTCGCATGATAAAGGAATCTGCGAAACGCTTAGTACGGATAGGTGGGATATTAACTACGTACGGGTGAAGCGACTCACCCCGCCTGGAAGTCCTATGGTGAAAGGGAGAAGAAGGAATTAGATTGTGCAATTCCTGGGCACATTCCCCGAAGTGCAGTCGATAAAAAAGCGACAGACACCCAACTTTCCGTCTGTGTTCGAGACTTGTCAGCTTCTTCTCCACCAGCGCATGGTCATTCATTAACTTAATTGCGCGACGTTCTATAGAGTCTGAGAGAGCTGCCAGCTGGTATTTGGCTGAGCCATCCCACAGATGGCTACAGTATTCCATGCAGGATCGTATTTGGGCTATTTTTAATATGTGTTTAAAATTGTATATAAAAATAGGGTATAAAAATAATTTTTATTAAAAAATGTAAAATATATAAAGCTTTAAACTGACCTTAACAACAACCCTTCCTGTACACGTGCTTCGCCATCTATCTGCGCATCAGGCGATGCCTGATGGGCGCCTGATAGGCGTCGACTCGCCGAACGCTAGAACGACAATCATTATTTCCCTTGTAATAAAAACCAATTTACTGGCAAGCAGCTCAATCGCCACTCAAACAGGCTATTACCGATATCATCTGTTAATCTCCAGCGTTGGAAGGCGAAGATTAGTCCGCACCTCCCAACGAGATATCGAAAGCCTAATGAGAAAAATAATGGGGGTCTTTATCAGGCCTGTATTGGCCTTTGAAGAGGCTGTATTGCTTTGAGGCACTGTGTAGGGCGGTGTCAAAGCTTCAATAGTGACCTTATTGCTCAGCCATCGTCGTAAGAAGTTACTTTACTTCTAACACATTTATATCATTGCTTAGAATCTTGATCCTTTAGTGATAAATCATATTATTTTAAAAAATTAGGAAGAATAAAAACGTTTTTGCTCAGGCAGGAATCGAACCTGCGTCTTCGGAATACCGTCCCGACGCCTTAACCACTGGGCAGCTGCTCGAACCAAATTTTTTCTATCCTTCTTATATCGTCTTACGGGGACGATTCTACGTTATCTGCCGTCAATGTGTACCTACATTGATCAACGGTACAAGTCTAACATTACAATTAGCAACATATTCTAATGATAACGCATATCTTATAAAATTTTTGATATAAAATGCATTACCGCATGCTAGGCGAAAATCCTAAGATTTTAAATAATAAGGAAGAAGAAAAATGATGTTGCTCGGGCAGGAATCAAACCTGCGTCTTCGGAATACCGTCCCGAGGTCTTTACCACTAGGATAATAATTAACGGCGATAATAATTCATTTAATAATATACAATAACATTATAATATATAATAACAATAAAAACCGACTTCAATTCTGAAATATCTTCGAAATCCAAGGTCGAGTATCGATGAAATTTATATGGGACCACCTTGTAGCTATACTGAACCCAACGCAAAAAATCTAAATTGTGGTACCTCTTTTTTTGGAATTTTCTCTTTTTTTTATTACCAGATTGGCAAGCATTTGACCGCTGTATCACCTGATGGAAAGTGAAGTCGTAGTCCGTTAAAAAGTTTGTTACTATAGCCAAGCATTCGGTATCGCTTAGAAACAAACAATTCGAAAACCTTCATCATCGCACTTACGGAAACATCTTCAGACATGTTCTTGTACTAAGTTTCATGTCCATCTATCAAGACAAACCCCACATCTCTTCCGACACCCGTACTGCCCGTACAAGTTAATGTACCGTACAGAAATACATATCTGCAGACCCCTGTTATCTCTGACTCCGGCTCTAATGCATTACAACTGTACTTAGTTTAGTTGTGTTGGGCTTGGGACGAATCAGGAAATGTAGATGTGGAGATCAAGTGGAACTTACTGCGGTATACAAGAAAAGGAAAGGAAAATACATTTATTACAAACATATTTATAAGCAACATTACACTGAATCAGAAAAATAAAGACATTAAACACAAAAAAATACCAAGTTTTTAAATATACAAATACGAGAAATAAAAAAAAACGGTTTACTATTAATATAATATGTGTTGCCCATTACATATCTAAATTAAATGCTCTAAGAGACCTCTCCGTGTTGGACTCATGTCCCCGCGCAAGCCATCCAAAGGACCGGGTATATAACCCGTAAGAACGTACTAATAATATGTATATACGGTTGAGCTAATTGACTGACCTACAGATAATAATTAATGAAATTAAATTAATAATTACTTTTTATTTCATTTTTTTGTAGACTGTGTGTGTTGACCAGCCATTCCAATCAGATAAACAATATAATATCTACACAATCGAACTTAGATCGTCGATATATTCCTTTTCTTACAAGACTTTTTTTAATTTTTTTTTTGTACTTGTTATTTGGCTTTTGTTTGACCACTATGTCACCTGATGGTAAGTGACGATGCGGTCGACGATCTAGCACGCTTACCAAGATAGTACCCGTTCACTCGAGACTTGAAGATTCCCAGATTATAGCTATCGGGAAAGACTGACTCTGGCAGGGAGTTCCACTTTTTAGCAGTAAGCATAATAAAAGTGGAAGCGAAGCGCTTAGTACGCGCAGGAGGAATGTACACCATGAAACGGTGGCGTATTGCCGTGCGTCTTGTAGTCCGATGATAAAATGGGGTTGGGGGAATTAGTTGGTGCAATTCCGACGCACACTCTCCGAAATGTATTCGATAAAAAACTGATAGACTGGCAAATCTGCGTCGATGTTCAAGACTGTGGAGTCTTGACTCGAATAGTGCGTCATCACCAATGAGTCTTGGCTCGCCTCTCGATTGATTCAAGTACTTCATCGAGTAGAAGAGTTTAAGAATTTAATGAACAGGTTTCTTCTAGACGAGCATGCTACATCTTCGACCGCATCGTCACTTAATAACAGGTGAGAGAGCGGTCAAATGCAAGCCAATAACTAAAAAAACACATACTAATGCGAAAGTTGTATATAATATAAGTGTGTTTGTGTGTTTATGTGTTTGTTGCGTCTTCACGCCGCAACGGCTAAACGGGTTTGAATGAAATTTGGAATGGAGATAGCTTATACCCTGAATTAACACATACGCCTTTTATCCCGGAACGAACAGTTTCCGTTGGAGCAACTATAAACCGAATTCTACGCGGGTGAAACGGTGCGATGCAGTTATTTTTAAACCTCGACGCAAAAAAGAGGGGTGATTGACCATTATGTGTGTCTGTCTGTGGCACCGTAGCTATTAACGGGTGAACCGATTTAGATCCAGTTTTTTAATTTGAAAGCAGGTTTTCTTGCGGTGGTTCTTAGATATGTTTTATCAAAATTGGTTTGGTCGTTTTTTTACTTTATATAGGTTTTTTGTGTCAGGGTTTTTTTTTATTTTAGTTTATTGAAATTCGCTTGTCTAAATAAACGAACTTCCCGCGATGACATTATTGCGATCCAAGAATATCGAACGATAAAGTTCTGTTCATGCCTATGTTCAAAAATCGCATGTGGAACAGGGCTCTTAGATTCATCAATGAAACATTGAACAGAGCACTCTAGTTCGAATATGGCATACATACTGGAAACTATTCTGGTTACTGCGACTAAAATATAAATCATTGTTTATAATCTAGTATTGAATTTAACCTGCTATACCTACCATCTCGACGAAAACCAGTTCGAGCACCGGTGTAAATTGAAAAACAGCGCTGCTTCTCATCTACGATGTGATCACAGCACATGCTGAATTTACTCCGTTTGCACTCTGACTGTAGGTAAATTGCTTATGTATAGTTATTAATTGGATACTAAGTACTCGAAGAAGCTGTGTATCTGTTGTTTGTAGTTGCAATAAAAGAATGTCTTATCTTATCTTATCAGTGAAAATTCCTGAAATACCAAGTAACGGCCAGGTCAAACCGCAGGCAGGCCGAGTCACACGACTAATGCAATGGGCACCCATATACGTTCCAGATTTCCTGCTGTTCTGGAAATGCACTACATCAATTCTCTATGTATGTGTGTCTTGACTTAAATGACTGTAATTCTTGCGAATAATGCCAATAAATAAAATTGTACATCGATCATAATATCGTGCCTACTATTGTGTTGTATTGTATTGTATAATATTATTGTATTTTTCAACTCCTTCTATCACTATTACTTCCCTTCTTTTCTGTTCTCTTTTCGTTTCTGAATTATCATCATAATCATCAACCTACATCAGTTCACTACTGAACATAAGTATCTCATAAAGTACGCCGCTGAGACCGATCTTCGGCTCTCCTCTAGTCGCTGCCAGCAACCGTTCTCTAAAAGTATATAAAAAAATTAATTGATGGATTTTGATACGGTTGTCACCATAACCTAAAACCTTTAAGAGAACATATAACAGGCTACCAAAGGACAATCAATTATGAGAAGGATATAAATTTAAGAAATGTTTAAGTGGCTGGCTCTTGTCTCATTGTTTTTATGATATTAAAGAATTTATAAATTGTAGTGACAAAAATAAGTAAATATTTTCACGTCTGCATGCAGACTGATTGCAATGACTACTATACTCTGTAAGACCATTCTAGAAATAATATTTACCTACCAATATATAATGTAATCTAGCAAATAAATTATTCTTATTCTTATTTTTATACAATCATTAAAAGTCTATTATTCACTGGCTTTCCTTTTCTCACGCGACGCCGCTACTTTGAAAATTCACTTATATAAAATACAGATTCATCGCCTGACTGCCTAGTTTAGCCGGACCAATCAAACCTCTACCACTTAATACTTGAAACCTATCACGGCACTTAATACTTAATCTGGGATTTGAAAGTGCAGGTTGCACTTTCAAAATATCCCGGATTAGACCAAACCCGATCCGGTTATAATGCGTCCATTGATACTCCATTTCACATTAACAGCATTACGGCTCTCAAAATAGTTGGTTTTAATACGATATTATTGTGGACTAGCTTTTGCCCGCGACTTCGTCCGCGTGGAATAGTGACTTCCGGCAGAAAAGTATAGATAGCTGTGCCCGCGTCTCCGTCAGCGTGTAACTCCTTGTGTATTAAGTTAATGTATTGGTAATATTTATTATTTTTATTTATATTGGTAATATTGTTTAGATCACGTTCACATGAGGCTTAACCCTTTATAAGACACAGAACTTAAAAATATTTATTGCTTTTAAACTTTATAATAATGTGTTAAGGTTCAAATTTTGGTGGCAATATAAGTACCACTGCCTTATAAAGGTAAGGTAAAGGTACCTATAAAACGAAAATACTTCAGTGCAAAGCTTCCGGGTAAACTATATTGAAAGTTGACCCGTCCGGCACGTGAACATAAAGATTTTTAGAACTGCTAACACGGGAGAGAGCAACATACAACTGACCATGCGAGAAACAACTGACACTGAGATCTACTCCAGCAACACCAAAAGTCTGCCCTTGAGCCTTGTTAATTGTCATTGCATAACACACCGATACTGGGAATTGCGTCCTTTTAAATTGGAATGGAAAATTATTTGGTATTAAGGGTATTCTGGGAATAAAGACGGTTTCTCCTGCACCGCAACCTGTTAAAATTTGAGCCTCGATTATATTTTGTTGCAACTGGGTTACTTTTAGTCGAGTTCCATTGCAAAGTTGTGGTGGTCTTAAATTTCGGAGCAGAATAATCGGTATTACGAAAATAAACTATTAATATAATTAAACACTACCAATTACGAAAATAAACTATTAATACAATTAAACACTACCAAAATAACTAATATAATAATTACGAAAATAAACTATTAATATAATTAAACACTACCAATTACGAAAATAAACTATTAATACAATTAAACACTACCAAAATAACTAATATAATAATTACGAAAATAAACTATTAATTTAATTAATCACTACCAAAACCTCTTATACCTAAAACTAATAATATATTTAAACACTACCAAAACTTCTAATACCTATTATATAAAATAACAACAAAACAAATCTAAAAATAAATTATTCAAAGACTAAAAGTCGTGCTGATAAGCACGGTTTGCAAATAACAATTATTGGTTGTCAATAAGGTCGAACAGTCTGAACGTCTATTCGCATCAACAGCCAAATATTGAATGACGCTCGAGCGCGGACCCCCCGCCTTTTTATACCTTCCGCCACGACGCGCGTCGAGCGCGGCAACCGATACACAAAAATAATCCTTATAGCATGACTCTGTATTCACGCGCGATGACTTATTATTTCATGTATAACTTTGGTGTTTCTACACCGATTTACATGATTCTTTTTTTATTGAATAGGTAATAATGTTAACTTTTTTTAATTAGGGATGAGTGATAGTGTTGTAAACGTTAGAGTAGACAAATACAATCAGAAATCTCCGAATTGCCAAGCTATCGGGAGTTTCACGTGTTATTGTGAGTCAACCATAAAAGATAGACATATGCTGTCGAGGAATATTTTTTATATAATTTTAGGGAGAATATTTCCGTCATACATGATTTCTATGTAGCTTTAACCTATAAGCCTGCACACGCGACGGAAGCTTAAAAAATGGAGTATCTTCTCCCGTTTTCCCAATATTTCCCTTCACTGCTCTGCTCCTATTGATCGTAGCGTAATGAAAAGTATACTATAACCTGCCCAAGAGTATGAAGAATAATTGTGCCAAATTTCGTTGAAATCCGTCGAGTAGTTTTTGTTTCCATAACGAATATACAGACAGACAGACAGACAGACAGACAGACAAAAATTTTACTGATTGCATTTTTAGCATCAGTAGCGATCCCTAACCACCCCTTGATAGTTATTTTTTAAATATATTTTATGTACAGAATTTACCTCTCTACAGATTTATTATAAGTATAGATACCTTATTGACGCTTAGCTTTCACGCCACAGACTACAGACTTCACCTACTAAAACTTGCTTGAACATCCAGCATATGAGCTTAGAAGTTGGATAGTTTTCTACTCTGTGTCAAAGTGTAATGTGAATTGAAAACCGCAGGGCTGCAATACGTTTTTACGAGTGCCATTCGGCAGTAACTGTTATTACAATCGTTTCGGAATAGCCCCCCATGCGCTCGATGTATGCACTTTGAGCTATTTAGATGTTTGTATTGGATTTTGTTGGTTTTATATAGTACTGGCCGATACCCGCGACTCCGTCCATGTAAAATTCGGTTTATTCCTTAAGAATTTGTTCGTTGAAATATTCCTTTGTACCAACTTAAATTAAGATACCGTCAGTCGTTATGGAGTTATGTGGTAACAAACACACACACAGACTTTCGTATTTATACCTAATATTAATAGAATAGGATAATATAAGGATTTGCTGGAGATACACGTAGGTATATAAGTAAGCACATACGCGTGTATAATATTTTGCAGCTAGTTAAAATCTAACAAGAGGATTCCAGTAAACGAAAATTTAAAAACCCCCAACACAAAAATCCTATAAAAAGTAAAAAGCGGCTAAACCGATTTTGATAAAACATGTCTAAGAACCACCGCTAGAAAACCTACTTTCAAATATAAAACACCGCATCCAAATCGGTGTGCCATAGACAGATACACAAGTGGTCAAACTTATAATACCCCTCCTTTTTGCGTCGAGGGTTTATAAAAAATCAGCCTCTTGCGAATCCATTCAAGAGCTAGTATGGCCGAGTCGTAAATTGTGCGTCTAACGATCTAGCGCAAGCGAGTTCGAATCCTGGATAGGATAATAATCCTTAAAGATAAAAAAAATCGGTTCTGCGGGATTCAACTATCTGAGACAATCAAAGACTTTGGTTGAGCCAGTTTGTGGTTAAAATTCAAAATATAATAAAAAAAATAACATCTATTATAATGGCGGCGGAAAGTTCAGTATGAGCAATAAAATACAAAAAGTAATTAACTCCCAAATAAAGTTCGTTCTGTAAAACTGCAAAAATCCCAAATGGCGTCGGACACAACGCAACAAATTAATTATTCACGCGGTGACGGACACATACATTTCGCTATGTGCGTGCGAGTAGGTATGTATTTATATGTACATTGTAAACGAAACATGTTTGGTTTTAGGTAACAATGAAAATCAACACACTGCGTATTGGAAACTACTGAACTACCGCGGTTTATCTCTAGTGACCCGCTCCGCTCTCCGTCACATAGTTGCGAACATAATTATCTTTGCTCAAAAAAATATCTATAATATTGAAAATAAAATAGTAATAAATCTAGTAGGTTTGTAATTTAATATAAAGAAACCGGACAGACGGAGATAGCGACTACGTTTTATAAGAACAGACGCGAATTAAGTACCTACCTAATGTAAATTTTTCGAGTGGTCAATTTTCCGACATACAAAATTTCCTTTGCCCTATTCGCTGATCAAGGACCTATTTAAAAAAAAATAATAAAATTCTTTCAGTAGTTATAACCGACTTCAAAAATAGGAGGAGTTTCTCAATTCGTGTGTTTTTTCATGTTTCGTTACCTCAGAATTCCGTCATTTATAAACCGATTTGGAAAATAATTTTTAAGTTGGGTTCGGTACAGCTCCGATGTAGTTCCATATCCTAGATATATTTCATTCAAGTAGGCTATTTTTTATAAAATGTATACTTGTTGCGTGATATAGTTAGCAAACTTACATCCTCACCAACTTTTCCATTTTAATGAGTTTTATGATGATTTTTAACCTACCTCATCAAATTCAAGTAGTTTAGAAGTACGATTAAAAGATCTTTTTTTATTTAATCAATCATTCATTCATTCATTCAACGCAACACTGCATATTATATGTACTTCTCAGATAAAATATTGGCT
Source organism: Petrophora chlorosata (assembly GCA_951640565.1). Classification (NCBI taxonomy): domain Eukaryota; kingdom Metazoa; phylum Arthropoda; class Insecta; order Lepidoptera; family Geometridae; genus Petrophora; species Petrophora chlorosata. Next base: position 15,834,687 of record OX621196.1, on the reverse strand, counting down.
GTCTACTCGAACAGACACAGATAGACACACAGACATACAGACTAGCGTATAGTGCGTTTTGCGTTTTGTTTGCAAAACTGCGAGTATATTAATTCATCTAATCTCAATGGATAGCCTATTCTGAAGTGGCTGTTCCAAAACCACAAAAGCAATGTTTTCCACACATCTACATAGTTCTTTATCGTCCATCAATGGAATAGATTGGCCATGTTGCTTACCAAATGATTTAAAAGAACAAATACCTTGGTGGGGATTTCTGCAAAAAATATTCAAAAATCCTCACTAGAATTTTGTAGCATGGCCGGTGGGGATTTCGGGAAAAAGAAACCAAGAATCCCCACTAGCGGGGATTTCTTGGTCGGTTTTTTTTTTAAATCGCTTTTACAATTATATACGTGATAATATGTCCATAAAAGTCCAATATAGTGGGAATGAACCCTTACTAATAAGAACATGACTCAAACTATGTACGGATTAAAAAAAAAAATTTAAAATGTGATTTAAGTGATAATTTGTAATAATGGATTCGTGTTAGCAAACGTGGACCATGTTTAATTGCAAAGCATGACTTCAAAGTTCTACCAAGAAGTCCGTTTGAAGTTTGACTTCGCTGAAACAAGGGGAGATTTTATTCGACCCAAGTTTACGCTGATTTCCTTCATCTACTAGCATATTAAAATAATTGAAATTCTAAATACACGATTGTCTAACTGGTTGAATTCACAACACGTGTTAAGCTATAAACAAACAAGACAAGAGATATGCGCAAATTCCCATCACCATCAAAAATACAGAAATATCTATCTATCTATATCTATTTATTTATCTATCTATATCTATCTTTTTGTTTTATTGAGAATTGGCTTGCGTTTGACCACTATGTCACCTGATGGCAAGCGACGATGCGGTCGACGATCTAGCACGCTTACCAAGATAGTACCTATTCACTCGAGACTTGAAGACTTGACTTGATTATCTATATCTATCTATCTATATCTATCTATATAAATAAAAATGATTCCTTCCGTTTCCCTTGGTCACGGCATCACGCGTAGACGGCTGGACCAATTTCGCTAAATCTTTTTTTGTTGGGTTTGTTATTATCGGGAGACGGTTATTACGGTATAAGGTTATTATGAAAGAAAAAAATAAAAATCTTGCGCGGAACTTAACGATCATATTAACTTTTCTAATGTAACCTTATGGTGTTTGACAGAACTGTCAGTTGTTTGACAGGACAATGTCTGTAGGGTCAAATGAAAATATATACAATATCCGCCCTTAGTGCCACATGTGCCTAGATAAAACCTAAATGACTTATACGATTACCCTCTTCTGCAAGTTCGTCCAAGTTTCTGTGCGCCTGATGCATCAGCTTCATGAATAACGCATCTGACGCTCAGAGAAATCACTACACTGCAAGTTTACCGTTCGAGGAAAGACGGCGACACTTGAGCGGAGACTTTGCTAAGTGTTATACAATTTTATGTTTGCTTTCGGTAAGAATGTCGCAGGTATACTTTTGTTCTTACACCTTTTGGTTTGAGAAGGATGAACTTCTAAATAGACCCCAAAGGTTTACTGAAAGCGATTTGCTTGTACTCGTATATCTATTAATTCTTAAAATTAATATGGAATGACTTGGGTGCATGTATGTCGCTTATCAATGAAGCGTAATTTAACTATCCGATGTGATTGATTGATTAATTTATTGATAATGCTTCATTGTACATCAAAAACATAATAAGAACAAATAAAATTAGAACTTATAAATTTGATTAGTACTATGGGAGGTCTTATCGCTAATAAGCGATGTGTAAGGTTAAACTAAATTAGAACCTTAGATTGTAATTAAAAACATAAGACAAAATTATAAAATTGTATCTAAGAAAAAACTGCAATAAAATCGGTCAATCTTTTTAAAGATAGAAATGACATACGATTAAAACCAACAAACTCACATCCCTAATTAAGTTTGTGCTCGGTATGCATAACTAAATAGGTATCTCTACAATTACGCATACCGACTATATTACGTAGCAAAAAAAGTCTAGCTGAAGTAATTTCCTGAACCAAAATCACCAAAGACCAGTCAATTGAAGCTTTTACTTACAAAGCTTGCAAACTATTCTGTATCCCATCATAATCTTAACTTCAGCTTCAACAGTACCCGCGAAGTATTTAATATGTTTCGCTAAGAAATGCCTTCACAACATTCGGCATTCTTGGGGTCCAGCTTTGTGCCTTTGTGCGGTATTGTGCTGCCCCACTGCATTTTAAATTATATTTCCGGACTTTTAGACATGCTAGCGAATAGCACTTTGATATAAGAAGGACGTAGCTGCGTTTTTATTAAAAGGCAATGTGTTTCATTCTCGGAGAATATCTAGATTGAAATCTCTCTTAGTTTAAAAGATGGATTCCTATTAAAGTTTATTTTTCGGACACGATAGATTATATGATAAAAGACTGTTTTTATCTATAACAATGCATTATATATCACCAAGATTGAGGGTTCGATTCCCGCGATGGGGCTAATGATTGTGCACAGAAAAAAAAAAGCACAAGCATTTCTTTCGTATCTGGGTGTTATGGGACCATGGTCCTCATAGTTCCTAGGTCCCTAGATACAGGGAATCCTAGTAAGGGGCCAGGTGTCTATGTATGTGATCGTTGGGCGTATTTATTTATATTATTTTTATCTTGTTGTTGATTGTAATAATTATTTTATGTATCTCATGAGCAAAGTGAAACAAAACTAATCAAAATATTTAATAATATAATAAATGCGAAAGTTTGTTAGGATGGATGGATGAATGTTCGTTACCCAATTACGCAAAAACTGAACAGATTTTGATGAAATTTCTAAGTTCGTTAGGTCCTGGAAATAGTCAAAGTTTACTTTTTATCCCTAAAAACCGCAGATAAAACCGCGGGCGCAGCTAGTTACATATATGTTAACTAAACGAATTAGGTACCACAACATAATGATGACATTTTCTTATACCTAACAAAATCCAAACACCTGTTTTTGATGTTACAAAGGACGTAAGCCTTTATAAACCTAACAATATCACTTCAACTTCAGCTCCTTGTAATAGAGTTCATTTTGGGGTTGTATTTCGTGTTTGCTAATGACAATAAGCAAGTTTCTAGTAAGTGAACTAATCGACTAATGGCTTACAAACTTAGCTCCGTACGTGTGCGGAATGAAACAATAATTACAAGTGTTAAAACTTAACGGCGGTTTGTTTGTACGGTCTTGTGGAAGAAGCAGTAATTCTTATTCAGTTAAAAAGTTACTCTAGGATCGCACGTCCTCTGAACGTTTAAACAACCAGTTCTGAGGTAACAAACATAAAAGAAACAATCGAAGAAGTCATCAAGAAACTCGTACTTTTTAAAGTCGGAAAAAAATACAATTGAACAGAGAACCGCCTCCTTTTTTTAAAGCCCGTTAAAAAATCGGGAAGAGATTAAACATACGAAATAGATGTGATACTAGATATTTACAAATAGATACGGACAGCTGAAGCTTTAGCTTGTATAAATAAAGCGAAAGAGATGGAACATAAAAATGAGATGTGGGAATAGGGGTAGAGACGTCACTACTCCAGACGACCTAGGAGACGTAGGACGTAACATAAACCTTTCTTGACACAAGATTTACTAGAAACCCACAGTCCATGTTTTATATATTACTAGCGGCGCCCCGCGGTTTCCCGGGATAAAAAGTAGCTATGTGTTAGTCCAGGGTATGAGCTATCTTCAATCCGATTTTAATTTAAATCCGTTAAGCAGTTACAACGTGAAGAAGTAACAAACACACTGACATACAAACTTTTGCATTTATATTATATTAGTGTGAAGTGTGATTTCCCTTCATCGTTGGTTGTTTGGAAGATTTCAATCATTCATACAAGATTTATATTTTAATGTCGTTTTTAACCGACTTCATGTTCTCTATTCGTTTTTTATGTTTGTTACCTCATCACTCCGTCATTTATGAACCGATTTGATAAATTTTTGCATTGGGTTCAGTATAACTACGAAGTGGTCCCATAAAAATTTCATCGATATTTGACCTTGGGCTTCGAAGATATATTGAAGTCGGTTTTTTTGTTTGATAAAACCTATACTTGTTACTTTAATTGATATACCTACATATAACGAACTGGAAGCGTGACTTAGTTGAATTAGAACAACAGAATACATAGAGTTGTATTTATTGCTAATAATATTCAGTTAACCTATTTGTATTTTATTTTATTTATCGTTTTGTGAGTTTCACAGTCTTGCTAAACAACCGTTCCTCAGTAATTGAATATTCTGCACGCCATTATTATCTTTTATTTGATAAATCGGATTGAATCGGATGCTCCTATGAACTCTAACAAGCTAAACTCTTTCGTTTTTAATGATAGGGTACACGAATCAACCGGAAATACTGTTTCTAATACATTATTGAAAGTATTCTAACGAACCTAGTAATTTATTCAGCAAAACGTAGTCCACGTAAACGTAGCCGTTTGCTCTCTACGCCGTAGCGCTTGTCGTAGCCGTTTGCTATGCCGTAGCCACGTAACGTCGTAGACATTAACATTCGTGCTACTGTAGCGGCTACGCTCATTGAATTCATAACAACTGCATTGTCTAGTTGATTACACAAAGTAGTTTGATTTTAGTCTAAACTAATATTAGCTTTGTATTTTGCACTAGTTAATATAATCAGAAGTAACAAGTTTACATTTCATAACAAAAAAAAACCGACTTCAATCTGTATCTTCGAAGTCCAAGGTTGAATATCGATAAACTTTATATGGGACCACCTTGAAGGTATATTGAACCAAACGCAAAGAATTTTCTTTATCAGTTTATAATTTTTTTTATGTACCTGGATGACGATACGAGCTGGTTGTTTGCCTGATGGTAAGCAATATGTCAACCCATAACAATAACAGCACTATCCAGAACTTTGTTTTGCAAAATCCTGCGCTCTAAGGGCTCTAAATGACGGAGTTCAAAGGTAACAAACAAAAAACTATACAATCGAATTGAGAACCTCCTTTTAGTTATAGTATCTTTAGTCTGCTGTCAAATGGTTGTTTATACCGTTTAGTTTTACTAAGTTCACCCATAAAAAATATTTGTATTTGCGGCTGCAAAAACGCTGTTCCCTTATTTTTCTTTCTCGTGTGTCAGATGCAATTCTTGACCTCAATTGTCGTCATTGCGCTAGATATATAATTAAAGAAATAGATTAAATGTGAACAGATGTTTGCTCCTGAGAACAGTTCCCATTCCTATTAAGTTAATGAATGAATGAATTGACTACCTGCTTGCCGCATATCATCCATTTCACATAAAACAACCAAAATCATTTTAAATTAATGGTAAAACTGAAAAATTTCACTTTGACTATTCCCGTTACCTCGTAACTACAGAAGTACATAATACCGTCAAAGGCGTGAACTCGCAATGGAAAATGCTGAAGTCCCCGAAGACCGCAGCAACTCGAACACTTCCGTTCCAACTCTCCAGAATAGATTTGCCGATGTTAAACTTACGCTTTGAATACGGAATTTTTATAGTTGGACGAGTTTGTATGACTTTCTGTAAAGTATAATCGTGATGAAGACTTGGACTTTATTGAAATATTGAAAAGGAAATGTACGATTTGTTCAAATTGATTCGAAGTTTCTGGACACAATGTTTTTTTATGCAGTGCAGGTCAGCTCATTTATCAGTTAAGGGGCTAAGAACTAAACCAATAGTGAGATACTCGTCTCTCTGAGAATTTACATGACAAATGCCGCCTTTTTTACGTGGAGAAATACTCATGGATTTTTTCATGTGCACAAACATATTTGTCCAGTCACGGGAATCGAACCCGCAACTGCAGTGGTGTACGAGATTTGAGCAAACCTGCCCAACCTCTACACCACAGAGGCTGTCATTGTACAAAACCTTTTGCTAAACATGCGCTATTCGTAATGCATGATCAACAAGCAAATTTCAGTAAAATAAAATGTTAAACCCCCGACACAAAAACCTATAAAAAGTAAAAAACGGCTAAATCGATTTTTATAATACGTATTGTACAGTCCAGTTAGCCCGTACGTTAAATTGTAGTTGAGTAGTAAGTAGTAGTTGTAGGTAAGTAGCTGTGGAGTGCAGAAGAAAGTAGAAAACACCCGCAAAGCCAAATAATTTCACTTTTATTGGCCGGAGTAAAAATATAGGAATAAGTAGGTACAAAAGTTAGCTGACGATTCACATTCAGCGCGACATGTGTGGATCGTGCGATGATCGTAATAGCACTTGATATTATTTGTTTAAGTAGGTGAAAATGTGTGGCAATATGAAGGTCAATACAAAATAGCTTTAAGTTACTACTAAAAATGTACGTGGAACCGTTCACATATCTAAGAACCACCGCTAGAAAACTTGCTTTCAAATACAAAAAACTGCATCCAAATCTGTTCACTTGTTTAAGAGCTACAGTGCCACGGACAGACACGAATTATAGTGGTCAAACCCTCTTTTTTGCGTCGGGGGTTAAAGAGTTTTTACTGATAATTTATAAGACTGGATTTTCGCTTCAACTAACTCGTAACTATCACCCACGCATAAATCTTTTATCAGATAAAAGCATTATCAAATGAAATAACTCACAAAGTAAATGTATGGTGAATCCTCGGAGGTTTGAAGTCTGCAAAAGCTTTCTAGTCTCAATGTAACAGTAAAATGGATAATAAAAACCGGACAATTGCGAGTTGGACTCGCCCACCGACGAATCCGTACAAGGACCATATTTTTTTATGATTTAATTATAAGTGTGTAGTTTTTAGATTTTTCCCTGTACTTGTAGTATTTGACGATATTACTTGCGAAGTTTCATAGTTCAGCGGAAAGTACTCTATAAATTTGTATTCCCTTTCGAGCGAGTGTGCCTTAGCGGGAACTCGTGCGCCTTTCGATCCGACGCACCTGGGTTCGAATCCCGACTCGGCCCTGCACCAATGACTTATAGTTAAGTGCAGATTTTGCACGCTCGCTCTAAAACGGTGAAGGAAAACATCGTGATGAAACCTGCTTACGCGCTTTGGAGTGGTAGGCTCTGGCCGTGGTTGTAATACCACCCACCGAACAAAGCCATGCCGTCAAGCGACCTAGTCGTATTTCGGGATGATGCTCGGTGAACCATCGGGGAGACGGGTCTGAGCAGCCGCTCAACTGCCGTCTCTCTCTAGATCTATGTGCTCCATCTTAGGCCACATCATCGCTTCACATCAGGCGAGATAGTGGCCAAACATAGATATATTAAGTGTAAAAAAAAAAATGTCGAAATATACCTTTAGCGGCATAAACGGCATTTTTTATGTAAGCTTAGAAGTTTGATTTTTTCACAGCTTCAAGGAACTGTAGACCTAAGTAGGTATATGGTTTTAATTTCAACTCGATACCTCCACGCGTTCTCGAGATAGAGTCTTGGCAGACAGACAGACAAACAGACACAACAAAGGGTTCCGTTTTTCCTTTTGAGGTACGGAACCTTACAAATCAAGTTCAAACAGACAAAGGCTTTATTTCACTTAGTTTTGAGAAAAGTTTGACGCTTAGTAAAAGTTTTTGGGCATTTTTTTCTATCATATTCCCCACTAGCTGCGCCCCGCGGTTTCACGCGCGTTTTCCCGGGATCAAAAGTAGCCTATGTGTTAATCCATGGTATTAGCTGTCTCCATTTTGAATTTCACTCGTATCCGATAAGCCGTAACAGCGTGAAGAAGTAACAACACACTTAAATACAAACTTTCGCATTTATCATATTAGTGTCATTGCATTGAAATTAAAATTCGTAAAAATAATGGCTATCAATTTTTGAACCGAATTCAACAAAAAAGGAGGTTCTCTTCTTGTCTTCGATTGTATTTTTTTATTTTTTTAGGTTGGTTACCTCAAACTCCGTCATTTATGAACCGATTTGGAAAATTCTTTTAGCGTTGGGTTCATTTAGCTACGAAGTGGTCCCATATAAATTTTATCGATATTTGACCTTGGACTTCGAAGATGCAGTCGGTTTTTTTTTAAATTATACTTATTTTAAACTAAATATTTATGGTAGCTATAAAAAACAATATAAAACACGATACCTTATGACGATGACACCGACCCTGCTGACGTCAACTTTTAGGCGAACTTTCAGGCGAACGACTTGGTCGTGTCATCACTCAGTTACATAACAAGTACAAGTTTTATCAAACAAAAAAACTGACTTTAATGTATCTTCGAAGTCCAAATATCGATTAAATTTATATGGGACCACTTCGTAGCTATACTGAACCCAACGTAAAAATAATTTTCTTCTTTCTCTAAATGAGTTCTGAAGTAATAAACATAAAAAAAAAATACAATCATATAGAGAACCTTCTCCTTGTTTGGAATTGGTTAAAAACAGCTTCCTATAGACCTTGTATATCTTTTCATAACGGGACATAGATTGCAATCAGTTGAAATTACAGATGTTATAACGTCATTGCAGAATGTCTTAACCAAAAACAGGAATACATTTTTATTTATTTCTTCACAATTATTTCGTAAAACAAACCTTTTCATAGTAAAATACATTCTAAAACTATTGATTTATTGCACTGCAGCCAGTTAAATTACTGGGCATATTATATCTGATGTCTCGGGGTGACGAGCGCAATGCTTCGCAGTACTTTTCATGATATTAAAACGGCTGTGTGGTACTGGAATTGTTATAGGCAAGCGAGGCACTTACCATCGGGCAAACGACTTATTCGTCTCGTTGCTTAATTCTATGAAAAAAAGATACATATACAAATCTTAAGTATCTTGAAATAAAGTATTTGCCCAAGAAAAAAAATCGTAAGCACCCTTGTCGCGTGGATTCATTTCTCTCGCCCAATTAGGCCTTCGCATACTTTTTGCGAGTTTGTCCACGGACTGGCGTTTTTGATGGAGTATCTTACATAAATATCAACCAACCATAGAACTTTGTCACAGTGAAACGCCTGACATTTTCCTTACAACTCAATTCAAGCATGACCTTTTTATGTAGTGAAAAGGTTTTTTTAAGCCAAGTTATTTATGGGGTTGGTACAATTTCAAGTTGGACGATTTGTCATGCCCTTTGATTACATTTTTGTTGTTGTAGTTATGAAAGGTGTATTGGGAAGAGTCTACTTCTTCTTACAAAGGTGTTCTCCTTCTTGTTATGTCGACAAAGTCAGCGCACCAAAGTGAAGTGGATCAAACTGTCACAATATACCTTGAACAAATAAATAAAATCGGATGACGCGTCGCCAAATTCAAAAGTGAAGCATTCAAGCTATGCCGTTCCGCTCATTCGTACACAGGCCACACGCACACTTTTACATCATGCTATGCCGATCGGCGTCACATCTTCTTGACATCAGCCTTCCGTCCACTCAAACAAACATAACGCCACCACCATTGCTATACTTCAGTTGTTGTTTAGCGAGATTCCGTCCGCCTTTTTTTATTCGTTCAAGTAATATATTGACTGACATTGTATTAGATTTTTTTAACAAAGAACTATCTAAATCTAAACTAAAATTGCTTAAATATAAATAACTTAAATATATTTACAAAATAACTTAAATATATATACAAAATATAATAAAATTATTCTAAAAGGCCTATGGTGGAGGGGAAAGTGCCCAGAACACTGGCCGCATTGCCACGCTGAATGGCAATGCTGATTTTTGACCCAAATATGAGCCAGCATTCTTGTCACACGTCGCCTCCACCAGACGTTTTGCCAAGTCCCTATAGATTTAATGTGTGCTCGGCCCCCACGGTCCTAATGTTTCTTCCCCAAACGGCACAAACATGCAACCTCGGTCGAGATTTGTATATTTGTATATTAGATTATTTTAATTTTATTTGACTGTTGATTACTGTTATATGTATTTAATTTATTATTTATTTGATTGACTATGTTTTATTTGAGCTTCCTAAGATATTGAATTTGTAATTTGACTGACTGTGTAGTGTAATTGATTTTAATGGGTTTTTAATTGCCTGAATATAAATGTATTTTTTTGTATACATTATAAATGTAGTACGATGAATGATTTAGATTACATAGCAACATTACGTACACATTATTCAAGTTTTCCTCCAATAAACGAACTCAGAGTAAACCTCACAAACGCTCACAAACTGCTCAGCTATGCACAAGCGCTCGTTATCTCACTTGTTCAAGTATCTAGAGTTGAATCCAAGTTGCCTCACCTGGCTTGTTGCTTCGGCGTTACTTAAACTTCACTTAACGTCAACTTGAAAACCTATTAAGTTAGCGAATTGACGTTGAAATAGGCATGGAAGAAATGCAAAAATAATTAGTAGGTATGTACGTACTGTTATAACATAGCCTTGTCACCAAATGTGCTTCACCGACCCTGTGATTTTGCTAGGTGGGCATTATTCGGTCTTTGGTTCATCCTGGTGATAGGTGAGTAGTTTCAGTTCACCTCCGTTTTCCGTCGCGGAAACATTACCAATTTAAAATATACTTACCTATATACCTACCATAGACTTTTTCAAACAATAAATTAATATTTGTAAAAACTATTTTTAAAGACTTACCCGTCGTCCCGTATAACGGTACGAGTTGAAGACTGTAAAACTACTGAACTGCATATACAGACCGTCTTCACTTGCGAAACATTAGCGGCATTAAAATACAATTACAATACATTGTCTATCAAAATACAAATTCGATGTTTCGAAACTATAAACTCAAATAAAATCAAATCAAATCAATCAGTCATCAATCCAATAAATAATAAATCAAATAATCAACACACTAAATAATCAGTAAAATAAAATATAAATTATCTAATACAATGTCAGTATACCTTTTTGCGGAGCCGAGATGTGGACACTCACGGTACGGCTGGTTCACCAATTTAAAGTCGCTCAGCGAGCTATGGAAAGGGCTATGCTTGGAGTCTCTCTGAAGGATCATATCCGGAACGAGGTTATCCGACAGAGAACCAAAGTCATTGGCATAGCCCACAGAATTAGTCAGCTGAAGTGGCAGTGGGCCGGACATATTAGCCACAGAACCGATAACCGCTGGGGTAGACGTGTTCTAGAGTGGATACCGCGAATTGGCAAACGTAGTGTAGGACGCCCTCAGGCAAGGTGGAGCGACGATCTTCGCAAGGTGGCTGGCAGCAGCTGGATGAGAGTATCCGGGGATCGTGCTCAGTGGTGTGCAATTGGAGAGGCCTATGTCCAGCAGTGGACTGCAATAGGCTGATGATAATACCTTTTTGCTAGAGACGTATTAGGTGGTATTAGTTGCTGCATTAATGCTGCATCTGCGCTACACATACGTTCAATGAACGCTAGTGCGAAAGCTCTCAGTAGCAACTTGCAGCCTTGCCGTTTCCAACTAAAAGTAAAATATGACTTACCGCTCACGTGTTATTCAGACTTTACTTAGATATAACTTAGCTAAGCTCACGTATAGAGGACTTAACTTCTCATATGCAAGTTATATAAAGTTCTTGCTTATTAAACGCTTGCTTAACTATTCTAAAGTTAGACTATTGTCTAACTATGAAGCTGTTTACTATAAAATAAAGTTTCTCTTTAACTTAGGTTTAAGGTAATATTTGACTAAGTACATCTACTAGTGAGCGAAAACTACTAGTCTACTGTTTTTTACATATTATCTCCATAAAAGTACTAATCTAAATGATCTAAATATATCAATGCTGAATATTGTATGAATAACAATATTTGAACACTTTCAACTGGTTAACAGAGTTGTAATAGCTGTTAAAAAGATATATCAGCGTTTATACAGACGATATGAAGCTTGTTGTACATTTATTCAAATAATATGTTCATTATATTGCTATTATACAAATTAAAGCATTATATTTTGTGCCCAAATTGCTTGAATAATGTCTGTCTAAGCGCTTATCCAAACATTAACCAGTCAATTATGTCGCTTGAAGCTTCCTTTAACGCTTTTATACAATGATTATTCAGCTAATCTGTGTTGGTTGGGTAGTGTCTAAGGAGCGAGTGTGGCTCAGTGGGAGCACGTGCGACTTTCGATCCAACGCACCCGAGTTCGAATCCCGCTGGCCCCCCACCACTGATTTTCTTAAGTTATGTGCGGATTTAACACTCACTCTGAAAACGGTGAAGGAAAACATCGTGAGAAAACCGACATATCCCAGAATTTATAACAAATATTTAAAGATATGTGATATCCACCAACCCGCACTGGGTTAGCGTGGTGGATCATGGCCCATACTCTCTCTCTATGAGGGAAAGCCCGAGTCCCAGCAGTGGGAACGTAATGGGCTGATGATGATGACATCTACTAGTATCCAGTAGTATAGATACCGAACTGTAGCAGTAATTATTCTTTATGAAATCTTGCATTCTAATGCAACAATAATAAAATTATAATTTGGTTAGGTATAATAACGCGCAATTAACACATTATGTTTAATCGTAAACATTGTACATTAGGTATTATTAATTATAATTAGGTATAATTATACTCATAATTATTAATAATGTCACAATTTACATACAAACAAAAATACAAAATATTATAAAAAGCCTAAACCTAGGGCACCGGCGGCATCTGGGCAGGGCCCAAACTACCAGTAGTCAGGGCTGCTGTATATAAATGTACCTTTTCCCTATGGATAGATAGCAAAGATATTATTATTCTGATCCAAAAACCCTTTTTAGAAGATTTGAGTACACTTCATGTTCCAAACGACACTGGCAATATATCACGTACTTACTTATACAATAGTAATGGGACCCCTGGTTAGAGTAGGTAGGTACTATTAATTATTCTGTACCCCTGTACCGGCACTGATCACTTCAATGGACCACGGGACTTGGACAATGGTGCACTGTTACAGACACCGCATGCTCGTTTTGGGGTGACCATTATTTGAGTATTCCTCGGATACTTACTCTTGTTTAAGGGCCGGTCTTTTAATCATCAGAAGCTCAATTCTACTAAATAAAAATATTCAAATTACAGTACCGATGTAGTGTCGATATCATAAATGTCACAATTCGTATTCTGCCAACTTGAATAATACATTTTTAGAAAAAAACAAGAACCGACTTTAAGACTAAACTTATATTTTTTGTTTCTGTAATTTTTTTTAAAAAGTGCAAAAATTCTCCAGGACCACCTGAAGTATGACCTACCTAACAAAAAAAGAATCAACAAAATCGATTAATAATTGGCGGAGTAATCGCGTAACAAACATACAAAAAAAAACAACATACCGTCGAATTGAGAAGCTCCTCTTTTTTTTGAAGTCGGCTAAAAACAAACGTCGATCAAAATGTAGTTTACATTTTGATCGACGTTTGTTATAGTTTACATTTGATTGTATTCTGCTAACACAAATTGCCAAAAATAATTGAAAAATTTGTATTGTCGTCCATATACAAACGTCAAAAATGAGTTTGTAGGTTGACTGAAAGGAGTTTGAAGTGATTTGCGACACTTTAAATTATATCGAGACTAGGCTGTAGTTATTACGAGCAGAACACCAACTTTTCTTCAATTCACAATTTAGTTTCTTTATATTTTGTTTGCACTACCTTATAAAATCTCCACAGTACACCGAGGTTAACTGGAAGATAATGCTCATTAGCATTAAGTTCGCCTATGTACTTACAAATTTGTTTGTGCAATAAAGAATTTTCTATCTAGTTTCGATTCGGTTATCTTTCATTCAACGTCATTTAAATTTAGCAGAATTGGCCTATAAATTAGCAAGCCTATGATGTTTTATTATCGCCTGAGTCCTGTTCGTTTTCCCACGTACGGCTTTTTTTTGGTTTCAAATTTCATACCACAATCACTAACGACGTACCTAATATTAGTTTTTAGTTTCGCCAAACTTTAGTTTATAACGCTCCTGAATTTATAACGAGTATTCTTTTTCTATATGTACCTCCTCTTTATTTTCTTCTCCCTATACATCGAAACAAGTACGTTATTTACCTGATAGTAACAGCAACATACCTGCCTTTAACAAGTCAAGCAGCCTGCCCACCCAGTACTTTGCGCGGCGCTCGTCACCGTCGCATAATGCCTAGTAATTTTACTTAAACAGTGGCCTTGAATAACATTGCTTGCTCACTATTTATTAGCAGTTGAATATTTGGCAAAGGTGTGTGTACCTACCACTACAATAGTACATTGTACACCAAGGGGAGAAAACGATTCTCGAGTTTCCTTTAAGCCCTCCGCTGCGCGTCGGGCTTAAACATACTCTCGAACAGAAATAGAACTTTCTCCCGAGTGATACATAGTGCTTTATACTACACCTACGAAAAAATAAAATAATATAAAATCATTATAAATTTTGTCGTATTTGGCTCGAGACTTCTCAGGAAGTAAGTTATTTATGACTTCTTGGGCTGTATTTTTTATTTCTGGTGGCGTCATCATTACAAAATCGTCGCTTTCACTATCAGATGACATTTTGGAAAATTATTTAGAAAATTAAAAGCTAGGTACTGTTAAATTATCAATTTAGTTAAAACAAAATTTAACGCAACGAAATAAGTTGCCGCGCTTTTTTTTCGTATTGCAGAATAAGGTTGCCATCCTCATTTCATTAAAAATAGAAAACAAAAAAAAAACCACCTCTTTTCTCTAATTATTTGATATAAAACCTTTTTGAGATTTGAGGTTTGTATGTTTCCCGCCTCTTTTTTCTAATTATTTCATACAAGACCTTTTTGAGGTTTGACGTTTGTGTTTTTTTTTTTATGTTCGCTGCTAAAAAACAAAAGAAAGCTAGCCGGGCAGTAATGGATTTTCATACAACATTCCTGCCCTGCTTCGGAGGGCAGTAATGAAATTCCATATAACTTTTCCCGCCGCACATTTTTAAGGGAGAAATTACGAACTTTGTAACCCGTTTATGAACGAGTAATAAGACACTTTCCGAGTGGGTGTGGTATAAAACTTCTTTCTTTCATCCTTGCTTCCTTCCTTATTTTCAGTGCAGTGTATCTAACACGGGATTGTTTGGACTGTGTACTGTTACTTATTTCATTTTATTTTATTTATTAAAAAGGTTTACCAACGATTGTTAAATCCTCGATTCCATCAGTACCATGATCATTCTAGTAAATGCTAAGATTTATAACTATAGATGTGGTCCTCGATGAATGGTCCGCATCGGCCATTGTGCTACAGAGTTGTCTAATTCGACACGATGTATGGCCGGATTAGCCGCTATCTAGGTTTTGATTCGGATTGCTACCGTACCAGGGAGTTAGGGGTTGGCTGTATTGTTCTAGCTTACCGTTAGCTACTAAGCCACACGCCCTTACGAGAGAGATATACTATTATTTACCTAATATATTATGTATCCATAAACAGATTACCGTGTCGTCACTATTTTTAGAAACAGTAACGAAAAAATATGCCGGTTGGCATTGCAATTCGCTAATAAAAAATGACTTCTTTTAGAATAATTATAGGTAGGTAGTAAGTACCTCCTTTTGGGGGTCAGAAGGGAAAAATTAACACTCCAGATAGATTCACGACCCTCTGCACACTAGTGGTCGCCATCTTCGGTTTTCCACCGTAAAAGTATCTAGATGGCGCCACTAGTACTTCCAAAAGTCAAGTTTAAAGAAGAAGAAGAAAGAAAGAAGAAAGAAACGTTTATTTGCAACAACTTATAAACCATGAACATATGACATGAAAAACAAACAGAAAAAAAAAAACATTAAGTCTGACAGAGTAAATAAATAAAATAGGTAATTGTTGCAAACCGGCCTCAACTCAGCGTTGTGCTGGTCGTGCGACCAGCGCTGGTCTTCCGTTGAGGCCGATTATTACGATTTCTTAAAATAAATCCGTTAAATATAATTTAAACTAGAATAAAATAGGTATTAGTCTACAGAATATTAATATTACCTAACACTACTGAACTTATAAGTTGATATAATAAGTAGATACGTAAATAAGTACCTACATGAAAATAACGTAGCAATCTAAAAATGATTAAAAATTATTGTATGATCATGGCCTCTCTGCATCGCTAATACGAGTAATAGTCATTTATAGGAGAACGCGTGTCTCAGCGACGAGAAAGGCAGGCGTTGTCACCAACTACCAGCACTTGGTCTTGTAAAAGTGTAGGGTTGTCATTACGGCACACTACACTGACGAATCACTGGATATCTTGGAACATAGAGCGAGTGTGGCTTAGCGGGAACTCGTGCGCCTTTCGATCCGAAGCACCTGGGTTCAAATCCCGACTCGGCCCTGCACCAAAAACTTATAGTTAAGCAGATTGTGCACGCTCGCTCTAAAACGGTGAAGGAAAACATCGTGACGAAACCGACGAAACGCACTTTGGAGTGGTAGGCTCTGGCCGTGGTTGTAATACCACCCACCGAACAAAGCGACCTATCACGGGTTTGAGCAGCCGCCCAACTGCCGTCTCTCTGTAGATCTTTGTGCTCTATCTTAGGTCACATCATCGCTTCACATCAGGCGATATAGTGGCCAAACATAGATCGACTAAGTTTAAAAAAAAACATAAACCACGACGAGAACATTCACTGGGTTCCATGATGCTGCCATTTATAAACCAAACGCCATTAATTTTTCTCCAGTCTTCTTGTGACCACGGCCAATGCAACTTGGTCGCAACGCCGATGTAAATAAAACATTTTTTTAGCGCGATTAAGTCCCGTTTTATTATCATAAACTATCGCTAATAATATTTGATTTCCACGAGACGCTGAAAGGTTAATCAAAAACGAGCGTTAAAAGGGCAGGTTTGTTGTAATCACGCCCCAACAGGTAAATAACGGTCAAAAGCTTTTTAGACCTGCTACGAATAACATAAAAAATATTCTTTCAATATACCCTCAAAAAACTACCCCATAGTGTGGGCACTTACGTCCTATCTTATTATGAGAAAGGACTATGTATGTATAATTCATATAGTTACTTAAGACATAACCGCATAGTAGGTACATAATTTCCCGCGCCATTTCTCTACACAATAACTATAACTATAACATTATACGGGCAACGGCAGTAAATAGCGAACTTAATAAAGCGTGTCCTCTCCAAAACTGTCAAACAGTCTCATCCGGAACTAGAAACTGGTGACCGACCCAAAACTTGGGAACTTTGAATTGTTAAAATAGAAACAAACTGTTTTTTTCTTTAGGTTTTTTTTTTATCTGAGTGACAAGACGAGCAAGTCGTTCAGCTGATGGTAAGCGACAAAATTGTGCAGAATAAAGTTCAATTTTATTCTGCACACTCTTGTACAGTACTGCACTGGGCTCGTTTCTTTCAAGATTGTAATTTGTCTTCCTACCAGCCCAACTGTCGTCATTCTTTCTAGCCAAGTGTAGCCAATCCTTGATCCTGTGATATTTAAATGCTGGAGTTTTTATTATCTGTGAGTTTTAGTCTGTGAAGTATAGAAATTCACGTTTTCAGTAAGAACTCAAGTCAAAAGTGGTATATACGAGGATTGGGTAAGTACACAAAAAAAATCTCCTTAGAGAGAGATACCACTTTTGACTTGAGTTGTCTACTGGTGTGGTGGTTTAGCACCATTCACATTTGCAAACAGACGATATTGCCATAATAGATAAAACGAGCTTAATGAGCATAATTGATGAAATTATAAAAAACCCTTGCCAAACATTTTGTAGCGCCCTCTTGTGCAACGGCACAATATGTACTAAGAACCATTCAAGATAAGTTGCAAAGCTATTACCGAAAACCGTAAACAATATTAATAGGCATATTTTCGATTTAGGCTCTGAAACAGAAATGTCGATAAACTACCTCTTACCTAAACGAATAGGTACTTATATCTCGCACCTTCTCAGTTCCGTCGCGTCGTGAGGGTAAAAACAAATACCTACGTCTACAAGCCATCTCTTCCATTTTTTCTACCTAAGGTCGGGAACAACTTAATACGTATCTAATAAACAGTTCCATCGGCAAATGAAGACGAATGTGGTCACTTCATTATGGCCGGAGTTTAATTTAGGGTGTTTAGAACATTTGTTTGCGTTAGTGCGGCACGAGATTGGATTTATGGCTTCCTTATGCAAATGGCCTAAGGCTCAAGAAAATTAAAAAAATAAACTTTTAGTTGTGAATTTATATTTATGAATGTGTCAAGGAGTAGGTAGAGGTAGGTTGTAGAGAAAGAAGCATTGAAAAAGTAGGAAATATTTAGTGCGAGTGTGGCTCAGTGGGAGCACTGCGACTTTCAATCCAACGCACCTGAGTTCGAATCCCGTTGGCCCCGCACCACTGACTTTCTTAAGTTATGTGCGGATTTAACACTCGCTCTTAAAAACGTGAAGGAAAACATCGTGAGGAAACCGGCATGTCCAAGAATTTATCATAAAAATTCAAGGACATGTGACATGCACCAACCCGCACTGGGCCAGCGTGGTGGAAGGCCCGAGTTCCAGCAGTGGAAACGAGATGGGCTGATGATGATGATGATGATGATTTACTGCGACAAGCGTACCAGGCCTAGCGCACTCTGCACTGTAGGTACGAAGCTACAAGTACACCGACGGCGGGTCGCGCGTCGTTACACGCGCCGCGTCAGAAGAGATAAGAGTTATGCGATAGAAAGAGAGGCGCTCTGTAGGTTAATATGACTGGTAGGTATGCAGCGCTACGCGACCTGAATTGAATTTTATTGCGTCATAGCAAGAGTCGCTATTTGTTTAAATTTCTTTGCGGAGTGATGCTTGTCCCTTAGTATTCTGTGGTTTTACCACGTAGATGCGGTACGACAAGATATCGTTAGTATTTGTGTTCAGTAATAATTATTTGGACGCGATTGATTCCAAAACAAGTTATTACACTACCGCGAGTCGTTTATTATAAGAATAAAAAATATTATAAGAACGAAGGTAAGCAGTACAAGCGGAAAAAAAATGAAATGCGAAGCTATTTTGTACTGGAGAAGGTAATATTCCTTGATTTAAATGTACATATTTACAATAAATAATATATTTAAAATAAAAATCTCCTACAAAGGTTTACTTACTTATTGCTAGGACTTAGTTAGGATGGTACGCCCTGTATACATGGCGTAACAGACGGAAGAGTCAGTATGAAACCACCTTAGAAACTATGAGAGATGGAAAAATATTATTTCTTAGGGGCACCATGTCGTCAATTTTAGAGATAAGAAAATTTGCAATCGTAGCTTTAAAAAATCTTGGCCGCGCTAAGGGAATCGAACCCTCCGAACCGGTCATTTAAAAAAAACTTATCATTTTTTTATTGCGACAGACTGTGTAGGTTGTAAGGTGTAAATGTTGCACCGAAACCTAAAATTATAACAAAAAAAATCGACTTCAATTATAATGTACCTTCGAATTCCAAGGTCGAATATCAATGAAATTTATATGGGAGCATGTTGTGCTATACTGAACCCAACGCAAAAATAATTTTCCTAATCAGTTTATAAGAGATGGAGTTATGAAGTAACAAACATTAAAAAAACAATCGAAATGAAAACCTCCTCCCTTTTTTGAAGTCGGTTAAAAATGCTGACCATGTTCTATGTTACACCTGTATATATTATACAAAGTACGAATGTAGTAGGGAGTAGGTAAAGGTAGGTGGTAAAGAAAGAAGTTTTGAAAAGGTACGAAATATTTACTGCGTTAAAAAATAAACAATAAAAATTATTATCTAGATATAATATTATACCCATATGTATAGGTAGATACGCGAAAAAGTTTAACAAAGTCAATATTCAGTCTAAATTATAATTACTAGGTATTGGTACAAACATGAATTAATTTGTGTAATTCTAAACAATTTTATTTAAACCCATCCAAATAAAAATACCTAATTAAAATTGGATTGCCAATACTGTATGTAAGCCGTTAAAAGTTAACAATACATTTGGTTGAATTTTTGAAATCCTCTCTGTCTCTGTGTATATATATGTATCTCTGTCTATTTTACGTTCATTCTCACATAAATAATATCATATCATCATTTCTATTTGGTGGTTAATTACATATACAAAGGCCAAATATTAATTATATAAACTCGTAATTGTCATATCTTAATACCTACATAACAAAAATAGAAAAAGTTAACCAAAATATTTTGACCTAAAAGTGTCTTCAGAATACGTATCTGACAGTTTAAAATATCATTTTCAACAATACCTAATATCGATATGATGACAAAAAACAAATGAATATCGTCCAATGAAATCCGATACTCAATTCCAAAATTCATCGGCATTTCATAACGCTCACAATATATCAGATCAGTCTCTTTTCAATATGATTTTTAAAATGGCGATTTTTGATTTACCTCCAAATGGTTCTTTGTTCGCTTCCCTTATCTTTCCAATAAACGTGAATTATTGTCGACCACTGTTCAGGAGAGCTTGGACTATATATCAAAGAGATTGTCTAATTTAAAACTGTTCCTGGACTGTTAATTTAAACGTTCTATTCTAGATCTCAGACTCTACCAAGACTCGACTAAAATAATTTTGCGAATCTAGAGACTGATGGTGCGAGAAATTCTCTAAGGAATCGTTGACTGGATTTAGCGGAGGATACCTATTTACTAAAAATAAAGGCGATGGTAAAATAAAAAATTGATTTTAATTTTTAAAGCCTCTACTTGTTTCATTAATATTTAATTGCAGATAGATTTTGCATAGCAATGAATATTAGTTTATATTTTTTTGTATGTTTATTGATGTCTCTTCTCATTTCCCACTTTTAAATTTATATAGTTGCTGGAAAAAAACATTGCTTGCTCTTTCATCGGTCAATAACTTTAACAAAAGCGATTGTGATAGAGTTTAAAAGATTCGCGGCTAAGCCCCTAGAGTCCGGTTTTGCAGTTTTGTCTGTGACAGTCCTCGAAACTTTTGTTAAATTCGAAAGGTTCTGTCCCGTGGTGGATGGAAGAAAGTTTTTTATAATGAACACTGAGAATAATTCATATTTCAGTCCAAGTAAAACAAAAGCCGTCGGAAAGTTCTTAACTTAATAAATACATTTGGAGATACTAAATACCTAAGTTGTTTTTTATTCCACCCTAACTTGCAAATTGTATGACGGGTATAGGATGAGAAAAGTTTCTGTAAACTTGAAAACTTAATCAGAAGTAAAGTAACGTCAGTCTTTATCTAGAACCACTAAAACATTTAGAATAACAATAGTTATGATCATGGTTGACTTCAGAGAAATGAATTGACTTGTTATTTTACGACATTTCTTAAAAATATTTGAGTAAAAACGAGGTTAATTACTTGAGTATTCAGCTAAATGTACGAATAAATTTAAGGATACAATTTCAAGCATTCAGAACCCTGCGGCACTCCCGTCGCTACGAGGATCGAACGCTCCCTCCATCATTCCACTCGGATGCCTCACAAGTGCTCCTGCCTGCCCCACTCTTTCAGAATAAGCTGGCAACATTACTACATCATGCCCTCTATCTTTCAAATACTTGATAGTTTCCTCATTAAACCTGTCTTCAAGTTTCAGAACATCTTCATGGTCACCAGAATTGCGCCCGTAAATCCACCTTGGTGCAACCAGTGAAGCTTGTAAATTCATTTTCTGAATTGCATATCTGTGGAAGATTGCCGCTTGAGTCTGAGGCTGACCATCTCCTCCTCTAGTGCCGTAGATGATGACTCTTCCATCGTGAAGTTTAGCAGCAGCAAGATTAAGAGTATGCAATGGCTTTTTACCAGGCTTAACACACAAAATGTGATCCTTTTCAAGTGTAAAAGCCGTTCCTCTGTTATGCCATAGAATACCAGTATTGGGAAGTAGTACTCCACTTCCGAAGTCATGGTAGATGCTCTGTATGAATCCTACCGAAAAGCCTTTGTTATCCATTGCTCCCATCCAGATTGTGTCACCAGGTCCTTTCCCTTTACCAATCGGAGATGTGTGTTCAAAGCTAATGTTACTAGCTAGCTTCGACAAGTTCTTACATGATAGTAACGATTTTGGGTCAACTTTCATATATTTTGGATCAGTTATGAACTCATCTCTTAACGCAAATGCTTGTTTAGTTGCTTCAACTGCTGCATAAATGAATTGTCCTTCATCTTTACCATCAATGGCTAACTTGTCTAGGATAGCAAGAACTATGAGTGAAACTATGCCCTGTGAAGGAGGTTGAAGGTTATATATATCGCCAAGGTCGTGTAATAACCGCAATGGAACCTTTCGTATCGGAGAATAATTTTTCAGATCAGACTCTGTTATAGGCAAACCAAGCATGGCTATGTCTTTCATAATACGCTGTGCTACATCACCTTTATAGAAACTTTGAAGGCCGTTTTCAGCAAGACTTTTTAAAGTCTTGGCTAATTCTCTTTGACACAAATTTTCACCAACAGCTGGTATTTTTCCATCAGGTGTGAAAACTTTAGCAAATTCATAGTTTACGTTTTTTAAGTTTTTGGCATTGATTATACTGTTTCTGAGGGATTCTGTTACTGGAACTCCCTTTTCAGCGTATCTGATAGAATCAGCCAGAAGTTTTGAAGTCGATATTTTTTGGTAGCCGCATTCACTTACATAATCTAGGACTTCTTGCCAACCGCCGACTGTTCCTGCTACAGTTATGGCTGATTTGGGGCCTTTATATGGTATTTTGTCAAGACCTTTGAAGAAGTCTTTAACCGCTAAACTTCCGGCGGCTCCGCAAGCTTCTACAGCTAAAGGATCACCATGAGGAGGGACGATGAGCCAGAATCCATCACCACCGATGCTGTTCATGTGAGGGTACACCACAGCTATTGTTGCTGCAGCAGCGACCATAGCTTCCATGGCAGTTCCTCCTTGTCTGAGAATGTCCACGGCTGTCTGAGTGGCAAGGTGGTGAGGTGTTACCACCATGCCTTGAGGTGCGATATTGCTTTGCATTGTGAATATGAGTTATTTAGTAGGTAGGTACGTATCGTTGTTTAGCATCTGAAACAAATTCAAAAGGAAACATTTAATTGCTTATCGCCAGTTTATATATATAGTAAAATTTATGAACGGCACAAACCAAGAACACAACTATTTATTTTCGTTCGCCAAACCGAATGCCAATCAATATTTTGGAAGGATCCCTAAACTATGACCCTGATATAAGTCAAGGGTCTATAATTTCATAGCGAAGTAACGAAATTTTGATTGATAGGTAAGTATGGACATCCGTTGAAGGAATTTTGCAATGGCGACTTTTTGTAGTGAATACAATTGCAGGACAGCTGCGATCAGCGCTACAGTATTGTTTCAAATTAAGTTGCCATTGTAAAGGTTCTACAGAGGTAAATACTTATGTGTTAATTTTAATTTATTCGTGAGTAAACTGTGCCACGCTGATCATGCCGTCCGCGGTAATAGCCTCCAGTGGGTACTCATACCTCTTTCAAGCTGATCCCGCCTACCCTTAAATGACTATAAAATCTGACGCATGAGTGCTCATAATATAAATTCTAACGCCCCGATAGCTTATAAGCCAGTTCCTCGTAAATAGCTATATAGGGTTTATTTTAGAAATTACTCCAGTGGGAAACGTGTGCCGTAAAATAATGTCGATATCAAAGGACATGTAACTATAATAATATTTATAATGAATGGACCGTGTTGGGTGTGGGTGAGTTTGTTATGTCGACAGATGGGTTAATAAAATCGAATGTTAGAGAACATTTATTAATTAAGAAGGAATAGATCTTTGTATAAGTACTTTTCATTTGTCCGGTTCGAAACCCGGCTCAGAAAAGCGACTTTTATATATTTGAATGCATTATTAGTTACTTTTAACAATAAAACGAAAATTAAGTAAAATTTCTATCTTCAATATTTATAGTACCTACTTGCCCTCATGTACTATAGGCATGGGAATCCCTATATAATTTAGTTATACTATATTTTGGTACTATTAAGTATTCTATGGATATATGTAAGTACAAGCTAGTTTTCATTACTTCTCTTTAAAAGTGTGCTTATCAGTAATTTTAGGACAAGACACTTTACTTGGATGTTTTTATCAAAGCCTGTTTAACATATATCTATCTACTTACAAATAAAAGAAGGTATGGTTACTATTAAAACTAAGTACAAAATTATGGGCCACGCCGCAGGATAAACAACTAGTGTAATAAAGATTAGAACTCAAGAGCACGGTAATAGATTGTCCGTTCCCTGTGCCAATGTGTTTGTCCAATATTAATATGCCTTCGGGGTGAAATATTTTTTGCCCTAGCTTAGTTCCAGGAAAGACAACAGGACGAAGCGAGGAGGGGGGTAGGGAGAAAATTTGGGGCGACATAACAAGGTATATCAGAATAATGTAACTGGATTAATACAAAATATATAGCCCTTCAATATATATTAAATTTAATTAGATTAGAGACCAAAGCGGCTTATGAGGCTTAATCTTGGAATCTTCAAATCTCGAGTGAACAGGTACTATCTTGGCAAGCGTGATACATCGTCGACGTCACACCTGGATTGGCCACACACACACACCCACACGAGAGAAGAGATGAACGTTAAGCACCGCGGTTCTCTCGTGGAGTGTGGTCTAAATCTAATGCCTAAGACAACAACAAGGCCGGTCGACGGCTTAAAAACGTACCCTCCCAAACTCGCTAGCATTCAGATGTACCAGAAATACCACAAAACGCTACGCGGC
Organism: Petrophora chlorosata; assembly: GCA_951640565.1. Classification (NCBI taxonomy): domain Eukaryota; kingdom Metazoa; phylum Arthropoda; class Insecta; order Lepidoptera; family Geometridae; genus Petrophora; species Petrophora chlorosata. The sequence continues at coordinate 15,809,912 of OX621196.1, read as the reverse complement.
CAGCGACACTACGAGCGCTACAGCATCGAGCTATATTTTGTGATCGTGGTTAATATTATTAACAATTAATTGGCACATATGTAGGTACTTATAATTAAATTTTTTTTTGTAACTACCAATTTTTTACGAATTTGATAGTCCAATACAAGTAGCTAAAATATTGTTAAAGCGTTTTTTATTAACTTTGTTTGTTTGTGCCTTCCTTCGACACAATTCCTCTTTCAACACAATTGACAAAAAGACACCAGAACTGCGTTTTTTATCGGGGCTTTTTTTTATTACTTTATTCAGTTGCCCCTTCTGATATACTACATTCGTCCACTCAAGACAGGGTCGAGCTTTTAATTTCGCGCACATCTGGCCTGTGGTTGGCTGATGTATCCAAAACAGTATGGCTTGGGTTTAAAGTATAGCTAGGAAATTGAATGCCGCAGGGTATTTATTATAGTGAACTGGATTGACGTGGGTACACCTTCCGCCAAGCGTTATCTCATTGTTCCTCAATAGTGGAAACGTTATTTGAACGTGCCTACTACGCGTAAGTAGGTATTTACGTATGTGCCTACTTAACATTACCTTATAATCAGAGACGGAACGAGTCCTTTTTAAAAGACTCCAAGAAAAATGAGGAGGTAGAATATGTTTTATTTTTATGTTTGTTACCACAGAATTCCGTAATTTATAAACTGATTTGGAGAATTTTACGTTGGGTTCAGTTCAGCTTTAACATGGATCCATGTAAATTTCATCTAGGTATATTTGACCTTGGACTTCGAAGATATAAAAGAATGAATGTCGGTTTTTTTATTATAAAATTATTTACTTGTTAAAATGTATTAATATTATTTATTGAAATTATAAACCCACCAGTTTTAGTAGAATGCATCTAACCTAAATAAAATCTGGTTAGGTGCATAGGTAAGAGTACAAGCAGGACTAGTGCACTCCGCACTGTAGGTACGAAGCTTCAAGTACGTACATAGCCGGACACCGAAGGCGGGTCGCGCGTCGTTATGCGATTGAAAGAGAGGCGCTCTATAGATTAATATGACTGGTAGGTCTGCATACCTACCAGTCATATTAACCTATAGAGCTATATCGCTACGCGAGCTGAATTGAATTTTATTGCGTCATAGCAAGAGTCGCTATTTGTTTAAATTTCTTTGCGTAGTGATGCTTCTATCCCTTAGTATTCTGTGGTACAAGCAGGGGCATCTTTGCATAGAAGAGATAATAGCATCACTGGGTAATTTTCCATAAAAATGCCTCTGTGGCCTAGAAGCTTTCCCATTATCTATAAATCTATAGGTAGGTACTAAAAACGATGAACATTCTATGGTAAAAGCAGGCCGTAAACTTTTCATAGCATTCCTATCCCATGGGTAAATGATACCTACACTAAATCCGGATAAACATTTTACGTCCATTTCGAAAAAAAATTAGGTCACCAACATATTGAAGGCGATAGTCCCAGGCCCTTTGCGATCGCGGCCTGCACGCGTAAAATATTTATGTTTGAGCACGTTTTAGTGAGCCCGGTAGAGAACACAACAACCAATGTTAAACCTGTGGTTAAACTAAAAAAATGTTTTTTGTTTTAAAATATATATTTTTTAAGACAAGCTTTTAACAAATTCGTAATCGGAACCGCGAGCAGATTAAAATGAACCCAAACACTGTACAGTAGTTTACGAGTATCCGTCAAGGAGTTCCATTGCCCACCTTCCGTCTCCATCATCAGATCAGCTGGCTGTCACCATAATATTGCCTTGCCATCGGACTTTGACAAGTATGCAAAATTTCAACTTCGTAGGAAGTGGTTCTAATTCAGCTTGCAAGATTCCACCCGAACATAATTACATACATAAGTGCATACATACCTACATATACTCGTATACATACATAAATTGCAAGTTAAATAAGAGCTTGTAAAAATATATTTCGTACCTTTGCGTTGGGCTATGAGTGTCGAAAGAAACAACTGGTTCATATAGGTACCCATATGTTCTGTAGGTAAATAACTTTTTTATTTGTTTAAACTTAAAATAATGTAACTAAAAAATATTTTTTAATTTAACTTTACTAAACTGAAACCCAATGAAAATATGTAGTGTAATCCGCTGAATATACAGCGGGGATACACAGCGTATATTCAGCGGGATTACACTACATACATATTTTCATTGCGTTTCAGTTTTGAAGTGAATTTCCGCAACGTCACGCCTGATTCCATTACATTAACTTTACTAACTTACCAAAAAAAGTTATTTATAACCGAAAATTTAGATATCCGGGGTTCGAGTCTAAATTTTCTATGGTTTAAACGATCACATATATGTATAGATAGCTACCTAGCTAGTTATTTACAGGAAATATGAGCATACCTTCCGATATATGGGTAGGTACCTCATATTCGCGTGCTTAGCTAAAGCTTCATGGTTGATAAGTACTTAACACAACGATATTATAATAAAGCTACTGTTATTGTTCAATAGGTATTATAGTAGGTAAATAGACTATTGAAGTTTTTTGGAGCGGTGGGCTCCGATAGAAGTTTGTTAAACCACGTTTAACATAGATCTAATTAGTTACCCACCCAAGTTAAGCGACCTATTCGATTGACTTTTGGGATCATGTTTGGTGCACCACTAGGTAGTAGGTACCTACCTAGCTAGGTCTTAGCAGTCGCTCAGTTGCGGTAAATACCTAAATAAGTACCTACTTATTTACTGCCTTCCTCTAGATCTATGACATGTGCATTGTGCAGGCGAGGTAGTGGCCAAACATAGATCTAAGTAGGGTGGGAGGTAGGAGCGATAAAAAAAATTGTTTATGTGGGTAGATAGATTTTCTGCTACATTATTGACATAAAAAGTACCCACTTACCACCTCGGGCCTGCATGGTGCAGATACCTAGTTAGGAAAACCTATAAAAAAATTAAAAACTTAACAGTTATGTAGATAGCCTAGCTATACCTACCTAATCTGAGTAGATATCTACTTACATGTAAGAATATCACTAACAAAATTCAAAACTCGGTGCTTTCTCATCTCAGAAGGAAACTCGCACTAACTTCGTAGTTCAGAACCTTTGTGCAAAGAAACTTTCTTGAAACCACCACGACAAACATAAATTTATTTAACTGCACTCGGACTTGTGTCAGAAGAAAAAGAGACTAGATGTTTTTAAAACATTTTGCAAACAAAACTTTGTGTAGGTAGGTGCACTAAAATCATTTTTCTACCTACCTACTTTATGGTATGGAATTTGGCAGGATGTCGATCATTTCTTTGCCTGAGCCAATAAACAAGTAAAAACTTGTCTGTAGTCATGTTGTATGGTTAATGACACTGACAGTCGATTGACATTTTATAAAACAATCATTGAACCAATCAGATTTTAGAATCAATTGGGATTTCCCTAGCTCAGACTTGAGATTGAGACTATCACCGGCCAAATTCTTAGGTACACAAACAACACACACATACATAAAGTCATATTTTTATGTTAGGTACTGATACTATGATTAGGGGACATCACACTCGCACTTCTAGTTTGACATTGTGTTGTTCACTGATCTTATAAAAGTTTTTTTATAGGATCAGTGGTGTTGTTAATTATATTTATTTATACCTCACTAGCGGATATCCGGCGTGTGCTATTTACTATTAAGTCTTCGAGTAGACAGCCAAAGTGGATAGAAAGGCTGGATACTTTATGTGAGTATTTAGTGGTCTAAAACCATTTTCGCATTACTGCCTTTCTAATGAAACCGGTTTGGGGCACATCGGTTGGATGGTTTTAAACATAGAGTAACTTTTATTATAGGTTTTAAAATCTTTATCGGACATAGGTAGAAACAATTTTTGTGTTAAGTACATTGTTTAGTGTTATATTTTTGGACATTTTAAAAGATTTAAAAAAAGAGATCCCCGCAGAGTTCTTGGTGCTATCTTCTCTAGCGGGCGCATTTCCAAAGCACTGGTACCTAGAGTCAGTTATCTCATTTCGTTTCTAGGCCCGGACTTCAATTAAAAATTACCTTTTTTTTTACAAAGTCTAAAGTATTTTTCAATTGATTCACGTATTATGTGTACTTATATGACATTTGAAAGTGCATTTTTAGTGCCTCTTTAATAAATATCTTTCGAAAATATCTTATAACGTTTACGAAACTAGCGTCACAGAAGCCATAAAACTAGAAGTCAAGTCAGATAAAAGTTTTTTTTTAAGTTGGCTTAGGTAATACTATTTTGTTCTGCTTAGCTCGGAATCAACGGATTTGCTAAAATCAAATTTACTAAAAACTAGCTGCGCCCCGCGGTTTCACCCGCGGTATCCCGGGATAAAAAGTAGCCTGTCCTTTTTTAGGACCTAAATGTAGATGTAGATAGTAGGTATGTAGATGTAGATAGATAACCTACATACTACTAAATTTCATCAAATCTATTTAGTAGGTATTACGTGATTGAGTAACAAACATCCATCCATCTATCCATCCATCCTCACAAACTTTCGCATTTTTAATAATAGTACCTAGGATTAATCTGAAACATATATAATATCTGAGATAAAAAAATACCTATACGTGTTTCCAATATTTTTGTTTACTTTAGAAGTGAAAAACAAAAAGAAGAGCACAAAAATTGAACTATTGTCAAATACCTATGTATTACGTTTAATAACCTCAATTAATTTACTCTCGCTGTTAAATATTATTGCCACCCTAAAACCGCCACCTGTTAGATTCTTTAGAAACTGCAACAAAGAGAATGAACTTTTACTCACTTTCCAATCTTTCCATCACTTCAAGCTAAAACAGATAAAATGAACTAAAAGGAACACGATTTTATGTGAAACAATTTTTCGGAAATAAATATGGACCTTTTTTTTCCTCGTTGTAGGATTTGGCGTCGCACTTCTTGTGCATTTGCCAGTGTCATACTCGTTTCGTTTACGTTGGATCTTCATTTCTTAATTGCTTCATTAGTTTCATATAACATAATAACATTTTGTTGAATACTATTTATAAATAGTTTTTTTTTTATAAAAGCGTGGAAACCGGGGGATTAAAGATGAAGATTTTACCGGAAAGGACAAAAAGCATCAGGTATGAGGGTAAGTAGGCTTAGGAATATGTAAACTATTTTCTGTGTAAAAATTACTAATTACTGTACTGTTATTTTTTCCATGATTGATTTCTTGCCTAATCCGCCAAATAGGGAAGAAAACACAAGGCTTAACCTAGAGATGTCGCTACTAGCATAAGTAGTAAACAAACAGGCTAAGAAATTGAAAATTTGCTAGCATACACATGAAACTTCGAGTAGACGGCTGGATACTTTATCTGAGACAAGAAACAAACAAATATCAAAATTATGATTTTGTAAAAAATTAAGAAAAACGATTGTTGACTGTTTTTTTTGGTAAAATTTGGCCTTCGTAAGTATAGTCATTTGAAAATCAGTGAATCAAAATACAATACTAAGACAACGATGTGCAAGCTTAAAAAATATCAAGACGAAAAAATAACTGGACTGGTTGATATTTTGAATGTTTTGAGCATCTCCAAAGCATAATGTTATCACAATTTTATTATGAAAATTAACGTGGTTTGGACACATTATCAATAATAATTTACGGGTGACACTCACGTTTAAATTGGAGTTATTACAATTATTATGTACTTTGAACCGTAATAGAAAAAGTTAAATGCACCCACACCTAGATCATAAATCACTTATGGCATAAATACGTGTTGATAAAGCTGGTACCTAACCTAACCTCAACCACTTTTACTTTAGTACTATTAAGTAGGTACTCTGTGTTTTAACCAATGACTTGTGTTCTTTGTTTTAACAAAATAATCGTTTCTCGATATTCGGCTACCCCACCCTAATGTATATCCAGCAATAACTTGTTAACTCTTACTTTGTACGACGAAAATAATAACTTAAACATTTACAAGCACCAGCGCTCCTAGCGGGATAAAGTTGCAGTCTTCTTGCCTAGTTCTTGATTGATAAGTTTGCTATAAAAGTTATAAGTTGATAACCGCTAAGAACTAAATTTTGTTTAATCTGTGATAAACGCGAGACACACATCACTAAACTAATACGACTATACGTCAAAATTCGTGTGAAAAATTGCGAAGATAGCCCGGCCGCGGCAAAAAGACACATTCAGTTTCCGGCAGTTAAGTAAAACAAGAGTCTTCGCAAACAGTTCTTATTATCGGAGCCGGGCGGTTGTTGCGAATGACCATGAGCACAGTGCGTGTCTAGCAAAAATAGATTTTGTAGCATTTTTACCTATCGTGACGTGTTATCAGGACAATCCGAACTCCATACAGCCGGTACCTAGTTAAACATTGCAATTTTCTCTCAAGAAAACATTATTCTGTGAAACCTAAAAACTCTGTAATGTTTAAATCTTTGTTCAGCTCTTTGATAACTGAGGCCAGCTGTCAAGAGGTGGGTAAGTTTTTACTAAAATAGCGAAGGCTTTTTAGCGATTATTCTAAATATTTTGAGACTATCTGCGCTTTGTTAGTAGCTATGCGGATACCGAATAATTGTATGTCTCGAATGCCCTTGAATCGTCCGTCCTTGAACCTAGTATGGTAGAGGAAACGTCACTCTGCGCCTTTGCGGTTTCCTCTCACAACCTAACAATAACATCAGCTGACAACAAGGAAACATTTGCCACACTAAACTTAAATTCATCAGTTTATCAATGACAATAATTCGCGTTAGATAACCTAACCTCTTTGACCTTTTTAAAAACAAATAACTTAATTTTGTTTACATACTGGCTGCATGCAGCCTTACAAAGAAATAAGTTGAAAAAATATTTTTAAATGTGCACATACCTGATAAATATAAATTTCACAAACATATAGAAGATAAATTCCTTTTAATGTGACATGTCGGTCTTGTATGAATGATGGAACCACAATAAGATAAGGTCAGACATAGGCAATATACTGCTTACGTACACAAGATAATATTCTGCTTATCTGTTACGTCAATTGTAATGGTGGCCATCAACTCAGTTCAACTTGAAACTTTGCTCCAAAATGACTTCACGTCGGGTAATTTGATTTTATTAAAATTGACAATTACCTTTAGCACTGGTAGTCAACAGTGATTGTTTGAATGAAGAAAGTTCTTTATTTGAATTGTTGTGTGGTCCATCCATTTGATATCATGTGATTAGTGAATGATTATTGTGTTTTGAAGAAAATTGTGTCCTATGACTGCTGTATTTGGTTTGAAATATCTTTTATATCATTTATTTTTTTATTGTCCATTAATTAGACAGGATACTGTAGTTTAAGTGTTTAATGGGTCATTAATTGCAAATGATATCTTAAAATACTACTCTGAGTAGTATTTTTAGATATCACTTGCTATTAAATAAGTCAATAAACTTATAAAATTTATTATCATTTGACTCCTAATGTGGCGTGTTGAAGTATAAAATTAATCTGAATCTAAAAATATTCTTCATGGTTTGTTTGTGCAATAATTGTTATTATCGGAATGGTGATCATATTCATTGATGATCTTAATAGTTCTATGGACAGATTTCTTTTTCTTTTCATGTAAGTTTATTATAATTAGTATAATAGAATAGAATAATTAGTATAATAAATTTATCGCTTCTCGGCCTTTTGGCTAAGATCAAAGTGTAGTAATAATCATTTTAAATAAATCATAATTATGTAGGTTCTACACTATTTTGTGCCTGATGAATTTTCCACCCTATCCACAAGACACTGGCAAAATTATGGACCCTACAGAAGACAAAAAGAAGTTGACGTTAAAATTAATTATTCATTTCATTATTAGGTACATAATAAAATTTGACCTTCGTATGTGTGTCAGTAATCCCAAAATTTAATAAAGAACTTTTAAACTTTGAAATAATAATAGTAATAACTTTATTCCACCAAAACTATTATTACATACAGCTAGCTTAAAATAACTGTAGGGTAGGTACTAAAATTATTAAGAGTGTTGACCGATTAATCTACGGTCTAGTAGCAATTTTTTGGTTTTCACTAGTTCCGACAAAAAGATTTCCTGTGTCTTGGGACACTAGTTCTGCTTCTACTAATAAAGCTTAAACGATAGGCACAAAAAAGGTACATAGCTTATTAAGATTAGGTTGTCATAGGCTGACACTTAATAAGTAGCCCTTAATATATAAAAGCATTAATAAAATTATCTACGCACAGCTCAGTACAGGTTCTAAAGTCAAGAACAATACATTACAATTATGCTTTATTTGTACACTAAATAATAAAGAGAACTAAATAATAAGAAATAGTAGGTACACGGAAATTACAAACTAAAGTACAATCGCTATTCCATAGCATCTTATCTGCACTAACATCGGATACAGCTAGGATGCTCTATTGGTCCACATACAGGCTGGTTAAAAGCTGTACCTAATTTTAAAATATTATAACTAAATCGAGATATACTATGGGATTGGCTAAGTTGTTGGTCGACTCAAAGTCCCTAAAATAAAATAAAATAGATAAAAACAAAGTACAATGAGTCTGTTATCCTTAAATGTGATCTCTTCCATACAACCTTTGCACGGAGTGAACTAACACTGAGAGGTTGGCAGCGTAAATAAAATGAAGGACGAAGAAAAGAAGGTCTTATCCTAAATTCCATTATATTATACATACACCAATAATGTGGTGATATTTCCTCCACACCATCTTAAAAATCATAGTGATAGGGCCAGAGCATAAAGCTACAATTCTCATGTTCTCGGCAACATCATTTCTACAACGTGGCCATTAATACTTACATAACACATTAACAACATCTACTGTTTAGGTATGTGTTTATAAGACGCCCATCCAATGCTATTGATAACTTATCAGTACCTATAGTGATGCTGTAATATCATATTTTTACATAATGGAATATACCATAATACCATACTTTTTTTACTCTTTATCCATATAACATTAGAAATAAATGCAAGAGTAGGTAGGTACTTACGTAGTTCAATAAAGGTATGTTATTAAACTCACCTTATCATCATCATTTTTAACCGACTTTAAAAGGAAGAGGCTCTCAAATTTACTGTGCTTTTTTGTGTTTGTTACGCGATTACTACGTCATTTATTTATAAACTGATTTGGAAAATATTTTTGCGTTGGGTTCAGTATAGCTTCAAGGTGGTCCCATATAAATTTTATCGAAATTCGACTTTGGACTTCAGAGATAGGTACATCAGAATTAAAGTCAGTTTTTTTTGTTGAAAAATGAGTTATGTTTGCTAAACTTGAATTATCATCAGCCCATTAGACGATGAAATTTATATGGGACCACCTATATAAATTTCATCGACATTCGACTTCAGAGATAGGTACATCAGAATTAAAGTCAGTTTTTTTTGTTGAAAAACGAGTTATGTTTGTTTAAATTAAATTATCATCAGTCCATTAAATTCCCACTACTGGCACACTGGTCTTCTCTCATACGTTACTACTCTCAAATCCTCAGCATTTAAAATGATTAGATACTTGATTATTATGTTCACTTCATCTCAAGATTTTTTACATTCAGATTCTAAATCTGCTCTCTCTATAAGATAACAACGGATATAATTAGATCAACCTTGTCACTCAATGAATCATGACTTCTGAATGTCACAGAATAGAATCTAACATAAAATAATTGATATTATAATTTTTTATGTAACTGAGTGACGAAAGAAGCAGGTTGTTCACCTGATGATAAGCAACACCCTGCCCATAATTGATGCCCAACCTGATCATTGTTATATATGCAAAATCCGCTGTGGCATTGCACTGCGCTCCTAATTACATACCCAAATATTTAATTAGCTAAATAACAACAATATTTTGACTGTTATTCAGTGAGAATGTTTTACTGTGAAAATTTACGTGTTTTGGATACATTATTAATAATAATTTTCGTTTATAGTTGGATAACTCCAATTTGAACGTGATTGTCACCCGTAAATTATTATTAACTAGCGACCCGCCCCGGCTTCGCACGGTTATTATACATATAAACCTTCCTCTTCAATCACTATCTATTAAAAAAAACCTCATCAAAATCCGTTGCGTAGTTTTAAAGATTTAAGCATACATAGGGATATAGGGACAGAGAAAGCGACTTTGTTTTATACTATGTAGTGATAGTGAGAATGTTGGCTTGTTTAACGTATTGATATGAAAGTGAAGCCACTCATTCATTTCGTTTCATTCAAAAACTAAAACACGATTACTAAAAAAATCACGCTCTAAAAAGTATGAAACAAGAAAATATTCTCATATCATTAAATAGGGGATCGGACAGTAATCGAGAAAAAATCTAAAATGTAGTTAGAACGACTGTTTGTCGAACCAGAAAGATTATTCAATCAATATTTTTGTGAAATAATAATGATTTATATTTTTAAATCAATAAATACATCTGACATTTTTAATCTGTTCTTCATCTCAAACGAAACAACAATCACAGCGCATGACGTCATTTGTAGGCAAATGGCGGGAGTCAAACTTGTGTTTATTTAAGGTTTTGGCTTTTCATAAAATATATTTTTGCTAATTTTTTCGTTCCATTACTACAATATAGTCCCCAAACGTCACAAAATGTATTAGGATCCCTTTGCAAGTTTTATTTCGAAGAGTTTGTCGTTTTCTACCTACATATGTAATCACAAGTTTTGAGGTGACCTTTTGCGCGGCAATATTTGAAACATAATATTTAAACAAAGTTTTAGGTACTTTTGGAGCGTTATTTCATTAAAATAGTATTTTTCATGGCTATATATATTCATTGTAGTTAATTTAAAACACTTTCTCAAAAGTTGTCCGATCCCCTATTGTTATGTACATTATTGTCTATTGATGTGCAAAGGATAGCCGTGGTCATATGCCACATTGCCCTAAAGCTTATGATCGCTAACTATTGTTAGAATGTATTGTTTTGTAAGGCTAGGCTATCCTATATAACCCTCCCTTTTGCTTCACCATACTCGGGTAAATATAGCATGATTTAAGATTATGTTCCTCAATGCTCTCAAATAAATATTTCTTGATATTGCCATGGTGTGGAGAGCTAGTGCATTGTGCAGTTATTATGCTTATGAAATACCAGCTACATAGCATTTATATTATAGATATTATCAGCCTGTTTACATCATAATGTAAATTGATTAGACCAAGGCTTCATAAACGTCTAGAGCTGCAAACTTAGCATTTTATACTTTAAAAGCTATCTGTTTTTAAATCTACCCTTGCCCTTCGCTGATAAATGAAGGCCATGTCCTAAACTAATATTATAAGGTTCTTACGATCACTTGTGAAGTATACCTTTTTATTTTTATTTTATTATGTTTATTTACTTAGATCCTACTAATATCATAAACGCGAAAGTTTGTAAGAATGGATGTATGGATGTACCTTTGTTACTCTTTCACGCAAAAACTACCGAATGGATTTTGATGAAATTTGGTATGGAGATAGCTTATACCCTAGATTAACACAAAGGCTACTTTTTATCCCGGGAAACCGCGGGTGAAACCGCAGGGCGCAGCTAGTACTTTATACAGTCAGCAGCAAAAGTAACTGAACCTGAATAATATTCTTATTGTCATAAAATGTGTAATAAGGTTTATAAATAATACAAAGGCAATTTCATGACCATGTCGAATGTATAAAGTGTTTCAAAAGAATTTAAATGTTAAACAACTCCACAACAATTCATAGACTACGTAATATTTTTTTTGTGAGCAATCATTTGTTGAAATATTATTGTACTCTACATTGAAGGTGAAATAGATATTTTGTTTTATTATTAGCCCTAGTTACTTATCTATTTGTCTAATAATAAATCTCTTAAATAAAAATCTTTTTATTATTTAGAAACATAAAATCTCTAGCGACCTGTATTTGTGATATTAAAACTATAATTCATCTAGGGTACTTTAAGTTATTCGATAAAACAGAGAATAAGAGTAAGTTCTCCAACTGTCTGTAGGTATATCTGTTTATTTTGAACGCTCATCACGTAAACCAAATAACAGTCAGTCAGTACCATGTCACTTCGTCACTACGTCATAATCACTATATAGTTAGACGTTTGCTTCTCTCAAATACCTTGTTTTGTTAATATAACCATTAATGTGTCAATATTTGTCTAACATCACGTTTTGTTCACAGGGGGCCGGTTATTTAAAAAGGGCTGACTCGGACAAACTACATGAGATATTTCTGAAGTACGCCACTGTCGAGAAAAACGGCGAGAAGTGCATCACCAGTGAAGATTTTGTCAGGAAGTTTCTTGGACTATTCGACGAAGGTACGTTTTTATAGATCTTCCTTCCTTCTTTCAAATTAAGTCTTAACCCAAATAGACAAAGCGCATATTTCCTTGCAGATGACTACAACACAGAGTTAATCAAAACCTACCGTTTGTGCCACTCCTTATCAAGCAATCCTACTTGAAACCCAATAGTGCTGTAACCCATTATTCTAATGTCACTCTTACACCGATCTCACAAAACGCACTTTTCCTTGCATTGACTACAAAAAAGTTAACATTGAAATCCTACCGACTGCACCACACAAGTATAATAAAATTGTAATTTGAAATTGATTCTCACTCCGTACTCACAAGACTCATTTTCCCTTGCAGATGACTACAACAAGGAATCAGTTAAGCTCATCGCGGGCATCGTTGACATGGACAAGGACGGGTATATCTCGTTCTCGGAGTTCCAGGCCTTCGAAGGGCTGCTGTGTGTGCCGGATGCGCTTTACAAGACCGCATTCCAGCTGTTCGATACCAATGGCAACGGGCTCGTGGCTTTTGGTAAGTGGTATTTGGAAAAACAACAATAACGTTTTCAGGCATAACACAGTTGAGATACGCTAAAAAATACTGAATAATAAGATAATATTATTTAAGTTTTAACACCCAGATCTAGTCAAAATTAACAAAGCAAGCGAACAAGCAACAGCAAGGTAATGTGCTAGTTATTACAGTTTATTTTTACTCAATTGAAATTACTTTCAATGTATTTAATAAAAGTTTGTAAAGAAAAATGTAATTTTAACTCATGACGTCATCTGTTAAGGCCGCCCTCCGCAAGAAGAAAAGTTGTTGAAGGGCATTGTAGCCAGCAAAATTACTGGGCATTATGAGACTCAACAGCTAATTGTGTCAGGGTGACGAGCGCAGTGCAGCGCCGCGCAGGATTTTGCAAAACAAAGTTCTGGGTGGTGCTGTTATTGTTATGGGCTGGCGTAAGTTGCTATTTCTCAATTTTGATGAATAAGATTTTGTAGGTTACTTGGGAGGAAATATTCCATGTTGGGAAGTCTATTGAGTTGAGCATAACGGATTTTTTTAAAACGTTATTTTTTTGGCTTTAGAAACATTAACAAATCATTTTTAGCATTCTCCCGTTGAGAAATAGAACCAATCCATCGATTTTCTATAAATTAACCCATAAACTAGGTATATCGAATAAAATCGATACCTATTTTATTCGATATAATTTAACCTTTAAGATTCCTTTTTGTCTAACAGAATTCAATGACAAGTAATGCAACATCGTTATCGCTTTAAAAATCATTCTCCACACTTTTCTTATCTTTCACGCCTTGATTTTCATATCAATGTGATTATTTTGTAGTACATTTTCCTACTTTCTTGGCTCTCTATTTAAACGTCATTACTCTCTATAATTGTCGAGACTATTACAGTACTGATAGTACTATTAATCACAACTTGTTAATAGGAATCCGATCAGCGATAATTTTACTCTTACGACCGACGACACTACAATATCAAACAATATCTATCGGTCTTTTTAACCGACTTCAAAAAGGAGGAGGTTCTCTGTTCGATTGTATATATTTTTTTTTTTTTTTTTTTTTTTTATGTTTGTTACCTCAGAACTCCGTCATTTATGAACCGATTTGAAAAATTCTTTTTGCGTCGGGTTGAGTATAGCTACGAAGTGGTTCCATATAAATTTCATCGATATGTGATCTTGGACTTCGAAGATACATTGAAGTCGGTTTTTGTTTCTTTCTAAAAATTAATTATATCGGATATATTTTGGTGTGTGCGTCGGAATTGCGCCAACTAATTCACCCGTCCCCGTTTCATCATCGGACTGCAAGACGTACGCATCGCGTCACTGTCATATTTTGGATTTTCCTTATGCGCGCACTAAGCGATTCGCATCCACTTTCTAACTGCTAACGACTGGAACTCTGCCGGAGTCAGTTTTTCCCGGTAGTTATAATCTAGGAGTATTCGAGTCATCAGGTACTATCTTGGCAAGCGTGCTGCATCGTCGCTTACTATCAGGTGACATGGTGGTCAAACGGAACCCATATAACAAGAAGTAAAATACCAATAAAATTTACGCCACCCCTTGAATTCAATCATTATCATCAGCCCGATATAGTCCAACTTGTGATGCTCATGCCATATCCAACAGGCTAGCATTTATTTATTTATACTTTAGCACAAAACAGTTTGTACATGGAGGACTTAATGCTAGATAGCATTTTCTACCAGTCATCCAGGACGTGCAAGAAAAAATGGTAGCGGTGCAGCGGTATACCCAGTTCCTGCTAACTACGTCCCGTTGACAGTGCAACTTCCACCTGGTTACGACTTGCAATGGGCGGTCTGATTACCCCTAAATCGGCTCAGAACTCAAGTTGACCGTCGGAAGTACAACATGGTCAACATGGCTAAATTGGGTCTCTTCAAGGAGTAGCAATGTGCCATTTGCTCTCCTGTCGTTCATGCTCATGTTTTTTTTTATAGAACTGAGTAATGAGACGAGCAAGTCGTTCGCCTGGAGGTAAAAAATACTGCGTATCACGACATTGCGCGATCACCCTGAGTCATCGGATAATACCCTGTAATTAAGCTGGCTACAGTGCCCTTCAAACCGGAACACAGTAATGCTTGCGCACTACTGCTATGTTTGTATGTTCCACCGTGGCGCCTAAACTACCTATCCGATTTCGATGAATAAGGTGTCCAATCGATTTTTTCTTGGTCCGGGCAGGCCTAGTGCACTCCGCACTGTAGGTACGAAGCTACAAGTCCATAGCCGGACAACGACGGCGGGTCGCGCGTCGTTACACGTGCCGCGTCAGAAGATATAAGAGCTATGCGATAGAAAGAAAGACGCTCTGTAGGTTAATATTACTGGTAGGTATGCAGCGCTACGCGAGCTGAATTGAATTTTATTGCGTCATAGCAAGAGTCGCTATTTCTTTAAATTTCTCTGCGGAATGATGCTTCTATCCCTTAGTATTCTGTGGTCCGGGTGACAGGCTAAATATTTTGCTATAGTATTTTTTATAAACTAGGCGTTTTTATGTCGTACTCGGGTTTTAGTTTTTAGTTTACTGAAAAATCCACTTGTTAGTAATGGTTAGTATACAAAGGCATCCGAAAAAATATCAGTACAATAACCTCAATCCCTTAAAATATCTTCACTGACTTTCAGATGAATTCGCCGAAGTCATGCGCAAGACGTCTCTCAACAAGAAACTGCCCTTCAACATGGAGAGTACGTTCGTCCGGCTGTACTTCGGGAAGGACAAGAAACGGCTAGTCACGTACCCTGAGTTCAGCCAGTTCCTCCACGATTTCCACGAGGAGTACGGAGTGGAAGCCTTCAAGAAGTGCGATAAGGATGGCACAGGGTTCATCAGCGCGGGAGACTTTAAGGATATCATGATGAGCGTCAAGAACCATCTGCTGACTAAGGAATTGAAGACAAAAGTTATCAATGTGAGTATTTTTTAATTGACGGACGAGATGAACAGGTTTCCTTTCACTTGATCGTAGCAAGCCCATAACTCTTGTAGCGCCACCGATAAATTTGTTTAGAAAAATCCTGGTCGGCACTGCACTGCGATCGTCATCTTGAGACAATCTTAAGTCTCATGGCCAGTAATTTCCCTGGCTACAATGCTCTTCAAACTGGAACACAGTAATGCTTGAGCACTGCTGCTTGGCAGCGGAATAACTGGCAAAGCGGTGGTACAAAAGAAACGGCCAAACGGCCTCTAGCATGCGAGAAACCTATCACCTATTATAAATCGCATAGATGTTAGTTTGTAGAAATAACTCTTCATCAAAAAGCCCGTTAGGCCCGAGAGACCAAGTTTGATTTATCGATTGTGCTATTGTTTATAAAGAAAATAATAAATTAAGGGAGTAGAAATGCCAGATCCATGAAGATGTGTATAATTGAGCGAGCGAAGCGACATCTCCAAGTCTGCTGGAACAAATCGGCGTTTGTATATATGTTTGTAAGTTTGTTTGTTTGGAGATTCAGATGTAATGAGCATGTGCCATCCGCCAACCCGCACTGAGTCTGAGTGGATTATGGCTCATACTCTCTATGAGAGAAGGCCCATGTCCCAGCAGTGGGAACGTGATGGGCTGACGATAATAATAATAACGCCCGACGATCACATACGTAGATCCTGGACCCTAAATAAGATTACCTGTATCTAGGGCACCAGGAAAGGACCATGGTCCCACAACACCCAGACACGAACAAATACGTGCGCTTTTCTATGCACATACATTTGAACCCGCAACCTCGCTGTTGTATGTGATTTTGAGCCAACCTGCCCAACCACTACACCACAGGCTGGATGATGAAGATGACGATGACGATGATGATGATGATGATGGTGATGATGATGAAGATTATGGTGTTTTCTCTTACAGACGTCCGGTGTCCAAGGCGAGCGTAAGATCAGTTTCCCTTACTACATGGCGTTCAATTCGCTCCTAAATAACATGGAACTTATCAAGCGGGTGTATCTAAACGCGACCAACGGCCACCGCAGCGTGGAAGTCACGAAGGAAGAATTCCTCCATTCCGCGCAGATGATGAGTCAGATCACGCCTTTGGAAGTCGATATCCTGTTCACATTGTGCGACATGATCCACCATACTAATGGGTGAGTTTCATCACACTAATCACACTTTTTTATTATTCTGTAATTTTTTAACCACACTTCACACTGATAATGTATATGCGAAAGTTTGTGAGGATGGATGGATGTTTGTTACTAACAGAACTTCACGGATTTTGATGAAATTTGGTATGTACTTTAGGTCTTGGCAAAGGACGTTGTGGGCGTTGTGGGACTGTGATCTTCGTAGTTCCTCGTTCCCTAGATACAGGGAATCCTAGTTAGGGGCCAGGATCTATGTATGTGATCGTTGGGCATATTTATTTATTTATCATCACGTTCCCACTTCTGGGACACGGGCCTTCTCTCATAGAGAGAGTATGGGCCATAATCCACCACACTGGCCCAGTGCGGGTTGGTTGATGTCACATGTCCTTGAATTTTCTTGGGCATGCCGGTTTCCTCAAGATGTTTTCCTTCACCATTTTTAGAGCGAGTGTTAGCGCATAGCTTAAGAAAGTCAATCGTGTTGGGCAAGTGGGATTCGAACTCAGGTGCGTCGAATCGAAAGTCTCTCTTGCTCCCACTGAGCCACACTCGCTCATTCACTCACTACACGACCGCTTGAGTTGACACATTTTTAATCTATTGAAGACCCTAATTGATTGACAATGCCATTCCAGGGCTGGCACGTTTCAATTAGTATTAGCCGACTCTGTCCGCGTGGAATTCAGTTTATATTTGTTCCTAAGAAGCTAAGGGTAATACACACACACAAACACACTCACAGAATCACATTTATAAATAATAATATTATACATATAGGGATGAAAATGAACTGACATTAACTCTTTCTTGAAACACACCCAAATAAATAATTGATAAACTAACAAAAAAAACAACTAAACTGAGGTGTAACAATTGGCTAAAAGCGATCTCTTCCAGACAACCGTAAAGGGAAAGGAATTACCGGGAAAATACAAAACAATTACATTTTAAATAGGCACAAAAATGCACTTTAAAACGTCAAACACATAATACAAATCAAATTACAAATATGTAAAATCCTAAATCCTAGTTAGGGGCCAGGATTTTTGTTTGAGATCGTTGGGAGTATTTATTATTATATATGACTTATATTGTATTTTTAGGTAGCGTATTGTTTAGAGGTACCTACATCTAAACAATACGCTACCTAAAAATATAATATAAGTAAATCCTCAAGGTCATTTTGTAAGTTTTGCCAACCCTACACCGCACGCGATGAACACCACCTCTCTAATCTATTAGATAAGCGTGGAACAAGGGACATAATATCTATAAGCTACGCGTGTATCTTATAGATATTATGCTATGTGACTATCTATTACGTAATTGATTGTGGTATATGAGGATAATTGCAGAGCATATTTAATTTTACAGTAGATACTTACAGTCAGCGACAAAAGTTGCTGTAAATTTTGACGTTTTTATGTAGCTTGCAACTTTGGATCCATTCTTGCAAGTTGAATCAGAACCACTTCCTCTTATCCTACGAAGTTGAAATGGCATACTTGTCAAAGTCCGTTATAAGGTGGACATTCCTCCTGCGCGCACTAAGCGCTTCGCTTCCACTTTCATTATGCGCACTGCTAACGAGTGGAACTCCCTGCCGGAGTCAGTCATTCCCGATAGCTACAATCTAGGAATCTTCAAGTCTCGAGTGAAAAGGTACTATCTTGGTAAGCGTACTAGATCGTCGACCGCATAGTCGCTTACCATCAGGTGAGATAGTGGTCAAACGCAAGCCAATAATGTATAACAAAAAGTCCGTTGACAATGCAATATTATGCCAGCTGATCTGATGATGGAGACGGAAGGTGGGCAATGGAACTCCTTGACGGATAATCGCAAACTAGTGTTTGGGCTCATTTTAATCTGCTTGCGGGGTTCCGATTACGAATTTGAAGCTTGTCTTGAAAGATATATTTTTCAACAAAAATCTTGTTTAAACCACAGAATACTAAGGGACAGAAGCATCACTCCCCAAAGAAATTTAAACAAATAGCGACTCTTGCTATGACGCAAAAAAATTCAATTCAGCTCGCGTAGCGCTGCATACTTACCAGTCATATTAACCTACAGAGCGCCTCTATTTCTATCGCATAGCTCTTACCTCTTCTAACGCGGCACGTATAACAACGCGCGACCCGCTGTAGGTGTCAGGCTATGTACTTCGTACCTACAGTGCGGAGTGCGCTAGGCTTGTTTAAACCCTAAAACACGTTAGGAAACTATGTTTAGTTGTGTAGATTTTGTATGATAGACAATTTTAAAGGGTAACTTTTGTTTCTTTATAAGTTCCCAAAATTATTATTATTTGTTTATTTAATTAGTGCGTTATGTTATAGCACAGAATAGATACTACGTAGCTAAGACAAAGTTTTGGCGACAAGGACTTCGAAACTTATACCTAGTCATAGTCTCTTTTTTTATGGAACTGAGTGATGAGACGAGCATGCCGTTCGCCTGAGGGTAAGCGCCACGCCTGCCCATAACAATTGCAGTGCCACCTAGAACATTTTATACCTTAAAAACATTGGGTAGCACTGCATCGCGTTTATCACTCCAAAACATCAGATATTAAGTCACATTTGCCCAGTAATTTCGCTGGCTACAATGCACTTCTAACCGGAACACAGTAATGCTTGCGCACTACTGCTTGGCGGCAGAATAACTGGCAAAGATGTGGTAACTACCCCGACGGTCTTCCGCATACGAGAGACCTACCACAAGTAAAACATCATATCAACAAATCGTATCACAAGCTCCACACCCGCGTCTGGCCCGGCGTATGTGTCTTTTGAGTTTACCTACTATACTCACCGCATTAAATTTCCAAAAATATTCAAACCCATTGCTTTAATGCAAACAATTTAATCAGCCGATAAACAATCGATAACCGAAACCGCTTATTGATCACGCGATATCCGATAAAAATCGGTTTTAACCGGATCATAATAATGATTGTACATTTGCAATCTAATATCTAAGAACAATACTATAACTTAAACACAATTTTCATCTAAATAATAATTATAATTATTATGATTTTAATTTGTACGGTTTGTATTAAAAAAAAACTACAAAAATATTGAAATATCTAATTTCTTTCCCAGACGTATCGTATACAATGATCTGAACACCATCACGCCCGAGCAGTACTTCAAGCAAGTCACAAGGAGAGTCGCTGAGATCAAAGCCGTGTCCGTAAGTAGCGCTGTCTCTTTCCCCCTGATCTCCTTTCTCTCGTTTTAACCGTGTACATGTCAACCATTACAGGAGACGACCGACCGCGCGTTAAGACTTAAAATGTATGTTTAGTCTGTATTTATTTGTATGTAAAGGTTGTTTTTGTGTGCACGAGACAGAGACAAGCGACGGAGATACAAGTCCAAGACATATTTTACGACAGATTAAGTACAAGCTTTCGATGTCCTAAAATATGTACTAGATAAAGTACAGGAATCCGTGCTAAGGCCCAAATAAAGATAGAGACAAGTTTTATCTCGATCGCTTGTCTTGCTGTCGTGAGACAGAGACAAACTCCTGTTTCAGTGAATTGTCTCAGTCTCGTGCACACAAATGCAGCCTTAAAAGATTTTAAGTGTTCTTGGAAACATCACTAACTTAAAGGTCTGTCTTTTTCTCTTTCTTTCAATGCGCAAAAGGAGGAGGTAAATATAATAAGAGAGCCTTATCGATTTATTGAGTATTTGGGGCGTTTCATGGTGAGTATAGGTCTACGGAGTTTATGATGTTTCTATGTTTAATTTCCTATTTCTCTTACTTTAGTGAAGTTTTGGTACTAATTTTGATTGTTATTAAAATTAATGCGTTGCGTCACAGTGTCGAGTCTCTCAATCGGCTCAATGTCGGCCGTTTATAAGGCTTTACGTCATTCGCAGCTATCTAAAGGAGGGTACTCACCGAGAGTATTCGCGTGTAATGCGATTCAGGTTCTTGAATTATACCTACGTCCAAACGAATGTAGCAGTACGCACATTTGTAATGCAATATTTCAATTGCAGTAGTGAGTACGGATCCGAGCATTACAGTTGGCATCAAAATTGACACAAGTAGGTATTACATTTTATAAAAAATAACCGACTCCAATGTATCTTAGAAGGTCAAATATCGATGAAATTAATATGGGACTACTTTGTAGCTATACGGAACCCAACGCAAAAAGAATTTTCCAAATAGGTTCATAAATGACGGAGTTCCGAGGTAACAAAACACATACAAAAAACCAATTAAAAAAAAAAGAATCGAATAGAGAACCTTCTCCTTTTTTGAAGTCGGTTAAAAACTGAATCAATGTTAAACGCAGCCGTTTGTGTGATGCTACGAGCGTTTATGAAGCGAATGCTCTTCGGTTAGTACGAACTATTGTAAAGTAATGCTTAACATTGAATTTCGCATTGTTATATATCACACGGAAATGTCCTCTGGACTAAAGGTGTCGACTGAGGTACTTACACGACGCTCTCAGATAAAATGTCCAGACTCGAAGACAACGCTACACAGAATAAGCTACCAAAACGTCACTACGACTTTTTTAAAGCTATTTCTATTAGTTCATTGTACATTTTCACAATATTTAACTATGTATGAAGCTAAATACAATATGTACAAAAACCCTGTCCGATACATTAAAGGCTTTCAGGATCGATGTTGCATTGTTTTTTTAGGTATAATGTAAACATCATTATTTTCAAAGTTATTAAAATTGTTTGAGTTACAACAATACTTTAAGGATCTTGTGCTTGGTTAAGTCTCTCTGTCCTATACAGCACAGGAAGTACGGCGAAAAATGCTTATTTAAAAAGGCATGCTCCATGTAGGGCTACAGGTCATAAATCCTGTTTCGTTGGTTTTAGTAATGCTAATAACTTTTAATTTATTATTATTATTTTTAGCCGTTAGTGTCCCACCAATGGGCAAAGGCCACCCCCCAATCTTTCCACTCGTCCCTGTCTTGCGCCAGTTGCGCCCAGTCTGGATAAAATTTGTCGAGCTCGTCCCGCCATCTCCTTCTCGGTCTGCCGCGCCGTCTTCTTGCGTTGTCTGACCTCCAGTCTGTAGTCAACTTAGCCCACAGCGCATTCGGCATACGACAGACATGTCCAGCCCAATCCCACTTCAGCTTAGCGGCTTTCAGAGCTACATCTGCGATCTGAGTTCGGGAGCGCAGTTCAGTGTTTCGGATCCGGTCCGCTCGCTTGACACTTAGAATGCTGCGCTCCATCGCACGTTGGCAAACCTTGAGTTTAGACTTTTGAATATCTGTCAACGACCAAGTCTGCGCGCCGTAAGTCAAAATGGGAAGGATGCACATGTCCATTAATTTTCTCTTATGTGACATGGGAAGGTCCCCTTTCATCAGCTCTTTCATGGACCAGTAGCTTATACAATATGAAATTAATTTTCACTTCCCATACACATAAATTTGTCATATATGATGCGTACGAGTGTCGCATGGCTTAAATTGTATAAAATTTTTGACACAGTAAAATTGCATTCAGCTACATTATTTAAAAACCGAAATGAAAAAATATATTGGCTACATACAATTATTAATAAACTGGTTCTGTTATTTGCTTATATCTTCGTTATTCAAACTGAAAAGCAGATTGTTTAACTTGGGAGTAAACACGATTTCTCACTGGAACTATATTGCGCTTACTATATCTCATAACCATCTCGTGCTACATGGATCATCTTACCTCCATGTTGAGTAATCTACTATACATTTTTAATTGTCATGAAAATTGATGACAAAGCAAGGAAAAAAAAGAACATGACAAAACAAAATATGTCTTCTCTCTCTCATCCTTCACGGTCCGACGGGTTTTTGAGACATACTGTATAGCTTATACTCTGGTAAGTTAGAGGTATTTAGGTAAGAACAAACAATCATAGCAAAAGCAACATGAGACCCGATTTCATAGAAGATACCACATTTCTTATTACCTACACAGGACATGCTAATGCTAAGTTCACTCTGTACACAGACATACAACAGTTTTTTTTAATACTTTAAGCTACTTTAGTGCACTAGCAACGTTGGCTTTGACGATACAGTTTTTGATACAACTAGAAACGAAATTACTGGGCATTATGAGACTGAGGAGCTAATTGTCTCAGGATTATCAGGACTCTCAGTTCGCAAAGTTCTAGGTGCTGCTGCAACTGTTATGGGTAGGCGTATTGCTTACCGTCAGGCGAACGACCTGCACGTCTCATCATTCAGTTACATAAATAACAAATTGGCCAAAATTAGAAACAGTGTTATAAAAATCATTTTAATTCCGGTACCGAACCTGTCTAAACATACTTTACCAAACTCAATAACAATAAGGCGCTGAGAGGGCGCTCGCTGAAACTGGTAACGTACCCAAGTACAAGCAATCCCAGATAACACATCCTGCCGAACCGCGTAAAAAATGTGCGTGGAACAAGCTTCCAGAGATAAGCGCTCCTACTATGAACTCTTTTAAAAAAAGACTTGATAAATTTAATATTGGACAAGTGCCAGTGGCGTAGCTACCGGAGGGCTAGACGGGGCAGTACCCGGGGCCCCCAAACTCCGGGGGCCCCTCGGGCTCTGACTTACAAACTATAACTCCCACATTCGGAATATAAATAAACCAGAGTTCGGAACGCGACGAATACGAAACAAACGATTTTAAATAGATTAGTTGGGGCCCTAGTTATGTTTTACCCCAGGACCTTTGGTTACCTAGCTACGCCACTGACAAGTGCACTGAAGTGATATACGCAGCTTTAAGTTGCTAGTGTATTAACAACAATAATAATAATAAATTATTCGCTGCGGTGTTTCAATTTATGGCGAAACTGTATCGTTTAAAACCTACGGACAATATAATCACAGCAAGAGTACAACTTTGTTTTGAAAGATGAAACAATTCTTCAAGGAATCTAATGGAGTCAGACGTGACGTTACGGAAATTCATCTCAAATCTGAAAAATGTTCAAGCTTCAATAAAATACAATAAATACCCCAAAATATAGTCCAATACTTATGTATTGTTATGGGTTAGATTACTTTACCTTCATTTTAAAACAGTAACTAAACCAGTTATTAAACATCTAATTCTAACTAAACACAGATGTTATAAATACTAAAGTTTGTATTTAAGTGTTTGTTACCTCTTCGCCTCACAACGGCTTAAACGGATTTGGATGAAATTTGGGAAGAGGGTAGCTTATACGCTGGATTAACACAGTTTTTTTTATTGGTAATTGGCTTGCGTTTGACTACCATGTCACCTGATGGTAAGCGATGATGCGGTCAACGATCTAGCACGCTTTTCAAGATATTACCTGTTCACTCGAAACTTGAAGATTCCCAGATTGTAGCTATCGGGAAAGACTGACTGGCAGGGAGTTCCACTCGTTAGTAGTACGCATAATAAAAGTAGAAGCGAAGCGCTTAGTACGCGCAGGAGGAATGTCCACCATGAAACGGTGGCGTATTGCCAAACGTCTTGTAGTCCGATGATAAAATGGGTTTGGGGAAATTAGTTGGTGCAATTCCGACGCACACTCTCCGAAATGTATCCGATAAAAAATCGATAGACTGGCAATTCTACGTTGATGTTCAAGACTGTGGAGTCTTGACTCGAATAGCGCGTCATCACCAATGAGTCTCTTGGCTCGCCTCTCGATTGATTCAAGTGCCTCAAGTTGGTATTTAGCTGAACCATCCCAAAGGTGAGAGCAGTACTCTATACACGACCGGAGTTGCGCTTGGTACAGATATGTACATACATACAGATACTTGGTACAGGATACATTTTATTCCGGTAAAATTAACAGCTTCCGAGGAAGCAACTACACTCGAGAGCAATGAATCCGGGTCACTTAAAGAATGTTAAAAATCTCGGAAACTAAAAATGATAGGTTAATGCAATAAATTGTATTTAATAGACAATGTAATACTCCTTAAATGAAAGTAAAAAAAATATGAGGCACCATACATTTTATTAACACAAAATTACATAAAGAAAAAAACTGCTGATCTCTCCTTAAAACAAAAATAGGAAACATGAAATTTTTGAACTTTATTACGATTTTCTTGAATTTTAATACTTCGTATTGCCTCCTCGTGCTTCCATTACTGCGTTTACGCGGTTTGGCATGCTGTACACCAAGTTCCTTATACGATTTTGGGGAATATTCTCCCATTCCTCTGTGAGAGCAATTTTGAGTTCACGAAGCGTGATTGGGGGAGGGTTTCGTTGTTTTACGCATCTGCCTAGCTCGTCCCAAGCATGCTCGATCGGGTTGATATCCGGGCTGCGCGCTGGCCACTCCATACGAGTAATGTTCATCTCTTGAAGGTAGTCATTCACAATCCTACCTGTATGAGGTCGGGCATTGTCATGCATAAATATAGCATCCTCACCTAAATTGACCATAAATGGACCAACGTGATCATTGAGGATTTCTTCCACATATCTTACGCTAGTTAAAGAGCCGTTTTCTATGATCACCAGCTCTGTGCGACTTTCAGAAGAAATTCCGGCCCACACAAGTACAGACCCACCACCGTAGGCTACTTTTTCTTCTAGTTATGTTCTCCGACGAATCAAAATTTATGCTCTACAAGCACGATGGAAGACACAGAGTGTATCGAAGACCAGGGGAAAGATTCAAGCAAGCATGCATCGAAGAAAAAGTAGCCTACGGTGGTGGGTCTGTACTTGTGTGGGCCGGAATTTCTTCTGAAAGTCGCACAGAGCTGGTGATCATAGAAAACGGCTCTTTAACTAGCGTAAGATATGTGGAAGAAATCCTCAATGATCACGTTGGTCCATTTATGGTCAATTTAGGTGAGGATGCTATATTTATGCATGACAATGCCCGACCTCATACAGGTAGGATTGTGAATGACTACCTTCAAGAGATGAACATTACTCGTATGGAGTGGCCAGCGCGCAGCCCGGATATCAACCCGATCGAGCATGCTTGGGACGAGCTAGGCAGATGCGTAAAACAACGAAACCCTCCCCCAATCACGCTTCGTGAGCTCAAAATTGCTCTCACAGAGGAATGGGAGAATATTCCCCAAAATCGTATAAGGAACTTGGTGTACAGCATGCCAAACCGCGTAAACGCAGTAATGGAAGCACGAGGAGGCAATACGAAGTATTAAAATTCAAGAAAATCGTAATAAAGTTCAAAAATTTCATGTTTCCTATTTTTGTTTTAAGGAGAGATCAGCAGTTTTTTTCTTTATGTAATTTTGTGTTAATAAAATGTATGGTGACTCATATTTTTTTTACTTTCATTTAAGGAGTATTACATTGTCTATTAAATACAATTTATTGCATTAACCTATCATTTTTAGTTTCCGAGATTTTTAACATTCTTTAAGTGACCCGGATTCATTGCTCTCGAGTGTATAAACCGAATTCTACGCGGTTAAAGCCGTGCGGCGCAGCTCTTTTCATAAGTTTAATAGTCTAGTCCACCAGTATCTTTCAAAATAAGAATTGCTCTTGTTCTGACTATTCTATCATATCATACCACTTCCAGTTAGATGTAAGTCGACAAACACAAGAGTCGGGTAAAGACACAGTTTACGTTGTTGCAGAGCCCCGAAGAGAGAGGCATTCTCATTCAGATTCTGGAGAGCACGTACAGATTCACACTCGGTTCTATTGCTGGTGGTATGTATGATTAGTAATTACTTAATAGGGGATCGGACAGTAATCGAGAAAGAATCTAAAATGTAGTTAGGACGAATGTTAATCGAACCAGAAAGATCATCCCACCAATATTTTTGTGAAATAATAATGATTTGTACTTTTAAATCAATAAATAAAATCTAATCATTCTGACATTTTTAATCTGTTCTACATCTCAAACGAAACTACAATCACAGCGCATGACGTCATTTGTAGGCAAATGCCGTGAGTCAACCTTGTGTTTATTTTGCGTTTTTGCTTTTCATAAAATGTATTTTTGCTATTTTTTTTGTTCCATTACGACAATATAGTCCCCAAACTTTACAAACGTCACATGTTTTGAGGTGACCTTTTGCGCGGCAATATTTGAAACACAATATTTAAACATAATTTTAGGTACTCTTAGCATGCATTATAGTTAATTTAAAACACTTTCTGAAAAGTTGTCCGATCCCCTATTCTCAATTTTTTTGCATCGATAGGTACAGTCGGCGACAAAAGTTGATGACGATTTACAAACCTCCAAAAATGTTATATACCTTAAACATCAAAAGTATAGATGTATCATAAAGCACTGCTGAACATCATAAAGTCACAAATGTCGGTGAACATCACGTCAAAAATTACTGAATATGACTAAACTACAAAAAGCGGTGAACTTTATAAAATACGAATCCATTCTTAGTTGATGTTCGCGGATTTTTGTTGAAAAGTGTTCAGGTGATTTTGTTGCACTTCTAGCGACTTTTGTAGATGGTCATCAACTTTTGTCGCTGAATGTACCTTGCATTCGTTAATCCGAGATGTTCCGTAAGCCATCAAGGAGTCAGGTCTGAGCAGACCCTCAACTGCCGTCTCCATCTAGATCTATGTACTCCATCTACTGCTACGTCGTCGCTTAATATCGGGCAAGACAGCAAACAAACTGCCAAAAAAAGGAATCATTTTTAGGTTTCCGTACCTCAAAAGGAAAAAAAACCCTTAGCATTAGAACATTATATCAAATACAAAGTTTGTCCTTCAATCGACGTTCTATCTACATTCAAGTTTGTACGGAATCCTCGATGCGCGAGTCAGACTCGCGGTGATTTTTTTAACGATCATTAACATATCTTGGCCCCTAACCCCCTAGCCCCTAACCTCTTGGCCCCTAGGATTTCCTTAATTAATTTCTTGACGTAAGTTATCACTTGTCTTCACAGCCGTCGGCGCGTCAGCAGTTTACCCAATCGACTTAGTAAAAACGCGTATGCAGAACCAACGCACTGGTTCATTCATCGGTGAGGTCGCGTACCGGAACTCGTGGGACTGCTTCCGCAAGGTTGTGCGCCACGAGGGGCTGCTGGGGCTGTACCGCGGGCTCGTGCCGCAGCTGATCGGCGTGGCGCCGGAGAAGGCGATCAAACTTACTGTGAGTCAAATTGGTCAAATTTTATTTAAATTAACCGGGGCTGTACCGTAGGCTCAAGCCCCAGCTCATCGGCGTGGAGCCGGAGATGACGATCAAACATACTGTGAGTCAAATTGGTCAAATTTTGTGTGAGTCAAACGGGACTGTACCGTGGGCTCAAGCCGCAACTCATTGGAGTGGCGCCAGCGAACAAACTTTCTGCGAGTAATAATTACTGTGAGTCACACTGCGAGTCACACATATTATTCCGCGGGCTCGTGCCGCTGCTGATATGCGCGGCGTGCAGCCGGAGAAGACGATCAAACCTACTGTGGGTCACACTTACTGTGAGTCACACTTACTGCGAATCACTTACTGCGAATGACTTGCTGTGAGTCACATTTACTATTCCGTGGGCTTGTGCCACTGCTGATAGGCGCGGCGTGGAGCCGGAGAAGACGATCAAACTTACTGTGGGTAACACTCACTGTGAGACACACTTACTGTGAGTCACACTTACAGTACCGCTAGCTCGTGCCGCAGCTGAGTGGCGCTGGCGTAGCGCTGGAGGTTTTTTAATATGGTTTTCTCACATATTTAGATTTCCTCTTTATATTGCTTACAGATGAACGACTTGGTTCGTGACAAATTCATGGATAAGAATGGAAACATACCGGTATACGCTGAAGTCTTTGCTGGTGGTTGTGTAAGTGTTTAACTTCAGTATAGCTAGCCGTAGGACAGCTCTGTGTGAACGAAACTGTCATGTCATGACAATCAAGATTTAAAGTAAAATAAAATTCCGAGAAGTATTAGAGAGCTGCCATAATATTACGTCAGAAATTAATTGAAAACTGTTTTTATGATATGAATTAATTCTGGAATTTCGAAATTAAAAAAAAAAAAATAATAACTACAATTTAAGGTTTGTAAATTATCGTGAGTCGAAATATTCATTATAAATATAAAAAGGCTACACTTACGTTATAATTGTGTCGGAATAACTCCGACCAGGTTTCGGACAATTAGGATGTCCTTCTTCCGGGAGTTTACAATTTGGGTTCGCGGCGCAGACAAGAAGAAAGACAAAAAACCTAAAGAAAAGATGGACGAAGTACATCCTAATTGTCCAAAACCTGGGTTATTCCGACACAATTATAACGTGAGTGTAGCCTTTTTATATTTATAATGAAACTACAATTTATTGCGACTTTAGCCACCAAACTAGGTGTTGACACACCTGTGTCTTGGCAGTTAGCTTCT
Source organism: Petrophora chlorosata (assembly GCA_951640565.1). NCBI lineage: Eukaryota > Metazoa > Arthropoda > Insecta > Lepidoptera > Geometridae > Petrophora > Petrophora chlorosata. Next base: position 15,780,525 of record OX621196.1, on the reverse strand, counting down.
TCCCAGCTTTGTTCTGGCTCTTGTACATATAGGTAAATTAAATTTAGTCGATCAACAATAATTATGTCATTATTAATTAATTATAAAAATATTACAGATTAAGAACTAATAAAATTTAGTTTAATTTGTAGAGCGAATGTTTTCAGGCATATATTACAGTAAAATGACAGCAAGTGATATATTTTATCTTTTGGCAATAATCCGTTTTGTATTTTATTGTATTTGTGTTAAAACTCAATCATTTTCGTTCCAGGCCGGCGGTTCTCAAGTGATATTCACGAATCCCCTCGAAATCGTCAAGATCCGTCTTCAAGTGGCGGGCGAGATCGCGGGCGGACAGAAAGTGAGCGCCTGGTCGGTCGTCAAGGAGCTCGGGCTCTTCGGACTGTACAAGGGGGCGAAGGCCTGTCTGTTGAGAGACGTGCCCTTCAGTGCCATCTACTTCCCTGCGTACGCGCATGTTAAGGTAAGAATAGAATAAAAGTCAAAAGATATTTATTATAGGCACGAAAAATGTACATTTAAACGGCATAAAAACAAATATTATTAATATTATATTATTATTAATATTCAATTAAAATACGTTAAAAATTCTAACTTAAATTATTTAATGCTTTGAAAAAAGAAGGTAAGCATGTCTTCTACTCATTTCCTTTTCATACTCAAATCTCAAGTCTTATAGCAACCCAGAAAAGAAATGCGAGAACTGACTCTACCTGTGCTTCGGAAATAGACCCGCTAGAGAAAATAGCACGAAGAAACTTTGCGGGGATTTCTCTGTTTTTAAATCTTTGAATAGAATATATCTTTATTGTAACTTAGTGATTAATTAATTAATTTATTTATTTAAAAAGGTCTACCAACGATTGTTACAATATTGCTTACGCTAAATTAACTTTATCAAGGTATTTTATTTATTTCAATTAATACGGTATTACACCAATTACATTAACTGAAGAACACACATAAAACATAAAATAGAAAATTAATAAAACATAGTTACATATACGAAAACAACGAGAAAAAAATATATTGATTAATACTACACATTCATACAGATCTCACACTTACTCTCTCTCACAAAAACGCAAACACTCTGACAAAATATCAGACCATCCGTCCGCAAACAAGTCGCAATTTGGATTGGCGTCCAGAAGAGCGTTGAGTGCGGAAAGGGTGCGCGGTATAGGCGAGTTAGCGCGAGCCACAGTGCGACAAAAAGGTACGGCGAAAAATTTATGTTTTCCACTACGATTATAGTTGTCAGGGGCAAAAAATCGACACAGCTCACCATGCAGATTTGGTGCATCTAGTCTACCGCGAAGAACTTTACACATGACTGTAAGCTGATTCGCTCCCCGTCTGACTTCCAATGAATTATACCCCAGGAAGCCCAAAAGAAATTTTGTGGGGTATGGTTGTATGTTTCAAATTAATTGCACAATCAATTATAGGTAAACACCACTAATCCAAATTTAACTTCACAGGTATAATTTTAAATAGGTATATAGTATAGATTAAGTACAAATTCAACTCGATATTGCATCCAACAATTGCAGACGAAAGTGATATAAAGACATGGAGTTAATATCTAAGAGGCCACTAAAAGCTATTTAATGATTTGCTTAATCTGGCTACAGGGGAATTACATCCTAGAACAGTCTTGCGAAAGGGGGGGACAAATGGGGCTATGGGCTTATCTTCTAAGTACTGTAAAGTTGAAACAACTGAGAAGCTGAGGACAATCGATTCGATTTCTTAGTATTTTGAAAAGGAAAGTAAGGTCTATGAGAGTTCTTCGTTTGTCCAATGAATGCATTTCAAAATACTCAAGTCTCTCGGTGTAGCTCTGTCCTTTTCTTGCCATATTAAAAGAATATGCTAAGTGCCAAAGAAACCTCTTTTGTATTCTTTCTAGCTTAATTGAACGAGTGTGGCTCGGGTCTGAATTTTCTCAAAAACTCACCATTTGATGGGTTATATTTATAAATTTATTTATTGATTTCAGGCGAAATTCGCTGATGAGAACGGCTACAACCATCCACTGACCCTGTTAGCGGCCGGTGCTATAGCCGGCATCCCCGCCGCTTCACTGGTCACGCCGGCTGACGTCATCAAAACGCGTTTACAGGTACCCTCCCAACTTCGTTTTTTTATCGCTCATAGATCTATGTGTAATAATGTGTACCTACTATATGTAGTATGTTTATGTTGGCATTCAGTATGTTGCTGTTGTTTTGTATCTATTATTTAAGTTTATTTTATTGACATTGTTTATGTTTATATTATTATTGCAGACCTTACATCCCCGTCTTTAAGATAATTCCTCTCCATCCAAAGGTTGCCTGGAAGAGATCGCTTTTAGCGATAAAGCCGCCCATTGTAACACTTTCTTTAATTGTTTTTATGTTATGTCTGTAATTTAATGTTTGCAATAAAGCGTTCATCTATCTATGTTTATCTTGCCTGATGTTATGGTGGTACAGTCAGCGGCATAATTAGCTGAACATTTATGAATCTTTAATTGACTACAACTCCAATGTAGGTGGCTGTTTACTCTAAATGTTGCATTTGAAAAGCGAGGTAACATCCTGTGTGAATAGGAAAATAGCAAAAAAATTGCATGTAATTAATGTAATGGAATCATTTTCATTGCGTTTCAGTTTTGCATGTAATTATAATGTTTTCAGTTTTATTATAAATTGGACGATTTGACGTTTTTCAAACAAAATTCTTCAACCATTATTAACTTGTTCTCTTAATAGTAGAAAGCCTAAATTTATGCGTGGTGAGCTATTACCGCAGAATTAATAAAGTCGTATATATTTTTATTTTTTTTTGTAACTGAATGACGAGACGAGCTGGTCGTTTGCCTGATGGTAAGCAATACGCCAGCCCATAACAATAGCAGCACCACCCAGAACTTTGTTTTGCAAAATCCTGCGCGGCACTACACTGCGCTCGTCACCCTGAGACAATTAGCTATTGAGTCTCATAATGCCCAGTAATTTTTATTTCAGAAATCTGATATAAATTGTACCATTTTATTAATTTTGATTAGAGTACTTAGAGGTATTAAAAATATTGCTCGATGTCAATAATCGAAGTAGTTTGTTTAGCGCCATCTAGTCCATGCCATGACAACCAACACCCTATTTAATATCGCCGCCATGCGCGTTATCGTTCGAAATTCGAATCGAGAGATCATCATCATCATCCCATCACGTTCCCACTGCTGGGACACGGGTCTTCTCTCATAGAGAGAGAATGGGCCATAATCCACCACGCTGGCCCAGTGCGGGTTGGTGGATAACAATTTGTGATCAATTCGTGGACATGCCGGTTTCCTCACGATGTTTTCCTACACCGTTTTTGGAGCGAGTGTTAAATCCGCACATAACTTAAGAAAGTCAGTGGTGCGGGGCCAGAGAGATTCGAACTCGGGTGCGTCGGGTCGAAAGCCGCACGAGCTCCCAGTGAGCCACACTCGCTTAATCAAATCGAGAGATCGAATTCCTTGTATTATAACGCGCTATAGTAAAAGTACTTATGTCAGAAGCGAAAAATATATCACAATGGACGGTCGTAGCGCATTATGAGTGAATTATGAATATTTTCAGGTGGTAGCGCGGACGGGACAAACGACATACAGCGGCGTCATCGACGCTGCGAGGAAAATATACGCAGAGGAGGGCGCTAGAGCTTTCTGGAAGGGGACTGTGGGTAAGTCACAATTATTTTAACCCCGACGCAAAATGTAGATTATAAGTTCGACTACTATGTGTGTCTGTCTGTAGCTCCGTAGCTCTTAAACGGGTAAACCCATTTGGATGCGGTTTTTTATTTGTAAGCAGGTTTTCCAGCGGTGTTTCTTAGACATGTTTTATTGTGTCGGGGTGTTTTTATTTGTTTAATAGGATAATGTCTTTCTTTCTCTTTCTTTATAAGAAAAAAAAGCTTGGACTCGCTGCGGCACAGAATACATAACAGTTTCTTAGACCGCGACGGCGGCGGCGGCGCACGAATAATTCCGAAACTCTCCGACTACACTAGTAGGCGCCTCTACCCATCCTTGTTACACACTGTGTAAGAAGGATGGGTAGAGGCGCCAGTCAATGCGTGCGAGCGAGATGTAACGAAACTTCTATCGAATAATATCGCGTATCGTGTCTCTCACTTTTATTTCCATTGGCTAACTCGCTCTCACAAATATGTTGGAGCAAGAATATTAATATTTTATTATTTATCAAAATATCATGGCTATTTCATACCTACGAGTGGAAAGTAATCCCATGTGACTTACTTAACTTTCCTAAGTATATAACGCTTTCTAAACAAGCACGCAGGCATCTTTAATGAGTTTTTGTTGAAAGCACGACCACGTAAGGCACAAGCGACTAAGTGCAAGTGTGTCGCGAGACACACTTGAGAAGGTCCATTTTTGAAACTGTGTCTTCCTCTGTTTGAAACTGTCATTGTTTCTATGGACCCTTTTTGTGCAGTTTTAGATTTTGTCTGAATTTACTGCGAATTCGATAAATTATTTAACATTTTTGTAAATGTTTTTTCAGCGCGTGTGTTCCGCTCGTCGCCACAGTTCGGTGTAACGCTGGTTACGTATGAAATACTGCAGCGTTTGTTCTACGTCGACTTCGGAGGATCGTGAGTACATTTTAGCGATATTATAGTACTCGTACAAGGGCTGTCTGCGAGCGAGTGTGACTCAGTTTCACGTGCGATTTTCGATCCAACGCACCTAAGTTCGAATCCCGCTGGCCTCGCACCACTGACTTTCTTAAGTTGTGCAGATTTAACACTCGCTTTAAGAAACGGTGAAGAAAAACATCGTGACGAAACCAGTATGTCCAAGAATCAATCATAAAAATTCAAGAACATGTGACATCCACCAACCCACACTGGGCCAGCGTGGCGGATTATGTTCCAAAGTCTCTATGAGAGAAGGCCCGTGCCCCAGCAGTGGGACAAGTTACACGTGTATTATGAGTGTCAGTAGTGTCACAATGGGTAGTCTTATTGCTAAAGCGATTTATTTTAGACAACCGTGTATTTATTTATTTATTCAATAGCATACAAAACGATGCAATCATAAACAGACTTAAGTATGTGTTGTACATGGTATCGTTCTAAATAGGGGATCGGACAGTAATCGAGAAAAAATCTAAAAAGTAGTTAGAACGAATATTTCTCGAACCAGAAAGATCATTAAATCAATATTTTTGTGAAATAATAATGATTTATATTTTTAAATCAATAAATAAAATTTTATAATTCTGTAATTTTTAATCTGTTCTTCATCTCAAACGAAACAACAATCACAGCGCATGACGTCATTTGAAGGCAAATGCCGTGAGGCAAGCTAGTGTTTATTTTACGTTTTTAGCTTTTCATAAAATGTATTGTTGCTAATTTTCTCATTCCATTACTACAATATCGTCCCCAAACTTCACAAAACGTATTTAAATCTCTTCGCAAGTATTATTTCGAAGAGTTTGTCGTTTTCTACCTTCATATGACGTCATATATTCTGAGGTGACCTTTGGTGAATATTTGAAACATAATATTTAAACATATTTTTAGGTACTTTTAGAGCTTTATTTAATTAAAAACCATTTTTCATGGCCATATATATTCATTATAGTTAATTTAAAACACTTTCTGAAAAGTTGTCCGATTCCTATTACATTCCAAAAGTAGCCTAGTTGCATCATTATTGTTATTAATAAGGACTACAATACAGGAATGTATGGAGAGGAAAGACTCGTAAAAAAACCATAAGAATCGTTGATTGCTTTTTATAGTGATACAAAAACACTTATCTTGTTACCCTACATTTCCAGACGTCCATCCGGCTCCGAACTTCACGTGGCCAGTTCCATGGAGGAAGCTGTGAAGAAGCCGCACCACATCGGAGGGTACCAGGTAGCGCTGCCGGTCCTCACGGGACTCGAAACCAAGTTCGGCATCTCGCTGCCGCGGTTCTCATTCGCTAAGCCACAGCAGTAAGAGGGAGAAACGGAAAGTAGTCATACAGTTCAAAGTATCTTTATTAAACGGGAACAAATATAATGACCATCAAAATAACCTTTGAGATCCCTACACTTCTATCCAAAAATTGTATCGGCAGATCAAATTTAGTAAATGATCACCAAATCGATTTGTTGCACCTCACTGTTCCGTGGTCCAACTCGCTATACCCCTAGAGTGTATATAAAAAGCACGGAGCCAGAAGCTCGCGAAGGAGGCCCTGAATGAAGCGAGCCTACGAGGCCGGGTGGAGCGAAGGGAGGCGAGCAAAGCGAGCCGGAGACTTCTGCAGCGGAGCGAAGGTCATGAAGGGCAAGCGACATGAAGGGGTGACGAGCGAGACTTCTGGTGGAGCCTACTTTGGTGATCATTTACTATTTTTAGTGATCTTTTAGTATATTTTGATGACTATATTTTTTTATTTAATCATTGACTATTTTTGGCAATATGAAGTGATTTTTGCCGTTACTTAATTTTAACCTAAAATGGTCTAGAGTCTAACCCATTTTAACCAAATCAGTCTTTTTAAAATTAGAATAGTTCTTGAAACATTAAAACCTCAATAGCGAATATCAAAATATAATTCCGGACTGGGTTCGAACCTGGGACCTCAGCCCGGCAAGTGCCCCACCAAGCTGACTAATAAATACTAATAAATATTATTGGTCAACCAGAACTTTTTGTATATCTACTTTCCGTATCACCTAGAGATGAGTGAGTACATTGCAGAGACGTCTGCATTTAACAAAACAAAGAAGCGATTTGTGTGATAACAACTCCGTATAGGCATTATTCGTTTCCCCAGCATTTGATTACATTTAGAGTTGTTTTTATTAGTTAAACGAAATCGAAATCAATGTCGAACATTTATTGTTATATTTTGTAATTGTTTATTTTTTGATAAAACTTATGAATCTTTCAAGTTTGAGTCACTTGGTTCCTTTCCTTAGATTAATTTCGACTGAAGTGTATTTTTAAAATGCCCTGAATTCCTACAGTGAAATTATAGAAAATGTTAAACAGAATTGAGATACATAGATTGTTATAATTTGTACAGATCAGAGATTTAAAAAATCGTAAAGATAGAGATTACTTGTTAAGTACGTAGGTAGAATACAATAACATTAACTCGCGAATAGCTTGGGCACGTCCACAGTTAGTAATTAGACTTGTAATTGCTTATCGTATTGCAGTCGGTGGTGTAGCTACATCCAATGCCATACTAGATATTAAACGTGTCGTACATAGCGTTGATTTCTAATCAAGATGGGCATATTATGTAACCAGGTTTCCTATGTACACACGAACTCTTTATCAAGCATGGCATATTATGTGACCAGGGGTTCAAAAACTATTTATCTAGTAAGGCATATTATGTGACCAGGGGTTCTATATACACACGAACTCTTTATCAAGTAAGGCATATTATGTGACCAGGGGTTCACGAACTAATTATCAAGTAAGGCATATTATGTGACCAGGGGTTCTATGTACACACGAACTCTTTATCAAGTAAGGCATATTATGTGATCAGGGGTTCTATGTACACACGAACTCTTTATCAAGTAAGGCATATTATGTGACCAGGGGTTCTATGTACACACAAACTCTTTATCAAGTAAGGCATATTATGTGACCAGAGGTTCTATGTACACACGAACTCTTTATCAAGCAAGGCATATTATGTGACCAGGGGTTCTATGTACACACGAACTCTTTATCAAGAAAGGCATATTATGTGACCAGGGGTTCTATGTACACACGAACTCTTTATCAAGCAAGGCATATTATGTGACCAGGGGTTCTATGTACACACGAACTCTTTATCAAGTAAGGCATATTATGTGACCAGGGGTTCAATGTACACACGAACTCTTTATAAAGCATGGCTTATTATGTGACCAGGGGTTCTATGTACACACGAACTCTTTATCTAGTAAGGCATATTATGTGACCAGGGGTTCTATGTACACACGAAATCTTTATCAAGCAAGGCTTATTATGTGACCAGGGGTACTATGTACACACGAACTCTTTAACTAGTAAGGCATATTATATGACCAGGGGTTCAATGTACACACGAACTCTTTATCAAATAAGGCATATTATGTCACCAGGGGTTCTATGTACACACGAACTCTTTATCTAGTAAGGCATATTATGTCATCAGGGGTTCTATATACCCGCGAACTCTAGTCGGGCTTATTATGTCACCAGTGGTTTTATATATACACGAACTCTTTACATAGTAAGGCATATGGCATATTATGTGACCAGGGTTTCTATATAGAAAAGAGTTTGCGGGTATATACCCGCGGGTTATCTAGTTGGGCTTATTATGTCACCAGTGGTTTTATATACACACGAACTCTTTACATAGTAAGGCATATGGCATATTATGTGACCAGGGTTTCTATATAGAAAAGTTTGCGGGTATATACCCGCGGGTTATCTAGTTGGGCTTATTATGTCACCAGTGGTTTTATATACACACGAACTCTTTACATAGTAAGGCATATGGCATATTATGTGACCAGGGTTTCTATATAGAAAAGTTTGCGGGTATATACCCGCGGGTTATCTAGTTGGGCTTATTATGTCACCAGTGGTTTTATATACACACGAACTCTTTACATAGTAAGGCATATGGCATATTATGTGACCAGGGTTTCTATATAGAAAAGAGTTTGCGGGTATATACCCGCGGGTTATCTAGTTGGGCTTATTATGTTACCAGGGGTTTTAGTATATACACACGAATTCTTGTCTATTTGGGCATATTTTTTGACCAGGGGCTCTATATACACACGAACTCTTTATCAAGTAAGGCATATTATGTGACCAGGGGTTCTATATACACACGAACTGTTTATCTAGTTGGGCATGTAACGTGGACCAGGGTTTCTAGAAACACACGACACTCTTTACCAAGTTGGGCATATTATGTAACCAGGTTCTATATACACACGTACTTTATTAATGTGAATCCATCCTACACATGATTCAATATTATAAATATTTCACGCATATAAGACCTCCTGTGGTTTAAAAGGCCTCCTTGCACCTCGTTGCCATATTTAATGATAGCTACACCACTGGCCATAGTTCTAAGCTGTGTATACGCTAATATAAGCAGTATTTAAGACATTGCGGTACAAATCCTTTCAAAATCTTTATATTTGATTGTCTCTTTATACTTTTGTGTCCAGCAATATTTAAAAAGCAATCTTGAACTTTACGCAATATGATTTTGCTCACGCTCTAGTCTTCTAAGGAATTTTTGATCATTTGTATGCTTTTAAATACAAAATGCCAGAGAACACCTTGAATTACAATATCATAACCAAAAAGACACTGGAAGCCTTAATAATATACCCGCTTACGCGCTTTGGAGTGGTAGGCTCTGGCCGTGGTTGTAATACCACCCACCGAACAAAGCCATGCCGTCAAGCGACCTAGTCGTGTTTCGGGATGATGTTCGGTGAACCATCGGGGAGACGGGTCTGAGCAGCCGCTCAACTGCCGTCTCTCTTTAGATCTATGTGCTCCATCTTAGGCCACATCATCGCTTCACATCAGGCGAGATAGTGGCCAAACATAAATCTATTAAGGTTTATAAAAAAAAAAAATTGTGTTCTTGTCGAATTGGTCCTAAATTATATTATAAGTTATATTGGTCTAAAGATTGATTATACCGTTTAATTTTCCAATATTTACATGATAGTATTTTATTAATAAATACGAAATGTCTAAAATAACGAGGCCTAACTGTGTATCGATAATCATAATGGTCATTATTATGTAATAAATACAAATAACAATATAATAAAAATTAATCTCCGATACTGTAATTCAAGAGTTCTTATGTTGGATGGCCCTTAAAATGCACAATTTTAATCTGAAATTATTAACTACATACTTTAATTGTAAGGATACAATACATGTTGTTAAACAACATTGTAAAAAGTGAATCATAGAATAAAACGAGTGATAGATAGCCGATGTGACTATATTTATTGATATTGTACATTTTTGTGTTAAAATAAATCGAATAAACCTTGAATTTTGTTTCAATTTAGAATTTACTTAGGTACCTTATAAATAATGATTATAATTTTTCACTAAACACCCAAAGTGGACTTAAAATGTGAAAAGTAGCGCGATGAGATCTCAAAAATACGTATCATTTTTGTCAAAATTATTGCATACACAGATCTAGTAGGAATGACTAACATATTCAACAGATTTACTAGCATATTACAAGGTCACCAACAGAATCATAGAGTAATATTTTTTTCAACACACTTGCTCATAAAGTGGCTCTATGGTCACCGCAATTAGGCACAGAAAGACACCCATAACCAAACTGCGAGTTTTTCATTGCTATAACCAAAGTTTTAACGCTATAACTCACTAGTGAGTTATAGTTTCTTTTTTTTATTTTATTGGTTGAGGTGCTTTGTTCTTAAAAAGATTTTATTCAAAAAAAGATCGTGTTTAATAGAACAAATAAATTAATGTTCCTATTGCTTGCTCATTTCATGCAACTTCTTATTTAAATAGATAATTTTAACTCGTACGTGTTTAATAAATAAAACTTTCACTCAAATATAAATTTTGTTTTCTCTGTAATAAAAGAAAACTTTAAATTCCCCATTTTGTACGTGGCAGAATAGGCGCAAACCCTATGCGCGGAAAATAAAAAAAAGACCTCATCCCTTTAGTCTGTGGCTGATCGCAATGCGCGCGCATAAGAAAACTGATTAATTTTCCCCGCCATAGCGAATCATTTTCCACAACTCGTTTTCACTGTTGAAAATGAGTTTTTAATGCTATTTTATTCACAAGTGTGTTGAAAACGTCGTATGATACACGTGTGTACTGATGATTACCGTCCTCGGCTCTCTTAAGACCCTCACCTAACGACTCGGGTCTCAATGGCGCCTCAGCGGTAATCACCAACATTACACACTAGTACCATAATGTACTATGAACAGATGTAAGGCGGCCACACTTGACACTCATTGTGTACGATTTTAGTAGTACCATGGCTAGCTTAATACTAGGATGTCTCACTTGACCTTTTCAGCGTCACGCTATAGAAGCAAAGCCTTGATACGCAATTTTCATACGTTTTTGTCTGCTTAAGCCGACCTCTGCGTAGGCATGCACTTTTTCGTATTGAGTATAGGTAGTCCACTGATCCTATAATAGGATAATTGAGGTAGTCGGTCAAAAGAGCTACTAAAAGTTCTTAAGTAGCTCAAAAGTTCTTATCTATATAATGTATTTTATTAGTAGCATCTTGATTGGTTTATGTATTTTTAGTTAAGACAATATCTTTAAGTTGATTGTAAACTGTTTGTGCTTGAGAAAATAAAATAAAAAATAAATAAATAAATAACTACAGCCGATTTATTTTTAGGTAGTAGTTATAGGTGGAAGGAATTGGGGGAAGCCTTTGCCCAGCAGTGGGACAGCATAGGCTAGGAAAAAAGTTATATAGGATTTCAGAGATAAAAGTTATAATTCTTTGGTAGCGGTCGTTGAAAGCGCTTAAAATTACTGTCTTACCGCGAAGCGAGTTGAGTTAGAGACTTGAAAGATTCGCGAGCAACGAGAAGTTACTTTAGTTGATAGTTTTGTCGCTGGGCTATGAGCGTGAGTGCAAGACTCAATGTCCAATCACTGTGCGTATTACATGCGAGTGTTTTGACTAGGTACGAAGGGAGCTTCACTAAGCGAATTTATTGTTTAAACTAGCAGAGATAGTTTTCTTTGCAATCTAAACAGTCAGCGAACATCTTTACTATAAATAATTTCTCGTTCATTTACAAGGACTCGTTCATTTGCATCTTACATCAATCGTATGTTTGTTAAACGACAAAATAGTCGATCTCCATTTGCTTTATCGAAAAGAATAAAGATTATAAAAAGGGTAAAATAAAAAGAAATTAAAGAGTTAAAAGGATTTATTGCAATGAGAACGTAACAATTTTATATACCTACCTACCTATTTTTTCCATTATGTGCTACCGATGGAATTATTACCTAAGATGCCTAATTAGCACTATACCTCATTGTTGTCTTCAGTGCCCAGTGTTGAACTTGTAGATGATTTTTGCAAATTTTACCATATAGGTAACCAAACCCCGCATGCACCATTTTTGATAAAACCATTGTTACTTTACATTACCAGCAATTACCTTTCTTCGTACAAATCTCAGATCATACTTTAAATATTACATTACATCTATGTGCGCTGTTTAAGGCATTTCGATAATTATCTACTTTGGTGTGTTTAATGCTGTTAAATATTATATAAAATAAATTAATAATTATTTATTTATAAGTTATAATTGCTTCATAGGGAGATATGGGGAAACCACGACGCGACGGTGAATTTACATTGGTCGTTGGAACAGGATTAGCCGAATATTACAATTTTGATTACTAAATAAAGTTATTAATTCTACTTATATAAAATAGTAAGTAGAGTCGTAGATTTTATTAGTAAAATTATTTCGCAACGAACAATGTAAAAACGAACATAAAATTAAAACAAGAAACCATTCTCAAAAAAGTATACCTCGCGCCAAACTTAAGACCGCTGACCGCACCACGTGACCTGCACAGTGTACGATTTTGTATTAATTTGTGCTACTGCGCAGGTCACGTGGGGCGGCGGTCAGAGGTCACGTTTGGCGCGAGGTATACTTAATAATAGAATATCTAAAGTATATTTTGTGATAGAAAAAGCTCCTAAGCCAGAGATTTCATAAAAATACTAACAAAATTAAACTAAGGGTCAAGGTTGTTAATGTCCACTTGAAAATGTAACATACAATTAGTAGCATACAGTGCTTCTGAATGAATTAACAAAATATTACCTGACAAACTGGCATAAATTATGAAATAAAAATCCACACAAAACAAATCATATAAAAACATGGACAAATCATAATAAGTTATTTTATAATAATAAAGTATTATAATATTTATTATTCTGGCAGCAAAATAATACAATGTATTGGTCATTCATTCACACAAATTAATTCTTCAGGACCAGGTACCGGATACCGGCTTGCTGCTTCTCTTTTAGTTTTTATTAACTGCTGGCGACTCGAGATATAACAATATAATTGCACAACCTTCAATTATATAAGAAATGTGTAATAATTTCTAAATATATATTAGTTGTAGTAATGCCACACAAATTACATAATTGCTGGAATCAAGTAATTTATTCGCAACGTCCGTGTCCATTGCTCGGGATGTGGAAGCTGACCCTAATTTATTGGTGTCAGAATAATCAGGTAATTTGGAGTTGGTATGAGAAACACGATTTTCTCAGATTCTGGCTGATTTGCGTTTAACTGTACAATATGAGTAAGTATGAGAATTTATTTGGACATGGAACATAATAAATATTAGGATTCTAATTATAAAAGCATTGCTTGTCAAAAAATACATGTTTGCTCATTGCTGACATTCTACCATCCCAGATAAACTGTCTGCTAACATTCTAAGGTGTTCTTTTGAATACTATGCGACATCGAATAGAACAGTAGTATTGTTTTCAAAGCTTTATGTCAAATCAATAATAAATTATAATTAATTCACCATTGAAACATTCACAAAATCGACAAACATCACAATTTTACCAAACTGGCAACACCAACGTCAGCAAATAGAAACTTGGTAAGTGGACAAGAACAAAACTATAAGTACCACTAACATATTCAGATCCTACGCTAGACTTCACCAAAATTGGCGTGCATAGTTTCTTTAGCGTGTTTCTGAGCCTCTACTTGGCCGGTGAGGAATTTGTCACAGATCATACATTTGAGCGTAAATTTGTTGAGGTCTGTGAACTGTCGGGAAGACTTGGCTTCGTGCGCCAGTTGTTCCGCTTCCCGGTAGATGTCCATGTCTTCAGCTGGAAACACCGTTTGGATGCCGCCCTAGAAGATTACATTTGGTCTATAAATTTTATTCAAGAGATACGTACTGACGACCTATGGAGCGAGACGGGGAATATTTGAATGCATGCGGAGGAATGAGCGAGGATGAGCGAGTGTGACTCAGTAACATGTAAGACTTTCGATCCGACGCAGCCGAGTTCGAATCTCGCTGGCTCCGCACCACCGACTTTCTTAAGTTATGAGCAAATTTAAGACTCGCTCTAAAAACAGTGAAGGAAAACATCGTGGGAAAGGAAACCGGCAGAACTAAGTCAAAATATATGTCCTTAAATCACAAAAATTTAAGGACATATATTTTGACATCCGCACTGGGCAAGCATAGTGAATTATGGCCCATACTCTCTTTATGAGGGAACTCCAGTGGGAATGTTATGGGCTGCTGGCAGAAAAATGGAATCAAAAGGAAGGACCTACTCAGCAGTATAGTTGCTGCCAATGATAATTGAAATAGCTTTATTGTGACAAAGGAAAACAGTGAGTCCATGAATGACATAAAAAATTGCCAATTCATCTAAAAATATGAATCAACGTAAGGACTCATCTACTCAGGCATGTGTGACGTTGTATTTAATAAAATGTGTCATTATATTTGTTGTAATATCTTCTTGTCTGCACTGCACTTCCGGTTTGATTACTGGGTATGTAACTTAGAGCTATTTTGTTAGGATGATGGGCAGTGCTGTGCCGCGAGATTAAACTATATGTAACTAGCTATACATTACCAAAAATAGCTGTGAATCTAAGAATAAATAAATAAAGTTTTGGGTGCTGCTGCAACCCTAATTGGCAGGTGTTTTTATTACTTTCAGATGTAGAACCTACTCCTCTCATCCATCAGTTACAAAACTCTTAATTTTTATTTATTTTTTTGTTAATAGTTGTATTAAAAAATACTTAGATTTATGGCGATTGTGCGAAGGCAGCGTCAAACATATTATGCAATGATACTTTGTTTCAATCCATTGTATTAAGATGAATGACTGAAGAAAACAGAAGGAAATATATTTATTTCCTTGTTTTCTTCAGTCATTCATAAATGAAAATGAAAAAGGCGATGGAGTGAAAAATGAAATGGAAAAGAAAGGAAGAACAGAAAGGAGGGGATTCCTAGCGCTTTAAATAAGGAATTTCCAATAGGTAAATATAATTTAAAAATGTTTACTTACATCTGATTGCTCCAAATACAAAGGATCGTAATGTACTCCATCGAAGAGCAAAAATACTCTCTGGCCATAGTTCTTGTCTTCGCCAAATCTATTTATAATTGAATTTATTGTGTCTACGACTGCCATCTCTAATCCATAGAAACGAGATAATATTGCTACCTGAAATAAAATAAAAATTATAGGTTGAACCTAACTTCATAAAATTTGGCACAAACGTGTAGCATGCAGCAAGACAGAATAATTTTCATCCCCATTTTAACATGTGGTTCCCTAGGTACCACAATATTATTAAATTCCACATGCACAAAGTCGAAGGCAGCAGCTAGTCAGAAATCTTATTAGATGTTTTAGACTAGCATATTAAAAACTTGTTGTGCAAAACATTATAATGGTATTTGACCTAGATTATAATTCACTTATCATATGAAAATAGAATGAGAAAGCTATAAAATTCCAAAGATAAATGACCAGCAGATGTTTGACTACTTAAGTTAGTTTTTTGTGATTGAGATGTCCTTGTGAGGCTATTGACCTTTGTAGTTTGGTAAGTGATTTCAATATATATGATAGTAATAAAATCATCACTACATAGTATAAAACAAAGTCGCTTTCTCTGTCCCTATATCCCTATGTATGCTTAAATCTTTAAAACTACGCAACGGATTTTGATGCGTTTTTTTTTAATAGATAGAGTGATTGAAGAGGAAGGTTTATATGTATAATAACCGTGCGAAGCCAGGGTGGGTCGCTAGTCCTACATATTTTATTCTATTCATTTTTTTTCTGTGACCGGTTTAGCCATAAGCGGAAATGTGGATCTGGTTGCTGTTTTTTTAACGTGTGTCGTCCAGTGACTTCATCTTCCCTGCTATTTCTCCATGTTTTTTAAGTCTGAGATATGGTGCCTCTTCACCCTTTTCTATTGATTTGTCACTTATTATTATGAAAGTAGCAGTTGGATAGAAAAGTGAAGCAGATTTTTCTGTCAGAAAATGTTGAAAACTGCAAATATTACCACCCAACGAACAAATCAAAGCTTTCGAGCAACCTAGTTAAGTGGATGATATTTGGTGAACCATCAAGGAGACTGGTCTGCGCAGTAGCCCAACTAAAACAGGTTATAAATAAAAAGAAAATTCACCTCTATTGCACCACCCCACGAGCTTGGCTGTTGTATCCAAGCACAGTACTCCAAATTAGGCTTTCCGAGCATAGCTTCATTATAGGTTTCAGTGTCACTTGCCACTTCCATGGCAATGATTTGTCGCATTAGTGTATGTACGGAGGTGTCTACATTGCCGTTCAGTACAAAACCTAAAATTGATATTTAATTTAATAAATTTATAAACATAATCACTGCATGTTTGCACTGTCCATGGTCCTTCTCTTAAACACAAATGTTTTTACTCATAAACAATTATACCAACATACATAGTTTACACGCAGTATGTAGTTAATATAATGACTTGCAAAGAAAATCTTGATGTATAAATGTACAATAACGACATACAAGTTCTAATTTCATGCTGCGTATATTTGAAACAAAGAAGGTATAAAACGATAATGTACTTACCTATACTTGTGAATAAACAAGAATTATCAGAAGGGACTACTTTCTTCATCAATATGCCTGGTCTGCACGATTCTATCGTATCATGTGATGCCACGCCATTCTCTACTGGTTTTGGTGACACTGGCTTAGGTTCCATAGCTTTAGTACCTCCAGAATTCGAGGGCACTGACTTCTCTTCCACAATTAAGGTTTCGCCTGATTTCAAACCAATTTCACTGAGAGTTTTGTTATCGTCACTAGTATCTATAGCCTTCAGTGGGTACCCGCACAAGACACACACTTTCTCTATACTAACGTCGGATATGCTAGATAAAAACATCTTCAACTCCCCTACGGAGCTATCAGAGGTCAAATCCTTCAATATCTGCTGACCATTTTTACTTTTAACTTTAAACGCCAATGTAGCCATTGTGACTTACAGAGACACTAAATGATTTTGAACGTGTTACGTGGTATAGTCGCAATTGTTTCTATTTAGGTCAAAAAGATGCTACGATAGTCGAAATAAATAAAATGAAGATTGAAGAAGCCTCACTCGTTTTACTTTTTCTTTTTTGAAGCTGACTGAATGACAATGACAATAGAGTTTTGACAATGACAGCTGACAAACATAATAATGACATTTACGATTCAGTGTTGCTAGCATGAAAATAAAAGTTGATTAACCTGCCCAGCAGATGGCATTGCTCGTCGCATATAATTGTTGCACCAAAAAGTAAAGGGTTCCGCAGAAGCTATTGTTTTATTCGAAATAATTATATATGTCGAAAATAACATCAAATATTTATTTTTCATTTTTAGGTCATATTATTGGTTAAATTATTTTACCTTGTAGGGTATACAATGTTTCCCAGCTAACCTTGAATAAAAAACTTACAAATACAAGGTCATCATTGATTGATGTGGTTGATCAGATGATTATTATGTATAATATTATCTCGTTTATTATATCTGTGATCTCCATCACGGTGGCAGTGTCACAGCACTCACAGTCACAACCCAACACACCTACCACTTTAGACATTAGTAGGTATTTTCAAATTTGTAAGTGGCGTGACCTAGGTGCCTTATAACACATAATAATATAAAAATGAACTAAATGTAAACAATAAAACAATGTTTTTTTTCTTTAGATTTTAATAAAAATAAAATACTTACCTACATATTCATATAAATATTTTACAACTAACTTATTACAAAACACTCCCTTACAATTAGTTCATAAATGGCGTGCGATCATTAATGAATGTATATAATTTTTGGCACGTTGTTATAGGTAAACTGGTACATTGTGGTGCATAATAATAATTAAAGTTATAGATAGCTGATACAGTTAACGGAAAATTTTCGCTTAGTGAGATTAATTATATTTGTATCTGAGAAACTGAATAGAGAATATTAAGTACATTCATCACTCAATAATATGACAAAAAATAAATTATTAATTTGTTACCT
This sequence comes from Petrophora chlorosata, assembly GCA_951640565.1. Classification (NCBI taxonomy): domain Eukaryota; kingdom Metazoa; phylum Arthropoda; class Insecta; order Lepidoptera; family Geometridae; genus Petrophora; species Petrophora chlorosata. Next base: position 15,762,301 of record OX621196.1, on the reverse strand, counting down.
TTTGGAAGATATTATTTTTAAATTATTATGAAAGTACGTATGCCTGATTAAGGAATGTGGGCATGCAATAATGCACGGAAGGCTGTTAAAAGTTTAGTAAGGTATTAAAATTAAAATAATATTGGATCAAGACTGTTATGAACCCGGAATCAACAAACAAAGGCAAACTTACGCCGAGTAGCATAACTTCATAAATTTATTTTGATAACTGGAATTGAATATAAGTACTTAACATAGGGTTTTTTTATCAATTTCAATAACTTTCATCTTAATTTTAGATATTGTCGCAGTAGTCTTCACTAAATTGTGCTTTCTTATTATTTTAATAAAAAAATAATAATATGTATATGACAAGGTTTTAACATGTCGTATCTGTAATTATAATAATAATAATGATTAGACATTATTATTCGTATTACATTATACAGTAATTAGTGTGAATAAATAATTTTCCACAATAATGGTTGAGTCATGAATTAAGTCATAAGGAATTTGTTAAAATAATATTTTATCTATAGTAATTAACGACTTTAACCTTACTAGTTGAGTAATTGTACTATTACAACAAATTGTTTTAAACACAATTATTACTAAAATCTTTGGCAAAATACGGGTTTAATGAACGTTGGTAAATATGGCAGCCTGTTTCTAAGTACTTAACAATATGCAGATATGCAAATTACTACTAACTTCAATTACATAATATTCTAGACATTTCATGGTAACCACTATTTTAAGTAATTATGCTTTTAGGCATGTAACTATGAGTATTTGATATTATTATTTACATTTTATTCATTCAGTCGAAAAAAATATTTATTATCCACGCGACCACGTGTCGTGTTGTCCACGAAATGTTTTGAAGAGCGATTTTGATCAATATATCTACTAAAAACTGTCCAATTCCGAATCCATTGTTATAGTGATGTATGTCTGATGCGGAACTCTGATTTAGATAGGTACATTTTACATATGGCAACTTAACGGTACTTTCCGATTCCTTGATCGATTTCTTCTATTTGCAGCGCATCCCAGCTCTATAATCTTTTTGGCGGGCAAGTTATATTTTTTGACACGTGAATGTAACAAAAACGTAAAATAAAAGTTCATACCTTTCTCTTCCGTAAGAGAAAACATTTCAATAATGCCCATTCACATCGAGATGGCAGCGGCTGGCAGCGAAGACACGAGCAATTTCAGTGTACATGTAGGTACAAATTCAAGTCGAGCATGTAGAATTTTAACATTTAGTACCTACCTACTACTTATAGACGTTATTATTATAATATCATGTACCTAATAATTAATTCTATGTATGGACTGCTCGAAGGGCTCGAGCGGATTGCTTTTTTCAAATCCCTCAAGCACAGGAAACGTTACTAATTATGTACTTTTATGTAGGTTATTTTAGCAATGAAAATAAATTTAAAATGCTCACTGCCAGTTGCTGCAAACCGCTATGAATGGGCAGGTCGTTCGCCCGATGGTAAGCGCCACGACTGCCCATAACTTTTGCAGTGCCACCCAGTACTTTATCATAAAAAGTACTGCGTAGCGCTGCATTGCGCTCATCACCTCGAGACTTCAGATATTAAATCTCACATGCCCAGTAATTTCGCTGGCTACAATGCCCTTCGAACCGGAACACAGTAATGCTTGCACACTACTGCGGTAGAATAACTGGCAACGCTGTGGTACCTACCCAGACGGCCTCCTGCATGCGAGAGACCTACCACAAGTAAGGTCTGTGGTCCCGTTTTGAGACCACGGGGTATTGGAAGCTAGATCTGGTTGTGCGCGTTACGATGCGGTCGCCGGTGCCTCGGGTGTCGCGGCAGCGGCCAGCGTCACGTAGGCCTCCGCACGAACCTCGGCAGGGAAGCCCGGAGCCCCCTCCTCCCCACCACTAAAGGGGGCATCCGCTCGTCTTCCTCCTCATCCTCGCCCCCCTCTAAGCTGTCCTCTTCGCTCCACACCGGCTTCACTATTTGGTACGACGCTGAGAAACCTTTGAAGACTAAGGAGTCGTCTGTTCGGAATCTGACGAGCAGTGCTTCCGATGTGGACACGATTTCTGGTGGCATCTGAAAAGAGTAACAGGTATTTTTAGGTAGGTACCTACTTACATTTTTATTGAGGTATCATAAGTCAAAAGTAATTGCCCAAATATGACTATGAATATAAATGTGAATGTGAATATGAGAATGAGAATGAGAATGAGAATGGGAATGGGACTGAGAATGGGAAAGAGAAAGAGAGAAAGAAAAAGAGAAAGAGAAAGAGAAAGAAAGAGAAAGAGAAAGAGAAAGAGAAAGAGAAAGAGAAAGAGAAAGAGAAAGAGAAAGAGAAAGAGAAAGAGATGAGAAAGAGAAAGAGAAAGAGAATGAATATAAAAATTAAAATGAATACGAATATGAATATTTTACCTTGGTCCCGCAAAAAGTGCCGTAATTCCCGCCACTCCCATCCAGTCCTCCAAAGACCTGCACGAAGTCATATCTGCAGTTGGACTCGGGCTCCAGCTCGAAGGTCAGGAAGGTGAGCCTCACGAAGTGGTTCGGAGGCGCCTCGATGTTCCAGTCGCAGTCGGCGCGCGACTCGTATGAGTTGTCGCCGTAGCGAGCGTGCGAGTACAGGTGCTTCACTGATTCCGTAGCGGCGAGGTAGCCGCCGCATGCTGGGGTAACGGAAAAATTTTGAATAACGAATTTCAGTAAACTACATATTTTTTGTGACTGAATGACGGGACGAGCTGGTCGTTTGCCTGATGATAAGCAATACGCCAGCCCATAACAATAACAGCACCACCCAGAACTATGTTTTGCAAAATCCTGCGCGGCGCTGCACTGCACTCAAAGAGCACAAAATTGACTGCAATCGTCACCCTAAATTCGACAACTTAAAAAATTAGCAATTTTCTCTGTTTATTTTATTCTCAGTGTTCTTCCTCTGAGATTTTATCTATTCAGATTTGGCATTTTTATGTATCTAAATTGGGAGAAGGAGAGTCTGTGAAACACAGCGTCAAGCTACGTCGAGGGCTGGAGACTTCAATACTGAAATTGTAACACTTACTATGTCAATAAATATTTTTTTTATGTTAAACACCGTCGACACAAAAACCTATAAAAAACGGCTGAACCGATTTTGACATGTCTAAAAACCACCGTTAGAAAACCTGCTTACAAATAAAATAAACCGCATCCAAATCCGTTCAAAGTCAAAGTCAAATATAATTTATTAAATAGACCCTTTTAAAGATAATAAACACATGATACAAATAAAATTTGTTAAAAATTGTAACTTCACGCGTTTAAGAGCTTGAGAGATGTTTTGTGAAAATGACAATTGTATAGCCCGTGTACGCCTACCAACTTTCTAGACGCCAATACGAATAATGGCAAAGAAATGCATTACACATTATGAAATCATGCACAAAGAGGGTACCTGTGGAATGCGTAGCCAAGAATCCTTTCCGCTGCACCGATCCGTCAGACTTGAAGACCACATACATCTGGTTCTGGGACGCCACGACGGGATGTGGTAGCTTGCTGCCACAGAAAAGACCGAGGGTCTTCTCATCGGCAGAGGCTCCATCGTAGATTGTCACGTGGTCGTAAGCACATTCCTGTTCAGAAAAGAAACTCAATTTTATACAAAAATCTTTTTTATTTGAAAGATGGTACTTATAACATGTATATTACAGGCTCATATTTACAAAGTAAAAAAAAATTCCAAGCACGACTTGTGTCGTTTGCAACATCGCACGACGATGCGACATCGCGTCGCTGATTAATAAAATGTGGACGAAAATAAGTCCAGCGACTCTTCTGACCGGGTCATCGTAATGCATTCTTTGGAAAATTACTGCTTAGAATTTTATTTATATTCTATAATCAAAAATTTTATTGTATACTGGCAAAATAAGGATACATAGAACAGGTCAAATGATCTTGAATGATGATCTTTTAACTTGCCTGATGAGGTTCCAGTTCAAACACGTTGAATATTAACTTGATGCGATGTCCAGGTGTCGTAGAGAACTGCCAGACGCAGTCTTTTCTTGACGGATACGCAGCAGGGTAATTTGGACTGTAAAGTTAAATCAAATCAAATCAAATCAAATATCATTTATTGTGAATATAGGTGGTACATTGGTGTTACATATTAAATATTAGGTCGCTATATTCAGCCAGCGGCATGCAATAATTTATAGTGAATCGAATTAATTTATAAAAGAAAATTAACATTAACTATTGAATTATGAAATGTCGCATTACACAAATATAATGTCAAGAAATATAATGTCAATGTCAAGAATTCTAATACGTTAGCTATACAATGATAATGCAATTAAGATACAAATAATTAATTTGTCAAAATTATATAAATTGATTGGTCAAAATGGATACAAATGTCAAGATTTAATAATAATACAATAATAGAATCAAGATTTTGTTAAAAAATAAATAAATAAAAATTTTCACAATTAAATTCACATACCATCTAAGTTGTCACTTAAAATGTCACCCACACTGTAGTATGCCTTTTTTAACAAAAGTTTCCTTAGACTCCATTTAAAAGTACCAGTGTTTGTGCATTCAGTGATGGCTCTAGGTAAGTGGTTGTAGATACGAGGGGCCATACAAAAGATGCTTTTATTAAGTAAGGCCGTTCTGTTGTGAGGAAGACAAATTTTGTCACGGTGACGCTTACTCTTTAGTGACTGAAACAGATTCATATTCGTCCTAACGAAAATAGAAATTTCATAGATATATAGGCATGGTAACGTTAATAAATTAAGATTGACAAAATAAGGTTTACAACTATCTATTTGCTTCAGATTACACATTGCCCGTATGCACTTCTTTTGAGCTCTAAATGCTCTTTCTTTTTCAGTCGAGTTTCCCCAGAATATTACACCATACCGCAACACAGACTCTACGAAGCCATGATATGAGGTTACTACTGCCGACATGTTCACAACCTTTTTCAGCATAAAAAGCGCATAGGAGAACCGATTAACCTTTGTACATACATTGTCCACATGGTCCTTCCAATTTAATTTAGAGTCAATTTGGAGCCCTAGAAATTTCGTGGTCTTCACTTCAAGTATTTTGTGGCCATTATAATTAATTTCCGTGTTGCTAGTGTGGTTGACTCTATTTGTAAATGTCATCAAATTAGTTTTGCTAAGGTTTATCTTCAGGTTATTAGATTGAAGCCAGCCAATAATTACATCAAGGGTATCTTTGATTTTGGGTTCAAGAGTTGCCTTATCTTTCTCAGTAAATGTTACTGTACTGTCATCTGCAAACAACACCATATGCTGATTTGTTACTCTCGGGAGATCATTTATATAAATAATGAATAGAAGAGGTCCTAACACACTTCCTTGAGGAACACCGTGTTGTACCTCTCGATATTCTGAGGTATATAACAATTCTCTTTTAAGTGTAGGACATATCCTTCTGATTTGAGTCGCTTGTTGCCTATGACTTAAATAAGAGTTTATAAGACTTAATATATTACCTCTGATTCCGTAAGCATCAAGCTTATTTAGAAGAATTTTATGATTAACATAATCAAAAGCTTTGGTCAAGTCCATATATAAGGCGCACACGCTTTGTTTGGCGTCTAAACCTGTCATTATTGAAGTTAAGAACCTATATACTGCTAAATTTATTGTTTTCTGTTTTCTAAAACCTGTTTGCTCCTCAACAAATATGTCGTTTTTTTCAAAGTATGTGTTGAGTTTCTCATAAATAACTCTTTCAATTAATTTTGAAAACAACGGAATTAGAGCAATGGGTCGATAAAATTGCATGTCTTCTTTATCATTCTTTTTAAACAGGGGCTTAATAACAGTTATTTTTAATTTATCAGGAAACACTCCATTTTCTATACATATTAAAAAACACAAGATTTTGATCAGCACTATAAAAGAGTAAACAGAGTAATAATTAAGATTCTTTTATGTACCGGTTTGATAGCCTCTGTGGTAATATATGAGATATATAAGATTTGAGGAATATATGAGATTTGAGTCATCCTTCCCAACCACTAGGTTGGGAAGGATGACTCAAATCTCATATATTCGTACACCACTGAGGTTGTGCAATTCTCGCGACAGGATAAATGTTTGTGCAAAGAAAAAAAAACGCAAGCATTTGTTTCGTGGTGTTGTGTGATCATGGTCCTCATTAGTTCCTGGTTCCCTAGATTCAAGAAATTCAAGTTAAGGGCCAGGATCTAGGTATGTGATCGCTGGGGGTATAAAAAAAGACAAATCTATTCCAGACAAGGTTTTGAAATTCTGATTCTGATTTACCTGAAGATCGTCCCATGCGGCAGCGTGACATCGTGCTTGCACCCGCCTTCCTTGCAGTCATGCTTGTTGGGGTGCAGCGTGAACCCGCTGTGGCACGCGCACTCGTACCCGCCCAGCGTGTTGTGGCACTCGTGCTGACAGCCGCCGTTGTTCTCCGCGCACTCGTCCACGTCGATATAGTACGCGGCCGCGAACCCCGTGCGGTGCACCGACCCGTCTGATGTGAACTGGAAATGTAAATCAAATATAAATCCGGAGCCGCAGAAGTACTGACGTGCACTGCACTCTCAGCACGTTTCCGTCGGAGGTGTCGGTGGTGGCAGCGCGGAGCCCGCAGAAGTACTGACCTGCACTCTCAGCACGTTTCCGTCGGAGGTAACGGGCGGCGGCAGTGCGGAGCCGCAGAAGGCACCGTGCCGCCGCAGCACGTCCGCGAGCTTCGAGTGAACCGTCACGCTGTCGTACTCACATTCCTGAAACAGAACGTGACAAACATTATATTAAGGCCGCTACAACAAAATGATTTAATCCGTATTCAGATTTTACCTGGTGGTCTAAATGCTTTTGCAATGCCCTATACACACTTGAGCTGCAATGCACTATTAACTATACACACTTGAGCTTAGGCGAAAGATGCATCTTGTTATGCATTATTACCTAAACCGCCACAACAAGGTAGACAACCCTACTGTGGTCACTCTGTCCGCGCGCATAACGGCCCCACCGCAAGGGCTATAAAAACGCTCAACGACATGCTCGCTCAGCAACCAGATCTGGATATATTCCATGACAAAACAGGTAGGTTTAGAATCCTAGCGCTTGACTATCTAAGTTCCGCAATGTAATGTTTTGGATATTTTCTTTAAATTACTTTTGCAAATAAATAAATTAAAGTGTGGCAGTAAAAATCTCGCTACGGGTTATCCGAGAGAGAGCTAGGTTTATTGTCTTTTACAGAAGACCAGTTTTCCAAAAATCGTGTCTGGATGTTGTGGGACCATGGTTCTCATATTTCCTGGTTATCTAGATACAGAGAATCCTAGGCCAGGATCGATATAGGTATGTGATTCTTGGGCGTATATATTTATTTTATAAAACAAGAAATGCAGTACCTAAGTAAAATGTAATGCAACTTACTTGCTGGTACATATTGTTCCCTTCCAAGTCGAAGTGCGTGAAGTTGAGCGTGATGCGATGCTGCGGCGGCGCCACGATCTCCCACAGGCAGTTCTTGGAGGGCGGGTACAGCTCGGGGAACGACGGCGACGTGATGGTGCCGTTCGCCGCGTACAGCGCGCCGCCACACGCGTCTGTGGCAAACTTGTTCATTAGAAAAGAACACAAGTATACTAATGGCATCAGGTGTGACGTTGCGGAAATTTATCTCAAATCTGAACCGCAATGACAATATCTGGTGTAGGTAATTATTTTAGTTATTTTCATCATCTTCATCACTGTTATCAGCCCATCACGTTCCCACTGCTAGGAAACGGGCCTTCTCTCGTGGAAAGAATATATAAAAAAATATAAAGGTTATTTTTTTTAATTCTTCTAAGTTGTTTTTAGGTATTCTTTATCAATTAACGTCTTGTCTTTTATTATTATTATTATTTACTAACCGGCTACACTCACGAGAATAAGTCGAGACTCAGACGTCGAGTTTGTCTTTTATTTATTACAATTCCATTAGTTTTCTTAGCTCGGCTCAAAAAAAAAACATCCTCGGTTTTTTACATGAGAAAACAATCTCGATACTCACTCTCACACTTCTTTCCATCAGAATGCAGTTCGTATCCAATATTGCACGCACACTCGTAACCTCCCAGGGTATTGACACAGGAGTGACTGCATCCGTGCTCTATGGACGCGCATTCGTCGAACTCTTTCATGAACGTGGCTGAGAATCCAGCCTTTTGGACGGTACTATCGGATTCGAAGATCACGAGCAGTTTGTTGGATGTCGATCTGAAAGAATTGGATTTATCATGGTCTTAAGCACTAAAAGTAGCATCAGGAAACAAAAGAACTGTGTTACAGCGAGCAGAATCAATGTCATTTCTAAAACAGTGAACGGCATCAACGCGTCATAAAAATGCAATCCCAATGAATATTATTTGCATTTAATCCCACAATATATTAGTTGGTTTTCGTAGAGTTTTCGATTTTAATACTTGTTGTATTTGGGGTCAATAAAAAAAATGATCTAAGTTTTAGATAACGTGGTCAGGATTGTTGACAAGCCACGGTGGAGATTGACACAGGGCATAAAAGGAGAGAAAATCTATACCTACTCAACAGTGGGATCAGTCAATAGTGATTAAATGTAGGCACCTAACTTAGCTCATATGACTTGGCCGCTTAAAGTCTGTGAGACTGAAAAATATTATACAGGCACAGACAGATGTGCGACAGTAATAAGGCTTGATTCCTGTCGATAGGTGCAGAACTAAAGAGTAACTTTTAAGTTCACTTACCTAATATCAGGAGGAATCTTGTGACCACAGAACATGCCAATGAGTGGGCTATCCATAGAGTCTCCGTCTCTTACTTTCACCTTATCATAAGAACAGGTGTCGTGATTCTCCACTTCAAACGAATGGAACCTTAGAGCCACTTGATAATCCTGTAAGAAAACATTGATAGAGATTAGAATATTTTGTGGCTGGCAGCAATTATATATATGATCTAAAAGAGGAAAAAAGCTTTTTGAAAAAGGCTGAATGTTATAGAATGTAGTTACCTGAGGAACTGACAGTCTCCATACGCAAAGCTTGTTTGGTTGATAATCATCAGGATAATTCGGAGATTCCAAATGACCACTGCTGTCCACTTCAATGTCTCCTCCACAAACAGCTGAAAAGTAAACCAACATTTTGTGAAATCGAATTTGACAGCTCAGATCCTAATATAAGCTTCAATCCTCTAATTATAAGTGGAGCTGATATTCCAAACTAAAAGTGTGCACCGGTGGCGGCGATCTGGTAGTAAATGGGAATAGTGTATTAAAGACCTTGCAGATATTGTTCTATTCGCTGATGAATTGATGATACATCGATAATTTTTAAAGTAGATAGAAAGGACAGTGAATTGGCGCATGTAAACTACGTATTGGATGTTGTTTCGAAATGGTTCTCTACGAGACGAAATGTTTAAAGTTCTCTTTGCCTAATGTTAGACATGTAGAGCCAAACGTAATGCTCAATAGTAATAAACTCGATACAGACAAAGCGACGGTATTCCTAGGTATAGGCATAGACTCTAAGTTGCAGTGGGGTCCTCATATTGATGCTCTATCTGGAAAACTTAGTTCTGCTGCATATGCGGTTCGTAAAATTAGGCAATTAACGGATATAGCTACGGCTCGGTTAGTTTACTTTGCATACTTCCACAGCATAATGTCATATGGTATTTTGCTGTGGGGTTCTGCTGCGGATATAGATACTGTTTTTATATTACAAAAGCGTGCGGTTCGCGCGATTTACGAGTTGGGTCCACGTGACTCGTTAAGAGATTTTTTTAAGCAAGTTAATATATTAACTTTACCTTCTCTATATATTTATGAAAATATAATGCATGTTCGCAAAAACTTCCAAAAATTCAAAGTAAATAGTGACCATCATAACATAAAGACTAGAAATAAGGATAGGATTGTTGTACCTAGGTATAGACTGACTAAAACGAATAAGTCCTTTATGGGCAACTGCGTACGTTTTTATAATAAAATTCCAAAGTGTATAACGGAGCTCACAGAAAGTAAATTCAAATTACGCGTTAAGAATGTTCTAATGAGAAAAGCATACTACACTGTTCGTAATTACATAGAAGACAAAGATGCTTGGAACATTCCACTTCTGCAAAGTAACCAACTGGTACATAAGAAACATAATATTGTAAAATCCCAAAAAATTGTAACAAAATCTCTAAAAAAAATGCCCCTCAGTTTCTTGCCGTATCTTCTGAGTAGTGGTTCTTTTTCCGATATGGTGGTAGAGTCATTGTGATAATTTGACGTTCATAAGTGCGTCTGTGATGCCAAAATGATTAAAGAGATTTTGATTTTTTTTGATTTTGATTTTATCTACAAAGATCAGACCCTGTTAACTAGGTACTATTTTAGAATATCCTCAGCTCACTGTAACCTAACGTAACATACATAGTTCCTTAGTCTTAATTATATAATCAATCTGACTTACTCTAGGTGCGTACAGAGCTCCTTTGTATCTCTTGATTTTTTCATGGTATCCGAAATATTCTTTATCGATAAAAGAAAGTTCAGCGAGTTAGGTATACGAAGATTCTAACTTACCAGACTCCATCAACATCGAAACCTTGTACGCATGCTTTAAAGCAACCACACTAAAGTATCAGTCATTATTTTCTTACCTTCATAAAAAGCTCTAAAGCCCCGATGCGGCTTCGGTCTCAGTCCCGGCTGGTACACGACTGTGAGTCGGGAGCCAGTTGACCTCATCATGGGTCCTTTGCCTGAGCCGCATATCCTGCCCAGCACCGGTGCGTCAGGCATGTACCCGTCTCGGATCTCAACCCACTCCGACCGGCACTCCTCGGACTTGTGGATGTCAATTTCTGGAAAAACAGATAAAGTACTAGGGTAACGTGGTTCGTGGATGAAATGTACGCCAAAACATTATAGCATTGCCCCTGATGAAGGAGAGAAAAGGGAAAATGGACCCTATGAAGTGCTGAAATATGTTGAACATATTATTCACAATTATACTGAAAGCTTGGTGGAAGCTTAGGTGTGAGCATAAAGCGGGCCCTGCGCATAGCGAGAGTTGAGTCCGTCACCTCCCGCTCAAAAGGTATTAGGGATACTAATATAGGTAACACAAAACAAAACTGAAATGAAATAAAATATAAAAATACTTTTTCTTAAAGGTCAAAAACATTAACGTTTAATGTGATAAGTGGCAGGTACCTAAGCAAGTTTAGTACGGCTTTCTTAACGTTTCAAAAAGCCAATTTGCGAAGCTAATATAAACGTTTTCCAAGGTTTCATTTAAAAAGGTCTTTCTTCGTAACAACCTCTCAAAATTAAGTAAATTTTCTGGATAATTTTATCCCCCGTCCTCTTCATTAGATGCTACTTCGAATGGTAGTGGAGAGATAAGAAGTAACTGCTACTAAAGGTAACAATAAATGTATAGGTCGTTGCAAAGGGTCCCCTTTATCACAAGAGCACGTAAATTAATTTAACTCAGCTATATCTAGCTCTTGCAGATTATTGCTAGCGCTTAACTCCGTACCGCCACAATCGTAAACTAAACTCGTCGCGGCTACCAAATATTTACGACTACCGCTCTTTCATAACCAGCCCACAGAGACCTTCCAACCTTCCCTCGCCGCTTCAATAACTGCAACATAATGGGCAGTTGTAAGAACTGAGAGAGTTCAAGATACGTTGGAAAGTTTGTACTGAACCAGCATTTGGATTCGAGCACCGGCCACAAACGTTGCGAATCGAAGTGGAAACTTATTGCTTCCGAAGGGCGTATTCTGACTGCCGGTGAAAAACTAATTAATAAGTACACCTGCAGCGGAAATGAGGAAAGAGTTCCTTGGTTGAGAGATTGACGAGTTAACCTTTCGAGCAATAAAACGCGTGAGGCCTTCCAAAATGTGTCATAAAAACAATAATTGGTAACCTATCGCAATAAACACCACAGCTGCTCGTGGACTTATAGAAAGGATAATGCACGTGGCATAAAACTACTTCATTTTAGAAAGTAAAGCATTACCATAAATCATTTCCCACAAATTCCAATTGTTGATTTAGCAGCTACATGTTGCTTATGCTTATGGATAGTTACCTAAGTATAGTTTCGGTAAAGCCACATTAGGATAAAAATTACATAAATTTTTGGACAATAGGATTTCATCTTTATACCTACCTATTATTAAAATTAATAAGCGTTAACTAAGTCAACCTACAGTTAAAGGTCCGATGAATAGAAACATAAAGATATTAAATTGATGATCACTTTTGCCTATGTTGTATGATGCTTTGAGTAAACAAATTACAATATCGTTCTTTTATTAATTAAGTATGTAAATAAACTATGATACACCATCGCCCTAAAAAACATAAATACCTACTCCAGCTTATACCAACAGTAAATATAGAGAATCATCTACTATATACGCATTACGCGTTTTCACAATCGAACTTGTCTCTTGTGTTTGTGTTGCTCCGACTAGGTGCTTAACCTTTATTTACAGACTCATATATAGGTACTTAGTTACATAGGAAAACTGACCGGACCCACATCAGTCTATGGCGGCAGAAGAGCCGATCAATCAACAAGCTTCATTAGTAAGAACTGCGCCCCGTGGTTTCACGTTGAATAAAATGTAATTTCATCAAAATCCGATCAGTACTTCTTACGTGTTTTTTTTTACACTTGATAGATCTATGTTTAGCCACTATCTCGCCTGATGTGAAGCGATGATGTGGCCTAAGATGGAGCACATAGATCTAGAGAGAGACGGCAGTTGAGCGGCTGCTCAGACCCGTCTCCACGATGGTTCACCGAACATCATCCCGAAACACGACTAGGTCGCCTGACGGCATGGCTTTGTTCGTTGGGTGGTATTACAACCACGGCCAGAGCCTACCACTCCAAAGCGCGTAAGCGGGTTTCATCACGATGTTTTCCTTCACCGTTTTAGAGCGAGCGTGCAAAATCTGCACTTAGCTATAAGTCATTGGTGCAAGGCCGAGTCGGGATTCGAACCCAGGTGCGTCGGATCGAAAGGCGCACGAGTTCCCGCTGAGCCACACTCGCTCCAAATTTTAGTAAGAAACACCCATCCATCCATACCATGCATTCTCACAAACTTGCATATATAATATTAGTAGGGTTATAAAATTAAAGTAATAAATAATTATAGAGGTACTCTTCTTGTGACTGAAAATTTTGCTATTTAATATTTTGGACGTATTGTAGTATACCTGTGATGGTACCTAAATTTAGGTCCCTACGTTAAAAAATTGCCACTTATAGGCACCATAGAATCAATAATAGCACTTTATGTACCCGCTGTACCTATACCGAACGAGTAAGATCCGAAATGTTTTCAACCAAATCACTATACCCAGAATTTTTAAATTCACAATGCACAAAAAGCGGCGTCTCCAAATAACTCGAACATAAAGTAGCTTATATCTGTGCTTATATATACTTAGCACTGCGATAATTCAAAGGCATAGAAATTCAAGCGTACATTGCAACGTCAACCAAGAACAAACCTGGAGCAACCCTACTATACACATAATTTTCTTACTACATTATCAGTTTAACAATAGAAATCTATACCCAAGTGCTCGATTCAATAGGCCCTACCTCCTATGTAAACAATTGTCTTACAATAAGGGACAAACGCGTAAGTAGTGGTAAACAAAGGCTTCCAACAATTCGAATTCAGTGGGTCATAATTCACTGATAGCTTTTGTTTAGGACTCCGTATGTAGATGGCACCTTATCCTTGTATAGAATTTGAATTGTTTTGAACTAATCATTACCGTAAAACAGGAGCAGAGGTATTTTTTCAGGAGCTCTTATGACGAAATGTATTACCAGAATCTTGTTGTTCTAAAATCTAGATGAAGGTCTTAAAAAAGATTCTTTATGTATCCCAGAATACGTTTCAATATCTCCCATCAAACCCTTAAACCCTAAAAACCTATAAATACCTTCCTCTACAAAGAAATTAGCGTACAATACAAAGTAGGAGTGGTCTCAAGGGGGACCCTTGCGGTACTCCTGTGCCGATACGCGCTGTCCTCCGCAAACACTCAAGCCTTTGTCCTGACATTGCTCTTTTGGACGAGGCTCGTCTTTCGTCGTGGAAGTATTTTGGAGATGAGGAAGTAAATATTCTTAGGATTTGGGGTGGCCGCGTTCAGGAAATAAGTAACGATATTAGGAAAGTATTAAGTGACGTGAACGGTATCAATAGAAACTGGGCCAGTAGTGTTTAGGTAATTGAGTGACGAGACGAGCAGGTCATTCAACTGATGGCACACACCATACACTGCCCATAACAGTTGCGGAACCGCCTAGATGTATGTTTAGCAGAATCCTGCACGGAACTGCACTGCGCTCGCCCCGAGACAATAGCTGTTAAATCTCATAATGCCTATTAATTTCGCTGACTACCTACAATGCATTTCAAACCGGAACACAGTAACGCTTGCGCACTGCTACTTGGTGGTAGGATAGCTGGCAAGGCGGTATTACGAACCCAGAAGGCATTTCGCATACGAGAAACCTACCATCTATTGTAATAAGTTCTATTATTAATTATCCATCGTGGTCGCACTAATGTTTGTAACATTAGTGTGTGTTAAATTATACGATAACTAGCAGTTCTATAGGTAGCAGCATACATTTCTGATAGCTTGTGCCTAAACTGGCAGGGGAAAACGTGGAAATGAAATTCCATCCATCACAGCCAGGCATGTTGATACGTGAAAAGAAATATCCACTTGTCTCCACTTTTCTTACTTATCAGCTTGTCCCAATACTAGAACGAGAGAGCCCGAATGGGGGGACTTAACTAGGTAGGTAGGTACTTAACTGGATATCTTCGGGATGACAAACCTAGGTAATATTTTTTCGCAAAATGTTTTATTATTACAAGCTTTTATTTAACTTGCAATGTTTGTTTGTGTCAAATCAGAACCACTTCCTCTTATCTTACGAAGTTTAAATTTGGCATATATGTCAAAATCCGATGACGATGCAATATTCTGGTGACATCCAGCTGATTTGATGATGGAGACGGAAGGTGAGCAATGGAACTCCTTGACGGATAATCGTAAACTACGAGTGTTTGGGCTCATTTTAATCCGCTCACGGTTCCGATTACAAAGTTAAAAGCTTGCCTTAAAAAAAAATGTTTTTAACAACAATCTTGTACCTACTTAACGCTACTGTATACCTATCTACCCACTGAGTTAGATTTACATTTATTTGTAAAAAGTAGCAAACATGCGGACGCTCTACCCGATGGAATCGTGGTGAAAGTCACCGTCGCGTATGGATATCTGCAACACTATACATATAGAAGCACTAGCTTTTAACCGCGACTTTGTCTGCGTAGACGAAGCAGAGAGGAAGCCCATAGTCGTCATTTTTTCAAGACAATCTTAGCAAGACCTGCCATATTAGACCTCCACATTAGAGCGCGAACTACGAAGAGGTCAAGTTGTATCTTCGTAATCATCCAACCGATTTTGATGTAACTCTATAATTTATTTAATTTTATTCGGAAAACAGACAGTGATACAGATACATTACTAAATTACTAAAGTTAAAAATAAAATACCTCTAGACACCATTTAAAAGTTTTCGCATATTGAATCTAATCTTAATTTGTTTGCTATACACTGAGTTAAGAGGAATGAATGAAGTAAGTAAATAGATAACAATAAGTATTATGTTTTGATATTTTTTTTTGTTTTTGTCTTTTTTTATGTTGTGACTTATGCCACCAAACCCTGAAAACCAAATTAAAATCCATTTAGCATTTTTCAAGTCTGTTACAAACATTCAAATTTACAATTTTATAATAGTATAGATAAGAGTGGCTCAGTAAGAGCTCGAGCGACTTTCGATCCGACGCACCCGAGTTCGAATCCAGCTACTACTGACTTTCTGAAGTTATGTGCGGATTCACCACTCGCTCTAAAAACGGTGAAGGAAAACATCGTGAGGAAATCGGCATGTCCAAGATTTTTTCACAAAAAGTCAAGGACATGTGACATCCACCAACCCGCACTGGGCCAGGGTGGTGGATTATGGCCCATTCTCTTTCTATGAGAGAAGGCCCGTGTCCCAGCAGTGGGAACGTGATGGGCTGATGATGATGATGATGATGATGAATAGTATAGATTATAAATGTTGGAAGGAAAAAGGAATGAGGAAGGAAAAAGGAGTCAGAGAAGGAGGACAAGAGCTGGCCTCCTGTTACCTATTACTAGTAAACGTGCCATTTTACGCAAATACTTTAACACAGCGCGGGCCAGAAGATCTCAGAAATGGGAAAAGATTTATATGTTGTGTACCTAAATAGATTCTTAGTTTTAGCTTAATTGACGCGGAAAACATTCAATAATTGCGAGTTTATTGACCAGAATGAATTAAACAATTATTAATCCAATAATTGAGTAAAACCACAATGCAATTCAGGAAATTTCGAGTATTGGAAAACCATGAATTATGCACTCACTGAATCGGCGATAATGACTGTAATGATAAAACCAACTATCAATTATATAAACTGAAATGGTACAATACAAAGCCACATTTTAGTTTCATGACTATATGCAGTTTTTAGACAAAATTTTGCTCTAAAAACGGTGAAGGAAAACATCGTGAAGAAACCGGCATGTCCAAGAATTTATCACAAAAATTCAAAGACATGTGACATCCACCAACCCGCACTGGGCCAGCGTGGTGGATTATAGCCCATACTCTCTCTACGAGGGAAGGCCTGAGTCCAAGCAGTGGGAACGTAATGGGCTGATGATGATGATGATGAGACAAAATTTGAAACTCGAGATCGTTCGCCAAATTATTGTTTTTAGTTTTTTTACGCTTATTAGATCTATGTTTGGCCACTATCTCGCCTGATGTGAAGCGATGATGTGGCCTAAGATAGAGCACATAGATCTAGAAAGAGACGGCAGTTGAGCGACTGCTCAGACCCGTCTCCCCGATTCCGAAACACGACTAGATCGCTTGACGGCATGGCTTTGTTCGATGGGTGGTATTACAATCACGGTCAGAGCCCACCACTCCAAACACACATCTTTAAATAAATAAATACGCGTAACGATCAAACACATAGATCCAGGCCTCTTACTAGGATTCCCTATATCTAGGTAACTACGAAGACCATGGTCCCACAACACCCAGACATGAAACAAATGCTTGCGCTTATTAACCGACTTTAAAAAGAGGAGGTTCGCAATTAGGTTTTTTATATTTGTTACCTCAGAACTTCGTCATTTATGAACCGACTTGGAAAATTCTTTTTGCGATAGGTTCAGTATAGCTACAATGTGGTACCATATAAATTTCATCGATATTCTACCCTGGACCGCGACTCAGAATTGAAGTCGGTTCTTTTATGTTATAATATGAATTGTTTATTTTTCTGTGCACAAACATTTGTACCGTCGCGAGAATCGAACCCGCAACCTCAATGATGTATGTGATTGAGCCAACCTGCCCAACCATTACACCACAGAGGCTGTAACTATCTGATATGAACTTATGTATTATGTCAACTAACAACAATTTAACTGTGTTCCTCTAGCCTTTGTCAGAGTCCAAACCATTTAATTTACGATCCAAGTCCTTGTAACGACTTAATATCCCATTCATCTTAACCAGGTAGAGTCCTCACAGAAGGGTCCCATTAATCTATTCGACGGTCCCGAAGACAAGGCATAATTGTCAAATCATCAAGGTAAGGGCCGAAGGGTTACCCTAGGGTTCCGTCATAGATTAAAAACCACATAACTCTGTTTACATGGCCCGCTCACTCATGTAACATTAGCGTGTTTTACCATATATCTCTACGTTCACCGTATGCTAAATAGTGCAGCAATAGTGAGCTTTTTTATACAACTGATAAGCGTCACGCTTGCTCGTAACAATTATAGTGGCACCCAGAATTTTTATTGCAATGCAAAGTACTACGTAGCACTGCAGTGCGCTCATCACCACAAGATTTCAGATAATAATAATATTTAAACGTCTTATGTGTATAAGGCGTTTCTGCTGGGTTTCATTTATCCATTGCTCATTTGCTGGTTACAATGCTTTCAAACCGGAACATAGTAATGCTTGCACAGTAGCTTGGCTGCAGAATAACTAGCAAAGCGGTGGTTCCTACTCAGTCGGCCTCTTGCATACGACAGACCTACCACTTAAATTACAACTGTATTTTTTCTTCTGCCCTCAGCTCGCAGTGGTGAGTCGTGGTTTAATAGATAATAGCCAGGTTATGTTATATACTCCGTGTACTCTCCATGTAGGTACTCCATGTGGAGTAAGTACGGAACCCATATGAGTTCCGAACTGACATAATGCCCTTCACTAATCCCTCATAGACGTTACAACTTGTCCAGACCTCGTTAAGTCCATGGAAATAAATGGTGTCTGAGGACCGTTTGTCAAGCGGTGGTACAAATTGGCATTGTCTTCCTTCTAACCTCGTAACCTGGTACCTCGGGGTATCTTATTAAAATTATTAATGTTATTAAATGAGGATAGTTGCAGCTATTTCTTTGTGCCTTAGGCTCAATGAGAGGAGCTTTTAGCAATGAAAACTAACTATTACTTACGCTTTAGCGTCCCTCACCTGCGATTCCCCGGGATAAAAAGTAGCCAATGTCTTTTTCCAGGACCTAACGTATCTACATAGTCAGTACAAATATCATGAAAATTTTGTTCAGTAGTTTTTGTGTGATTCATCCATCCATCTATCTGCACAAACTCGCATTTATAATATTAGTAGGACCCTTCATAAATTTTGCAAATTGTCTTTATATTTAGAGCGAGATATTATATTATGAAAAATATACGTATGCTGAAACTGGTTATTACGTAAGAGTGTGTGCCGTAAGTAAAATTTTCAAACTGATTCATAGTTACTCTAACCATTAAAGACGCTTCTTAGACCGAAATAGGGGTTTCTAGACGTATACTTACACATTTACATTTATCTCTTTACTTTTATATAATTATTATGTATACCGATAACATTGTCTCCTTATAGGTATGTTTCCAAGTCAATGGACAAGAAATGGGACCGCGATATCTCTCTTTGTGCGAGCAAATGATGCAATTCTCAATTTATAGGTCTGGCTCGGGCACTCTGGCAGTTTGTGATTTTGCTCGACTACACACTTAAAATTGCTTGTCTACCTTTATATACTTGTGTATATAAGGTATTGTGTAAGCCACTTTATTTATACTCGGAGCTCTTATTCAAATGGTGTAAATAAAATACACAAGCTACGCTTGACGGCACTCAGTATTTCATACTTAAGCTATTAAGTTACAGGTTGTATTTTTTCTGTAAGTGAAAAATTGTTACTCTTATGAGATAACTAAAGTTCTTTAACTGTAAAATATTCTCCACGTTTGTCTTACGAACAGTCAAAGAGTGGAACGTTTACCAACGTGTGTTTCCTGACAACTACAACCTGGGAGTCTTCTTATCAAAAGTGAACAGGTTGGTATACTCTAGGCAAGCGTATATAAGCGTAAGATGTATCTTAAACCACATCATCGCTTACCATCAGGTGAGATAGTGGTCAAACGAAAGCCTATAACCAGTAAAAAAAACTACAAGAAAGAAGAAAGATACAAAGAAAATATATTTTTTCATGACAACACACAACATCCCACTGAAGTATACCATAACATACCTAATAAAAACAGAGACAAAACTAACATAAGTAACAAAAATATTGAAGAAAACTCTTTTTAGGGTTAATTTCGCCCTTGTACATGAAGTTTATATTCCTCGATGTAAATCTTCTGACAGAGATAAAGAATATAAAAATATAAGCAATATATATTTGAGAGTGAAATTTTGCGTGACATCAGGTGTCTTAAGATACCTAAGCACTGGTTTTCAGTCGAAAACCCTGTCCGTGACATCACGAACAATCAGACGAAAAGTGTTTTTGCAATGCTTTGAAGGACGTACCTAATGGGTTATAGATACAAATATTGTATCGTCTAATCGATCCCCAAACCCAAACAGATTACCAATCATTTTTAACAGTGACCACGAGGTAACTCATATCGAGCTACCTCGTGGTCACTGTTATAGTTATATTGTTATAAAAGCAAATATACAAAGCGAATATTTTTTCACAAAACTTTTCCAATGATAGATGGACTCGACCCTGATATATCGTACGTATGTCCAAACAAAGGTCCGATACGGGCCTACAATGCAAATAATGCCGACAAATATAAATGGTCTCAGCGAATTAATGAATTTATTGCAGCTTTTATTTTAAGTGCCTACAGAGACGGTCGCTAGACGATAAATCTTTCCGTGACGGTACTAGGGTTTCTCGATTGAAATCAAGAGTTTTCACTGTGACGTCGCTAGAGAAGATTTAATTTTCTATAGAGTTTTTTACCACGTTTTTATTAAGTCACTATATTGTTTGTCTGTCTGTCGTTCCGGGTGGAATCATGCAACTCAAATTTCCAGCACTTTCCGATTAGCTATCCGACTGAAGCTTTCAGGGTAGCTCACAACTCGATGACAATGCATTCTAAATCCATTTCTTAGCATGCAATGCTGACCTAACCTCAAAAGGCGCATAAAAACGTGGTTTGTAGACTATTTTTTAATCTTTCACTTTTTTGTTCTCTTTTACAGTTACGTGATGCCCTAGTAAAAAAACAAAAGATAATCACTCAATTTTGCTTCAGGCTTCTTATTTCTTCCTATCACAGTCAAGTAAGAAAAAGACCTGAAATAGAATACACTCCACAAGATTCCCGCACACAATATCCATCATTTGACCGGTTAGAGATGGTTGTCACAACGGTGTGCAATATTTATTTTTTATATAATTATAACAACACACATTTCAATAAACGTAAGTACCTATATGGTAGCAGTAGTGCGCAAGCATTACTGTGTTCCGGTTTGAAGGGCATTGTAGCTAGCGAAATTACTGGGCATTATGAGACTCAACAGCTAATTGTCTTAGGGTGACGAGCGCAGTGCAGCGCCGCGCAGGATTTTGCAAAACAAAGTTCTGGGTGGTGCTGTTATTGTTATGGGCTGGCGTATTGCTTACCATCAGGCAAACGACCAGCTCGTCTCGTCATACAGTTACATAAAAAAAAACCTGTATGGTAAGTTATATCTTAAAATCTAGATTAAGTTCGTCTAGACACACGGTTCTCGATGATTTTATTGCAACTATTTAATAAGGTAAGTCTTACAAAGTAATAGCATTTAGTTTTCTTTGGTAATAGATAGAACTTGGTAGAAGCCAATAACATGATGAACAATAACATGAACAATGCTAGTTTTACTTTTCTGCAGTTAAAAGTTTTAATCCCGTAAAAATTTCACCCCTCAGTTTTTTGTGTATCTTCTGGTTCCTTTTCCGTTAATATGCTAGAGTTATTGTAATAATTGACGTTCATAAGTGCGTCTGCGATACTTAGACGGAGTTTGAAAAAAACAATCGGTACAAATTACATTTTCGTAGTTACCTACTAAGTAACCTGGAAGAAACAAAGAGGTACAAAACCAATATAAATTAATAAACTTACCAGTAATATTAAGCACGACTCGTTCACCATGCGTGGCTACGATCCTCCACTCGCATCGCTCCGGTGTAGCCGGCTGCGTTTCCGATCCCCATCCAGGAGAGTTAAACCATCCGGAGTTTCCGAGGAGAGTTCTACCGCATTCTGCCAAAAAAAAAACAAGTTTTTTTTTATTTTATAATGCGAACGGCCAAGGAGTGGAACTCTCTGCCGGCATCTGTGTTTCCGGATAGCTATAATCTGGGTGTCTTGTCTTCAACAAGAGTGAACAGGTTTCTTCTAGGCGAGCTTGTTATATCTTCGACCGCATCGTCACTTTACAACAGGTGAGATAGCGGTCAAACGCAAGTCTATAAATAATTAAAAAAAAATATTACCAGGGTACATTTAGTCCACTTGCCTGCTTTTTGGCCAAGTGGCAGACAACATTTTTTTTTAATTTTCATAGTTATATTTCAATTTAATTTAATTCAGTAAACAAAGTAGCTACTACTATATTAGTTAATTTGATGATGTGGGTGCTACTTACAAAATATGGATGATAATTCTGAATAATAAATAAATTTTAATAATAATAAATAATTTTATTATTATTAAAATTTATTAATATTATTTTATTATTATTTTTATTTCAAGAGCGAGTGTGGCTCAGTGGGAGAATGTGCGACTTTCGATCCGACGTACCCAAGTTCGAATCCCGCTGGCCTCGCACTACTGACTTTCTTAAGTTATGTGCGGATTTAACACTCGTTCTGAAAACGGTGAAGGAAAACATCGTGAGGAAACCGGCATGTCCAAGAATTAATCACAAAAATTCAAGGACATGTGACATCCACCAACCCAGCGTGGTGGATTATAGCCCATTCTCTCTCTATGAGAGAAGGCCCGAGTCCCAGCAGTGGGAACGTGATGGGCTGATGATGATGATGAATATTATTTTATTTTTATTTATTTATATCTTGCTTTCGTTTGGCTAATGAGTTTAAATGTGATAGTTTCCCTCCTAAGTCTATGAGCGTAAGCAGAAACAATAAGATAAAGATCGATAAATAAGGACTATTTTTATAGAGATTTATTTGAGTTCTTTTTGTCGTTTAAATGTCTGTGTTTGGCCATTATAGCATCGTTATGGCTAAAAGTAGAGCACATAAGTCTAGAAGACGACAGTAGAGCGGCTGCTCAGATTCGTCCCCCTGATGGTTGACCGAACATCATCCTGAAACACGACGTCTCTTGACGTTATGGCTTTGTTCAGAGGATGTAAATAAAAAGTAAAAAATATAAATAAATACGCACAACGATCAAATACATAGATCCTGGCCCTAACTAGGATTCCTTATATCTAGGGAACTAGGAACTATGAGGACCATGGTCCCATGACACCTAGACACGAAACAAATACTTGCGCTTTTTTTCTATGCACAAACATTGGTTCCGTCGCGGGTATCGAACCCGCAACCTCAGTGCGCAGCGCAGTCGTGTATGATATTTGAGCCAACCTGCCCCATCACTACATTACAGACTGTCAAACGTATACGTAATAATTAAACTGCGAAATTTCTATAAAATTTAAGATTTTTACTCACTTGCACACTTGTAAAGTAGGTTCGTCTGTGCTATATCACTGGCGCTGAGCCTCACCCGCTGCCCAATCTCCGGCCGCTTCTTCCCATGAACCTCTAAAGGCAGGATGGTGTCCAGATAAGTTCCCTTGCTGAAGGTATTCCTAGCGTAGTGCATGATAGAGTCGTAGTCGTAGGTCTGCCCGAGGGAATTTACTTCTTCCTCTGTCAGTTTATTGAAGTTGTATTCTTGGCCTGGAACAAAATGCTTTGTGTAATTGTGTACTGTAGTCAATTTTGAAATGGAACTGATGCAATAGAGCGGCGACACCCGGTTTGATGAGCTGACAGGTACGAGTAACGTATCTGTAATGCACCGAGTGTTGCAGGTGTCCATAGGCGACGGTGCTTACCATCCAGACGGCAAGGATGCTTGTTTGCCGCCCTATTTATATAGGGTTGAATTAAATTCGATATATTTCCGAAAACTCTTTTTTTAATTTTCTCATTAGCTTACTATTGGATTTCATGGGTTACTTTAAAGGAAACACTCCTGGTGAGACATAGGGTCGATTAAGACCATGTTGTTTTTTTTAGAAATGTAAATTTTTTAGAACATTGTCTGCCTACCTTTTTTCAATATTCTAAATATACAGTTTTGATTTTCTCAAAAATGTACCCGATGTATCCTACGAACGAAACTTTCTCACTACAAGATAAAAGGACCCTGGAGGTCCCCAAGATTTTGCCACACCCTGTATATATTTTTTAATTTAACGCTATAGATTTATTCTAAAGCATGGATTGAGTATACCTATACATTTCGGAAAAATATCAAATTAAAATCCATAGAGTATATAAAAAAACAATTGTTGCTTTTATCTGTGAAACGGGTGAAACCTACGCTTGTTGTGCATTTATTCCTTAAACCCGCACCCTCATTTAATAAGCAGATCTTTTTGACTGCCGCACCATAAACTCAATAAATTTAAAGGTTAATGACGTAGCTATGTATTCAGGTAGTAGACAAGAGTTTAAACAACAAGTAATCTACGGCTATCGAAATGTGATGTTATATAAAGATGTATAATCAATACCAAAACGGCTCCAGTCCAGTAAATCAACGCGCATTACTACTAACATCTGATAATAATTCAATTAATTAGCCACATTAGCGCCCCATTAAAATTTATGATCTGCGTAATCCTCTGTTTCATCCGGAATTGAATAAGTTATTACCAAATCAGGACTTTTACGAACGTTCAAACTTCGTGCAAACGTCCTTGTATATTTACTTTGCCAAATAAAATACGTTTCCAAAATTATATCTCAACTTTTGAAATAGGAGTTTGCGAATAAAACAATCTTCTATCCCCCTCTATTCCTTCTATCCCTCTGAAGCCAATTAAGAGGGATAATTTTCTGGTTCCACCAACATAATCGCCTTAGCGGAGTGAATTACGAATTCGGCATTTTGATTCGATAATTTCGTTTAATTTGGCCAATGGAGTGGACAGCGGATGGGATTGCTTAACTAATTGTTTTCAGGTAGCTATCTACCTTCTCGTAATTCCAGTTTCCAGTGAAAATAATCCTTTTTGCATGTACGAGGCGTGCTTCACAGGACATTATGTCAAGACTACTGCCATAAATGCCACCCTAGAAAAGCACTGATTTGCATAGACAATATTTAAAATTAAATCTCATTCGTGTATATAAATGATGAAATATATCTTGATTGCTTATTAATAGGAACAGTCGTAACTTAAGAAGAATGTTTCGTTCCAGCTAATTCTGCACTAAAATCCAAACGACACTTTAATTCAACTTATTTCCAAACTATCAATCCCGAAACTTCGTAAACGTTCCACAAACAAAATCACAATTTGGCAACAGGGTGATAAATTGGGGCATTGTTCCTCAGACTAAAAGCAAGGATAACTAAAATACCGAATGAGCGTGCCAAAATCCCTCCAGGCATTCCAACATCCAACTATCCCCCAGTTTGTGCTCAAAATCACGTAAAATTAAACTTTATTACTTGTCCATTTAGTTTCAATTTCACTTTCGCTGAAAACAAATTCAGCTTACAAACAATTTGAACCTCTAACATTAGAACAATAAGAATGAAATTTTACTGAGAAATGTCTGTGGAAAGCATCAAAATCTGAATTTGTTAAGGTTCCTTAGATGCCCTGACTTAGTTTGGAGTTGAACCGTTGGCGTTTGCGATAAAATTATGAATGGTTATTTAAATATTATTTTGCATATTCTCCAGCTGTTTTCGTTGAAACATTTCCTTATTACTATAATATTTGCAGAGATATGTTCAGTAAATAGCACTTATCTAAATTATGCCTGGACGTAAATACTCTGGACTTGTTTGTTCCGGAATTCATCAGATGTAATTGGGACGTTCTCTTTGTTCGAGCGTGGGAATATGGAATAAGGACTAGGATTAAGTAATTTGCATCTCGTTTTATGTAGAATCAGATTTACTATTCTTAACCGCATTCTTTCTTTTTTCATAGGCTCAGAGTGTAAAAGTGTAAATCATGCAGTATTATATCGACTGACGGGTTTTACGGGTTTATTTATCAATGTAGTAGGTAAGTGATGCCTATGGATCATAACAAGACATACGGACACGATAAGGTCTACATAAAAGTCTGAGAATGAGAAAAATGAGCGCTGAATAAAATGTAAATCAGTTTTGCATTTTTATACCCACTTTATCCGAAACTTATTCAGATTAGACAAATTTCTTTTCCTCCGGGTTATTTTATGATCAAAGAAGGCTTTTTCAAATCTATCCGGGAAAATTAATGTTTCTAGGTTAACTCTGCCTTAAGTTTTTTTTTTATAATTGCTCAAGACTATTCCATAACCTCATCAGACGAGAGCGTCTTTGATATTGTCATATGTATAGGAAAATCAGAAAGTAAGTGTGGCTCAGTGAGCACGTGCGACTTTCGATCCGACGCACCTGATTTCGAATCCCACTGGCCCCGCACCGCTTTCGGACTTGACGGACTTTCTTAAGTTATGTGCGGATTTTAACATTTGCTCTAAAAACGGTGAAGGAAAAACATCGTGAGGAAACCGGCATGTCCAAGAATTTATTACAATTATTATTACTAGTGCGGATCGATGGATATCACATATTTATCCTTAATATGTGATATCCATCGATCCGCACTGGGCCAGCCAGGTGGATTATGGCCCATACTCTCTCTAGGAGGGAAGGCCCGAGTCCTAGCAGTGGAAACGTGATGGGCTGATGATGATGATAGGAATCTCTAATATGTATTTGTTTAGTGTCTAGGTATTGTATTTTGCATGCAGGGATGTAGTAGTAAGCCAGGATCTGTTTAGGTATAGAATCGTTGGGCGTTATTATTGTTATTATCATCGCTATGAAGACCGTTAAGAACTTCCAAAGATTTCTTGTTACAAAAGTTTTTATCTTTTATGGTGGTCTGTTAATTCCCTTGTCTTTCCTGTTTTTCCGATACAGGAATTAAAACTCCGCCAAAGTTTAGAGTATCAAACGATGTCTCGGAAACTTTACGTTTTATAAATAAGGGCATCTCTTTGTTTTAAGTTACTTGTAAACAAGCAGCTGCGTTATAATTAGGGCCATTATGAGGATCAGTGGCAATGCCTACTTGTCTGTCTGCAGACTTATAATATTTTGAAATTGTTGGATTGTTACAGTAATTAAGATCTGCAGCTGGTCTTATCTCAAATTCGATAGGCATACTTGGTTTGAAGTATCTTCAACACTCAAAACTCCAAACGTACCCTTAATTAATAAAATAATCAAATTATTCACTGCTTCATTAAATAAATCATTCTTATTTTTCAATGCTAGATAGTTTGATCTTATCATATCTTATTTATATCTATACTAGTAGTATTATGGAAATGTAACTGAGCGAAATCTGTACATTGAAGATGTTTATTGTAAAACTGGGAGTGACGTAGTGAGTACTTGAACTACCAATATACGGTTTTTAGAAATGTTGTCTGTATTTTGTTTGTTTGTTTGCTTGTATGTTTGTTATCTAGAGACTTTGAAACTGCATAACGGCTTTTAATGCCGTTTTCAGGGATTAGTCCCAACTTAGATTATAGACTATGTTACATCCAAGCGGTTGGATGACTACGAAGATACTAGTTGACCTCTTCGTAGTTCGTAGCCCTTTTGTGTATATTTTGTTTCATCATCATCATCATCAGTCCATCACGTTCCCACTGCTGGGAGAATGGGCCATAATCCACCACGCTGGCCCAGTGCGGGTTGGTGGATGTCACATGTCCTCGACTTTTTGTGAAAAATTCTTGGACATGCCGGTTTTCTCACGATGTTTTTCCTTCACCGTTTTTAGAGCGAGTGTTAAATCCGCACATAACTTAAGAAAGTCAGTGGTGCGGGGCCAGCGGGATACGAACTCGGGTGCGTCGGATTGAAAGTCTCACGAGCTCCCACTGAGCCACACTCGAACCATATTTTGTTTACGTTTTTGTTATATATTTATTTTGTTTGTATATTCATCTTGTATCTGTTTCTTATCTGATTGTTCGTGATGTCACAGTCATAGGTTCCGAATGAAAATCAATGCTAATATATTTTATTACCTTAGTTTTTTTGCTGAGTCGGAACCTTTTCCTGACATCGCGCAACGTTTCTTTGTTCTATAATTACATTATGTATTTATTGTGTATTATATTTATTTTATTTTTTCTGTTATTTGTAATGTATAGTATGCCTAGTGTTATAGTTTAATTATATGTCTTTTCTTTCTTTCTTTCTAGTACGCGCTCTCAAAAACAGGGGAGGTCTTGCTAATATGGTCTTGGAAGAAATACAAATATGGGCTTTCTTTGACTTTCACGCGGACGAAGTCGCGGTGAAAAGCTACTTTTGAATAATAACGAATCAGACATTGGCCGACTCGACTTACAAAGTAACTAATTACTCCTTTACACATGTTATTCAAAAATTGCTTCGTAATTTTCCATTCGGCCTCTAACTTTTTCTTATTCTTTTCATAACAAATGAGTTATCTTTGTTCATTTCTTCAAAACATTACAATAGCTTGGCAAATTGAAGGTAAGACCAGCGCAACATTTAACAAGGCACGTTGTTAACAGTACAAGATAAACTATGTCAGAAAGTTGTGTAAAAAGTTGCGCTATAAAAGAGTAGACTCAAGAAACTCTAGCTATGCCCCACGGGTTGATGCCTGAGGATAATTTTCATACTACTAAAAACCGCTAACCTATCCTGATTTATTCCTAATTTATCCTGAGCTAGATGGAGTGAAGTGGTTATAGTCTTTGAGTAGATTAACACATTTGGGTTACTGCGATAACTCTAGCTAGTAGGTAAATTATGGTAGAACTGCCAAAGGACAAGAAATAGGACAGAAGATTATGTAATTGGGCAATAACACTTACCAGAACCGGACTACTGGATAGTAATCATGTCATAATTCGAATTATGCCATTTCGTGGTGAGGATGAAAATCACCTTTTTCGCTGATAAGCATCATGAGCGGATAAAATGTAGGTGATAAAGTTGATATGGACCGGTAATATTGTTTCGTTTAATGTTTGGTTATAGTATGAAATAATTCCCAAAATAAAAACGTCCTTGGCAAATTCAAAATAAATAACATACATAAATTATTTTTCAAAAAAAACTAAACCGACTTCAAAACCACAAATGGGCACTCAAAAGTGAAAAATAAATTAATATAATTATCATAAGCGCTACCCACTCATATATTTGAAGTCGGTGCCATTAAAGTCTAATAGGTAGCAGATAAATACTACGTATATAGTAAGTACTACTTGTAGGTAGTATATCTATTACCTCTTAGACTTGGCTGGCACCGACGTCAAATATATGAGTGGGTAGCGCTTATGATAATTATATTAATTTGTTTTTCACTTTTGAGTGCCTATTTGTGGTTATGAAGTCGGTTTAGTTTTTTTTGAAAAATAATTTATTTTACCCTTTTTAGTGCAAAACAAGTATAATGAAATTAACTTAAAAAGTTTTTAAAGACCAGCTTTTATGATCTAGCAGCCACGTCATGACGAAGTTTAAAACGGGCTATCACAATTAACCCATTTACGCTTGCCGTGCCCAAACGAGGACACTTTTCAAACTACCCACATTTTTTTATATCAGTTATCTGCCTTATTATAAACGTTTATATATGAAGTAAAATAGTGATTCTTTATGCTTGATGGCCTAAAATTGATTTGATTTGTCTACAAGTAGTTTTATTAGAAGTTTTGTGGAGTGGATGTGAGCATAATAATTACCGAAGAGTAAGTATTGTATTTCAAATATATTTTAACACTTTTTCTTTTCATTTCTTTCAAAAAGTTATTGATAAGATAGTCAACTACAAAATATAAATAACTAATTTGATAAAATTTAAACGACCGTGGTTTTACAGGGTGGAGTATACGGGTGTCCCCAAATGGGGACATTGGGCACATAGAATATAATTTATTCTTTTTTTTTGTCCATAGGAAAGTTTGACTGAATGATGGCGCGCAGCGCATTTGGCAATACAATGATTATCATGGGCTTCAGGAAGCATTGGAAGGTATTATAGATAAAGATGACCCTGATGCAGATATAGATTTAGTGGCGCTTCCTCCAGATCCAAGTGTTCTGACAGATGAAGAAGAAGGCAATGATGATAACATTTAGAGGAATGATCTTCCACAGGCACAACCATTAGACACAAAAGTGGTAAAGCATGATGCTCAACAGATTAGAATCCAAACGATAATCCGAGTGATATTATTTCAATGAATGATATCATATCGTTTTTTTCGATAATGTTTTTTCAAGTTACACATTGTTACGATATCTACGAGAATCTGGATATCGTGCAACCGGTACAAAAAGAGGTACTAAAAGTGTCCTCTAATATCTGTCAAAGAGATGAAGAAGAAAACCCGTGCAGATTTTGACTACAGATTTGATTCAGTCAATCAAATTCTGTTTTTCTGTGGCTTGACAACAGTGTCTGTACGATGGGCTCAAACTACGATAGTGTTCTCCCGTTGGAGAAGGTAAAATGAAGGAGCACTGCTAATAGACAAAAGAACGATGTGGGCATTCCACATGTGTATCAAAATTATAACAAGAAGTATGGGTGGAGTAGATCAAGCTGACTAATCTAACTTTCTGTATCGCACAGCCACTCGGGGGAAAAAGTGGTGGTGGGTTTTTTCCTACATCCTGGAGGCTAGCAGTAGCTAATGCGTGGCGTTTGCACGTTCTGACCAACGACACAAAGATAGATCAGCTTCAATTCCGCCGCTGCATTGCCCGCCACTATTTGAAATAATCCAACTATCAACGAGGACGTCCAACAGCTTCTGGGGTGCAAAGTCTGATTCTGCAGACTTAGTCTTGGTCACCACCCCCGAAAAATAGCTAAACAATTGAGATGAGCAGTATGCCACAATATAGCGCATTGGCAGTGTAAAAAATGTCTAAAAATATTGTGTGTTGAGAAACTGTATTTAGAAAATTTTCATACTCCATGAGCCCAGTGTCCCCATTTGAGGACGGCCTTTTTTTTCTAATAAAACAAAATATATTTTATACTTTTTTTACGATTTTGTAATTACTAGGTATATTTCTGATTGTTAATAAACAGAAACATATTATTTCACTGTTTAGTTTCATTTGGGCGCAAATGGGTTAAATGCATGTACAAAAAAAATTGCATGTCTATCCTATTCTCTGTTGAGGAGTTCCCTCGCCGGAAGTCAATCCTGGGTGTATCAGCCATATCATGATGGAATTTAGAACAAGCTATTATGGTTAAATCCATTTACAAAATGTTGTGTCTGTACTATTCACCGTTAAGGAGTTCCCTCGCCGGAAGTCAACCCTGGGTGAAGCAGTCGAATACAAACCTCCACCTTTAGAAAGTCGGTTACAAAAAAAAACAAGAACCGACTTGAAGATTAAACTTATATTTTTTGTTGTTGCCATTTTTTTCAAAAAGTGCTGAATGAATTTCGATAAAATTTATATGGGACCACCTCTGAAGCATGACCTACCAATCAAAAAAAGAATCATCGAAATAAATTCATAATTGTCGGAGTAATCGCGTAACAAACACACAAAAAAAAAACCATACCGTCGAATTGTAAACCTCCTCCTTTTTGAAGTCGGTTAAAAATATTCTATAGGTTCTTTTTACTATATCAAAGGACAGTTTCATCGATGGATTTAGGTACATAATATAATATTTGATTAAAAGAGGATTATATCCATAAGAATCTTAATTAATTTTAAAAGTTTCGTCCATCCATCTTATTTTTTGATGTTTTATATTATTAGAGTAACCCAACCACAATGAATTCAAGTGTTTTGCAAGTAAGTACCTCTATCTTTGGTACCTAATTATAAATAAATACTTACGCCCATTCAACGATCACGTAGATCCTGGGTCCTAACGAGGATTGCCTGTATCTCGGGAACCGCAAGAACTGTGGTCCCACAACAACCAGACACGAAACAAATGCTTACCGCTTTAAAACATTTGTCCCGTCGGTCGTGAGAATCGAACGCGCAACCTCAGTGGTGTCTGAGATTTGAGTCAACCTACCCAATCACTACATCACAGAGGCTGTCCAATAAAATCAAGTCAGTGAAATTACTATTACGGACATATGAGACTCAATATCTGACTTAATGGGTCTAACTTTATGAGACTTAATGTCTCTGGATGATAAGCGCAATCCAGTGCTACGCAGTGCTTTTTATGGTATTAAAAGTTCTAGGTGGCACTGCAATTGTTAGTGGCGGGCGTGGCGCTTACCATCAGGCGAACGACTTGCTCGTCTCATCACTTAGTACCATAAAAAATTGTGATGATATACGTCAAAGCACTAGTAAGAAGAAATTACTAAACTAGCTGCGCCCCGCGGTTTCACCCGCGGTTTCCCGAGATAAAAAGGAACCCATGTGCTATTTACCTACATACCAAATTTTAGGTAGTTTTTGCGTGAAAGAGTAACAAACATACAACCACACATCCATACATTCTTACAAATTTTCGCGTTTATAATATTAGAAGGACGTGATTATGGCATTTCTGCACGAGACGAAAATGACCTATTTGTGCAGTAGCCCGCTAGATGAGCGGTAAAAACCAACATTAAATTAATGGAGGTGGTCGCATAATGACAGTTTGTGGTCGTTTGGGCACGATTTGTTTGTTTAGATTATTCGTTTTGGCATTAACTTGATTTAGGACCTCGAGGCATGTTCTGTTTGTTTTAATTGGTTTAGGTGGCGGATTAGGGCACTGCGTATGTGAGAGGCCGTCTGGGTTGGTGCCACCGCTTTGCCAGTTATTCTGCCGCGAAGCAGTAATACGCAAGCATTACTGTTTCGGTTTGAGGGTCGGTTTGCCAGCGAAATTACTGAGCATTATGAGACTTGACCCAGTGCAATACCGCGAATTTGAAACACAGTTCTGGGTGGTGCTGCAGCTGTTAATGGGCAGGCGTGTTGCTTACCATCAAATCTAAGACTTGCTCGTCTCGTCACTTAGATATATAAAAAAAACCTTTCAATTAGTTCCACCACTACAGTAGCAATTCTTCTTCTCTCGTGTGGGTGTGAGAAGCCTACCCTGGTTAGACTGACTGAGTTTTTAGACCGCCCGAAGGCCTCCGACGTGGCCTCACTATTGTTGCCCTAATACAACAACCAGAACGTGCCCTCCGAAGCACGGTAGCACTCAGGTGTAAATACCACACAAACGGCCACCCATCCAAGTTGTGACCGCTGCGATCGTTGCTTAACCCAGATTACGAACGGCTAGACGAGCTACGCTACGACCGCTACTAGCAGTAGCAATGACCCCTTTACACAGATCACTGACCTATTGACTGACAAAGGTATCATTCATCAATCAATTCAAAGAATCCCGTCGCATAATACTGTTCCTTCCGGTCGGAGTAACGTGACGCTGATGGCACGTGTGTAGCTGTCACGCCGTGGTTGTTTCGTTGTTACACAGGGAAGCAACGGAGAAAAAAATAATTTGGTGAAATGATAGAAATGGGAATGCCATTGGCTGAATTTTAACCCCTGACGCAAAAAGCAGGGGTGTTATAAGTTTGACCACTAAGTGTGTCTATTTGTGGCACCGTAGCTATTAAACGAGTGAACCGATTCATGAGGATGCGGTTTTTTATTTGAAAGCAGGTTTTCTGGCGATAGTTCTTAAATATGTTTTATCAAATCGGTTCAGCCGTGTTTTACTTTTTATAGTTTTTTTTTATGTCGGGGTTTTTAAATTTTCGTTTACTGAATTACCCTTATGTATCATACTAGTGATCCGTCCTGGCCTTTGCAGAGGTATCAATATGAATCTTAACTTAAATCTTCCTTAAAGTTCGCTATGATGATGAAGACCTTATATGTAAAATACCATAAAGAAAATGAACTTACTGACGCAGACGAGTGACATTGTCTTATAAATATTTTTATGACATAGAGAAGCCCGGACAAGAAGTCATCAGTTGAAATTTTAGTCTGTAGGTATAACGATTGCTTACTCAGATACGTCTTTGACTCAGATATAAGAACAGAGAATAGTGGAACCGGTGAGTACCGGATGAAGACAAATAAATCCTGTCAAAAAACTAGTCAAATTACATCAGATTTTTGTACATATGAAGTAAGTTATTTAGTCTCGACTATCGCTGAAAGTGTAGGTAGCGAGTCAAATAATTTGTTGGCACAAGCACTATCCCAAGTTCCTATCAGAACAGATAAGAACATTAAGACTTCTGACAGTTATAGCGTCCTTGCCAGATTGGCCCAGAAGGAAACCACGTTTATTTTACCTTATTATTTAGAAAATACTGGCATTTTTCAATGTGGGTGAGAATAATATTAGTCTTGGAAACAATACATTTAAGCCATAAAAGTTAATTTGTCTTATTTGAGCTATCTATAGGTCTTTAATGGTCTATGGGTTGTCCAATTGCTTATCCTTGTATGTAGTTTTTAGTTTTTGTAAGTAGAGTGTAGTTTGTTTTCAGTAATAAAGGCATTCGCCCGTTAAAAAAAAAATTGTCTTAGGGCAATGACATTAACAAAACACCCAAGATGCTGTGTGTAACTCGAACATATGTAAAAAAAACCAAATAATAAATCCTTACAAATATTATAAACGCGAAAGTTTGTTTGGATGTATAGATGTTTGTTACTCTTTCACGCAAAAACTACCGAACCGATTTTGATGAATTTTGGTATGTAGGTACTTTAGGACTTGGAATAGCACATAGGCTACTTTTTATCCTTTTTACCGCGGGTGGAACCGCGGGGCGCAGCGAGTAAATAAATAAATAATTATAGTGCGTTAGGTATGCCAGGATTTGGTCCTTATTTAACTAACTAGGGTTCCCTGTGTCTGGAGAACAAGGAATTACGAGGAACATGGCTCCCCAACATCCAGACACTGTTTGTGTCTGGCTGTTGGGGAGCTTGATCACTCAGACAGAATTTTGAGGTCCAACTATTGAAAAGCGGTCACCATCATCCATAAACACCTCCGAGGTATTACTAATGTGTTGACTTAAGAAATGTTCGCCTTATTAGATTGTATTTTAAAACTAGCTGTACCTCGCAGTTTCACCCGCAGTTTTTCAAGATAAAAAGTAGCATGTGTTAATCCAGTCTATAAGCTATCTCCATTACGAATATCACTAAAATCCGATTTTTTGTTGGCCATTACAGCATAGAAAGTAAAAAACACACTTACATACTATCACACTAACATACTAACACACTAACATACTAACACACTAACATACTAACACACTAATTTACTAACACACTAACACACAATCTTTCGCATTTATAATATTAGTGTGATAAGTAAAATGAGATCAAAGGTTGAGTACTAGAAATGTTCGTATCGGTGTAACAACGGCAACCACGCAAAGAGATCCTACTCAAAGACGTCTCTAATGGATTCGGGTCAAGTACACATTTCGTGCACATCACGCCCCAGCACTCGTCACCAGCCTACTCACACTAGTAGTGCTCAGATATTTACGGTGTTGCCAGTTATAACTAAGTTGGTAATTCAGCATTCTGCCGAAAGCTTGAAACGATTAAATTTCTTGGTTTTAATATTCTATTTATATCGTTACAAAGTCGAGAAAATTTCAATTGATATTTTGTTATTATTGGTTTTCTTTTTAACCCCCGACGCAAAAAGGAGGGATGTTATAAGTATGACCACTATGTGTGTCGGTCTGTGTGTCTGTTTGTGGCACCGTAGCTTACAGGTGAACCGATTTGGATGCGGTTTTTTTATTTGAATGCAGGTTTTTTAGCGGTGGTTCTTAGACATGTTTTATCAAAATCGGTTCATTTATTTTTTATAGGTTTTTTTGTCGGGAGTTTTTGATTCCTTGATTTAATTCACTTGTCTACTATCCTACTAAAAATAATTATCCATGATTTTGTACGAAATTAAAGATTTTATTTTAATATATATAGTGGCACATGCAGTTTGCTGTGTTGCTTCCTATATAATGAAAATCTGATGATCTATATCGGTAACACCACCTACATATTTTAATCCAGTGCTAATTTGATATTTAAAGTAGGTCGAATAAAATGTAAGTGGGTGTTTTCTAAAGCTAAGAGGAATTCAGCGCCTGAAAGTTAGTTTTCGAATTCGAAATCATGTTGTTGTAGAAAATAACAAACAAAAATAGCGAAGCCACCCACAACAACAGTTTCGAAAATAATATTTTATTATTACTTCTTTAATTCAGGTAACTTAAGAAAACAATAGTTACATTAGTGACTAAAGTAATTCTAAGACCCATATTATATATACCTTACAGACTATCATACATATTATAATATTAAAAAAATTAATTTTATTAAGCTACAACAGGGAATTGTTATCGCCTACTTTCCCTGTACCGGCGCGGCGGTAGACTATCCCTGCAGGCCAGAAGTCCGGGGCGAGGAACATCTTCGCGTGTTCCGCTGGAACCCGGACGTATCGAAGGACTTCTTCACCCTTCGTCTCTTTAATATATTAATAAGTTTTTTGAGAGGTAAAATGATGCCTGCCGGCATGAACCCAACTCGAATCAAACGCGGTGTTGAACTATTATTTATTTTAAGTGTTAAAATCATAAAGCTTTAAAGAGATGCGAGCCCGGTTTCAGTTCGGTACGGGTGCGGAATTACTTAACCTCCCGTTCACGTGAGGTTGTGGAATCTATTTTTATGCCCGAGACAAATATTTGTACCTCAGCGACATTGTGTAGGTATTCCAAGGCGTGTTGTGTTCCAACACAGGCGGGTAAAAGGGTTTCTTGGTTTAGTGCGTAGATCTTTAGGACACTACGTTATTGCTAACAATCTAATGGACTTTCTTGAAACAAATATTCACAAATACGTATTCCGTGTAGGTACCTAAAGATTCTTAGTCGGAATCTTCATTAATGAAGATCGTGTCTATTTTTGAGGAAATTTTGCTTTTATTTCCAGTACTTACTAGGTACGTTTTTTAGGGCTTTCGTTCCTCTCCTGGCTTTATGGAATCGTTTATTGGCAGGTCAGTGAAGGATCTTATTTATTCGGTCCACAACGTGGATGACCGGCCATGAAGTCTCTTGCCTTTCCTACGAAACCTTTCTAGGTTGTCAGGGTCTCTAAGACAACTTGGCAAAAGTATCTATGATTCCCTTGGAAGCAAAAAGTAGAAAGTCTTTTTATGAAGCAATGTTCAATCAGGGTTAAAACGTTGATATTGCATCATCAAATATACATCTCTAAACCATATTGGAAGACGTCGACGCAACTACATCGACGCTTCGCGCTGCAGGCTTGGTCAAAAGCACTTACCATGCATAATATTGTCCCTGATGATCTGCACATGGTTATCCCTGTCAGGGCGGGTGTGCTCGTGCCAAAAGCCGACCACGTGACCCAGCTCATGGACCACGATGCCGAACTTGTCGCAGTTCTTGCCGATGGAGATGGCCTGAGCACCGCCGCCGCGTTTGCCGACGAAGGAGCAGCAACTGGAATTGGATAGTGTTAGTGTGTGGACTCTGGGATGTCGTTTCTGAGCCGGCAGGCCAGCGATATCAAATTTGTAACGATAGTAACTGCAACCTGGATCTCAAGCGGTTAATGAATATATAAAAATACGTAGAACAGAATTAATTGATTTAAATTATAATTAAAAACCATGGTTTTAGAGACCCGTGCCAATGAACAACAAGGTATATTTTCATCCCGAAAAGCGAACAATCTCTTAGGGAATACCTATAGCCCTAATTCTCCGCGAAAGAAATCGCGAGCGTCAGCTGTAGCTGCTTCGTAAAAATACGTAGATAATTAAGCTCAATTGCTTTTCAAATTCAGCAAAAAACCGAGATGAGGTATTTAGCATAATAAAATATTTGAGTATTTACCAAGGAGGTACGCAGTGGCGAAGTATGCCTCCAAAGTATTTGGTTACCTTGACCATAAAACTGCTGTGTCTGTTTCGTGTTTAAAGTGTGGTTTGGAGTGCGTTTTTAAGGATATTTTGTCTGGTTTACCCGTAGATGTGTGGCATGTATGCAAGTGTTGACCTCAGTACACTCAAAAAGGGGAAAAAATTAAAAGTATACATTTTTATTAAAAAAAAAACAGTCTTCAATTCAGATGTATCTTCGAGGTCCAAGGTCGAATATCGATGAAATTCATATGGGACCACTTCGTAGCTATACTGAACCCAACACAATAATTTTACAAATCGGTTTATAATGATGGAGTTCTGAGATAATAAAAATAAAATAAAAAAAGAAACATACAATCGAATCGTGAACCTGCTTCTTTTCTTGAAGTCGGTTAAAATACTTAAAAATATGAGATTCTAGAGCTCTCAGGACAATCTTATATTTTCAACTTAGATTATTATTTATTGTGATTTTCTTTAGGTACTTAGAGTCACAATAAATGATGATATATTTTATTCAAGTGGGTAGTCTGATATATTATTTTCACTGACCTATATAGAGGACGGTAGGCTTATCTGGATTAAAAGCTTGAGCAAACTTGGCAACTTTTGGATTATCTTTATCGAATAGGTATTTTATTTCATAAGTAGCAGAGCCCAAAGTATCAACAAAGGCAGATTTAGGATTAGGGGAGTAAATATGCAAAAGGGCTTTGTGTGGTGTGTAGAAGTTTTTTCTTAATCCTCTGCGATTATTAAGATTTTTATGTCTTCGTATTTAAATAAATCAGCAATTGAACACCAAAACAAGAAACAAAAGTTTACAGTTACATATAATAGAGGTAGAACAATGGGTGGCCTTATCGCTATGTGCAATTTCTTACAGGCAACCTTTGGATGGCTATATAATCATTGGCAAGAGTGGAGGGAACAGCTTGAATCCGTTTAGCGACAACGTATCTATAGGCCGACCGTTTAACTCGCGTATCGCCTGCGCGGTAAGAAGGGAGCGAGGGGAGATGTTAGCGGGTGGGTAAAAGGGGTGCGCGGAGCAGAGAGCTTACGTCCTTTCCCTTTCACCCACCCGCTAACATCTCCCCTCGCTCCCTTCTTACCGCGCAGGCGATACGCGAGTTAAACGGTCGGCCTATAGTGATTAATAAGATAGTATGCTTTGCCTATAGCGAGCAATCGGAAAAACAAAGCAGGATCACAGTAGTGCAGGTAGATTACCAATGAGATTCCGCAGTATAGGTACTTATTACATGACCTAAGGTAAACGAAGAAG
This sequence comes from Petrophora chlorosata, assembly GCA_951640565.1. Classification (NCBI taxonomy): domain Eukaryota; kingdom Metazoa; phylum Arthropoda; class Insecta; order Lepidoptera; family Geometridae; genus Petrophora; species Petrophora chlorosata. The sequence continues at coordinate 15,723,221 of OX621196.1, read as the reverse complement.
TCTGAACCATATTAATATCAGTTTCATAAAGTGGTTACCGTTTCCCTGCAGTCAGTCTGAGGCATCTTACGAATGCCTCAGACTGACTACCGTGACATCAGCATGATGATGTTTTCATTACCCGCACATAAATACCTCAATTGCTCTGATTTATTTCTTAAGTGCTGAGATGATGACAGCACACAGGACATGTATATTGTTAAGCGAATGGTTAAATCAGTCACTCTGACCTCAGTCCACATACTCCATATTCTGATTGATCATCTACTTAGCGACATGATGATGATAAAAAATGTGTTATGTTGACCGTGAAATAATTTTTGGAGGCGTCTTACAACGCAACTGTATGACGCCAACGGGTAGTGGGCTGGAGCATTTGCGCTAACCATAGGCCTTGTGATGGGCACTTGGTTGTCCAATTGCTTCAGATTGTAAGTTTTAGTAAAGATGCTTATATAGACTTTGGTAAGTAGTGGGTAGTAATTAAGTATCTACGTAATATAGGTATTTCCTCTTAAAATGCCAAAGATAAGTAAAAAATATGAAAGGGATAAGGTTTAGACAAGTCACAAGCAAGCTCTATAATGACACAAAGTGTACGCGTAAAGGATATTTCACAACGAAGATTCATAGATATCCTATAATATAACATCTTTTATCATAAGCGTCGTATTCCAATTCCCTTAAGATCAGTTAATTATGCTGATTTGTAGATAACTATAAGAAATTTGATTAGGAAAAATACTTCTGTTTCTATCAAAACAGTGTAATAGCATTTTTATTGAGGAACCTTCTATTAAGGCCACGCCAGTTAATCCTTGACCTTGCTAATAGTCTCTTAACGGACTTCATGCGGCTTACGACGCTCATTAGGACATCCCTTGAGAAGTCGACGTATAAGAAAAAGGTCTAGTTATGTGTTGGTTAGGTCGATAAATTGGTGAAGGTCATCAGAAGGTTTAACCGCTTTGGATCCAAGCTGCAGTTTATAGTTGCGAATTGGATATCGGCATATTACGGACCGGTTAAATGTGGTTCATAATATCTTAAAAGGGCTTTAAAGCGAATCTGAAACAGTTTTGCTCGGGTTCGTTTGACACAAAATAATAAATTATAGCAAAACAATAATAACCATTATCAGTCCTATAGTTCAATCAAAATTGCATCTAAATAATATGATGAGAAGTTTTTTAAATGTTAGTTCACCAACAGACTACTATTGAACAGGGGAAGACAATAAAAAAAATTTAAAATAGCAAAATATTCGACGTTTGGACCAATAAAAGAATATAAGATTCAGTTTTAATTTTAAATCGAGAATTTTTGCGCTGTTTAAAGAACATACGCAAAGTCAACACCATGATGATGCAAGCTAATCAATTACGTAGCCATGATGAAGCTTACCCACAAGGCCGCTCAGTGAACACGATATAATCCTTATGCAGGTCAGCATCCCGCTCCACAAACTTGACACACGTAAAGTTTTCCCAATGCCTCATGGCCTGCTTGAACAGAGACTTGTGGGCGCCGCTGAAATTGCCATCTATCTCGTAAGGGATGACGCCGTGTTCCCAAATGCGTTCCTTACGGTTTGTAGCGGCGCGGATGGAGCGGTGGCGCTTTTTGATCTGCAAAAAAGAACTGCGTTAGAGGGGGTAATTGGAGCCTTCGGTGTTTTTAGTCATGCTTTATGTTAAACGCTTGTGGCTTCGGTGAATATGGAACTACGCACCCTTTTTTTAACCCCCCCAGCAAAAAGGAGGGGAGTTATTTATAACACCCCCTAAAAGCTTGACCACTATGTCTCTTTGTGTGTCTGTTTATGTGTCTGTCTGCGGCATCCTAGCTCCTAAACGGGTGAACTGATTTAGATGTTTTCTTTATTTGAAGACAGGTTTACTCACGGTGGTTATTAGACATGTTTTATCAAAATCGGTTCAGCCGTTTCAAGGTTATCAGCTCTTTTGTTAGCTGCCATAGGGATCTTAGACGCATAATGGGTATGTACTTTACTTTCAAACATATGTGTGACTTACAATTTGAAACGCTCATGTAGGTATGCTACATATCGGGGGATTCAAATTTTTTTAATTTTCTTTTTTTTTCTCGTGTGGCTAACTTTGGTATCGGAGTTATAGACCGCGTGAAGGCCTCTGGGCCGAACGACAAACGGTTGCAAATAATCCATTTCCTTCTCGTCCTGCGTTCCTACCAAAATTCCAGTCAAGAACATACTTTATAGATATTTATGTAGATAGAAAAACGTGCCTATCGCCGATATGGATATTTGTATGCAGTACCAGCTTTGGCGTTCTGCCAAATTGATATCACTAGTTTTGATGTTTTTAAAATTTTGTTTGGTTACTTTTTGGCGGTTTGGGCATTGGCGTGTGATGGATAGGTTCATTACCGGAAAGCGTTTTAAATTATTGATAAAATGCTTGCATCGAAAAATTGTATAACATATTGGTAAAGCTATATTATTATTAAAACTACCGTGAGTATTATTCGTAATTTGATTTAATAACCGGTTACACTCAGGAGTAAAGTGAGTGTAGCGGTCTAGTGTCTCGACTTTTTCGCGTGAGTGTAGGGTTAGTAAATCAAATTATGTTGATAAAGATAAGAAAGTTTTTCAAAACAAGGTCTTTGTCTAAACTAATATTATAAAGAGGATTGTTTGTTTGTTTGTTTGCATTGAATAGGCTCCGAAACTACTAAACCGATTTGAAAAATTCTTTCACTGTCGAGAAGCTACACTATCCCCGGGTAACACAATACAATATTTTCAAAAAAAATAGAGATCCTTACTAAAACTGCAATAATGTAACCCAAGGTGTAAAAAAATTACCTAAAATATTCTTTACATCGCGTGCGCTGCGAAAACTAGTGATGATAGAATAAAATAATGTACTATGACTTTGCAGAACTCATCATTATTTACAAAAAGTGTCGCGACAACATATGTCTAACTGATACAGTTATGCCATAATAAGTGTTCTTTTATTTTAAAAATGTGATTGAAATGCCGCCGCTAGAAAAGGCTCTCTATTTGTATCTTGGTATTAATCCTAAAATAAATACTTCATATTCAAGACTATTTCAATACCTTTATATAACTTTTTGAATTATTCAATTCGGACATTCCATTCGAAAGATATCACGGGTTTAAAAATGTAAGTATTAGAAAAAAGTTGCGTGGTAGCCGCTCACCCTGCTCGGCTAGCTAGGCAGCACCTTATGCAATGTAGGCTTCGAGTATACTTTATCTGAGAATGTAGGCGTCACTGAGGTACGGGATGTGTGTGTATTATAAATTTTATTTGGAAATTTTTGTTAAATACCTGTGCGAAGCCGGGGCGCGCCGCTAGTATTTTATAACAAGACGAAGTATTTTTTAGCGCTTTAAAATGTAGCTCAACATGTGGATAGCGTTTATCAAAGTTAGCGTAAAGAGATTAAATTAAACCTTTGCCTTCAGGCAGTATGAGTACGACCTCCCGTCGGCTTCATAACTATTAAAAATATCTCTCAAGTTTAGTCATAACTCTAATGAGTTGCGCCGCCTTCGGGCAGCAAACGATGTTCAAAGTGATTTTGTCACGTAAGTGAATCGGCAGGTTACAGCTAGTAAACGTAGTAAACAAAGCTAGTAAACAGCTAGTATAGTCTCTCTTCCCACTGTCGAGGACTTGGGCAAATGCTATGAAGGTGACTGTAGTATTTTATTATTAAACTGCCTTTCAAAAGGCTTTTTTTTCATTTATCTAGTCAAATTGTTCGTTAATAGCGTCGATTTGCCATAATTACATAATTGGCAGCGTGCAAGTGCAGAGACCGTAATCAGAGCCGTCATTATGCAGATGGCTGGGGAGAATGAAGGAGGGGAAGGGGGGGCAATTAGTCAATTAGTTAGCAATCACTGACCACTGTAATGAGGATGAAAAGAGCTTTTAGTTTGATGATACACAGTTTTGGGAAGTGATAGTAAAAATTATTAACTTATTTTGTAGAAATAGCTGGAATTGGACTGAACTGGAGCGCTTCGGCGGAATCACACTAAACATTTCATACATGATATTTGACCTATTGGTAGAAAAAAAACAGAAAACGATGTGTGAGTTCCCTACTTTTACTTAAGTACTTACCTATACTTCGTGTTTGGATTTCGCTGATTAAAATCATTTCTTTAGATGGAACAGTCCTATGATGATGATGATTATATTTAGAGTTGAAGGTGGTTGAAGTCAATACACGGCATATATGTATAAAGCATAATGTTGCTGTATACAAATTAGTTAGAGGATGGCACATGGAGAAGAAAAAAGAACAGAGAAATAGAAGGAGGCCGACTGGTCGTCGACCAGTCAGCCGTCCTAGGTATCGCTGGAAGGATGAGGTCGAAAGGGACTTGTGCGAACTCCACGTCGAGGAATGGAAGGAGGTGGCGCAAGACAGATCCAAGTGGAGACTCTTATTATCGGAGGCCAAGACTCACTTTGGGTCGCTTGCGTCATCTTAGTAGTCACAGTAGTAGTATACAAATTAGAGCTTGTATAATACATAGAGATATACTCATTAAAGTTACCTCTGTATAATTGTAGAACTGAGTTTCAGCTGCCTCTAAATCGTCCATTGTGTCCCGAAAAAACCAGTTACCAAACTGCGTGTCATCAGTCTTGTTCATGTTTAAATTCTCCTTTGGAGGAGCTTTCAATTCAAATTTCTCTTCGAATTCGTGTTCTGGGATTTCAAATTTCTTCTCTTCGCTTCTATGTTCTCTACTGCTGTGCTTTTTGTGGTGACGAAAAAACTTCTTCCGAACGAAGTGAGTCTCGGTAGCGTTTTCCGGTGTGAGAGAGTTTTGGCCAGTTCGCTCGCTAGAGTGTATGTTGCGTAGTCTGTGAGAAAAACATATTTTTTAATTTGTATAATAATATTATTGGCAATTGAGCTATTATTACTACGTATAATAGCTCAATTTTATTTGCCTACATTTTAATACAATTTCGGAAACAATGTTTAACAGTTAAATACAATTAAATACGAAGTTCTTAATATTCTACTATTGAAAAAACGCAGGCTGATCTTGGGAAGACGTTGTCTTTTGTAACACAGTTTTTAATAACTAAAAGAAAAGGCAGAGTTACAACAACCACATGTAACACTTAATTTTGCAATAAATAAATTTGTAATTTGTTAATCCACTGGAAAATTAGTTTTATTACAATATTTTTCATTTCCCGCCCAAAAACCATTTTTTTACATGGCTCCGCACGTTAATTGCTTTAAGCCAGGGTCAAGTATTTTTTTTTTGAAGTATTGTTAAGAGCTATTGGCAACAAGCCGGATCTCCCAGACCCCCGTTGATAAAGAAAAAGTAAAGTGGTGGAACTTCCCATGGACTCTTTGCCTGATGTTGAAAAGCAGTTTCGCTATTTTGTTTTATTTGCCTATTCTAGTACTCGTTTACGAAGACGTCGTATAATGGGAAGTACATATGTAATTATACATTATCATTCGAAAGGGCACTTTTTTGGAAAATAAAACAAAATATATAGTTTTCATTTCCCGCCAAAACCTAATTTACATTAACAGTTGAACATTAATTAATTATGAATGAAAATTTCATTCGGTACTGGCTGAAGGCCCCCGAATTGCGTAAAAAAAGTTCTTGTTATGTTTGCTTAAGTTTTTTAGTAAGTAGAAGTAGACAAAAACCTCATTTAAATTAGGTATTGTTTCATCGTTTTTTTTATGGAACTGAATGATGAGACAAACAAGTCGTTCATCTGACGTGACATACCACGAGTAAAATCAATAGGAGGTTTAGGTCCAAAATGATCTTTTTACCTTTAGTTCAAGATCAACTTGCAGAAATTATGTACCTAAATTAATAAAATTATTTCTACCGCAATGTATAAAATATTATAAAATGTTATGTATGTTTCTAGAAGTTCTGAAACTCATATTGACCTGGTGCATCTACCAAAGGCTTTAAGCCCGGCTCCGTAGGTCCGAGTATTAGTTCAGATTATGGAAATAGTTCACTGGAATGGATTGAGGCCAGAGTAGGACTCAAAGGAATTTGATATTCAGTACAAATCTGAGAATTCACATCTCTAGTAACATGCCAAAATATATACAATCTATATTCGATATTGCAGCTTTTCAAAACTTACGTTGTATTGAAACGGAAGCGATCTACTCCCTATCTATTAATTCCTGAAAATATCATCGGCGAAATAAAAGCTTCACAAGCACAGACTTCGCTGGTTCGGCCATCTCAAAAGAACGGGTGAGGATCGGGCTGTGAAGCGGGTGTGTTTGGGCCAGCCGAGTGGCCTACGACCAGTCGGCAGTCCCAAGTACCGCTGGAAAGACGAAATGAAGGACTCGCTTGAGCTCCAGATCGAGGAATGGCAGGAGTTGGCGCAAAAAAGACTGAAGTGGCGTCTTCTGTTGTCGGAGGCCAAGACTCACTTTGAGTCACTGCGCCACCCTAGTTAGTTAGTTAGAAGGCTTTCTTTTTTTAACTACATTTGAGAGTCAAGAGATTAAAATATACGTACTCGTAAGTAGGAATGAAATTTTCTTTAATCTTCGTTTTGTTTGACAAAATTGTTTATTTTACCTGATAGCATTACAAACAATACTTTCAATGTTCATTGACTGACTTCAAAAAGTCTGAAGCGAGAGTGTATGGAGTTACTTCCTCGCAGTCCTTAGTAGGGGCACATAAAAATGCAGGCTACGGATCGCTTACAAATGCACTGTCTAGATCTACAATCTGCATTCGAGTCCTCTCATTAGCAACGTTTAATCTCGGACGGGAGGCGCTTGAATTTTTATTAGGTTTTTTCCAATTTAGAGTGTTTGCTAGGGCATATCTCCCATAGGAATTAATGTTTTTTTACGAATCCCGATCGGAGCTGTGTCTGCTGCTACAGTCTGCAGTTGCCGCCGTGCTCGAAATCTTACATTAAGTAACGAATTATTTTTAAACTGATGTAGGTACATACTACTATCGGTCTTTGAAACGGTGCAATTACTTTTCAGTTCAGAATCGTGCATGGGTCTAAATCTTTTGCCCACAGCAACGTGCAAAAATGTAATACTTTTAATTTTTTATTTAAAAATCAGCGAACAGAAAGTGCTAGAGTAATGAGTATTGGTCTGGAAATGAGCATTAAACCGCAGAAAAATATATACAACATATAGGAATAATCAAAATTGCGCAGCGGAATAGAATTTCCTCTTTAACTTCATATTAAAACTGAGTAGACAAAACGTGTCTGATCGAATTGTTTACTATTTCTAAAGGTAGCCGTTTAGTGGTAAAGGTCAGCTTTATCTACGTTTTTATCTCTGTACCCCGAGGGTAAAGAATTACGTCGTTTTGTTGATAATTGCGTGTCAAGTGACCTTTCAAAATTTGGCTTGAAAGTAATAGCATATATGTTTTTATTACACAAAACATGAGTAACAATAATGTTTTTGATGTAAAATAACTCATAAATAAATGTATTTTCATAATTATGGTCATTACTTTGTTTACGTACTTTTATCATTCGCAAAAAATGTTATGGCATATGTAGTAAATTTTGTATAATATTAAGTTGGATAAAATAAGCTATGAGACATCGAATTATAGATACACTCGAGAGCAATGAATCCGGGTCACTTAAAGAATGTTAAAAATCTCGGAAACTAAAAATGATAGGTTAATGCAATAAATTGTATTTAATAGACAATGTAATACTCCTTAAATGAAAGTAAAAAAAATATGAGTCACCATACATTTTATTAACACAAAATTACATAAAGAAAAAAACTGCTGATCTCTCCTTAAAACAACAATAGGAAACATGAAATTTTTGAACTTTATTAAGATTTTCTTGAATTTTAATACTTCGTATTGCCTCCTCGTGCTTCCATTACTGCGTTTACGCGGTTTGGCATGCTGTACACCAAGTTCCTTATACGATTTTGGGGAATATTCTCCCATTCCTCTGTGAGAGCAATTTTGAACTCACGAAGCGTGATTGGGGGAGGGTTTCGTTGTTTTACGCATCTGCCTAGCTCGTCCCAAGCATGCTCGATCGGGTTGATATCCGGGCTGCGCGCTGGCCACTCCATACGAGTAATGTTCATCTCTTGAAGGTAGTCATTCACAATCCTACCTGTATGAGGTCGGGCATTGTCATGCATAAATATAGCATCCTCACCTAAATTGACCATAAATGGACCAACGTGATCATTGAGGATTTCTTCCACATATCTTACGCTAGTTAAAGAGCCGTTTTCTATGATCACCAGCTCTGTGCGACTTTCAGAAGAAATTCCGGCCCACACAAGTACAGACCCACCACCGTAGGCTACTTTTTCTTCGATGCATGCTTGCTTGAATCTTTCCCCTGGTCTTCGATACACTCTGTGTCTTCCATCGTGCTTGTAGAGCATAAATTTTGATTCGTCGGAGAACATAACTTTTGACCAATCTTCAATACTCCAATTTACGTGGCTCTGGGCATATCTTAGTCTCGAAATACGATGCCCACGCTCCAGTTTAGGGCCGTTTGCAGGTCTAAGGGGTTTTAAGTTAGATTCAGCAAGCCGACGTCTTACTGTCCATGCACTTGGGTTACTTCCTCCGAGGCGTCGAAACTGATTGGTGAGTTCAGTTCCTGTGAGAAAGCGATTTCGAAGCATGGTGTTTACCAAGTATCGGTCTTCTCGTGCTGTGGTACACCTGGTTCTGCCCGTTCCTGGTCTGCGTAGGTTAGAACCTGTTTCTTCGTAACGTCGGAGAACTCTTTGTACTGTTGACAGCGACACACCGACAGTCCTGGCTGTATCGCGCTGACTCCGGCCGGTTTCCAGCATTGTAAGTATTCTGGTGCATTCTTCAGGCGTAAGCGACATAATTTCAGCTTGAATAATGAATATAGAGCACTATCAACATGGTTTATGTACCCACATAAATGACAGATTACAAACAAAAGCAAAACCAAATGCTGTAATTTCGTAGTTCCATCTTCGAAAGTGGCCCTTTTTCAAATTTGATTTTTTTATGATATAACTTTACAATAACTAAGAAGTTTTAATACCTTCATTTAAGGAGTATTACATTGTCTATTAAATACAATTTATTGCATTAACCTAGCATTTTTAGTTTCCGAGATTTTTAGGATTCTTTAAGTGACCCGGATTCATTGCTCTCGAGTGTATATATATATATATGACTTACCTTCTTCTATTCCCATGTCTTCGTCTCCTTTTTTTCCTTCCACTGATTTCTTCTACCAAATTCTGCAGACTTTCTGTCGGCCTCAAAAGATCATTCCTCAAAGATTTTTCCTCAAGCTCTTGATCAGTCTTATTAAGTTTGTCCTCTTCTTCACTCGAAGGTAAAACTCCATTCGTAGGAGCAGGACCAACTGTTACATTATCTGGCATTTCTTTGAATTTTATATTATTGTTACTATCTCCGGTGATTTCTCTGCTGTTGCTTTGAATTTTGTTAGTAATCTCATCAGCTTTGTTAGATATTTTTAAGAGCTGTATATGAGGAAATAGTTCATCTAAATTGAGTATGTTATCACTAGAAATATTAACGACTAATACGCCATCTTGTTCTAAACTATCTGTTTCTGTAAGGTTGTCTGTGACAGTTTGGTTGCTTTCTAGTTTAGTTTGGTTGACGACGTCGGTATAGTTTTCTGTTTCTTCTGGAGACAGTTTTCCGTTTTTGAGCAATATTGATTTGTCTAATCCCGCTGGTAGAGTCTGCAACGCAAAAGTAACTTCTAGATTCTGTACATTTTTAAAGACGTCGATTATATCTTATGAAAAATTGATTTCGCTAAGTTCAATAGATCATAAGTACACAACTAAATGACAAGCTTTTTAACATACATTTTGCAGACATTGCTCGGCTTGTTATAAAATAGTTCCAAAATGGTCGCTTGACTACGATCCACTATATTCACAAGACTTTCACTGTAGTCCATATTGACTTAATAAATATTCATATACCCTGCCAGATTACCTTTGTCATCAACGCTGCATCGTTATACTTCTTCGGCTTCTCCTGTGACAGAACCAATGGCTGCTTTGTCCTTTTCCTAAGTATATCTGGCATACCTTCCTCTTCCACCTGCAGACCTTCAAGCAGCACCTCTTTTTTCAGCCTTTCCACCTCTTCCTGGAGGGACTTGTTGATTTTGGTCTCTGGGGACCTCGTCGCTGCTCGGTAGAAGTCAGAGTCTGGGATGGCAATGTCACCTTGGAAATTACCTGGAAAGATGGAGAAGAAGTTTTAAAATTATATTTGTGTACAATTTTTTAATAGGTAGGTATTAAAACATTTGTGTTATTGAATACCAGCAGGGCGATCATGTATTTTTTATTTCAATCAATTTTCAATAAGAGCCGTATTACACAGTAAAATTGAATAGATTGGGCGTAGACATACCGATTCATAGCACTATCTCGCTTTGTAAATTTGTCGGGTAACTGGTTTCTCATTGAAATTGATTGAAATAAAAGATACAAGATCGCCCTACAGGTTGCCAGGAAAATATTTTGAGATAAGGCAAAATTATTGTTATTATTTTTTAGTATCTTTTTGTCGTTAAAACAAGGAGTTTTTCTGTCTATAAGTATGTTACAATACTACGTCAATAGATAATATTATAATATGATTATCATTAATTATAATATAAGTAAGCACGCGTTATAAACAGTTTAAAAACACTGTAAGACGTGTATAAATAAAAATATTTGTGAACAATATCATTTGACTTTTCACCTATTTGAAGCTTTTTTTTTTTACTCTTAATAGATCTATGTTTGGCCACTATCTCGCCCGATGTGAAGCGAAGATGTGAAGCGAAAATGTGGCCTAAGATGGAGCACATAGATCTAGTGAGAGACGGCAGTTGAGCGGCTGCTCAGACCCGTCTCCCCGATGGTTCACCGAACATCATCCCGAAACACGACTATGTCGCTTGACGGCATGGCTTTGTTCGGTGGGTGGTATTACAACCAAGGCCAGAGCCTACCACTCCAAAGCGCGTAAGCGGGTTTCATCACGATGTTTTCCTTCACCGTTTTAGAGCGAGCGTACAAAATCTGCACTTGCCTATAAGTCATTGGTGCAGGGCCGACTCGGGAATCGAACCTAGGTGCGTCGGATTGAAAGGCGTACTAGTTCCCGCTGAGCCACACTCGCTCTTGAAGCTCTCCTACAAGATGATTATTATAATAATACTGCGTGTTGTTCGACCATGGTCCTCGTAGTTCCTGGTTCCCCAGATACAGGGAATCCTAGTTAGGGACCTGGATCTATGTATATGATCATTGGGCGTATTATTTATTTATTTAATAATTGTCAACGGACGTCGTCGTCATCATTATCGATATTAATGACCTCAGCTCTGATGCAGTACTCTACTACAATACGTCACAGGAAACTCAAACACCTGTTTATCTATCTAGCTTTGACAAGGTAATAAATTAACTACAGACTCTCTACAGAGTCGTACATCACGTAGTTATAGAGAACTGTGTGTTCCTCAATAGCGTCTGATTCGTGCACATGACAGTCATTTGGTTGGGCAATTTGTTGCATGCTGCATTGCGGATGCTGTCCAATTAGTCGTTCGGCACATTTGCGGATGTCTGTCATAGTCAAGGGCGACTCTACGTAGAGTAGACTCTATGTAGAGTAAATTCAACAAGGTGAAAGACTTTTGAGAGCCTCCAAGGCTAAAACTGAAACTATTATATAGGTATAAGAACATAATATTTAAAGGAATCACAGGCTCAATTTCGAAAAAAAAAAGATTTAAAGAGACACTAAAAAGTCTTGGCGTATTCGGTTAAAACAGACTTATAAAAAAATACCTATAGTTATCATACATTTTTTATGAATTTTTATGTTTTTTACAAGCAGTTTTTTTAAGCTATTGCATAGCTTCTATCGCGGTCCTTGGGCGTGGAGACCGAATCCAGAAATTCCGTACTGAAAATAACCTAACACCCCCCACTCCGAATGCTATGCAATAGCTTTACCGCGGCAGTCTCCGAGTGCCACACGTCTTTTTTTAAAGAATAGAGAAACAAAGATTTTTTATCCGACTCAAAATAGAAAGTACCTAAGTATTCCATTGTCTTAAATTCTTGATTGCATAAATAGTAGCTACTCCCCTTATTACGGTAAAAAAACATCTAAGTAATTTTATCAAAAAATTCATATCGGCTGAATGCGCGCGCATGGATGTGTCGCGGCACGTGAAAAAAAAGAAAATCTTGGCGCCATTTTCCTAAAGAATTTTTGTTAAATTTTTTGCTGTGCAGTTGATTATTTTGCAAAAATGACAAGTTTATAATTTGAAAAATACTTATCGAGGCACGAAACGCTAATAATAGTTTGCTACCACGGAAATCTAAGGAAAAAAATACGAACTAATACTACAAGTGTAGTGTTTTTTTCCTCGCAACTGTTATGAAAAACCGTCAGAAACGCGAGCGCGTGAGAGTTGATCACACTCGCCTCGAGTGTCAAAGTCAAATATCATTTATTAAATAAGCACAAAAATGCACTTTTTGACGTCATAAACACATGACACAAATAAAATTAAAAATATGTTAAAATTTTTAACTTAAATTAACGTGACATTGAATAAAAAGGTAGGTCTGTATGTTTACCTATTTCATTCCTATACTCAAATTGAAGTCCGGGTGCAAAAAAGAAATGCGAGTGTAATGATCAAGTTATCACACTCGTATCATAATGTACTATTTAAGTCTTATATGTCCTCGAAAAACACATTGTGCTTAGAGTAGATTCTATGTAGAGTTGACATTATATATGTAGTCTTGAATCTATGTGGATTCTGCTCCTTATTCGTAGACTTATCTTTCTTCCAATACTTATTTTATAGAAGTCCAATAAGAAATTGGATTTCCGAGTAGTTAAAGATGAAACAGGAAATATCAAAGGTCGAATGATTTTCCGGCGAACTCAGAAGCTTTTGATACCTCTACAGAATCTGATCCATGATATAATTTATATTACGATTACTAAGAGCATTGTTAAATTTAATCATACTAAATTGCAAATTTCAATTTTTTTTAATGGTATTTTTTTTATTTTTAGTTCGCCCGTTAGGGCAGGCTAAAGTCTCTAGGACCATACCGCCATGTCTTACTTAGTTTTTATTTGATAGTTTAATATTTCATTTATTATACTTTTGTTGAGAATGAGGGTCAACAGCAACAAGCCGGACCCTCTCCTAGTGCTTCAATAAAGTGGTGGCACTTTATTCAAGCTTTCCATGGACTTTTTGGGAGAACATACCAAGCAATGTTTCTCTTATTTTGTTACATTTGCCTACACTCGTGCACGTTTACGAACACATGATGGTTAATATTCCACCGATATTACACATGATCACTCGAAATAACACTTGTTTGGAAAATAAAACAAAATCGAACTGTATCACTTTTCACTTCCCGCCAAAAAGTCTTTTTCATGGTAAATTAATTGTATTACACAAAGGTCTTATATGTTTCAGTAGGTTCACATGTTTTATTGTTTTATGCAAATGTTGAGTTATTATTATTTATATTACCTACTGTATTTATTACACATTAAAAACTATGTAATATTCATAAAAAATAGTATTATAAATGCGGAAGTTTGTGAGGATGAATGGACGGATGTATGGATAGATGTTTGTTACTTGATCACGGTAAAACTACTGAACTTAGTGAAATTTGGAATGTATGTTTAGGTCCTGGAAAAAACATAGGCTACTTTTTACTCGGAAAACCGCAGAGCGCAGCTAGTTTTTAATAAATTTGTCTTGACCAAATCTGTTGACCCCGAATGAAACGGTATATACTGTTAGCTAACTTAAAAAAAAAATCTGATTGGTTTACAAAATGTCAGGTTAAATGAAAAGTGATACAGTTCGATTTAGTTTTATTTTCCAAACAAGTGTTATTTCGAGTACCTAATCATGTGTAATATCGGTGGAATATTAACCGTTATGTGTTCGTAAACGTGCACGAGTGTAGGCAAATGAAACAAAATAGAGAAAAACATTGCATTTTATGTTCTCCGAAGAAGTCCATGGAATGCTTCCACCACTTTATTGAACACTAGTACAAAACGAAAGAAATCATTGTTATGTTTTTAAACTATCAAATAAAAACTACGTGTGGTATGGTCCTAGAGACTTTAGCCTGCCCAAACGGGCGAATATAAAAAGCAAAAAATTACAATATGCCAATCGACTGTCAATGTCATTATTTGACAGCTAGTGTAACCGCAGAAAACAGCTAGTTATTGAGCAGCTAGTTGAAATAATTCGTGAAACGTGCTCCATCTTTTAGTTTGACCCTCATAAAAATCACGGTCCATGTTTTGAAACCTTGTTTATAAATTTCCGGGCAATTAAATGAGTCCGCAGAAACGTTAGTTACGCCACTTACAAAGGACATTTTACTCGGTCCCAAGGGTCCTTGCGGTACAAAATTATATTTACCCGACATGAATGACAGTTAAAAAGCGACTATTTCTGGATTTCTATTCCATAAATTGCCAGTTAGTACTGTAAGGAATCTTGAATGATTAAATTGATATGGTTTTAGAGGATTTAAATTTCTAGCTGCTGCTTCTTCGATTAGGTTTTTTTTTTATGGAACTGAATGATGAGACGAGCAAATCGTTCGCCTAATGTTAAGCGCCACGTCTCCGTATAACAATTGCAAAGCCACCCGGAACTTTTAATATCATAATAGGCACTGTGTAGGACTGCATTGCGCTCATCACCTCGAGACATCAGATATCAAATCTCATATGCCCAGTAATTGCGCTGGCTACAATGCCCTTCAAACCGGAACACAGTAATGCGCACTATTGCTTGGTGGCAGAACAACTCGCAAAGCTGTGGTACCTACTCAGACGGCCTCCCGCATACGAGAAACCTACCACGAGTAAAACACTATAAGTACCAGCTGCTGCTGCTTTGATTAGGATTTATTTATGAGACGAGCATTTTGTTTGCTTGATGGTAAGCACCACGCCTGCCCATAACAATTGCAATGCCACCTAGAACTTTTAATACCATAAAGAGCACAGCGTAGGACTGCATTGCGCTTATCACCCGAGACATGAGAAAATATTTCTCATCAACCAGTGAAATGTTGCGCGATGTTAGGAAAAGGTTCCGGCTCAGCATACGCTAAGGTATTTTTAAGCACCTTAGCACTGATTTATTGGACTGATTTGAAACTGGTAAAATATGCATCAATGGATAGGTGCGTTTGAGTTTTGGAAGTGGTTATTGGATTGAAAGTACCTCAAATCTTAATCTAATATCGGATCAAAAATCACTAAATTCGCATTGCAATTAGCGATTCCAATACCAAATCGAAATCCAACA
This sequence comes from Petrophora chlorosata, assembly GCA_951640565.1. Taxonomy (NCBI): domain Eukaryota; kingdom Metazoa; phylum Arthropoda; class Insecta; order Lepidoptera; family Geometridae; genus Petrophora; species Petrophora chlorosata. The sequence goes on along the minus strand of OX621196.1, from coordinate 15,707,763 downwards.
AAACACCCGGCTTTATACCTACCATTAACAAGGCACATCTGCCTCGATCATAAAATTTAATGGCGCCGACCGTGTCCCGCCCCAGATGGCGTACGTTGCTTGCTAGCAATTAATTAATGCCCATGTGTGCGAATACAGCACGCAATGTACACCGCAGTTTACGATACCACATGAATATTCAAGGCAGTGTCTGTTGGAGAATTGAATTCGATAATGGCCTATAGGTTTGATATCGGTTTGTGAAAAAGGGGTAAGTGGATAAATTACACGAAGTTTGAGTAGGGGTAGCTTATAGATCAATTTCATTGTGGACTTTGCAGGTCTTACAGGCAGTATAGGTACGTGTTGGCTATAAAAGTCAAAGTCAAATATCATTTATGAAATATAAAGATTATAAACACGTGCTACAAATAAAATATGTTAAAATTTTTAACTTATGTTGACATGACTTTGAAAAAAAGGTAAGTATGTTTACACATTTCTTACCTATACTCAAATTGAAATCTAAGTGCTGAAAAGAAATGCGAAAACTGACTCTACCAGTGCTTCGGAAATACGCCCGCTAGAGAAGATAGCACCAAAAAACTCTGCGGGGATGTCTTTTTTTCAGCTCTTTTAAAATGTTTCGAAAATAACAATGAACAATTACGTATAAATTAACAGAATGTCAAACAAGAAATGCGAGTGAGATGTCCCATAGTCATAGTATCAGTAACAGAAAAGTGTAAATAAAATATAAGTAGGTATGACAGTAGCAGTAGGAGTGACTAGAACAGACCAGTCCCCGCAAGCAGCACCCGTTCACGAGTATGACTTGTGCACCAGCCATCACCCCCTTCAACCATATTGGAGGGAAGGGAGTGACCCGACACACAGAGCCGCCTCAAGCAAAGACATTTGAGTGTATATAGTATATATACCTACGTATCTCTATTTTTTTATGTGAAAAGTAACAATCAAGATGACGGCTCGCCTTGTGGAGAGCACTGTTGTCTATGCACTTTCCTTCCTCGCAAGTATTTCCTTTGAGCTACAACATGAAGTCCTTTAAAAGGGGTATTATAATAGAGTCGTTTTAACTTACAAATCATCATCATCATCATCATCCCATCACGTTCCCACTGCTGGGACATGGGCCTTCTCTCATAGAGCAAGAATGGGCCATAATCCACCACGCTGCCCAGTGCGGATTGGCGGATGTCACATGTCCTTGACTTTTTGTGAAAAATTCTTGGACATGCCGGTTTCCTCACGATGTTTTCCATCTCCGTTTTTAAAGTGAGTGTTGAAAGTCAGTGGTGCGGGGCTAGCGGGATTCGAACTGGGGTGCGTCGGATCGAAAGTCGCACGTGCTCCCACGTGCTAGTGTGGCTCAGTAGCCACACTAGCTCTTTTGCGTAACTTACAAATACTAATACAAAACTTTTTATTATATATTTGTTTACAAAAAAAATAACAACAAAATCCTTTACTATGGCAGTATAATGGGCAGTCCAGACAACCTTCTTCATTAGTACCTAGACCTACCGCTGGAACATTCCACTTCTGCAAAGTAGCCAACTGGTACATAAGAAACCTAGCACTGTAGAAAATTAAAAAAAATAACAATTTCTCTAAAAATTGCCTCTCCAGTTTCTTGCCGTATCTTCTGAGTAGGTGTTCTTTTTCCGATACGGTGGTAGAGTCATGGCGATAACTTGACGTTCATGAGTGCGTCTGTGATGCCAAAACTGAATAAAGATATTTTGATTTGATTTGTTTCCATGAGTTTCGAGACTTTGCGACTTACTACTAAGATGGCGCGGTGACCCCAAAGTGGGTCTTGGCCTCCGACAACAAAAGGCGCCACTGGTCTCGGCGTTGCGCGGTCTCTTCCCAGTCACACAGCTGCACTTCGCGAAGATCCTTCTCGAGCTCGCCTAACCAGCGGTATCGAGGCCGTCCGACCGGGCGACGACCCGTGGGTTGACCCAGGAACGCCATCTTAGCAGCCCGATCATTTTTTTTTATACGAACAACGATCACATACATAGCTCCTGACCCCTAACTAGGATTCCCTGTATCTAGGGAACCAGGAACTATGAGGACCATGGTCCCACAACACCCAGACACGAAACAAATGCTTGCGCTTTTTTTTCTGTGCACAAACATTTGTCCCGTCGCGGGAATCGAACCCGCAACCTCAGTGGTGTATGAGATTTGAGCCAACCTGCCCAACCACTACACCACAGAGGCTGTCAAATTGTCCATGCGCACGACGTGGCTGAGACCTCTTAATACCATAAACGTGCTGCGTAGCGCGGGATTGCGCTCATCACCCCGAGACATTAGATATTAATTCTCATGTGCCTACCTACCTAGACTAGCCAATAGTTAGTAGTCTTTGCCCAGATGGCCTCCCCGCATACCTACCATGACTAAAATAAATAATAAATAATAAGCTCAACGATCACTTACATAGACCCTGGCTCCGAACTAGGATTCCCTGTATTTAGGGAACCAGGAACTACGAGGACACAACACCCAGACACGTAACAAATGCTTACATTTTGTTCCATGCACAAACATTTGTCTCGTCGCAGGAATCGAACCCACAACCTCATTGGTGTATGACATTTGAGCCAACCTGCCCAACCTCTGCACCAAAGAGGCTGTCAACGTTACGTTGACCATATGCTTTTAATACCGCCTGCAATTTAGACTACTTCATAAATGCATTACTAGACGATACACTTTTACGACCGGTTGTTAATAAAGACCACTTGCGTTCACGACTGCGTCACATTATCTCAAAAAGTGTACTACTAAGAAAATAATACAAGAGATGATAGGTCTCTCGTATGGCAGAGACCGTCTGGGTAGGTATTACCACTTTGCCAGTTATTCTGCCGCCAAGCATATTAAAGTTAATCAAGTTTTTTGGAGTGGTAGGCTCTGGCCGTGATGTAATACCACCCACCGATCAAAGCCATGCCGTCAAGCGACCAAGACGTGTTTCGGGATGATGTTCGGTGAACCATCGGGGAGACGGGTCTGAGCAGCCGCTCAACTGCCGTCTCTCTCTAGATCTATGTGCTCCATCTTAGGCCACATCATCGCTTCACATCAGTCGAGATCGTGGCCAAACATAGATCTATTTAGCATAAAAAAAAGGATTAGTGCGTGTTCAATGCAATCGAACACATGCTGAGGCAGCAATACTTACTGCACGCGGCCCGCGGCGGTCGCGGCCCGCGTCAGTGCACTTCCGAGCAGCAACCGGGGCATTCATTAGCAATAGTTTATTTAGCAGCATTATCATCCTTAATTAATAGTATTTATCATTAAAACTAGTGGTGAATAAAACATAATTCTTCTCGTAAAACAGTGTTTCCATAGTCACGTCCACAGACTCACTTCGCGTGCTATCTCGCACATTTTCGAACCGGATTATTACAACCGGGACGCCACGTGTCGAGTTTTTTGAACTTTCGGTGGAGTTTCGGTATCAGTGAATTGGATTGCAGTGTTTGTGTGTCCTTGTGGAAAGTGACTTAGCATTTAGCAGCAGCATCGTGCTTAAGTGTAATACTTGGCACTCGAAACGTGAGCGCGCAGCTTACGTCAGCACAGCCACATCGCGGGGAGAGCGCCCTACGTGTGTCCAGCAGCCACGCAGCAGCAAGCAGCAAAGCAGAGCATACCTACAGCCAGGGGTTGGCGTCGGGAGCGACCGACGTCGAGTGAGCAAAAAGCCGAGAGATTGAGTAAGATCTTTCCATTTATTTTTTAAAAGTTATCTATCAAGCAGCAAAATGGAGACTTTATATTTTATTCAAACTGAGATTGGAGAGAAGATAAGAAAGCTTTTGGTAAATTTTAAAAAAGATAGTGCAGAGCGTAAGACCATTGATTATTGTAAGCAGCGGTTAGATATGTTAGAGTCGTACTGGAGAGACTATCAAATCAACCATGAAAAAATTATTCCCTACGAAAGGTCGAACCATCAATATTTTGTTAATTCGGAATTTGAGCGAACCCAAGATATTTATTTAACGACCAAGAGGCTGATAAATCAATGTTACGAAGAGCAATTTCAACAAGGTGAGCAGCGACAAGGACCATCTAAGCAACTAGAGGTACCGCAGCAGGCCCGTCAGGAAGCAGCAGCAAGTGGCTCTACCAGTGAGTCACAAGAACGGACCAGAGCCCCGATCTTGGAATCGAAAGGATCGAATAGCAAGCTAGATGACATGTTACGTAAGCAGTCTGTGAATTTTAAAGCATTTATGAGAGCGGTGGAAAATACAGAAATTGAGAGCATCGTAGAGAAATGGGAATTCGAGGACGCCCTTCGAATTCTTCAAAGTCGTTGGACAGCAATCGACAACCTGCATTGGGAGATAGTCGGCGAGTTGGAAGAAGAAGATGAAGCTTATGAATTTCACTTCAGCAAGCACGAAAAAATATTTAATAACTTGAGAAAGGCCATCAACTCTAGAATCTGTTCAACATCGTACCGCGACAAGTCCACCCCACAAATGGACATTCCTATATTTTCGGGAAACTACCATCAATGGGTATCTTTTAAGGACCTATTTAGCGAAACAATTCATAAAAATCCCTCTTTATCAAATGCACAAAAAATGCAATTTTTAAAAGCTAAAGTTAGTGGAGAAGCCGACCGTTTAATCCAGCATCTGCCCATCAGCTCGGATAATTATATTGTCTGCTGGGAGATTTTAAATCACAGATTCGACAATAAAAAACTCATATTTACATCGTATGCTAACGTCTTTCTAAACTTTCCCAATGTCCAGCAGCAATCCTTTTCATCGATTAAAAAGCTACATGATGTCACGTTAGAGAGCCTTCACGCCATCAAAAATCTTGGCGTTGACATCAGCACGTGGGACCCGCTTCTGGTGCATATCTTGTCTCAAAAGTTAGATAGTGCGACTTATTCAGAGTACATAGAGTCATTAAAAAATTCGAGAGAACTTCCTGTTCTACAGGACTTTTTAAACTTCCTGGAAAATAAGTTTACGTCACTCGAAGCATCGCGACGAAGACAAGACATGGGACAGAGATCTCAGCATCCTCAGCAGCAGCATAATCTACCATCATCGCCAATGAACAGAAAAGCATTCCAATTTGAATCACCTAATAATTATCATAATTTAAAACGCAATTATTATTCTAATAACCAGCTAAAACCTTCACTGACGTCAATGCATATATCAGCAAATAAATGTCCACTGTGTTCCGCTGACCATGCGCTCTCCAATTGCAAGCAGTTTATTGACCTATCGAATGAAAAGAAACTCAAAACTGTGAATCAATTGCGTTATTGCATAAACTGCATTTTCGATCATAATGGAAATAAATGCCATTCAATGAAAAGGTGTCACACGTGTTCTGGAAATCATCATACCGCATTGCATGATTGTTTTACTAAGCAAAAACCTAGCTACACCCCAGGCCCTAGTTACACTTTCTATAAAAATGAAAAGGAGATGCCTAGCAACAACAACAACCACTCTCACGTGTCGCAGCGAGATGCGTCCGAAATATTGTTAGCGACTGCGATGGTGAAGGTAACCGCAGCAGATGGTACTCAACATACTATGCGAGCCTTGATCGACCAAGGTTCGCAAATATCTTTAATCAGCGAGCGAGCAGCGCAACAACTGGGTCTGAAACGTCAGCAATGTAAAGGCGTAATATTTGGCGTAGGAGAAAAAGAAAATAACTGCAAGGGAATGTTAAAAATAACTTGTCAAGCTATTTACACAGACTTTACATTTAATGCCAATGTTTTGATTATGAATAACCTTATAAAAAATCTACCGAATCGTTCATTTGATAAACCTACCTGGTCACATTTAGCACAAATCAACTTAGCAGATCCAGAGTATAACAAAAGTCGCGCCGTTGATTTATTATTGGGAGCGGATATCTACTCGATGATTATGTTAGACGGGATCATTCGAGGCCAGCATTTGAAACAACCCTTAGCTCAGCAGACTCAGCTGGGATGGTTACTGTGTGGAGGCAGTGTCAGCACTTTTCAATGCAATGTTATCTTAAATAACATTGAAGATATCCATCAGTTTTGGAAAATCGAAGATATTCAGGAGCAAAATGACATGTCAGCAAAAGATCAGGAGTGCGTGGATTTTTATCTTTCTACAACAAAGCGATTAGAGAACGGACGTTACGAAGTTCGACTACCCATAGAGCAGCAAGCACTCGAGAAATTGGGGTCGTCGAAAGAGATAACATCAGCACAATTTAGAAATCTAGAACGTAAGTTGAGCAGGCAAGAACATTTAGCGGAGCAATATAAGAAGTTCATGAGCGAATATGAGCAGTTAGGTCATATGAAGGTAGCGTCACCAAGCAAGGGTAAAGAATGTTTTTTGCCTCATCATGCGGTGCAGAGAGCCGAATCCAGCACAACCAAATTACGCGTAGTTTTTAACGCGTCCGCCAAAACATCATCAGGCCACAGTCTTAATGACCTGATGCATAAAGGGCCTAACTTGCAAAAGGATCTGCAAGCCCTGTTACTGAAGTGGAGACAGTATCGTTATGCTTACACGGCTGACATCGAGAAGATGTATAGGCAAATACTTATCAGCGAAGAAGATCAAAGGCTACAGCAGATACTGTGGAGAGAAAAGCCAGAGCAGCCTATTAAAGCTTATCAATTGACCACTATTTCGTACGGAATGACCATAGCTCCATTTTTGGCAATTTTTACACTCCATAAACTAGCCGCAGATGAACAGCATAATTTTCCAAACGCAGCAAAAAGCTTGAAAGAAGAGTTTTACATGGATGACCTTGTGTCCGGAGCCCATATCATTACTGAAGGACAACGCAAAATATCAGAGTTAAACCATGTATTAAACAGTGCCGGATTCGTGTTAAGAAAGTGGTCAGCAAACGATGAGAAACTATTAAAGAATATAAATAAAAATCAGCAAAGCGAGCAAGCATCGTTTGCATTCAAAACCGAAAATAATAATACATCGAAAACATTAGGCTTGAGATGGGATTCAGTCAAAGATGAATTTTCCTTTCAATATGACAAGTTCAACCCGGACACATCGAAGCTGACGAAGCGGATGCTGCTTTCTGAAATATCTAAAACTTTTGATCCCCTTGGGATGTTATCCCCTCTTACAACAAAAATGAAACTGCTGTTTCAGAAAGTACGGCTAGAATTAGATTTGCAATGGGGCGACCTAGTGCCAGACAAAATTAAAGATGATTGGATCAAATTAAAAGCAGATTTAGAGAGCATCAACCATTTTAAAATATCGCGGTGGCTTCATAGCGAGCTGAACAACGTCATTGAATTGCATGGGTTCTGTGACGCATCCACAAAAGCATACGCCTGTGTTATATACGCACGAGTAGTTACGGAAACTCAAGCATCGGTAGTGCTCGTAGCAGCCAAAACCCGGTTAGTACCCAATAAAAAAGAGGTGTCACTGCCGAGGTTGGAATTATGTGCAGCTGAATTATTAGCTAAACTCATGACAAAAGTTACTAACACCATCGACAGCATTGAAACAAAGATATTTGGATGGAGCGACTCGATGGTTGCAATCAGCTGGATACAGGGCAGTCCAGACCGTTGGAAGCCTTTTGTAGCTAACCGTGTCAAGAAAATTAATACTTCAATGCCACCTGAGTCATGGCATTACGTTAAAACAAAGGAGAATCCAGCTGACGCGGCTAGTAGAGGGCAGTCGTCATCGCAATTGAAAGAGAACTCGTTGTGGTGGCACGGTCCAGAGTGGTTATCAAACCCGGGGTTCAAACCCAAACAGCAGCTAACCTATGAAACCAATCTAGAGATCAAAAAACAAGCGTACGTCATTCAAAATACCATCCAGACTTCAAACATTATTAATGATTTATTAAACCGATTCAGTTCATTTACTAAAATAACACGAATACTAGCTTGGATATTACGTGCAATCACTCCTTCATTGAAACAAAAACCGACGTATCTCACATTACAAGACCTGAGGAAAGCCAAGTCATTAATAATAAAACATGTACAATATACCGAGTTCTCAGCTGATATCGATCATTTAAAAAGACAACAAAATCTATCGAGTGACAGCAAATTAGCATGCTTGAATCCATTTTTGGATCAAGAGGACATTTTAAGAGTGGGAGGGCGAATCAAAAATGCTAACATCAGCGAGGATATGAAACACCCCATGATTATCCCATACAGCGGACGGTTAACAGAGCTCCTCATAGATCAAGCTCACGAGCTCTCTTTTCACGGTGGAGCCAGATTGACTTTGTCTCTTTTGCGACAAAAGTACTGGATCGTTAAAGGGAATCGAGCGACTAAAAAACAGTTACGTAATTGCGTGATATGCAAATAACGAGAACCTAGAAAATTACAGCAAATAATGGGTGATCTACCAAGCTATCGAACAAACCCGGCCCCACCATTTTACCACACAGGAATTGATTTGACGGGATTCGTTCCTGTGAAAGCCAATAAAGGACGAGGGATCAAAACATCGAAGGGATATATCGCCTTGTTTATATGCATGGTGACAAAAGCGGTGCACTTAGAATTAGTCTCCGATCTAAGCAGTTCCTCCTTCATAGCAGCTCTGCGTCGCATGGCGGCGCGTCGAGGAACCCCGAAACACATCTATTCGGATAACGCTACCAACTTTGTAGGTTGTAATAGGATTTTACAAGAAGAATACCAGCAGCTGGAACAAACTTTTGGTGAAAGTTTTTACAAAGAAATAGCAGAGATGAGCATAGAATGGCATTGGAACTGTCCATCTTGGCCAAGTGCTCTGGGAAAGATCAATTCGAAGTTTAAAGCAGCATTTGAAAAGGGTTATTGGAGAGCAGGCCTTAACTTTCGAAGAGTACAGCACCATCCTGGCACAAATTGAAGCTACTCTTAATTCAAGGCCACTTTGCCCACTATCCGAAAATGTTGAGGACCTTGATTTCCTAACTCCAGCGCATTTTCTTAACCAGCGAGCTGATACGACTCTCCTCGAAACAGCTCAAGATGCTAGAACAAGGTGGTTTCTAGCGAACAAGATATTCCAAGACATTTGGAAACGGTGGAAGACAGAATATCTTAGCCAGCTATCTGTTCGGAGCAAATGGTTAAAACCACAAGATAATCTGAAAGTTGGAGATTTAGTCACATTTCACGACGACAATTTTCCAGCAGGGAAGTGGCCAGTAGGCCGAGTAGTCGAAGTCCACCCCGGAAAAGACAGCTACGTAAGAGTTGTCACTTTAAAAACTAAAAATGGCTAAATGAAGAGACCGGCAATAAGATTATCACGATTACCTATCGAAGAAGCAAACGAAAGGCAGCAAGATCAGCATAACGGTGAATCAGCATACCAAAAAAGCAGCGAAGCAAAAGAAAATAAAGCAGAAGCAAAAATCAGAACGCAGCGTAGCACAAAAATTCTCCCTAAAATGGTCAATGTAGCATTGTCACTTATATTTTTTATGAGTGTCTTATCGTCTTCGGAAGCAGCGTATGAGCAGAAGCAGCTTAGTAACAATCAGACTTTATATTTCGACTCTGTGGGGAAAATGCATCTCATTCGCGACAATTGGAAAGTCGTAGCCTATTATGACATGTCTCCTTATTGGCAAGGAAATACAGCAGCAAAAGATTATTCTAATTATTTAGAACAAATATGCACAAAAATGACGGAATCAAGCCATTGTCAGACTATCTTATTACAAATACGTCACGACTACAATGAACTGCAATATTATAATCAGCTGTTGATGAATCAGCAACATGACGCTCGGTCGAGAATGCGTCGTGGGCTTATCAACGCGGTCGGCTCCGTGGCTAACTCTCTATTCGGAGTACTCGACCAGAGTTTCGCAGAAAAATACGAGCGTGACATTGAACTTGTGCATCAGAATCAAAATCACTTGACTCAGCTTTGGAAGAACCAGACGTCTATTGTAGAGGCAGAATTTAACATATTAAAGCGAACAGAAAAGACAATTGAAAGCCAGCATAAAATTATAAATCGACATATAAATAGATTGGATAACGTAACAAATATTTTACAGAATGAAATTAATCTTATACAAGAGGTAACTATAGCAGCCATAGCCAGTAATAACTTAATACAAAACTTAAGAAGAATTCAAGATACCTTATTAGACACAATGACAGAAATATACCATGGCCAGATCAACTTACATCTTTTAACACCCAAACAATTACGAGATGAGCTTCAGATAGTTTCCAGTCAGATATCCAAAGAAGTTACTATACCTATAGAAAATATTCAGACAGACCTAAACAAAATATATAAATTAATAAAAGTCAAAGCAAAGATGACTCAACAATATTTTATTTTCGAAATCACTTTACCGTTAATCAGCAGAGACAACTTTCAACTTTTCAAGTTGATACCTGTGCCCCACCAAGTCGAAAAGCGCATGACTAGCATTAAAACTGTAGCAGAATATATCGCCATTAATCTGAGAAGAGATGCTTACCTGACAGCGAATTCAAATGATCTTCAAAACTGTGAACATCAGGACGAAACATACTTTTGTCAATTACAAGGCCCTATTAAACACCTAGGTCCTGACGAAAGGTTCTGCGAATTAGAACAAGAAGCCTGCAAGGTCGTTAAAAGCAGCTGTAATAATGTGTGGATTAAATTACATGACCTGTCTACATATTTCTATTTCTACTGCGGCTCGGATCAAATTCGAATCATATGTGACGATGACGTACAAACAAGCGAACTCAGCAAGGCCGGACTCATTAGCCTAACTCAGCAATGTATGATAAAGGGACGATACGTAACACTTTATTCGAATAAACAATTACAGAATACGCTCAATCTTAAGCCTAATATTTTACAAAGCAAGATCAATCCGTTACATCAATTGGTCAATACAGCTCTGCCTATTCCAGATTACTCCGATTTAGATGAAGAAACTTCTCAGATCAATATCTCCTTAAGCATCCTCGGAGACCAGATAAAATCATTAAAGGAAACGGCTCAACAAACAGATATCGTAACGGTCCACGATATTCACAACTATGTACTATCGTACGGATTGTTAGCTGCAGCAGTCGCAGTGTTCCTGTGGTTCCTGTGGCGGAGAGGCAGGCGGGTGCGGAGCTCGCCCGAGCCCCCGCTCGAGCTGGCCGAGAGAGGCCCTAGCAGCAGTCTATGTGTGAGTGATATCAGTGTAAAGCGATCGGTACAAGAGCAAAGCTCTAGTGTGAGTGCGGGTGATATCTCCTTGTCTGAACAAGGAGCAAGTGTGAGTGTCAGTGCGCGTGAGCCTACAGTAGGGAAGCGGTGGTCAAGTTTGCGTTTAAAGAAGCAAGATAGGTCGACCTCACCCGTCGCGAATAAACGCTCTATATTTCGCGTCGACGAGTCTATAGTTTGATTCGTCTTAGCTAATAAGAAACAAATGTTTTATCATCTTGTTATTCAATTTCATTCAAAATTATAACTAACCTATCATTTAGCATAAGCATACTATTGTTTATCATCTTGTATCACCTAACTATTATCTTTGTAGCATCCTCATTTTATCTTTCTCATCTTTTTTGCCCTCGGGAGCATGTTCAATGCAATCGAACACACGCGGCCCGCGGCGGTCGCGGCCCGCGTCAGTGCACTTCCGAGCAGCAACCGGGGCATTCATTAGCAATAGTTTATTTAGCAGCATTATCATCCTTAATTAATAGTATTTATCATTAAAACTAGTGGTGAATAAAACATAATTCTTCTCGTAAAACAGTGTTTCCATAGTCACGTCCACAGACTCACTTCGCGTGCTATCTCGCACAGTGCGCAAGCATTACTATATTCGGGTACTCCGTACTGTATTTATTCTGTAGTTCTGGTTTGAAGGTGTATCCAGCGAAATTACTGAACATTATTAGACTTAAAAGTTATTGTTTCAGGATGACGAGAGCAGGACAGCGCTGCGGAAGATTTTTTTTATTTAGCAACGTTTTAGGTGGTGCTGCTATTGGTAACTATAAGGTATGGGCAGGCGTGTTCCTTTACCGTCACTCAATTCGACAGCCTCTGTGGTGTAGTGGTTGGGCAGGTTGGTTCAAATCACATACACCATTGAGGTCGCGGGTTTGATTCCCGCAACGGGACAAATGTTTGTGCACAGAAAAAAAAGCGCATGCATTTGTTTCGTGTGTGGGTGTTGTGGGACCATGGTCCTCATAGTTCCTGATTACCTAGATACAGGGAATCCTAGTTTGGGGCCGAGATCTATGTTTATGATCGTTGGGCGTATTTATTTATTTAATTAGAAAATTCTTTCTACCTCTTTTTATTTTTTTTACGCTTAATAGATCAATGTTTGGCCACTATCTCGCCTGATGTGAAGCGATGATGTGGCCTAAGATGGAGCACATAGATCTAGAGAGAGACGGCAGTTGAGCGGCTGCTCAGACCCGTCTCCCCGATGGTTCACCGAACATCATCCCGAAACACGACTAGGTCGCTTGACGGCATGGCTTTGTTCGGTGGGTGGTATTACAACCACGGCCAGAGCCTGCCACTCCAAAGCGCGTAAGCGGGTTTCATCACGATGTTTTCTTTCACCGTTTTAGAGCGAGCGTGAAAAATCTGCACTTAACTGTAAGTCATTGGTGCAGGGCCGAGTCGGGATTCAAACCCAGGTGCGACGGATCGAAGGGCACACGAGTTCCCGCTGAGCCACACTCGCTCGTTATATTTTATATGAACTTCAGAGGCTACCACACCTCATGTGCTATAACGCTGCAAGCGTAGATCCGTAGACCTAGCTACACTTATGGAAAATACATCGTAAAACTACAAATAGACTACATCATCTACTAAGGACATATTAAACTTAACATCTGAAGTGTCGAAGTGACAAGCGCAATGCAGTGCTTCGCAGTACTTTTTCGCAGTCTGTGTGGCACTGCAATTCTTATGAGCAAGCATGGAACTTATCAACCAGGCGAACGAAAAGCTAATCTCGTTGCTAAGTTCGATAAAAAACTACGCACATTCTCTCATTTTAGAGAAAACCCGTGTTGCAATTGTGAGAACATAATGAGCCGAGGTTATTTTATTTCAAAGCATTATACTCAGCTATCTTTGCTAAGTAAATTTTGAAATTCATTTAGAAAACACAATCACAGACAGTGTTTGTTTATCATTAAAACTATTAAACCCTTAAAATATTTCAATGTTTCTCAACAAAGTGTAACATTTTGAGAAAGGTATTTTACATTTTACAAAACAGGTATACTTATATTTGATTATATTATTTTACCACGTTTTTATTAGGTCACTTGTTTATCTGTCTGTCAATCTGTCGTACCGTGCGAAATCTTGCAACTCAAATTCGAGCACTTCCCGTTTAACTAATCGGCTGAAACTTTCGGAATTACTCACAACTCGATGAGACTGCATTCTAAATCCATTTATTAGCATGCAATGCCACGTTACCTCAAAAGGCGCATAAAGACATGAATTCTAGATATTGTTTAGAAAACTAGCAATTAGTTAAAAAACAGTATTTGACATACAATTAAATGCAAAATATTTAAATGGGGCATCCAACAATTGGTAGAATGTAGACCAAGAGCAAATAACAAACGTGTTCATGATAAATGTAGACCAGGAGCTAATTACAAAACGTGTTCCTGTCGCAGCGGTTTGGATTGAATTAGGGATTCGCATCTACGAGCTAACGACCGGCGTTAGAGCCATTTGTGTGTGGCACCAGGTATGAGGGACGCTAGGGGAAATTAAATAAAGTGGCTAAACTTAAAACAAGATTTTTGATGAAAAATACATTTTTCAAGACAAGCTTTAACAAAGTAATCGGAACTGCGAGCAGATTAAACTGAGCCCGAACTACGATTATCCGTCAAGGAGATCCATTGCCCTCCTTCCGTCTCCATCATCAAATCAGCTGGCTGTCACCATAATATTGCATTGTCATCGTAGGATAAGAGGAAGTGGTTCTGATTTAACTTACAAGATTTGACCCAAATAATAAACATAGCAAAATAAATAAAAGCTTGCAAAAAGGGTATCAGCTATCTCCATGCTGAATTTCATTCAAATTGTTCAGCCGTTGCGGTGTGAAGAGGTAACAAACACACTAACATACAAACTTTTACATTAATAATATTAGTGTGATTCCTTGTTTCAAAATCACGTCGATTCCTTAATTAATAAACGACATGTCTATGACGCATTCATATACATATATATATATATATATATATATATATATATATATATATATATAAATAATATTTTCCTTAATTAATAAACGACATGTCTATGACGCATTCATATACATGATTCTTTATGACGCGTCATAGAGAATACAAATTTCACAAATGTCGTTTATTAATAAAGGAATCGACGTGATTTCGAAGCAAGGAATCGCTAGGTGGTCCTACTGAATTAGGGCCCTGTAATTTGTTTAATGTCTGTTCAATTTTATTTGTGTGGTCGCCAAGTAAATGCTTTCCTTTCCTTCTTTCTCTCTTTTATGAAGATGGCTTTCTAAATATAAAGTCGTTGCCATTGCATTCGCATTAGCATTGCAAAATTATTTTAGTAGTTTCCGTACCCAAAGGGTAAAACGGGACCCTATTAGTAAGACTCCGCTGTCCGTCTGTCTGTCCGTCTATCACCGGGCTGTATCTCGTGAACCGTGATAGTTAGACAGTCGAAATTTTCACAGATGATGTTTTTCTGTTGCCGCTATAACAACAAATATTAAAAAACAGAATAAAATAAATATGGGCTCCCATACAACAAACGTAAATCACGTTTTGCCGTTTTTATTGATGATGGTACGGAAACCTTCGTGCGCGAGTCCGCCTCGCATTTGGCCGGTCTTTCATTCTACAGCTCTGAACTCAACCGTTCTTGTTTTGTTACTCCAACCGCTTATAACTTGAGCAGAGTAGTTATGCAATGTATAATTTAATCAGTAAGCACCGATGGAGCACCGCATTGCAAGCAATCTGGATTCAGTCGATGGCGTTGTGCACATTATTGAACAACGTGCTCGGAGCTGTTCAGTATTCGTTTAACTAGCTTTTGATTCTAAAGTATGACTTATTGTCAATATAGTACTTATTGTGTATTCTTTATTTTTAAAGTAGTTAAGTAATAAAACGAGCTGGGCCCCAATTCACTATGATAACTTGGCAATTCCTTGCTTCGAAATCACGTCGATTCCTTCAACTAAACTCTTCATGACGCATTCATAAATATGATTCTCTATGACGCGTCATAGAGAATACAAATTTCGCAGATGTCGTTTATTAATGAAGGAATCGACGTGACCTCGAAGCAAGGAATAGCCAAATTGTCATAGTGAATTAGGGCCCAGATCATTCACTTGGTAATGCATCCAATTCCTGCGCTTCTGTGCCTAAAAAACTATACTTACAAGGATAGTTCTGTACCTGTGTCTACATATGTATATGCAGATATTATTTTTAACAGAAAAGATAATAACGGTCACGTAATGGTGGAAATGTTTATACCATGCACTATTAAATTACTAAATAGTGCATGGTTTTCGCCCATGAGAACACAAAAAGGAAGTAACCTAAGTTTTAGATAATTTCAGTATAATATACTGAAATTATCTAAAGTTATGCCGAAGTGCTCTTAGCGTAGCTGGCCAAGCCGTTCGCAACAGATGTTCTAGGTTAAGCAACGCAACGGTCACAACTTGGATGGGTGGCCGTTTGTTTGGTATTTACATCTGAGCGCTACCGTGCTTCGGAGGGCACGTTAGGCCGCGTCGGTTCCGGTTGTTGTCTTAGGACAACAGTCGTTAGGCCATGTCGAAGGCCTTAGGGTGGTCAAAAAATTCCGACACTAGGGTTGGCCGCACGAGAGAATTCAATAGGTACTTGTCTTGGTTAACTTTAATCTTTAATAGCTCTGAAATGCTACAACGTCGTTTGACTTTGTCTATAGCAGTCTATTGATTTGTTTATGTTTGATGGTTTGATCAAAGATATAGAATTAAGGTTTCTTTTATTTATTTATAGGCTTGCGTTTGACCGCTATCTCACCTGTTGTTAAGTGACGATGCGGTCGAAGATGTAGCACGCTCGCCTAGAAGAAACCTGTTCACTCTTGTCTTAAAGACAGCCAGCTCTTAAAGATAGCTATAGATAGCTCTTGTCTTAAAGATAGCTATCCGGAAATACACATGCTGGAAGAGAGTTCCACTTCTTGGCCGTTCGCATTATGAAGGTAGAAACAAAGCGCTTGGTATGGCATAAGGGATGTCAACCATAAATTGATGACGGCTTGCTGTACGTCTGGTCGTCCGGTGATAGAATGAGAATGGCGGAATAAGTTCATGTAATTCCGTCGCAAACTCGCCGAAATGTATGTTTGATCATCAATGGTTTCAATAACTTAAACAAAAGTGGCGGCATGAAAACAAACTACATTTCTGGGCTGTTCATGGGCTTTAAATACCAATACTATTAAACTATTTTAATAAAGGAACTTTGAAAGCCCATTCAGTTGTTACAGAGAAATCTGAAGACACAACTTCTCTTGAGACCTCCGGCAGCCATCTTGAACCGTAACAACAAACACAATGAATAAAAGCTTTTTTAAACCATTCCAAATTGAGGCGAAAGTAACAAAACCTCAAAACAATATGGTTTTATTTAAATTTCTCGACTGTTTCAATTAATTTTCTTATACTATTTTCGGGTAATAATTGGGTAACCGTTTTGTCGCTTTTAAGGTGAGATAAAGGTATAAGACACATCTCATTGAGTGTAAATTGTGTTAACACAGTTCATGCTCGTTAAGTGGTACCTACTCATGTGGTACTTTACTTTTTTTTACTGATTTCAAATATGATTATGATTATGAATTGATTTTTGTGATTCTTTTTTGTTTGTTAGAGGTGGTCCCATCTAAAATTTTATCGAAATTGATTCAGAGTTTTTTGGAACATCATCAAAAACAAATAATATATACACAGATGACGTTTTGGTTTGTGTTTCTAGTTTAAGTTTGTACAAATAGGTATAGTCTTGAAGTCGGTTTTTGTTCTTTGTCTAAAAATCATTATCTTTATCCTTTTTTGGCTTGCGCTTGTCCACTATTTCATCTGATGGTAAGCGTAGATGTGGCCAACGATGTGGTTTTTTTTACGTTTAATAGATCTATGTTTGGCCACTATCTCGCCTGATGTGAAGCGATGATGTGGCCTAAGGTGGAGCACATAGATCTAGAGAGAGACGGCAGTTGAGCGACTGCTCAGACCCGTCTCCCCGATGGTTCACCGAACTGAATCCCGAAACACGACTAGGTCGCTCGACGGCATGGCTTTGTTCAGTGGGTGGTATTACAACCACGGCCAGAGCCTACCATTCCAAAGCGCGCGCGGGTTTCAACACGATGTTGTCCTTCACCGTTTTAGAGCGAGCGAGCAAAATCTGCACTTAACTATAAGTCATTGGTGCAGGGCCGAGTCAGGATTCAAACCCAGATGCGTCGGATCGAAAGGCGCACGAGTTCCCGCTGCGCCACACTCGCTCAAAACTGTAGTACGCTTACCAAGATAGTTCACCTCTTCATTCACTCGTGACTTGAAAACTCCTAGATTATAACTATCGGGAATGACTGACCCCAGCAGGGAGTTCTACTCGTTGCGGTGCGCACAATGAAAGTATATGGATAATTCATACTAAGTTGGCTAATACAGAGCAGATATTTTCATTTCCGACTGCTGGCCAGGTTGACACTATATTGAAAAAAAAAGCAAAACGTAATTTCCTTTAAACAACAGTTATATTCCTGTAATTTCCTTAACTATTCTTCTTCTTAATATTTTTTAATGTACCTTTTTTATTTGTTGGCTGCAGACTCTGTAACCGGTACTTTTCAGTCACACGGTACACAGCATGCCACTACACCATTGTAAAAATTGATTGATTGATTGATAGCGCTTTATTGTACACTAAAAACATAACAAGAACAAATAAAAATAGAACTAAAATGTTTATTAGTAAAATGGGCGCTCTTATCGCTAATAAGCGATCTCTTCCAAACAACCTTTGGATGGAGAGGATTTGTGTTCGACAATAGACAGTGGTGTACTTAGTTTTAATGGTTCAATTTCATTTTCGAAATTGAGTTTTTTTCTTTATCACGTTTTTTAGTAAGACACCTCATTAACATTACGAACTAGCCTAATAAGACTAATTAGTAATTTAACGGATTATTTGTTCAAAAGATATAAAAAAACAAGAAAGAGACAGATTAGAAAAAATGTATAAAAAAATGATACGCCTTTTGAGGTTAGCTCGGCATTGCATACTAATAAATGGATTTAGGAATGCATCCTCATCATATCCGTACCATCGAGTTTTGCTACCCTGAAAGTTTCAGCCAGATAGCTTATCGGAAAGTGCTCGAAATTTGACTTGCAAGATTCCACCAGGAACGACAGACAGGCAGACAGTCAGACAGACAAACAAGAAAGTGACTTAATAAAAACGTGGTAATAAAATAATAATAACGTAGGTACATGCATTCGTCGAAGGCGTAAAAAAGGAAGTAGGTACTTACCTAATTTTCTCTCCCCGTTGCTTTTTATGCGAATGAAGTAATAAATACGTCAGACGGTACAAAAAGCGTGTCTAAAAACTAAATCGCAGCGGCGCGCAAAATTCCGGGAATAAAATATTCCCGCGGTGTATTTGTTATAGAAATTGGCGCATTTCCTCAATAGTCGCGCGATATCACCTGCGTAATGTCGGAAAAATCGCCGCCTCGGCGAAGGAAGGAATAACGCAGGGCTGGCACATAATAATTGATTTTTTGAAAAAAATAACCGACTTCAATGTATCTTCGAAGTCCAAGGTCAAATATCGATGAAATTTATATGGGACCACTTCGTAACTATACTGAACCCAACGCAAAAAGAGTTTTCCAAGTCGGTTCATAAATAACGGAGTTCTGAGGTGGCTACGAAGTGGTCCCATAAAAATTTCATATTTTGACCTTGGACTTCGGAGATACATTGAAGTCGATTTTTGTTTTTTTCTAAAAATGAATTATCTTCAAATGTACCTACCTATCTTTAATTACAATAATAATAAATGTTCTATGAAACGTTAACATTTTAGCTCAGTTTATTATCAAAGATTTAATTTTATTCTAGAAGCGTGGCAGCCCTATTGACGCCCCTTGGCATATCGCGGAATCGCATGCCATTCGCGGTGGTATTTCTGAAAGGCATTGGTTTGGTTTATTATGGAAAATATTTTTATTATATATTTAAAATCACTTGAATTGTCTGTACCGCTATCTCCGAAGGCATAATTATTATACAATAAGCGATAAGAGTGTTACCGCAGAACATCTAAAAAAAAAGTATTTTTATCGTCCATAAAATTTCAACATGTTTCTTTTAAAAAAATGGTCACTAACATTTTTATCGTCAACTGAATTTATTCTTTCAGGGTTTTCAGCAACTGTTCCTATGGAGTCTATGTTTTCTTTTATAACCTTTTTACCTTTCGAGATAAGTGTAGCTCTTTAATAACTCTATATGGCTAGTACCATACTGTTATCGAGACCACTTGGCTAATTATACACCGTGCCTTTGCCGCATTACTGCCATCTAACTACCCATTATCGTTTTATCCGAAACTTGTTAAGCTAAACTGGCTGCATCCACTTAAAGCCACTTTCATCCGCTTTTATCCTCTTTTAACCAGTTATGGGCAGAAATGTGCATTTAAATAGCTACGTATTTTATGTAAGTTTCGGCCTTTCGCTTGCAATCTCGATTCCCGAGCCAAGTTCTAAATGGTTTCTTGAGACTTGTAATTTAGTGGTAGGTAATAAGGATAGATGGTTTGCATTAGCTGAGGGATTAAGCGCTGTTTTAGAGTCCAAACTTTACTCTACGGTCTACAATTTGGACTAGACGAGATCTTGCAAAAGAGGGCTCTCATTACCATAATTCTAGATTTTATTGCAAGGTATGCGTCATCGCTTTAATTCGCTTTGATTTTAATCGCGATTGGAATGTGGCTCACGGTAACGAGAACTCGAGTGACATTCGATCCGAAGGACCAGACTTCGAATCCGCACCGTTTTCCTGAAGTTTTAAATGGATCACCATTTTAGTAGTGCGCAAGCGTTACTGTGTTACGGTTTGAAGGGCATTGTAGCCAGCGAAATTACTGGGCATTATGAGACTCAACCGCTAATTGTCTCAGGGTGACGAGCGCAGTGCAGCGCCGCGCAAGATTTTGCAAATCAAAGTTCTGGGTGGTGCTGTTATTGTTATGGGCTGGCGTATAGCTTACCATCAGGCAAACAAACAGCTCGTCTCGTCAATCAGTTAGATAAAAAAAAACATCATTTTAGAACATTGTCTGAAACTTGTTTCAAAACGGTGAAGGGAAACATTGTCTTGATCACACAATCCGAGGACAAGTGACATTTAAAAACCCGCCCTGCACGGGAATCGAACACCGATTGCGATCACTTTCGAAGATATCTCGTGTGTTATGATTTTCTATTTTTCTACTAATTTAATAGCTATTTTTAGACATGGCATCTCCGATATCACGTTGTCTACTCTGTGGCAACCCCGACTCAAAAGAGTGGGGGATGTAGAAAAGTAGGAGTAGGTCGGGGTATCGAAAAATTATGCAGTCTTGCAGCAGCGTTCGAGAGATTAACAAGTTAGGGGCAATCTCTGCCCGACGTAGGTTCTATGGTCATAAGTTTTACAAGTGTAATATGGTTACAATATAAAATATATTCCATCGACGAGGTGTTTTTATTTCACGTGATCGGTATTTGTTTGTTAAATTTACTAAGTAGAAGAGGAATGCGACACCCAAGACAAACCTATTTAAGGTTTAATAGGTGTTAGTTAAATATGAGAAATTGTAAAATTTATGAAAAAAAATAAATTGTCAATTTTTTCTATTCAACATCCGTGTCCCAATTTTTATGCCAATGACGATTGCTTATAATTAATTTTTAATAAAAAAACCGACTTCAATGTATCTTCAAAGTCCAGAGCAAATATCGATGAAATTTATAAGGAACCATTTCGTAACTATACTGAACCCAACGCAAAAAGAATTTTCCATATCGGTTTATAAATGAGGGAGTTCTGAGGTAACAAACATAATAATAAAAAATATACAATCGAACAGAGAACCTTCTCCTTTTTTAAAGTCGGTTAAGAATGCTAATGCCTTCCAAATATGGAATTGAGAGCGATTCCGATCGCAATTAATTTCGGTGCTCGAGTTCTCTGCTGATCTCTATGGCCTAAAATTTTATCTCTACATGTAAGGGAATGCCCAATCCAGCAGTGGGAACAACAGAGGAAAACCTGTTCAGAACCTTTGAATGAAATGGGTGTGTACCTAGAAAGCGTGGTACATAAAGTGAATGCAGCCGTGCCCTATTCATCCTGGATGACGGGTGCGGCCGGACGCGGTGCACTGGGAACGTCTTTGTTTCTAACTGCCTTTTACCACAGAATACTAAGAGACAGAAGCATCACTCCGCAAAGAAACTTAAACAAATAGCGACTTTTGCTATGACGCAATAAAATTAATTAAATTAATTCAATTCAGCTCGCGTAGCGCTGCATACCTACCAGTCATATTAACCTACAGAGCGCCTCTCTTTCTATCGCATAGCTCTTATCTCTTCTGACGCGGCACGTGTAACGACGCGCGACCCGCCGACGGTGTCCGGCTATATACTTGTAGCTTCGTACCTACAGTGCTGAGTGCGCTAGGCCTGCTTTTACTGACGTCTGATGTTGTGAAGTAGATGAGAAACACTAGGTGTAAGAAATAGTTATAGAGACAATGAACGAGAGAGAGCCTGAATAGAGCGATTTTTATTTCTTACATAGATCCTGGTTCCTAACTAGGATTCCTTGTATCTAGGAAACCAGGAATTCCGAGGACCATGGTCCGACAACGCTTAGATACGAAACAAATACTTGTGTTTCTTTTCTGTGCACAATTTTTGGTGTACATTTGTCCCGTCATGGGAATCGAACCCGCAAACTCAGTGGTAGAGATTTGAGCCAACCTACTCAACCATTACACCTCAGAGAAGTGGCTGTATAACATGGAGCATTTAACCAACGGAGAGGTAGATAATTATTACAAACTATTGCGGGTTTGTAGTTAGTAGTAGGTTTGTTGTTTGTAGTAAAATACTACACTACTGTATGCGGGTACAGGGCAGCGATAGGTATAAACTCTGCAATTCTACCAAAAGTTAAGCCGTAATGCGAGCTAATCTATCAAATAGCGCTATATACACATACGCATTTACACACGTTCCAGCGTAGGGGAACTAACCCAACCCGAGCTATGCGGAGCAATAAATACAAGAATCGACTCGTGACGCCGTCTCACAAGCTCGGAAAATCTGAGAGGTCCGTCTACATATTGGATCTATAGGTCTATAATAGACTGCCTGGCACAATACAGGATGCACCTTGCACTGGGACGTTCAAAACCCGGTTAAAAAAGTGGTTCCTTGAAAACATTTTCTACAGTTTCAATGACTTTTTAGAATTGTCAGAATACTAGATACCTACGTACCTACTTACATATTACAATTATAAAATTAATTAAACGATACAGTATCTTATCTGACATGTAACTATGGAGTTATAAATAAATTATTTGTATTTGTATTTTGTATTTGTAATGCCTTATCCAATTTCCAGGCCGTTTCATCACATTGTTTCAATCGAAAATCACTGAAATATTATTAATATGTTTTGTATTTAATATATTTTAAAAGTTTTGTATGTATTTAGATTATTTACTATTTTATTAGTATGTATTTTATGTAAGTGTATTAAGATATAGAAAACCACCGGCCATTTATTTTTGCGTTATACGTATCTCTGCAAGGTTGTCTGGAAGAGATCGCTTTTAGTGATAAGACCGCCAATTTTTACACTACTATTAAGCTTTTATTGTTAGTTTTTTATTCAAAAATGTCGTGTCGTATATTAATTATCCGAACACCTATGCGCAAAAATGTAGTTTTTAATACACCTAACGAACAAAGGAACTTGGTAGACAGAATTCGAAATGTGTCGCATTTTTCAGTCGGTACCAGTTATTGAAATGATTTCATAATGCTGACTTCATCTTGATATATTTTAGGATTCTTTAGATGACGTGTTTGCTTAGCTCGAGTTGAATTACATCTCTTTTTAACCGACTTAAAAAAAGGAGAAGGTTCTCTATTCGATTGTATTTTTTTAAATGTTTTTTCGTGTTAAGCAGTTTTATCTTGCACAATAGCTGCTACCTATGCTTCGTCTACTGTTAGTATTTATGTTCTCATTTGTAATTTTGTATATTTACCTATGTTTAATTTACTTGTATATTTTATGTTAAAGTATGTATTATGTATATTTTATTAATTATGTTATGTATTTTATGTAATGACTTTGGTTTATGTAGGTATATTATATTATATAACAAAATTATCTTAAAGTTACAGAAATTGGCTTAAAACTATAGTACAGTGGGCGGACTTATCGCAAAAAGCGATCTCTTCCAGTCAACATTTTTTTTACCTGTATTCATACCATAAACAAACTCGACAAACAGGAAGTGCCAAAAGCAAACAAATTAAGTAAGTCAATAACGTAACGAGTAACGTATATAAACAAGTCAGTAATATAGTATTGTACTCGTTAAACAAGTCAGTAATATAGTATTGTACTCGTTACACAAGTCAGTAATGTGTATTTTACTTACTTATGTAGGTTATTTTGATGTAAGTACTTAACAACGACACAAATAGGCTGGAAACAAATACACAAATAGGATGAGCGAGATTTTTTTATTCGTTTTCGAGGAGATATAGGCATTTAACTGAAGTAAATCAAAATAATCATGCTTAATTACGAACTTGTTATCGTCTTGTTACTTGTTATTCACGATACAGGCTTAGCCTAGTGTGAGGAACACTAGTTACCTATAACAGACCCCTACACTCCATACAAATTCGCCGAGCTAACTGTCTAGTACTACTACTGGCGCACCGGCCTGTCCGCACACGTTTTGTGTGTGTGCGTAATTATTGTAGGGATGAGCTAATACGAATCGAGCGCGACAAGGACGACGTTATACGTAAGCAACCAAAGTGTTTCTCTTTCACATCCACTATCGCTTGGCTGGGAGACGCGAAATACAAAAAACTCCGATTCTTATTTGTGTAAGTGGTTTCTCTGCATCCATACACAGGACAATAACGAACCATTTTAAAAGAGATAGGCAGACCTCCGTCAGTCAGGTCAGGTCCTGGTCAGCTCCACCGTCTTTAGCCGTTCTCCGTCATTTTCTCAATATGTTTCATTCATATGTCAAAGTCAAATAGTCAGCCGTCCTGCTCTACCTCTGTAAAGCAGGTCGTCGTCATCCAAAAAGGTCATAACAACCTCAAATAACATCAATTGATCGCACATATAAAATAAACATTTGAATCTCACGCATTAGTCATTCGTAGCGAGTGGTGACAACCGAGTGACGCAAGCACGGCATTAGATACCCATTTTTTACCGGTTTATTGCGGGTGACGACAAATTAGCGGGAGGTGGAAGTGTCGCTTCTTTACGTAGTAATATTTAGTTTTCTTTGCCTATACCACAGAATACTAAGGGACAGAAGCATCACTCCGCAAAGAAGTTTAAACAAATAGCGACTCTTGCTATGACGCAATAAAATTCAATTCAGGTCGCGTAGCGCTGCATACCTACCAGTCATATTAACCTACAGAGCGCCTCTCTTTCTATCGCATAGCTCTTATCTCTTCTGACGCGGCACGTGTAACGACGCGCGACCCGCCGTCGATGTCCGGCTATGTACTTGTAGCTTCGTACCGACAGTGCGGAGTGTGCTAGGCCTGCCTATACATAAACATATATAAAATTAGAAAGTTACCTACTTACTGTAATACCTTGTTGTTCAATTGTGGTTTATGCAGTAATAAACATTTTTTCATTTTATCTTTCAATTTGTAGGTACTTAAAGAATCTAAATTGATACTAGGCAAGCACTGCCTTCGAAGGCCATGCTACTAAAATGTTAACTTTTTGGAATTTGGGTCGAACCATGTTAGTAAAATACCTTTGCGAGGTATCGCACCTATAGTAAGATCCCTTCATATTTTCTCATTTCACGTATGCCAGTTGGGTAAAAGGTGGCGTGTGCTAACAAAAGGCATTTTGCGACGCATCTAGACTACGACCGTGGATCCAACTCAAATGCGAGGACATGATGCGACGTCATACGACGCCATGTGACGCGATGCGACGCCGTGTGGAGCGATGCGACGCCTTGTGGCGATGACTTGTGCGGGTAACCTCGCTATCCGCTTTGAGCTCCATTTCTAATCACAGTTTTTAGAAAAGTTTTTCTAACGTTGGATTTATAAAAACTAAATGGTTATGTTTAGGAGCGATGCAAAAAGGGTGTCTTGAAAAATTTGTTCTCTAAATGGAGTGTGTTTTCAATTCAACGCCTATCTATTTTTTATTTTATCTAAGTAAAAGATTGGCAAATACGCAGACGCCCTACCTGATAGAGAGCGATCACCGTGCATTGCCTAGGACTCTGTAGATAGGTACGTTATTGACCCTGTGAGGAAAGGGATAGATAGATAAGCACTTGATTGCCTTACACATAGGTACTCGAAAAACAAGTAGGGACATTTCACAGAAAGAAAGAAGTAAGAGATGTGAGAAAGCGCCAAAACACGTCGACTTCATTACAAAATATTACTTACTTCTTTTACTTAAATTTTTTTTAACTAAGCATATTTTTTTAGAAGCAAATCTCTAGAATCACTCTAGCAGTAGGAAAAGCAAAGAAACACTATAAGTATCGCGCTTCATAACCATGTTCGCGTCGCCGACGTTTTCCCTGGAAAAGGGAATCTAGCACATATATCCCGACGTGCCTGCGTTTGAGATACGTAATTATACACATATGTGTTGTGGAATAGACTGTCTGTATTGTGCCATCCGCGTAGAATAGCTTGGATGTTTATCCTTTTATAGAATGCGCCTCTTTTATCTGTTTACTATTACCACAGTGTTCTGTTTACAGTGTGATAGTTATATTTGCTGCTTTACATGGTAAGTTACTCGAAGTAGGTCTCTCGTATGCGGGAGGCCGTCTTTTTTTTTACGCTTGATAGATCCATGTTGGGCCACTATCTCGCCTGATGTGGCCTAAGATGAAGCACATAGATCTAGAGAGAGACGGCAGTTGAGCGGCTACTCAGACCCGTCTCCCCGTCTTTCTCCCCGTCTGGATAGGTACCAAAGCTTTGTCAGTTTTTCTGCCGCCAAGCAGTAGTGCGCAAGCATTACTGTGTTCCGGTTTCAAGGGCAATTTAGCTAACAAAAATACTGAACGTATTATGAGACTTAACATCTGATGTGTCGGGGTGTGAGCGCAATGCAGTCCTATGCATTGCTTTTTATGGTATTAAAAGTTCTGGGTGACACTGTAATTGTTATAGGCAGATGTTGCGCTTATCAAGAGGCGACGAATTGCTCGCCTTATCACTTAGTTCCATATAAAAATATAAAATAACAAGTTGTAAACGATTTTTGATGGGTTGATGATGGTGATGATGATGAAATAAAAATCTTTATGCCGCTAGCGTAGGTACATATTGCTATGTACTATGCTTCGTGACTACGCAAGGGAATATAGCATCGCCTTGTGGCATAGCAGGCGGGAGAGTACGTAGGTAGCGTATGTAGCAAGCGTAGCGCAACCAAGCCCTCCAAATAGGCTGGAGTAATTATTTGCTAAATGTCTTGGTAGTGCTATTAGTACTGATAAGACTAATAGCACTCCAAGAGAAATAATTTTAATCGACTTGTAAATGGAGGTGGTTTTGAATTCGATTGTATGTTTTCTTGTATGTTTGTTACGCGATTACTCCGTCATTGATAAACTGATTTGAAAAATTCTTGTGTTGAGTTCAGTATAGCTTCAAGGTGGGCCCATATAAATCGACGTTAGACCTTGGACTTCAAAGACAAACCAGAATTTTGTTTTTTTTTTTGTAAAAAATTGAGTTATTGATATCAGGCATTTGAGGTTTATTTATTTATTTATTTATACTTTAGCACAAAACAGTTTGTACATGGAGGACTTAATGCTAGATAGTATTTTCTACCAGTTATCCAGGACGTGCAAGAAAAAATGGTAGCGGTGCAGTAAGGTGTGTTATAGGAAATATTAAACCACATAAACTTAATATATACATAATAGGTATAGGCATATTATGCAAGCCTAATTATAAAATATATACTTAAATATATACTTTAGTCATTACATAAATAAAAAGACATATACCAGCAATAATAAATGACTATGACAATGGGTTAGAATTTACAGGTCTTAACGAACTGAATGCCCAAAAACTTGTCTTTAGTTCTATCTCACTCTGTGCTGAATCTGAATTATCCACTATGTACATGATAATCTGATAATGCACAGACTTATTGTATTACATCCTCAAACGGAAGAGACTGAACCCCACGACACAGGTCACCCTAGTAGGGTTCTCTAACGATACCATCAGATCAGTGCTAGGTGTAATTATCAGACTGTTAACAATGTAATTTAATTTCAATAAACATTATTATTAATATCAGTAACTTGAGGGCGAAGTAAATTCATGTGCCATACGAAAATCAATATATTTCAATACCTTCCACTATAAATCCTAGAACTAGATATGTCTTCAGTCAATATTCGTCGCAAAAGGGTTGAGTATGACACTACACTTTAATATTTATAAAGAACTGCGAGAAATCGTGTCAATAGAACATTTGCGACAAAAGAATCGTCGAGATTTCTCCCGAAATACCTTTCGACAAATATATCGAGATCCCTGGGTAAACAACTGTGGATTGTCAAGCATTTATTTATTCTTAACATGGGCATAAATAATGGAGATGGAGAGCTCACTTTATACTGGGCAATGTGAAGAATGTCAGTTTTTATAAAATAATAAAGCTTTCGTCAAATATTTGAGATGAAAATGGGGTGCTTAGATGCCTAAAATATATCTTTATAAATATTTGTTAATTTTTGCCGAAGGACTTTTATTTCGGGTTACCTTTGTTCGTGCGTCGAAAGAAATGTCAAACATGTGCCCGAAATATTTCATTAGGGTTTAAGGATTAATGGAAGGGTGCTCTTCGAGTGGTGTTTTTGATCTCAGCACCTAGCTTTGCCCAGATAAGACGTACTTCTTCCACCAATCTCAATTACTTATCCTTCGTCCGATCATTCACCGTCACCCTACAATAGACAAGTAGGTATACGTTTTATCAAACAAAAAACCGACTTCGATGTATCTTCGAAGTCAAAGATCAATGAAATTTATATGCGATCACTGCGTAGCTATACTGAACCCAACGCAAAAATAATTTTAAAATCGGTTCATGAATGACGGAGTTCTGAGGTAACAAACATAAAAAAAATACAATCGAATAGAGAACTTTCTCCTTTTTGAAGTCTGTTAAAAATGGTGGTTTGTGTACCTATGGTGTGTATAGAATTAAAATAAAAATTAAATATATATTTTATTTTATTTCATTTTTTATTTTAAATCCAAAGATTTCCAAAATTTATTTGTATAAATTAATTACAAAGTTTTAAGTAAAGACTAAGTTTCTTAAACCTGTGAGAAAATATTTACTCACTATTTATACAGTTTGAATGTTTGAAGCTGATGTTTATAGTTTAAGAAAAATGTGCTTAGCATTAGTCTCATGTATACCTGAGTACCATGCCCCGGCCGGAGATGCCCGCTGTATCAATAACAAGTCACCCTCTGACAGTTGGTATTACGTTGACAGCTCACGAAGGGTGGAGGTCTCAATTCAAAGAACCACTTGTTTCATTCCCTTCCAGTGACCTGAAGATTGGCACTGAGCGTCACAGTGGTCATGCTATACACCGCCAGAAAAGCTGAATTTTCGACATTTCAAGAAAAAGAGTAAATACTTATAATCACTGAATGCAAAAGTGTCATTCCGAACACGGTAGCAACTAGACTGCAGCTACAGAACTCAGCAACACCTGAATTCTATGTATTTCAGAAGACGTCATCTTAATCATCCTTAAGGCGTGTTAAGTACGCCTTAAGGATGATTAAGTACCTTTTGAAATTAACTTTCATTGTAAACATGTCGTCTATTCAGACCGTACCTCGTCTATCTATCAAGTTATATAAAACTGCACCGTTTTTAAACCTTTACAGAGATCAGTATTGACGCGGTTTCCGGGAACAGAACAAAGCTCGTCGGTGTACCGGCACGGCATGCGGCTCGAAAGCATAACATGTAGGGCCTATTGTGCAAGTGTCAGTGCCATGCATAGCATTTTTTTATCAACTTCATAAAGGAGGAGGTTCTCAATTCGATTGTTTTTTTTATAAAAATTCCATAACGGAATATAATATAAGAATATATTCTATAATAATATAGAATATATTACGCCGAATATAACGGAGCTCACAGAAAGTAGATTCAAATTGAGTGTGAAAATATTCTAATGAAAAAAGCATACTATAAAGTTAGTAATTACATAGACGACAAAGATGCAAGGAACATTCCGCTTCTGCCGAGTAGACAACAGGCACATTAGAAAAATAATATTGTCAAAAACGAACTTAAAATATTGTAACAAAAGTTTAAAAAAATATGCCCCTCAGTTTCTTGCCGTATCTTCTGAGTAGTGGTTCTTTTTCCGATACGGTGGTAGAGTCATTGTAAAAATTGACGTTCATAAGTGCGTGACGACAAAATTGAAATAAATAACTTTTGAATTGAATTGAATATGTTTGTTGCCTCAGAACTCCGTCATTTATAAACCGCTTTGGAAAATTCTTTGCGTTGAGTTCAGTATAGCTACGAAGTGGTCCCATATAAATTTCATCGAATTTTGACCTCCGACTTCGAAGATAAAAGTCGTTTTTTTTGTTTGGTAAAATGTAGACTTGTCTATACTAATATTATAAAGAGGACAGATTTTTTTTCACCAATAAAAAGCTAAATTATTTCAGGAAGTAACATAGGCTATAATTTGTTTGTTTGTTTGTAACGAATAGGCTCCGAAACTATTGAACCGATTTTAACCATTGTTTGTTTGTTTATTACCGTACCTGCAGAGCAAGTACGGTTCTTAGATCCCGATCGATATGTTTGACATTATAACGATAACGTTTTGTTTCAATGACGTTCGGGATCGTGTATGATTTGAGATGAATTTCCGCAACGTCACGCCTGATTCCATTAGATTTCTTGTATTCACTATTACATTTCAAAGGCAGTGCTGTCGCAGAAACAGTCACAAAGTAAATAGCTTAACTCGGCATATTCATGTCTCGTTCCGAAGACACAGACTTTATGCACTTCTGTAAGTTATCACAACTACCAGACTGTACGAGTTATAGTGACGACTGAACAGAAAGTCGAGTCTTGTTCAACTTTACGACTTGAAGCGGAATGCAAATATAATGGTCTGCAGTTGATTCAAGGAATAATAATAAGAAACGTTTATTTGCAACAATTGAATCAAACTATAAACATATGAAAATAAAATCATTAAAAGTAGAAAAGTAGACTATATAAATAAATTAAAAGTTTAAAAAACCCCTGACACCATAAAACATGTCTAAGAACCACCGCCAGAAAACCTGCTTTCAAACATAAATAACCGCATCCAAATTGGGTCACCTGTTTAAGAGCCACTTGGTACCACAGACAGACACATATAGTGTTCAAACTTATAACACCCTCCATTTTGAGTCGGGGGTAAATAAAAAAGGAATTTGTTGCAAACGGGCTTCAACTCAGCGTTGTGCTGGTTTTCCGTTGAAGCCGTTTGAGTTGACATAGGTACAATAACCCAAATCTAAATTAAGTGAATCTGGGTTTCTAGGTGGTGCTGCAACTAATAAAGACAGTCCCTCAGGGTCGATTCCTTCATTAATAAACGACATCTCTATGACGCATTCATTCGCATTCGCATTTCGCTTTGTAAAAATGTGAGCTATTTCTACATACTCGTACTTGTTTGTATGTTTCTATTGCGGTCAAACAGGAATTAAAATGTTTTATCTGTCCCCCTAATGCTAATAGGGAACAAAACATTACGAATAGGCAATAAAACATTACGGGGGTGAATAAAGTTCGAACTGTCCCCTTAACGCTAGCAGAGGGACAGATCAAACTTTTTTGTTCATTCTGTCACCCCATGGGGACAGAGCAGGGGGACAGATTGGAATATTTAGTTTTCTGGAGTACCTAACGAATATAGAGTTCCAAAAATGAAGCTAGTTGTATTTTGTTACCTGAAATTAATACAATCAGCTTGGAAAATTGGAATACTTATTAGAGACCTCAATTAAAAGAGGGTATAATAAAGGTAGAGCAAGTCGGGCTTCATTATTTATTTATTTACTTGGACCATCAACAGAACTACATGATTAAGTATGCGAACAGTTTTGAACTTAAAATAAGGTATTATACATATAGCTCCTTACAAAGTGCATAAACATTTAGATTTATCATTCATTTAGGTGTTTAGGTGTATACTTTCAATTGTGTTTAAATAAAAAACTTGTAAAGCGCATCAAACGCATTTTGATGCATTTTTAAAATAAAATTGAGATTTGGTCAATACATTTTAATATTTTTGGGATTAGACACGAGAAATATTCATTGGAATTGGATTTGTTGGGAGCCACCCAAAGACAATAGATCGACTTTGTGTTAGTTTTTCAATCAACCAATTAAAAGCCAAATATATGAATCGATCAATCGACAACGATAAGGCATGATCGACATCAGATCGATCACATTGACAACAGTTTAAAACGATCAAAGTATTAAAAAACAAAGTATTAAGTACTCGATGCTTGATCAAAGCTCTATCGATAACGAGCCCGCGCTCGTGATCGATGGAACCGTTTCCATCGAGGTTGAACGGTCTACAAATGTTGATCAATACCGCTGCTCTATGTCGATCGTAATAATTTCGGTTCTAATAACACCCTTCTATTAAATCTTCTGTGCCCTACATCACTCGATGCTCGATCAATACTCTTGATCGATGGCAGAACAGTTTGGTGTCATAGTCCATAGCACACAATTATCGAGGTTGAACGGTCTACAAACGTTGATCAATACCGCTAATCTATGTCGATCATAATAATTCCGGGTCTAATAAAAATAAATTAATTCTATTAAGTCTTCTGTGTCCTAGCTTACACATAAAAATGATCTATCATCATCATCATCATCATCATCAGCCCGTATTCGTCCGCTGCTGAACATAGGCCTCTCCCAATGAACGCCACTGAGCACGTGTTCATTTCCCGATTCTGGAGCCCGGTCTTCGGCTCTTCTCCTCCAGTATGTGCCAGCCGCCTTACACAGGTCATCGCTCCACCTCGCCGGTGGAATCTTTATATACGAGTATGTCACCGTAAGACTATAAATACCGTTAGATTATAATCTATCTCGCAGGATTATAAACTGTCGAAAGATTGTGAACCGTTACATACAGCTTACAATTTAACGCATTATTTTTCGGTAGATTATAATCTATCGAAGTGAAATTGTTAATAATAAACATATGTGAATATAATATACCTACATATAAGCTCGCAGCGTTGGGGTGGCCCACGCGTCACCCCCGCCGCACCTTAACCTACCGAGAACTGCCCCTTATACGTTGGATTATAAGCAGTTCACAATTTTTCGACAGTTTACAATCTCGCGAGATAGATTAAAAATATTATCTAACGGTATTTACAGTTTTACGGTGACATATATAAAACACAAAAATAGTATCTACCTATGTCCGTTATAGACTTAGAAACAATCCATCCGAAGTTCCCCAAACTAGTTTTATTAGAAAAGCAATAATGCGAAGATAGTTTTAAACCATTAAAACAAAAAATAAAATTATCTATTTTTAGCGTAGTAGCACACGCCGGGTATCCGTTACTGGTCTATAATGTCGATCAATAACATCGATCTATGTTGATCATATGGGTCTAGTAACACCTTTACCTATGTATACCTGAATAATATTTTATCTAGTACAGTATTAATAGCAAGTTCAGACTGATCAGTGTAATATTTAACGTGGGAGTGATGTTACAAAGTAGTCAACTTTTAACGATGTCATAACTTTTGTAATTTGATCGTAAATTATTCTGTACCTCCTCTCTTTACTTAGGTGCAAGATTTAGTTTAGTTATAAATATAAAGGGGTTTTCTACTAAAAACATTTCCTACAAAAAACATTATTGTATAGGTAGGTACCACAAACATAATAAAGGGTTATAAGTACAATTGGCGGTCTTATCGCTCGAAGGTTCCTGAAACACAGTTTCGACTAGTTCAGGAGCCTATGGATTCAATACTTACCTTGTACATTACACTATGTCAATAAATGATTTGAAATGAAAAAAAGGCAAATACGCATTATTTTTAGTTTGAGTCTAACGAAGATAGATTCCTAGTTCATATATTACATATTACCTGTAGGTATGGAACCAGGAACTATGAGAACCATGGTCCCACAACACCCTGACTTATGGCAAAATATTTATAAGCACTAGGTACGCGATTTGGCAATATTTTTGGAAGACTAATTTCATCATTGCATTAGTTTTATTTCGTTTTAACCATAACTTGCATCACCACCTAAATTCTACACGTATTACCTACCTAGATCATTTTTGTGGTTGAAATGTACATGTACAATCGCTGACATAACACGTTGCGTCGCCCACGAAGGTAAAATATACATGTGTCGAACACCGCAATGCCGTGTATTCCTGAATGGAGCCGCGCCTCCGATTGATTATTGCGTACAGTCGCGCACACATGTAACACAAAATAATATTCACTCAAATGGAAATTCAAATTTTTAATTTAATTCAAATCAATTTAAGCCAGTTTTTGCAAATAAGTAAATTTTGTAATGTTTTTGAATATCTGTATTTTTAAGCACCTAATTTTCCTAAGTAATAATTTTAACAGCTGCCTTCGAAATTCAATATGAAATTACCATTTTATAAATTATACAAATGATATTATTTTAATTAATGACAACAGCACATGGAAATCATCATTAATTTCAAGTTTTAAGCTTTAAATCTTTTTGAAACTGTTTCTGTAAAAACATTAAACTAATTTATCATACCCAAGGGATCTCCTGTCCAATGCAACCATTCGTTTTAATTAAAGTTTCTTTCATTATTTGTTGTATTTAGTATAGAAAATCATTAGTTAATTCACCAAAAGGGAAATTTATTGTTTATAATATTTTTATGAATTTTTAATACTATCTTCGGACTACATTTTGATTAAGTAGTCTCGGTTATCAGTTTACTTATATCCATTCTAATGTGATTAGTAAAGTTTCCAAAATTTCGATACAAACTCAATCATGTCTATGTGTTCTATAATAGTTTTTTTATATATTTCCAGTAAGCCAGAGGAAGGAATCGTAGTAGCTGTAATACAGTAGGGCCAGCGAAATTACAGGGCATATGAGACTTAATATCCGATGTCTCGAGGTGATGAGCTTATTATGGTTTTAAAAGTTCTGGGTGGCACTGCAATTATTATGAACAGGCATGGCGCTCACCATCAGGTGAACGTCTTGCTCGTCTCATCACTCAGTTCCATAAAAAAGGGTATCCTAATACGGCTACTAACGATACTTCTAAGTGTGTATTTCGCACGATTCCATTTATTATTTTATTTGTTTGTTAATATAGGTACCCTAACTTGGAATAAATTAATGTTTTTGTATATTTTTTTTGGAAATAAATGGTTATTGCATATTTTGGAAAATCTCTTATGGATAAGACTTTGCTTTGCTTTGTGTCTCGTAACTTTCTACTATTACATTAAATTGCTAAACTTTTGATTAAAAAAAAGTAGTTGGTACGAGATAATCTATAAAGGTAAGTAGGTAATAAGCTAATATATTACTCATTTTGGAAGAAACATTATACATTTATAAGTATTATTCGAGAAATAAATTATGAAAACTTTTGTTTTTGTTTTATTTTTACAAAACAACGTGTTTTGGTGACAACTGTACCGTAGTTGCCACGAGTGCACATTGAACCGTCTCGTTCCCATTGCAAGCGCAGTGGACAGTCGCGTACGTAAATGTGCCGCTCGTTTCCGGCTACATAGGAATGGGTTTTTATCGATAATCGCGGATTAGATATAAAATATATAACGTGAAAAGGTCGATATTATTAGGGATAGGTTATAGGAATAGGTTGTAAGACAACAAGCAGATTGCAGCAAGCATTTGGCGACTACTATTATTCTTACTATGTCGCTCTTTCTCACGGGTTATACACCCGGTCCTTTGGAAGGCTTGCGCGGAGACATGAGTCCAACACGTAGAGGCCTGTTAGAGCATTTAATTTAGTTATGTAATGGCAACACTTATCGGGGACTGTCTCTAAGTGCAACATTAAGAAGATGCAATTAAAGACAGCCCCGAATAAGTGCGAGGACTATTATGGGAGATATGAAAATTACTTATGATTGGGCTATTGAGGTGAATTTTTAATGGATAGGAACTGGTCTATGATATGAGACTTCGCCCACAAAACACAGATAGGTACAGAAATCAATCTACATACAAAGTGCGTTCGAGCAACGCACACATAGACACCGCTCACGGATACGATATGTCAGCACAGTTGAGCTCAGTGCGAGTGCGAGTGCCATCCGCTTGAGACACGTGTCTGGGAACTTTTTGTGCAAAAATGGAGCAACAAAAAAATATTTTATAACTTTTTTTGTAGTATAAGCTGTGTAAGCCTTGTGTTCAATAATCTAATGAGGTAGATGTAAATGTAAATTCATCGCATGTTTTTGTCTTCAAAAAAACTTTATCCAAAAATAATGATAACTGCGAAAAAAGTCTTTTTGAACTTCCCAAAAACTTCCTGCGCCGTCCGGTAACCGTCGTGACGTCACACCGCCGCCGAGCCGCGCCAGCGCCGCCACCCGCCGCCCGCCGGGTCGCAGGCAGCGGGCGCGCGCAATCAATATTTAAACTAAAATATTGTATGACTATGAAGGTATTTGAAATTAATTTGTATTATTACTATTATTATGACTTCCTTTCTTATGTATTTTTTTTCTTGACATTTTACTTTTATGATTATTGTGATTTAGTTAATGTAATTGGTCTTATCCGCGATAATTAAATTAAAAAAATATATAAATAAAAATAAATAAATAAATATACATGACTTCTGTACCTTTGTGCTTCGGCTTTTATTCTTACTATTATTATTTTATTATCATATCATAACTCAATTTCTTTTTATTGTTTATAGATCTATGTTTGGCTACTATCTTGCTTAATGTTAAGTGACGATGTAGCCAAGATGGAGCACGTATATCTAAAGTAGAACAGCCATTAAGCAACTGCTCAAATCATTTAAAACATCGCAGAAAAAAGCAATTCCTTGGAGACTGTCCCGGAAACTTTCCAAGTTCTTCATCGTTGAGGAGTCAGAAATAACATTCCTATTTTTGAACCTCGGACGCAAAAAGGAGGGGTGTTATAAGTTTGGCCACTATGTGTGTCTGTCTGTGTGTCTGTCTATGGCGCCGTAGTTCTTAAACGGGATTTGGATGCGGTATTTTTTATTTGAAAGCAGGTTTCCTAGCGGTGGTTCTTAGACGTTTTATTGTGTCGGGGGTTTCTAAATTTTTAAATTTATCGACTAGATCACATCCCTAATCTATCGATTCACACGATTACGCAGTACCTAATATTATATATTCTGTGACGATACCTATCATTGTCAACCGCGTACGTACATCGATAAATGAGGTGCAGCCATTGCAGCCTAGCCTAGCCGTGTCTACACATTCGATATTGTTCCACAGCACCAACCTTGATTTTCCTACAACCTAGCCCTTATTCGACGGGAACTAGGTTGAATTTGGAATGGATATTTGGAAAGATAAGGTGGCAGGTAGTGTGTCAACTTCATAGACTGACCGCTCTGTTGAGAGTGTAAACAGATCTTGAGGTCCGTGTGCTCTCTTGTAGCTTGTACTGAATTCCAACATAGTTATTACAATAATACATGGTACTGGCCACCGCATTTCCACTACCAAATTTGTTCGCGTTGACACAATTAAAATTAAAGCCTATGCCACTCGAAGATAACGTAGCTTTTTAAGTGAAAGACAACAACAATAGTTAACAACAGTTTTAGTGATTCCTCCTACAAACAAACACAATTACTTAGAGCGAGTGTGGCTCAGCGGGAACTCGTGCGCCTTTCAATCCGACGCACCTGGGTTCGAATCCCGACTGAGCCCTGCACCAATGACTTATAGTTAAGTGCAGATTTTGTAAGCTCGCTCTAAAACGGTGAAGGAAAACATCGTGATGAAATCCGCTTACGCGTTTTGGAGTGGTAGGCTCTGGCCGTGGTTGTAATACCACCCACCGAACAAAGCCATGCCGTCAAACGACTTAGTCGTGTTTCGGGATGATGTTCGGTGAACCATCGGGGAGACGGGTCTGAGCAGCCGCTCAACTGCCGTCTCTCTCTAGATCTATGTGCTCCATCTTAGGCCACATTATCGCTTCACATCAGGCGAGATAGTGGCCAAACATAGATCTATTAGGCGTGAAAAGAAAAACACACAATTACAAACAACTTTACCTCTTTATAATATATATTAGTGTACGAAGGTACAAGTATAGATATAGACAATATAGCGTTATTTGTAGGTATATAATTATATAATATGTACGGATCTGAAAGTAAAGAATAAAAACCTTTTTGTGCTGCTATGGTTTTGTTTTTCAAAAAATCTGCTTACCAACTTATTTTTCAATACTTTCTAAATAAATAACTTACTACTTAATTAATTACTTTATTATATTGTATAGAGCGAGTGTGGCTCAGTGGGAGAACTTGCGACTTTCGATTCGACGCACCGGATAAGTTATGTGCAGATTTAACACTCACCTTAAAAACAGTGAAGGAAAACATCGTGAGGAAACCGACATGTCCAAGAACTTATCACAAAAATTACAAGACATCTACCAACCCGGATAACGACGGATGGATTTTTAACCATATGTTATTATCAAAGTGCTATGTGCAATTTCTTCAATCATTAACAAATCAGTGACTCTCGACTTCTATTCAGCCTCACGTTACAAAATACAATATCAGGTTGATTTCTGTCCAAATTCTCGTCAAATGGAGTGCCAATTATCTGAAAATTGGTTTGTTAAAACGATACGGTTGATACGGACGCCCCCGGAATGAAAACGCTTCTAAATACATTCCTGGTAGGAGTGCCATTCAAATACTCATAGGTCTTCCTTTTTAATTTTATAGCAGTACTCATGTGATACAAAATATGATACCGCGGAACGATAGCTCGAACTGTGATGATATATAGCAGGTCTTTGGGTAGGATGATATCTATACGAATGTTTTACATAGGGAACTAAGTAATGAGACGAGCAAGTCATTCGCCTGATGATGAGTGCCATGGCTGTTCATAATAATTGCAGTGCCACCCAGAACTTTTAAAACCATAAAAAGCACTGCATAGCCCTGATTTGCTCATCACCTCGAGACTTTAGATATTAAGTCTCATAT
Organism: Petrophora chlorosata; assembly: GCA_951640565.1. Lineage (NCBI taxonomy): Eukaryota > Metazoa > Arthropoda > Insecta > Lepidoptera > Geometridae > Petrophora > Petrophora chlorosata. Next base: position 15,668,935 of record OX621196.1, on the reverse strand, counting down.
GCCCAGAAATTTCGCTGGCCCTACTGTATTACAGCTACTACGATTCCTTCCTCTGGCTTACATATATTATATTATTTAGTTCTATTATTGTAAAATTGACATTAGATTCATTAATGTTATTATTAATATTTGCACGCCTGCTTTCAGGTTAAATACCGAGACTTTTGATTTTATGACATCTGAAATATTGTATTCTGGCAAATAAACAATTGATTATGATTATGATTATGATTGTAAGCGCGACGCCTGCCCATAACAATTGAAGTGCCACCTAGAACCTGTAATATCACAGGTATACATTTTACAAAAAAACACCGACTTCAATATATCCTCGAAGTCCAAGGTAAAATATCGATGAAATTGATATGGGACCACCTCGAAGCTATACTGAACTGAACGCAAAGAATTTTCCAATTTTTGGAGAAATCGGTGAACATACATAAAAAAATACACTGGAACATATAACCGCCTCCTTTTTGAAGTCTGTAATAAAAAGCACTGCATAGGACTGCATTGCGCGCCTGAATATCACCCTGAGACATTAGATATTAAGTTTCATATGCCCAGTAATTCAAGCTGTACGTAAGTATTTCGGGTTAAAGAATATTTATTTCTCAACAAGAAATTATATTTCACTTATATGAGAAAAAAAGGCTTAAAGTAAATTATGTGCTTCGACATTTTGTGAATATAAAAGTAACTTAGGTATAAAGCAGACAATATTATCATAAAACATTTTCTAACTACCCGCAGGGATAAAATCGTACCTAGTTTGGACGTATAGTAATGACATGACAGTATTTTCCTTTGTTTCTAGGAGTTTCAGAGATCTTCGCAACAATTTGATCCGCTTCTGAACTAATATACTTTACTTTTATTTACAGAACCAATTAACAATTATGTACAAACATATAGAATGATAAAAACTAAACTGAACTTATTTTCACTGATAGGAAGCTACACTGTCCCCTAGTGGCATAGGCTATATTTTATAATGGCGACACAAACGAAGTCGCGGGCGATTGCTAGTTTATAATATTAGTAGGATTAGGTAGGATAGGATTCAACACTAGACTGGAAAACCTCATCATCATTCTCTAATTTCACTATCTATCTGGCTTACATTACATTGATACACCATTTAATATTTTTCTGCTTCCTACAGTGGGTTAAAAGCAGGGACTGATATCGATACCTTAAAAAATAATGTAGGTTTTCCTGTTATAACCGGTAAAGTTAACAAATACCGGTATATAGGTATCGATACCAAAATAACGTTATAATTATCGGTAATAAAGTATTGGTACTGGTGAAGTTATAAGCTTGATCCCCGCGTTGAGCTGTGTGAGCAAGGTGCGGCGGCGGCTAGCGGAAAGCTATAGTCAGAAAGAATTTATTCCTCTTTTAAAGAGATAATCAGTTAAAGTTCCCTTCTTCTATCCGTAGAAAGTATCAATACCTACAGTTTTGCTAGTTATTCTGAAATCAATCACTAGTGCGGAGGTATTACTGTGTTCCGGTTAGAAGAGCATAGTATCCAGCGAAGTTACTAGGCTTATATGAGACTTAATATCTGAAGGGTAATGAGTTCAATGCAGTGTCTTCTATGGTATTAAAAGTTTTGGTTGGAACTGCAAATTATGGGCAGGCGTGGCGTTTACCATCAGTCGAACGACATGCTCGTTTCATCACTAAGTTCCATAAGAAAAAACGGTATAGATACAATTTTTTTACCGGTATTTCTGTCCCTGGTTAAAAGGCAAAAGGGGCAAAGGCTATTGGAATCGCCCGCCTTTGTTGACCGATGCCAGTTCGGACTTCAATCTCGGAGGATAAGGGTATTTCAATAATGCCAGTGCCCATTGCATCGCTACTTTTATCTTGTGACACGTATTGTGTAAAAACTTGTAAGAAATCGCATGGATTTCACTTATGTAATTTTATGTTTTAGTATAGCTAGCAGCAGCGGCGGTGTTGTTTTCCTAGTGTCGGGGGTTAAATATACATTATTATCAATGAAAAGTGTGCAAAAACACGTGAGGGTAACATGCAAAAAGAAGGGGTTCCTTTTTGCGTCGAGAGTTAAAATCTCGGTGACCGATTGTAAGATGTGGGCGGGCAGCCTTAATCTGACCCGCTGTCCGGTTTACGGGCACCTATCTATAAATATTTGACCGTCCTCTAATTAAGGCTAAAGCCGCAACCCCCGGGCACTAGGAAAACAACACCGCCACTCTATTTGTTTGTTTGTACAGTCTGTAGTGCTCTCAGTGGAAAACTCGTAAGTTTTAATTCCTTTCGGTTTATACAATTTACAATCTCCGCCGTCTACTCCTTCTTGCGATACTGTCCATCCGAACGTTTTCTGGAAGAGATCGCTTTAAGCGATAAGACCGCCCATTGTACTATCATTGTAAGGAATTTTATGCTACTATTATTTAAATTGTTTTGTAACTGGTATGCAATCATAAGTTTTGTAATTGTAATCTCAGTCGTGTGATTACATCTTGTAGTCACAAGACTCGCTATTTGTTTAAATTTCTTTGCGGAGTGATGCTTCTGTCCCTTAGTATTCTGTGGTAATACTAAAATCGACGTTTATAAGTCTGCGATGCCAAAATTGATTAAAAATCTTTTGATCTTGAACTTGAATGAGGTACCTTTACTCCGTATTTTGGCTTGCTGTAGTTCAATCTGTCTATTGATGACGTCAAACCATTCACGGTGCAGTCAACCGAGAACTCCTAAATTCTAGGAGGTAGAGATTAATCCTCGGATCCTTGCTGCGACTAACCGACCGTCAAACGTAATGTATGGGCTAGTTTGTCAGCATTGTGGTGTAGTGGTTGATCAGGGCCCCAATTCACTATGACAACTTGGCGATACCGTGCTTCAAAATTACGTCGATTCCTTAATTAATAAACGACATCTATATGACGCATTCATATATTCATATATATGATGCTTTATGATAGAAGAAATTTCGCAGATGTCGTTTATAAATGAAGGAATCGACGTGATTTCGAACAAGGAATCGCCAAGTTGTCATAGTGAATTGGGGCCCAGGTTGGATCAAATCTCATACACCATTGAGGTTGCGGGTTCGACGCGACGGGCCAAATGTAGTGCACAGAAAAAAAACGCATATATTTGTTTCGTGTCTGGGTGTCTGGGTGGGAAAAACGATCTACGAGGATCGTCCCAACCATCCTCGTAGATCGTTTTTCCCTAAATACAGGAAATTCTAGTTAGGGGCCAGGATCTAAGTATTTGATTGTTGAAAAAAAAATGTTGCAGGTTTTTATAGAGCTGTAGAGATCAGATATTGATAGGTAGTTAGGTACTCATATACCTTTGCTCAGAAGTGGGATAAAAAATATGAGTGTTTCTTACTCAATCACGTAACAACTACTGAAGGAATTTTGATAAAATTTTGGTATGTAGGTACTTTAGGTCCTTGGAAACTGCAGGTGAAATCGCGAAGCGCAGCTAGTCCAATACAATTATCCGTCCATCCTTTAATCACAGCAAAGCCGCAGCACCCGCAGTCTAGAACAACACTACAAATAGAACTCTCTGAAACATTTTGTTTGTCCTCTCGGAGGGCATCAGAGGCGTCTATTTGTGGCGGAGGTAAACAAGTGACAGTAGGGGTGTTTTAAGGGTACTTTTAAATTCTGTGTGCGATAGACTGCTGTTGAAAAAAAACATTTACCGTTAGAAATTACATAGAAGACCAAGATGCATGGAAAATTTAGACAACTGGTACATAAGAAACATGTTGTAAAAAACAAACATAAATTAAAAAAAATGTAACAAAAGTACTTCAGAAAATTCTCTTACGAGTAGTTTCTTGCCGTATCTTCTGAGTAGTGGTTCTTTTCCGATACGGTGGTACAGTCATTGTAATAACTGACGTTCATAATTGCGTCTGTGATGCCAAAACTGAATAAAGATCTTTTGAACTTTGATATTAAGGCGTTTTTGCATAGGTACAAGACCTAGACACACGCACATAAACACACACAAATTTTCACATGTAAAATTTTAATATGATTACAAATAAGTTCTATGTTATTTTAAACTGACAATAAAAAAGGAGGAGGTTCTCAATTCAATTGTATTATTTTTTCTGTTTGTTACCTCATTACTCCGTCATTTATAAACTGATATGGAAAATTTTGCGTTGGGTTCAGTATAGCTTCAACATGGTCCTATATAAATTTCATCGATATTCGACCTTGGATTTCGAATATTACCTACATCAGAAATTGAAGCCGGTATTTTTGTTATAAAATCTCATTATTTAATAATTATACCGGCAATTCTAGAATTATGTTTACGCAAAAACATATTTTAAAAGCAAAAATCCAGATGACAACAATTACGTAAAACTCGTAATTTCAGCTTTCAGGGTCATGATTAGAGGTCCGAATCTTTATGATAGAAGGAACGGTAGTTCAGTTGTCATTCTATCAGTCTGTATCTCACGGCTGGTATAACATGTAGCGCTTGTAGCGTAGCTTGCCTAGGCGTTCGTAGCAGATCTGCTAAGTTAAGCAACGTTCGCAGCGGTCTACCTGGATGGGTGACCGTTTGGGAGGAGAAAAGGAACAACAAGACAAAATAAGTATTACATACCTACGCTACGTTAGTTCATAATATGCATTACGTTATTGCAACAAAAAAATAGTAGTAGAACAAATAAGTTAAACAAACGAATTTGAGTAAACAAAAAAAAAACCCGACACCAATAACCTGTGAAAAACGGCTGAAACGATTTTGATGAAACATAATATCTATAAACCACTGCTAGAAAACCTGCTTTCAAATAAAAAATGCATCTTAATTGGATCACCCGTTTAACAGCTACGGTGCCACAGACAGACACATAGTTGTCAAACTTATAACACACCTCCTTTTTGCGTCGGGGGTTAAAAAAGTAATAAAAAATAAGTTATAAAAGGCAAAATTAGAAGGTCGTTCATAAAAATAAAAAAAAGTAAAAAAAAAATTGACAAATACGATTCATCTTCATTTTCTTGATTTTCAAACTATATTTTAGCTACGGAACACTCGGCGGCGCGGCGGGTGAGTTTACTTTGATGGGCTTTATTTTTACCTTTAAAAGGTCTAAACAATGACAAACGCTCTCTCTGGTTACTTAGGGGTTTGAAAAATGAAAAATGCGTATTGCTGTCGCCATACATTTTAATTTGCGGTAATTGGGGATAATTGCTTTTCTGGTTGTCTCAGTTATGCGCCATTTACATTAAGTATGAGTTATTAGGCCTGTAAATAAAGTAAAAAATGTTCATAAATGTAAATAAATAGCATAGAAAAAACAACAGAATATTAGGATCTCTTATTTTTTAATAGCTTTGATACGGTCTCTTATAATATACGAAAAATATGATAAGTAAATACGATAAATCTGTAGACGCTTTCCGTACTACTGAAAGGGGAAACATGATATGACTTTTTATTCTGACATCAGCTAATCTACAAAATTTAACAGTTCCCCACGACCCTCGAGTGAAACCCATTTGGCATCATGGGCTCCCCTACCATAATGCATTTAATAACAAAAAAACGACTTCAATTCTGATGTATCTTTGAAGTCCAATATCGAATATCAATGAAATTTATATGGGATCATGTTGAAACTATATTTAACCTAACGCAAAAATATTTTAACAAATCAGTTTATAAATGACGGAGTTCTACGGTCACAAACATTAAAAAAAACAATCGAATTGAGAACCTCCTCATTATTTTTGAAGTCGCTTTTTTAAAGTAACCAGCGTTTTAGATACGCATAAATCAGTTTGTTATTTCACAGGAAAACAAACATTTTAATTACTTTAACGAAACGGTTAACATACAAATGATTGTGAACAAACGGCCGGTCATTCATCAAGCAGAGTCCGAGGTCAAGAACGTGAGGGAGGTTAACTAATAACGTCTACACCAATCAATCGAGGGGAAGTTTGACCTTCGCGGAAATCATTTCCTTTGTTTTGCTGAAGTCAAATGAGTTGTTTGACAAATGTACTAGAAAGTGTTATGAGTTGTTTGACATTTTTTTTTTATCTTCTTTCGACCAAAATGTTAGGCGAGGATGTGGCCAAAGATGAAGCACGTAGATCTAGAAGATACCTATACTCTGGCCTTGAAGATACTCAGATTGTAGTTATCAGGAAACAGAGAAGACGGCAAGAAGTTCCATTCCTTAGCTGTACGCACTATAAACGTGGAACCAAAACGCTTTGTACGAATAGGCGGAAAACTGTTAAGTAAGAGTGATATTTGGCCGATCTCGTCCTGTGATGAATAAATCTGTAAATAAAACCTACCCTGAAAGTTTCAGCCGGATACCTAATCGGGAAGTGCTCGAAATTTGAGTTGCAAGATTCCACCCAGAACGATAGATAGACAGACAGACAGACAAACAAGAAAGTGACTTAATAAAAACGTGGTAATATTAACAACAACGAATTGTGGAACTACGAGTCTGAAAACCGCATAAAGCTATTAGAATCCCGCATCCACGAACCTATCCGTAGTTTGTATACAAACACATATACCTACGTACATATTTGTGTTTGTACATTACGTACCAGCTGAAAAAGCGCGCGTCCAAACAGTCGACCCTACTTTTACATGTCGAGATGACTATTTAGCATTTTTTCCTCGCTGAAATGTGGAGTGCTGTAGACACACGGCAATAACGCACGGCGTACTTAGTGAAATCAACTGAATTTATATAGTACTATTGTTAGGTATATTATTTTTTAGTCTTTTTCCCGCGACTTCGTCCGCGTGAACGTTAGAGAAAGCCCGTTTTCGTATTTATTTCCAAAACAATCTTAGCAAGACCTCCTTAGTGTATGGGAGCGCGTGCTACGAAGAGGTCAAGCTGTATCTTCGTAATCACCCAACCGATTTTGATATAACATACCCTTTAATCTAAGTTGGAAATAATGCTACCAAACCCTGAAAACCACATTAATATCCATTCAGCAGTTTCAGAGTCTATAGATAACAAACACACAAACAAACAAACAAACACACAAAATTCTAAAAACCATAGATTACTGTTCAGTACCCTCTAAATAGTTGATCCCAGTTAGTTTTGCAAAAATATCTTCAATGCACAGAATTGGCTCAGTTCCAATTTTATATTAATATTGATAGATTGTATGCATCATACGGCATAAATGACATATGCTTGTGTACAATTAATAATAATAATATAATTTATTTGCCACAAAATTAAAAAAAACATTTTTATACAACACACTGATCTCAATAACTATTAAATGCAACAGTTACAATAGCAGTTGTTGAGCCCTCAGATGCAAAAGTAAGGTACCTGTAATATAGGCATCTGCGCTTCCCCATGAATTTAAACAATATTTGTAATGTTTGTATTATCATAGAAAATAAATTAATATTTAATATTAAGATTACATGTATTAATTATTTAAGATATAATGAGATTAACATAAAGTAGTTGGTACTTACGATTCTTTTCCTGAAGATAAATTAATGTTATATTGATACACTTATAATGATTATTAGTGACCATTTATTTAAAAGACAGAATGAAGATCTATTATAATCAATTAAATTAATTTAATTTAATTTAATTGTAACGAAGAAGTTTTTGAAAAAAGAATCACTACTCAGAAGATACGACAAAAAGCATGGGGCAAATTTATATATTAATAGAGATTTTGTTACAATTTTTTGCTTTTCTACAATGTTATCTATTAGAATAGTCTGTACTCACTTTATCAGATTGAATTATGCGGTTATTTAAAAATTAGATAAAGAAGCCGAACTATCAACACAACATCAACAAAAAAAAAATTAAAAGTACCTACCTAATTGTCACTCGAGGTCTCAACTAATATGTTCTTCAACGCATCCCGCCGTGTGTAGTCAGTCACATTTGAAAGAAGCTCATATCCTGGCGTTGGGCGGGCGGCGCCCAACGACCCGCGTGTCATTCGACACGGAATGAAACGGTGATAAGGGACGTGATCACTTTTAAGGGCTGTTCGCTTTATGACTGTTGCTAAATCTTCCCTTTGTGCTCGGAGGTAGGCTCGTTATTATCATTGTCATTTTGATTTGAATGCAAGTTAAATATACAAAAGGTGAGTGAGAAGTGGGTGTAACATTACCATACTAATGACTTGAATGGGGGTACGGACTTGCTTATCGTATTATTTTTTTGCACATATAACTTTACTGTCTCGGGATGATGAGCGCGATGCAAAACTACGCAGTGCTTTTTATTGTATCAACTGTTTTTATTTAATGTATTTTTATTTAAACGTTTAGTTTTATTTAGTTTTTAAATTATTAAGCCTTTTGTTATATTATATTAAGTATTATTGCACCATATTTCTTGTATTGAAATAATTTATATTTTTAAATCAATAAATACAACGTTCTGGGGAGTATAATTGTTATAGGCAGGCGTGGCGCTTACCATCAGGCGAACGACTCGCTCGCCAGAATACTCAGTAAAAAAAAATGCTCAGATGTTTAAAAATGCGTATGCATAATGAATAATGATCCTTGATGCTGAAAACTGTCCAGCTGTGGTTGCACTAAATATCTCTAAATGGATTTGCTAAATCACACTTCACAAAGTGTTTCTTCACAAGTTATGTACGCTCAGTCCATCCTATAAGTTTTATTAGCAAACATTACGTAAGTTTACGGCTCACATCGCAGATACTAGATAAGGCATGCGTGCACCATAACGCGTGTGCCACGTAACCTGCGAACCTTTGAATATTAATTTATATTTACTGGAAGCCCTTAGTGGGTTAAAGGCGTCATCTTTTTCGTTTTATGACCCTTAAATTTATAGTGTGCACGTAGACTAAGCTCGGATAGGTATTAAAAATATTCATACGTTGCTAACTAAACCAATTTTTTTTTTATCCTAGGCCTACACTATATAGGATTTCCTGTATCTAAGGAACAGGGAAATATGAGGACTATGACCCCACACAGACACGTAACAAATATTCGCGTTTTTTTCTGTGCATAAACATTTCTCCCGTCACAGGAATCGAACCTCGGTGGTGTAAGAGATTTGACCCAACCACTACACCAGAGGCAGGAGTTCAGAAGTATGAGTACCTATTGATTATTAACAGCACACGCGTACCGCCAATTTAACTTAACTCTGAAGCAGTAATGGCTGTTAAAAACACCAGCCAATTGCGAGTCAGACTCGCGCACCGTTCCGTACAAACTTATTTTTATGATGTACCTAACTACAAATTTACAGGTTCGTATTCCCTTTATACGTGTTCCTTTTTTCCTATTCAGGTACGGAACACTAAAAAAATTATTGTCAATTTTCTTACTACGGAGTTTTCTCCAAAGAACGACCACTCTAATTAATTAAATATTAATTAATAACATGCTAAAATCAATACAATAATTTACTAATTCCTTCAAAGAGTTTGAACATTCAAAAAGAGGCTATTTGTTGACAATTTTAGGAGATTAGGGACAATGAACATTGAATGTAAACAACTCAACGTCTGATAAATGGACCGCAAAATGAAAAGGGATCAATGACAAAATTACGTCATTAAATGTAGGGACGTGACTTTACATTATTATCATTATTATTATAAGCCATTAATGTCCCACTGCAGGACAAAGGCCTCTCTTCCCTCCTTCCAATCTTCGCGGTTTAGAGCTCTAACAGGCCAATCATTCCAGTAGGAATCAAGTTCGTCCCGCCATCTTTTTCTGGGCCTGCCGCGACCTCTTTTGCGATTTTGGGGGATCCAGTCGGTGGTACTTTACATTAATTAAAAAATATTAGAGTTTGCTGAAAATATTATTAATTGTTAAAACAAATATTCGTAATTTAATAGTTCTTCTAATATTATAAACAAGCTGTGCCCCGCGGTTAATAGGTAGCCTATGTTCTTTTCCAAGACCTAAAGTATCTACATATACATACCAAATTTCATGAAAATCCGTGCAGTAGTTTTTGCATGATTGAGAAACAAACATTCATCCATCCATTCCGAATTTCAAGCACCATCCGTAGAGTCAGTTCTCTTATTTCTTACATTCATCCATCCATTCTGAATTCCGAAGCACCATCCGTAGGGTCAGTTCTCTTATTTCTTACATTCATCCATCCATTCTGAATTCCGAAGCACCATCCGTAGAGTCAGTTCTCTTATTTCTTACATTCATCCATCCATTCTGAATTCCGAAGCACCATCCGTACAGTCAGTTCTCTTATTTCTTACATTCATCCATCCATTCTGAAATCCGAAGCACCATCCGTAGAGTCAGTTCTCTTATTTCTTACATTCATCCATCCATTCTGAATTCCGAAGCACCATCCGTAGAGTCAGTTCTCTTATTTCTTACATTCAACATCCGGCCATCTTCTTGTATTTGCAATATTTATCAACGATGATATCTTACACACTTCATTCATTGTTGACCTTTAACCACAATACGTAATAATACATCTTAACATTAAATATTCACAAATCACCATCACCATCACCATCGGGAAGACGGGTCTGAGCAGCCGCTCTCATCTTAGGCCACATCATCGCTTTACATCAGGCGAGATAGTGGCCAAACATAGATCTATCAAGCGTAAAAAAAAAAGTTTTTAAGTAATTGCCAGAAAAATGTAAATTTGGTAATACCACGAGCCAAATTTACACCAGAAATCGGTTTCGTCACCGTGACTCAAAATGTCCGACCCGGCCGAAAGACGGAACTACGTGACGTCATCACAAATAACTGGCCAATAAACGAAGCAACTTTTGCTACCTTTTTTTTCATGAATTCGTATATACTTTGAACCAATGTGCAAAACAGACAGACAGTATTTTGGTACTTTGGTACTTCAGTGTCGAATTGCATCACATTTGTATGACACCCGAAATGTATAGACGCATGTTATCACTCCTTTACTTCTTCTGATCTCTTTCTCGGTTTACCACGTTAATATAAAATGACATAACGTTGACAGCTGTACACGGGAAGATTAATTGTTGGCTTGACATGTCACGCGTGAGGGTAACATTGCGTAATTATAAACATTATTACTTACATTTACTTCAGTCGGGCTTTCCTAGTTGAGGTTGTATTTTATATGGAAATCCTAAAGTCGGCTCTAAGTCGTGTTTGTTTGAAGTGTCGCAAATTTTTAAAAAGAACATATAGTTTTATGTAGTTTAGCATTAATTGTCATAACAGGATCCAGGAGTTGATCACGCATTATCCAACCCTAATTCTGGGGTTCAAAATCATGCCCTAACCAAGTCTGAACTTGATAATAAACACAGTTGAAATGTTGGTGAGCTGCGCGCGCTTTGCTCTCTATCTCGAAAATGGTTCAAGATATAAAAAAAAATGTTTGAAAAAAATTTGCAGAAAATTTAATCTTCTACAACATTTATTGTAAATACAAATAGCATAAAACCCGTAGGAAACGAGATATTTGCAATAAATGTGTAAGTAATCGTTTTTTTTATCTTTGACCTTGGAATATTTGTAATCGCGAACACCCTAAGATAAGCAGGTTTTGAGACAAGTTTTAGGGTGCCAAAATAAAGGTTTATACAACTTTATAGCTGGTTTTCTCTCATACCGAGATAACTGCCCTATTTTGACAAATATTCTTGGACTACTAGAGAAGATAGCACCAAGAAACTCTGCGCGGATGTCTCTTTTTTAATCTTTAAAAATGTTTAAAAATATAACACTTAACAATTAACGTCGTAATTATATAATCTAGGTATTACTTTCCACAAATTTATTACACAAGAGATTTAACTTCAATTCAAAAGTTAAAAAGGATTATGCTAATGAATGAAAAATCTCTCCACAACTCGAACAAAAGTTAAGTGGCAGATCCTGTAAGCTATTAATTCCCGCGGCTCTGCTCGCGACCCAATGCTTTTATATATTAGCCCTTAATGGTTTAACCACGCCTTATGTAAGATTAATGACCTACCTTTGAATTTTTGGCACACACATTAATTTTGGAAGTTAATTAGGATTTCATTTTTACTGCCATGATAGCGCTGAAGTTAAGGTTAATAAAATAACGAAGGCTATATATAATTATTAAAATAGTTACTTTGAATAATTTGTTTGATATTTGGAATGAATTTTTGTAAGAACCATTAATTTGAAGTAAAATTGTCTATGCTATCTAAGTAGGTATAGTATATTGTGAAATAAATTAGCATTTTTTATGATGTAATAGGCTTACGTTTGACAACAACTCACCTGATGGTAAGCGTAGTTGCGGTCTAAGATAGAGCAGGTTTGCCCATGAGGTGCCTATTCACTCTTGTCTTAAAGATACCCAGGTTGTAATTGGAAGGAAATAAGGATTCCGGTAGAGAATTCCACTCTTGTTAGTTGGTATCTCGTATGCAAGAGGCCGTCTGGGTTGGTACCGCCTCCAAGCAGTCCAAGGGTTATAATAACTATTATTGCGATTACTCTATATTGAAATGACTATTTGACTCTATTTTATAATTATAATAACAACATATTATTTGACATTGTGCCTATGTATTACTAATTTTATTATATTGTATTATTTCCTCTGTTTAATTGCACACCGTAATATGGCTAGATATGGAGCACTGCTACAAATATTTTGACATCAAGACCAATTGTACCCATATTTGCAATGAATAAATGATGTTGATTTTGAAAAAAAATGCTCTTGGTGGTGCTGTAACTGTTGCAGGCCATCAGGTAAGAGACCAGCTCGTTTTGTAAGTCAATTACAAAAAAAACATCTATTAAATTCTTTATCATTAATGTTTGTACACCGAAAGGTAGAACATGATGGAATCTATACAAAAATCTTAGCACCTCTATCTGTACCTATGTTTCAGACAAATTAATTAATATAATTTCATTTCTAAAATAAGTACGTTTTACAGTTAGTAGCGTAATGATAGGCGGTCTTCTCGCTCAAACCATCTCGTCCAGACACTTTTTGAATGGAAACTTAAAGATAATGATAAAGATAAAGATAATTTATTTGTAAAACATGTGTGATACAGAGCACGCATATCTTAGTACGACATGTTTTGCCTATATAGGCGTACAAATGGAAGGGCGGCATCTTAGAAAGGATCATAAATCTATATAAATAAAATACTAAATAATACATCCAATTATTAAATTATAATATTGATTACTTAGTCGATACAATTAATAAGAATTAAAATTTCATAATAGGGTCAAAATTATTATACGCATTTTCAATTATCTTGTCAGTAATAAATTCATTCACATTGTAATACCATTTTTGTATTTTAATAGATTTAAAGATAATACGTATGTACGTAGAAATTTTTACACGTAGCTCCATCTGTGTCTACGAAGTCTACACGCCTACGACATTCATACGTCGAGACGTCTACGACATTCATACTGCTACGATGAAATAAAAAGGGACGATGGCATATTAGGATGTTTACTCGTAGTAGGTCTTGCGTATGCGGGAGGCCGTCTGAGTAGGTAACACCGCTTTGCCAGTTATTCTGCCGCCAAGCAGTAGTGCGCAAGCGTTACTGGGCTCATGTCTCAGGGTGATGAGCGCAATGCAGTGCGACGCAGTGCTTTTCATGGTATTGAAAGTTCTGGGTGACATTGCAATAGTTATGGGCAGGCGTGGCGCTTACCATCAGGTGAACGACAAGCTCGTCTCATCACTAAGTTCTATAAATAAACATGAGGCAAAATTAAATCAATGTAGGTACCAATAACTTTACTTATCGTGCACATAAAATTGTCCACCGGTAAAATAAATCGCGCCTATAAATCCGGTATGGACCGGTAGCGCACCGGTTCTCGCCGGTTTCACGGATGATGAGGGACCGTTATATTGACTTTTAAGGGTTCATGGACGTGCCAGATTACGATTTATGGACAGTTTGTCCGAAATAGGAAGCAAATAATGGGCCGAGGGTCAAGACTGGAGATTTTTTATTCAATTAAAAAGGCCATATAATGGCCATATTTTACTGGTGGTAGGTTTCTCGTATGTGGGAGACCGTCGAGGTGGGTTACAACACTAAATTGCCAGTTATTCTGCCGCCAAGCAGTAGTGCGCTAGCATTATTGTGTTCCGGTTCGAAGGGCATTGAAGCGAGCGAAATTATTGGGCGTTATGAGATTAAAGAGCTAATTGTTTCAGGATGACGAGCGCAGTACAGTGCCGCGCATGATTTTGTGTGTACGATGCAAGCATCGCACATTGCGCGCGGTCAGCAGTTTACGCCTGCATGCCACATTTCATGTAGCGCGTCATCAGTTCACGATCGGACACCATTCATTCCGCGTGTGCTCAATCATTACCATTTACATTAACCATTTTAGACCTAGTTTTGGGGAAATAAATGAACAGTTTTTTCTCCTTAAAAAAAAAGAAAAAAAAAAAAAGAAAAAAAAAAAAACACTATGTACGGAGTTTTCCGTACATAAAATGATAATGCCAGATTAGGGAGAAAAAACTGTTCATTTATTTCCCCAAAACTAGGTCTAAAATGGTTAATGTAAATGGTAATGATTGAGCACACGCGGAATGAATGGTGTCCGATCGTGAACTGATGACGCGCTACATGAAATGTGGCATGCAGGCGTAAACTGCTGACCGCGCGCAATGTGCGATGCTTGCATCGTACATGCTCCCGAGAGAGGAACGGGAGAGCTCATGAAGATGTTAGATGCTGGTGAATGATAATGGTACAAGGTGATAGACAATATTTTGGTGATGATACAAGGTGATTGCACAATAATTGGGTGATATTACAAGGTGATCGAACAATGTTTTACTTAAATTAAGCTCTAGTGTCTTTAAGAATGGTTACCTAAATTAACGCAACTAAAACTTGGCAAATTGGTTGTATTCACACCCGCACTAGACACTAAACTGATCACTAGAATTAACGCACTGATCACTGACACAATACACATCGCTACTCGACTGCGGTTCGTGCCCGGCAGCTCCGGTAGCCGTGGCGGCGGCCGTGTCGGCCGCGGTGTCGGCAGCGGCGACGGCGAGATGCTCGCAGCACCAGCCCCCAGAACACGTACCACCCGATTTAGTACGACGTAGTAGTGAACGTCGTGATATCTGCTCCGTCAAAGCAGTCTCGCTTATCTTTTGCTCTATTTGTTTCCCGAGATCTTTAATCTCTTGCTCGTGGTTGCTAGACTCAGAATTGATCTCACTGGTAGGAATCGATAAATTGATATTATTGGTGATCGTCGGTTTTTATGTTCATAATATCCGCTCGCAGGTTTATATCGTTAGAATGTTGTTTATTGATAAGACGGTCTTCCCCCAGCGATGTAATGTCGACCTTGCTGAGTCGGTCGGTTGTAACAAGATGCTCGCATCCTACAACCGTATCCAGTAGAATATCTTGAACGTCTTTCAGATTTATCAGATTTTTGTTAGCAGGGATTGAAGATGATGCAAACTTATCGGTCATCATTATGTTAAGAATTTCGTCGTTCATGATGTTAGCAGATTTTTCTAAACTGTTTAGGCGGTGGTTAAATATTTTATGCTGTTTGTCTATACAAATTTCCATCGTTTTTAGAAAATTGTATTTAGACTGTACTACAGAGGTCTGGTTCTTCCATAGTAAAGAAAGGTGATTTTGCTTGCTTCTTATTAAGCTAATGTTTTTAGCATATTGTTCGGCGAATTGGTCATTGAGTACATTGAATAAACTCTGTGCAACATAACCTACTGCATTGATAAGTCCTCGACTTACTCGCACGTGCTCAGGTGTGAACTGCTGATCGCGCAAATCTTTGTTGTTATGTTCCAACTCCGTATATCCGTGATGTAATTGTAATAAGATCTGGTTATAGTGGCTTTTAATTTCTGAGTTTTTACAAACGTTTGCCGGGTGGTCGAGACACAAGTTAGATAGATTACAACCTTGCCAATATGAGTTCGTATCAGAGTAAACTGTGAGCTTCAATTGATCGCCGATATAATGCATGTTTGATACTTTGTAGAAATAAATGCTCTGGTTTTTATTCAGACTTGATACGTTATAAGTATTCATGCATTGAGCTGGTGAAATAAATAACATAAATAACGTAAGCGCCATTGTTATTAAGTAACACGTACCCTTCCTGGTATAGCGTTTCGTCTGAGGCTTTGCGTCACTATCGATGTTGTTATTTGATGCGTTCTGGTCATTTGACTGTCGTGATGGTTGATTCAAATGGTTTGTTTGATTACTGGTAGGTAAAATGGATAGTTTTACGACAGGCCTTTTGATGTTCCCGTTTTTGGTCTTTACAGTTACAACTCTGACGTAACCATCTTTACCCGGGTGGAGCTCTACAACCCTTCCTAGAGCCCATTTTCCTGCTGGTAGGTTTGCGTCATGGATCAAGACGACGTCATCGATCTCTAAATTTCGTTTTGGTTTTTGCCATTTGGATCGTGCTGTTATCTGAGTTAGGTATTCACTTCGCCATCTCTTCCAAATATCTTGGTATATTTTTTGAGTTAGCTGCCATCTTGTACGCTCGTCTCTCTCTGTTTCAATAATGGTTAGTACGGGTCCACTGGAGAGAAAGTGTGACGGAGTGAGATAGTCAACGTCATCGGGGTCCTCACTCAGGGCGCACAGTGGTCTGGAATTAAGACAACCTTCTATTTGTGCTAATAATGTCGAAAACTCTTCGTACGTTAATTTTTGCTCGCCAATTACCCGTCGAAGATGATATTTCAGACTTTTAACGGCTGCTTCCCAAAGTCCACCAGCACTCGGCCACGATGGTGCATTGAAATGCCACTCTATCTCCATTTTGGTTAGCTCTGTGTAGAATTCGTCGTCCAGGGTTTTCTTTAAGTTTATGAATTCCTCCTGCAATCTTCGGCTTGCTTTGGTAAAATTGGTCCCGTTATCACTGTAGACATGACGGGGTGCTCCCCGCCGGGCCGCCAGCCGCCAGAAGGCAGCCAGGAAAGCCGATGCAGTGAGGTCGGAAACCAATTCAAGGTGTACAGCTTTCGTTGCCATGCACACAAAAACCGCGACGTATCCTTTGGTGGTGGCAATACCTCGACCTTTAGAAGATTTGACGTCTACGAATCCTGTGAAGTCAACTCCGGTGTGGTAGAAGGGTCGGGTAGCGTTGGTTCTTGCAGAAGGTAAATCTCCCATTATTTGGTCTTGTTTGACTGGATCATGTCTCCTGCATGTGACACAATTCCGTAGCCTCTCTTTGACAGCATTGTTTCCACCTAAAATCCAATACTGTTGTCTTAGCCAAGCCAGAGTTAGGCGGGCACCTCCATGGTAGGTCATTTTATGACCTTGGTCGATAAGCATGTACGTTAGGTGATGGTTGTGAGGGAGGATAAGAGGGTGCTTCATTTTCTCGTCAATGTTCGCATTCCTTATCCTGCCGCCGACTCTTAATAAGCCTTCATTGTCTATGAAAGGTTTAAAATGGAATAGCTTGCTTTTGGTGTTCACTTGGTTACATTTTTGAATGTTTTGAATGTCATCTGAGAATTCGGACTGTTGAACGTGTTTGATCAAAATGTGTTTAGCTTTTCTCAGCTCTGGTATGGTTAGAAAAGATGGCTTGTTTTGATGTTGTGACCTCATTCGTAACATCCACGCTAGGACGCGAGACGCTCGTGTTATGTTACTGTGATTATGTATTAAATCAGTTATGGTGTCATTTTCATAGTCCTTTGTTACAATGCCGACATTTATTTGTTTTGGTTTTATAACTTCTTCGTCTGTGACGTATAAAGGTCTCTCCTTGGTTTTTTGACAGTCGTACGATGAAAGCCATTGAGGTCCTTTCCACCATGTTGGGTGTTTTGACAGTTGGTCTGCTGTGATGCCTCGGCTTGCACAATCGGCAGGGTTGTCACCTGACTTGACGTAACTCCAACATTCAGGTGACATGATCTCTGTGACCAGTTTGACCCTGTTGGCGACGAATGGTTTCCATCGATCGGGGTTGCCGTTGAGCCATCCTAAGACTGCTGTTGAGTCTGACCAGCCAAATATTTTGATGTTGTAGTCAGAAAGACCCTCTTTAACGGTTTTCATCAATTTTGATAGTAAATGCGCTGCGCAAAGCTCTAATCTTGGTAGAGAGATGGTTTTCTTTGCTGGTACTAATCGCGATTTGGCGGCTATTATAACTACGGACGAGTTTTTGTTGTTTGATTGGTGTGTCTTGTTAATTTTGCAGTATATAACGCAGGCATAGGCTTTGGTAGAAGAGTCACAAAAACCATGTAACTCGATCTGGTCATTTTTGTGACTTGTTAGCCACCTCTGCACTCGAATCTTATTGATGTTGTCTAAATCTTTTCTAGTTTTATGCCATTTGGCGCTAATGTCTTCGGGTAAAAAGTCATCCCATTTTAGATCAAGTAGCCAGCTTTCTTGGAACAAAAGTTTGAGACTCACTGTCACTGGGACGAGCCACCCCAAAGGATCAAAATGGTTGATATATCTGAAAGTAGTGATCTTTTTGTTGGTTTGCATGATAGGTCTTTGGGAACTTTAACTTGGAAACTGAACTGGTCGTCATGAGGGTTCCAACGTAGCCCCAACGTTTTGGTTGTTTCTTGGTGTCGGAAATCAAACGCTTGATTATTGAAATCCGATGCTATTTCGTCATCCAATAACTCCGCTTTATTTGATGTCCATTTGCGCAAGTTGAATCCGCCTGATTTAAATAAATTTATAAGGTCAGATTTTAGTTGTTTAGCAGATTCAATGTCGTGGTGACCATGAAGAAGATCGTCCATATAAAAGCTATTCTCTACAACTTTTGCTGCTTCTGGGAATCGGTGACCTTCATCTTTGGCTAATGCTTTGAGCGTCATCATTGCCAAAAATGGTGCCCCCTTTGTACCATAAACCACCGTTGATAGTTGGTATTCCCTTAATGGTTGATTTGGAAAATCCCTCTAAATTATCTTCTGGTAGCGCTGATCATCCTGGTGAACGAGAATTTGTCGAAACATTTTTTCTATATCGGCGGTGAATGCCACTTTATATTGTCTCCACTTTATGATGAGTAATACCAAATCTTGCTGTAGATTCGGTCCACGGTACATGAGGTCATTCAAACTATTACCTGTCGAAGTTTTCGCTGATGCGTTGAAAACAACTCGTATCGAAGTTGTCGTCGAGTCCTCGCGTAAAACACAATGGTGAGGTAAATAACATTCAATGGGTGTCTGGTTACCTGTACTTTCATGCATGTGACCCAAATTAATATACTCATCAATAAATTCTTTATAGCGTTTCGCCATGGTGTCGTATTTGGTAAATTTTCTTTCTAGTTGACGAAATTGGGCTACCGCTTTAGATTTTGAAGCTCCTAACTTCTCATCTACATCTGGTTTCAGCGGCAGTCGTACAACGTAACGTCCGTGTGGTTGGCGTCTGGTTTCAGCTTGGTATTGAAGAACACACTGCTGATCTTCATTCGACATGGTACTAGAATTATCTGCGATGTCCTCTATTTCCCAAAATCTCCGAATGTCTTCCAAATTGGTCATCATAACGACATTGCAGTGATAGGGTTGTGCGTTAGCGCATTTTCCACTTATTATCCAGCCAAGTTGTGTCTGTTGTGCGATATGCGGAGATAATTTGTCTCGAATGAAACCTGGTAAAATTATATGTGTATACACATCTACGCTTAATATAAGATCGATTGGTCGGCTTATGTAGAATTCAGGGTCTGCAAGCTGGATATCTTTTTGGTAAGGCAGTGATGGTTTTTCAAACGTCTGGTGTGGTAAATTATCATTATGAATCATATTTTTCATAACAAAGGCTTCAGTGTTGAAAGTAAAATTATTATGTATGGAAGATGCTGTGATCTCGATAACACCCTTGCTGTGGTTCGCTTTAGAACCGACTCCATAAACTATCCATTTACATCCCTTTCTCGGCAGCATTAATCGTTGTGCCGCATTTTCTGTAATAAGAGATGATTGTGCGCACGGATCGATAAGCGCTCGCATGGTGTGGAAAGATCCATCTGCAGCTCGTACTCTTATCTTGGCTGTTGCTAAGAGCGATTCGGCATTGTTGTCCTGTGAAACACATGCATTAAATTTTCGTTGGTTTTCAGATAGTACAGTAAATGGCTCGTCTGAGGTCACCGAGGTCACGTAGGCATCGTGTAGTAAAGTGTTATGTGCGTCATTACAGTGGCGACACGTTTTCTCTGATGTGCACATTTTTCCATTATGATTGTATAGACAGTTTTTACAAACCTCCAATTTCATTATTGTTTGAAGCCTCGAGTCTGGTTTTGCTTCTAAGAATGTTTTACATTGGTATAAGTTATGTTTATTACTGCATAGTGGGCATTTCCGTTGCAGCGGAACCGGACCGGAATTTTTAGCAGTTGAATGGTTGATAAATTTATTTTGAATGATCTTGTTAGGGTTGTTACAAACTGGAAATCTGCTTGGTAGTTTTTTAAAATTCTCATGCTGTTGCTGAGATGGTTTCGTCGAGTCTGGTTTTCGTCGCGATGACTCCAAGGACGTGAACTTACATTCCAAGAAGTGAAGGAAGTCATGTAGGGTTGGTAAATCTCTAGGATGTTGCAATGATTCGATGTAGTCATTATGTGTCTCAACATCTAACTTCTGCGAAAGTATATGAACTACAAGTGGGTCCCAGTTTGAAATATCTACACCTAAACTTTTGACAGCGTTTAGGCATTCGTTTGTAGTGTCGTGCAGTCTCTTGATCTGCGCGGCTGTTTGGTTCTGAATTGTAGGTAACGACAATAGGATGTTGATATGAGAGCTGAAGATTAATTTTGTATTATTGTATCTTTGGTTTAGAATATCCCAGCACACTTGGTAGTTATCTGAGCTGATTCTTAAATGTTGTACTAACTTGTCAGCTTCGCCTCTCAATTTACTTTTTAAAAATTGCATTTTTTGAGCCTGAGACAGAGATTTATTTGTGTGGATGGCTTCGCTGAATAAATCTTTGAAAGATAGCCACTGATGGTAATTGCCACTAAATGTAGGAATGTCCATTTTTGGTGTTGACCTTTCTCTATGTGAAACATCCCACATTTTGCTATTGAGCGCCTTTTTTATGTTTGTATATTGGTTTTCATATTCATTGAATGTCACTTCGTAATCTTTATTTTCTTCAAAGAGATTACTGTCTATTTCCCAATGCAAAGAGTCAATGGTTGACCACCTGGATTGAACCGTTTTCAAAATATCCTCGAATTCCCAAATTTCTGTTACATTGTCTAGATCAATTGCCGAGATAGTGCGAGAGAATGCCTTAAAATTACTTTTTTGCTTTCGCAGCATCTCTTCTAACTTGCTAGCATTGCCTTGAGAGGTGAACGTCGGAACTGGTAACGTCTTCGACGTACTTGGGCCAGGAGTTGAAAACGCATTATCCCCTCCTTTCGTGGTACCGATAGGAGTGGTAGATCTTGGTAGAGATTGCAAAATATGAGTTTTCGCGTTGTTATAAAATTCTAAAGCTTGCTGGTAATGCTTATCTTTGAAATACGAGACATTTTCGTCTTTGTATTCAAGCAGCTGTGAGTGGTTTGATTCAAAATCTTTCCAATACATTTTTAGAAGGTCTAGCTTCCTCTTAACATAGTCAGCCGTTTTGCGATCGCGTCCCGCCTTTTTAAAGGACGAAAGGAGCTGTTCCATTGCTGTTGCTAACGTCTCCTGGTTTGTTAAAAGGTCTTCCATTTTAATTATGTAATTGATTAGTGGTAATATGGAAAGATCTTACTTGAGGTACTGCTGTCGAGATTGCTTGCCGGCTCACCACCGAACAAGTGGTAATCAAGGCGACTGTAGGCGTCCGTCCTTGTGCACAGCGAAGAACACTCCAGGAAGTCCAGACTCTGGTATATGGTCCAGACTCTGGTATATGGTCCAAACGCTGATAATGTGATTCTGAAGTCCCGACACTGATACAGTCACTGATGGTTATTTGGTAGGTATGGTTCCTTGGTAATTTTCCACTGGTTGTTAAAATAAGTCACTGGTTTCACCTTACACACGCGAAAGATCCCGCATGTGACTATGCTCGAAGGACCACTATGTACGGAGTTTTCCGTACATAAAATGATAATGCCAGATTAGGGAGAAAAAACTGTTCATTTATTTCCCCAAAACTAGGTCTAAAATGGTTAATGTAAATGGTAATGATTGAGCACACGCGGAATGAATGGTGTCCGATCGTGAACTGATGACGCGCTACATGAAATGTGGCATGCAGGCGTAAACTGCTGACCGCGCGCAATGTGCGATGCTTGCATCGTACATTGTGAAACAAAAGTTTCTGGGTGCTGAGAGACGCCCCGGCCATCGGAGCAGCCCAGAGCGGCCTGCCTCGCGGGGGGTAGATGCCCCCGTGCGTTTCCACTTGTGCAATGGGGATCATCCTAAGGCCCAACCATACCACCTCCTAGATGGAAATGGAAGATCAACTGAGTGACTGAAACGGCAATGAAAAACATCGCTATAAAAAAATTGTTAGATTTTGCAGTACGAAAACTTCTTAAGATTCATAAAGATTTATTTATTTATTGTAATTTATTGGCTAGCGTCATTACCTCTTTGAATATTTATGCTTGTTCTCTGAAGATAGAAAAAGATCACTTTACTGTAAAAAATTGAAATAATGTGCGAGAAATAATGGCGCTTTATTATTTGCAATTATTATTGTCGCTCTTTCTCACGGGTTATACACCCGGTCCTTTGGAAGGCTTGCGCGGGGACTAGCACGTAGAGGCCTTTAGAGCATTTAATTTAGATATGTAATAATTTAGATATGTAATGGACAACAATTATCGGAGACTATCTCTAAAGTGCATCATTAAGAAGGTGCCATCAAAGACAGCCCCAATAAGTATCGGGGCTGTCTTTGATAGCATCTTCTTAATCGCACTTGCGAGGTCTATTATTATTATGTCGCTCCTTCTTACGGGTTATACACCCCTTTGGAAGGCTTGCTCGGGGACATGAGTCCACCAATAAGACATTTAGTTTAGATATGTGATGGGCAACACTTATTATTACTATTATTAGTTATTAGAAATTAATATTGTGAGAGTTATCTCATAATATTTTGAAAGAAATCATATCAGAACTTGTGCATATTTTTATTTGTACAGGAACGTGTTCTATCAGGTTTTTACGATTTCACTCATTTTGAGAAGTGTTAATTGTTTATTTTATTTTATTTTATAGCTGTTGGATAGCCGATTTATATCCCTACCTGAACGCAAGCGCGATTTTATTAAGTTCGATATATGAACGAAATAAATACTGAGCGTGAAATATTTCTACAGGTTTGGAGTATTGTGTTTTAAAAGCGCATGTTTTATGAAACGCTCGCATTGATACATTAAAAACTGCTCGCTTTTAGTGGACGTTGTACCTAGTTATTTTTTTATATTCAGTTTCATTTGATATCTTTAAAATGGTGAATGTGTTCTGAAATAAGTGTATAAATCCGAAAAAGAATCACTACTCGGTTTCCATTTACCAATTTAAAAAGGTTTGTACCTGTTTCAACAAACTAAACAGTTAACATTTCTCTAAGCTGAAATGGTATGGCTGAATGGTCTGTCGAACGGTTAACAAAGCTAGTGCTTAAAACTGCTGAGCCAACTATTTCCATGAAGCAGACAATGTAGGTATTTAAATCCCAGTCTGTGAAAGCGCATTAAAAAGCGCTAAAACTGAAATCAACGGCCGGCGATAAAAACCTACCTTGCGCTACGGTGGTAAAGTGGAGTGTAAGTGATGAAATATTAGCGACATATATAGTAACTCTAGAGCGAGTGTGGCTCAGTGGGAACACGTGCGACTTTCGATCCGACGCACCCGAGTTTGAATCCCGCTGGCCTCGCACCACTGACTGTCTTATGATTTTTTGTTATTGATTCATAGACATGCTGGTTACCTCACGATGTTTTCCTTCACCGTTTTTAAAACGAGTGCTAAATCCACAGATTCCAATGAATTTCCTTGAATTTTTGTGGAATCAATCACCACCAGACCATCATCATCAGAATGAATTTCAGGAACTGCACCAATTTGATATTATATTTATAGATATAGAGCACAAATTATTTTTGGAATAGCACACGTGTAATAAGTTAAATAGTTCTTACTATAGCAGAGATACCACCAAACCAAGGACCATGATACAATACAATACATTACAATAACACTTTATTGACCACCAAAACAGGAAACAGAAGTTTACAGTGACAAATAATAGTGGTAGAACAATGGGCGGCCTTATCGCTATGTGCAATTTCTTACAGGCAACCTTTGGATGGGCAGGAATAAAATGGTTAAAATTTACGGTCAGTTGGTGTATGAAGTAATTAATATAAAATAAAACGCGAATAACGCGAGGATCTGTACAATGCCACGGACAATGCTGTGCTTTTGGCGAAGTGCTGGTCCAAAAAAATATAAAGCCGAAGTATCGACTCGCTAAGAAGAAGAATATAAAATATATAATAGTACCCACACATATACCGAATATATTGACATCTGTGCCGTCTTGTAACACGAGGTAAATCGCTCTAAATACGGTAAAAGAAACCCCAAGAAACTGACACATAATTCTGAGAATCCAAAACTTTTAAGGGCAAGGTCATATCCGCCAACCGCATTAGACTTGCACGTGTACACGGTAAATAAACATTATATATGAGGTCACAGAATACGTAGCACTTCGCTCTCGGAAATCTTTCCTCAATCTTATACCTTATCCCACGGCACATTAAAGCCATATAAAATTCGTTACTTCGGTAATGACCGGCATCATAAGGCGGCCGTGACGAGAATCCGGAGCGGCCTGACGTTTCGTTTGTCCCTTTTAGGGTTTGTTTGTGTTGGAATTACGAAACAACCCTCAAAGGTAAAACGGCAAAGCTACCCCCGATAGCAGCTTCGAGCATTTGAATTTTTACGTCGAAACATTTTTCGGTGTATTGTTAACGAATACATACATTGTGCTATGTCAGGCGGTATGATTTTTTATATCATAAATTTTGAAAGTTTTAGGACAGAAGCAATGAAATCTATTTCAGTGGTCGTTAAATTATCTAAAAGTCTATCCTCCTGAGTATTTATTTGCATGTTATTATACAAATTATTTATAAAATTATGATGGATGTATTTATACTAAACTGCAGAGTGCAGACACAGGATCTTTCGACGATGTAATAAGCCTGCCAGGTCTAAAAAAATACTACTTAGGTATAAAAACTCGCTTACCAGCTTTACAAGGATCCATCCCAAGATCACCAGAGACTTTAGGTTCGACGTGCATCATCATTATCTCTTCTATCGTGAATTTATGTGACTCCCCCTCTTTTGCCTCGGCAGAGGTTACTTCCACAAATGCACACACTATTATTGTCAGTATCGCGCCGACTGCCGTCGGTGACGCATGTCTACACCGCGGCGCCATCTTGATGTATTATTTTTAAGCACAACACAGAACACTATGGCATAGTCCTTGTTATTATTTAAAGTTATTTATCTGAAACAAAAGAAAATACAATCAGATTTATTATTGTCTTAGGGCGTATTTTTTAAGTACGTAAATTAATTAATTTTTAGCTTAAACCACAACTGCAAAATGATTATAAAGTAAACGAAGTTAACAATCAAATTACGGGCAACTATAATAACCACCTGCGCCTGCTAAAACTGTTTCACATTTTGAAATATAATTTTCTCATCAGATTAATCTAGAAATAAATGGATGCGATTACGCTCGAAGCGTTTGGCAAAAAGCAATTAGACATTAATTTATCAGCGTCAACATACATCACATGTGAAAATGTTTTGAATACGCGCAAATGTTTGAAATGTTTTAGTTCAATTCGCAGATTTACCAATTGGAGCGTTTATAACAAAGTCACAGCTTTGGACATGGATCTGAGAGGCTAAGCTAGTGATAAATAGGGTGGTTTCTTAGTAAAAGCGGCAAAGCCGACAGACCGCAAGCGTGGTAATCCATAGACTAGTGTAAATAGAGCGAGTGTGGCTCAGCGGGGACTCGTGCGATTTTCGATCCGACGCACCTGGGTTCGAATCCCGAGTCGGCCCTGCACCAATGACTTATAGTTAAGTGCAGATTTTGCACGCTCGCTTTAAAACGGTGAAGGAAAACATCGTGATGAAACCCGCTTACGTGCTTTGGAGTCGTAGGCTCTGGCCGTGGTTGTAATACCACCTACCGAACAAAGCCATGCCGTCAAACGACCTAGTCGTGTTTCGGGATGATGTTCGGTGAACCATCGGGGAGACGGGTCTGAGCAGCCGTTCAACTGCCGTCTCTCTCTAGATCTATGTGCTCCATCTTAGGCCACATCATCGCTTTACATCAAGCGAGATAGTGACCAAACATGGATCTATTAAGCGTAAAAAATAAAAAAAAACTCTGCGAGATTACAAGCTGCATTGGTCAGAAACGTACATATAAATAAGTCAGTACTTTATGTAAATGTATGAACTTTAGACTAAAATTAAATATGATATATTATTCATTGGATTGATTGATATACACACATGCTAACATACTCCTTTTGTTGTAAGTCTTTTCTAGTTAAAATCCAATTAATTAACCTTTGTTTGTTGGCAAAAGTAATATAAGTAAACTCATCACCAACCCATTACATTCCCACTCTTGAGACACGGGCCTTCTCTCACAGAGATACTATGATTCATAATCCACCATGTTGGTCCAGTACGGGTTGGTGGATGTCACATGTTCTAGAACTTTGTGATTCTATGGACATGTCGATGTCCTCACAAAGTTTTCCATCACCGTTTTTATGGCGAGTGTTTAATCTGAACATAACTAAAGAAAATCATTGGCCAGCGGGACCCAAACGCCAGTGCGTCGGATCGCTGCGCTTCACTTTACAAAGACACCGCTTGTCTAAAAATACCTCGAAAACTTTTCCCGGTACTTAAGGGCAGAACAGTCTAATAAAATAGATTAAAATGAGACTAAATTAGATTGACTAATAAAATTAGTATAGGCTGACTAATCCCAGTCTTACAACAATCCTTTCCTAACCTACTTACATTAGAAATTATTTCCATTTAGTAAGGAATTAAATAAATTTCCACATCAAAACCACGCTTGATCGTCCGAGACAAAAACTTGACTAATTCTCCCATAATTTTCCCTACCTTTCCCTAAAGTTGCCAAGTCTCGGTATAATAGGTCCCGGGAGGCTGGACTTATGTAAAGCTATTGAGAAATTTATAACTAGCTGTTGCCCGCGACTTCGCGCGCGTGAGATTTGGTTATATCGCGAGCCCTCTGAAACCACGTATTAAATTGAGATAAAAAAAATGTCCTTCTCCGGGCTTCGTTTGTGCCAAATTTTATCAAGGTTGGTTTAGCCTTTTAGTCGTGAAAAGATAACAATCATACAGAGTTACTTTCGCATTTATAATACTAGTTGCGTCCCCCGGTTTTTACCCGCGGGTTCTGGGATAAAAGTAGCTATGTACTTTTCCATGACATAAAAAACCTACATACTAAATTTCATCAATTTTCTTCAGTGCAAATTAGTTAGTGCAATTAACGTTCAGATGTTTTAGCGTGATTGAGGTACAAACACCCATCCTTACAAAATTTCGCATTTATATATTTTCATTAGGACTATAATAGTGCGGATGTCTATTTGAGCAATAAGACCACTCATTAAGTTAGTTGTTAAACGTGACACTATTTTTAAGATAGTTGCTATTTTAGTTTTTAATTATTTCTGTATTTTGGTGTTATAATAAAGAGTTATTCTATTCTATTCTATTCTGGTCTGTTCTTTGTTCTGTAGGTATGCCCTTTTATATTAATCATAGTTATTTAGTCAGAGGACTAAGAATTTTTATACAATTATCAAGTTGGTCTGGCTTTAGCCCGCGATTACGCAATGTCGCCAGTGGCCCTTAGTCTATTATGTACTTATAAATATTCTGTGGTCCAACTATAATCATATAACTAAAGAGCATTGAAAAGCCTGATCTTATCATCATCATCATATAATATTAAAAACGATAATTCAGACTCTTTGTTTATTTTATAGAATTTAGTAACGAGATGAGCAGGTCGTGGCCTGATGGTAAAGACAACGCCTACCCATAACAGTTGCAGCGTCACCCTGTGATGAGGCAGGTTGTTGGTCGTGTCAAGTGGAGGATAGTGATGATTCACCAATGAAAGAGGTGGTTGAGGAACGCCTGTTTATTGTTGGGTGATGAATGCCTCTTTTTAACTAAGTCGGTACTCCCTTACATTAATAGTGGGATGTAGCGGTGCAAGTCCGAATTCATACACTGCAATCCAGAACTTTGTTATGCAAAAGCCTGCGCGGCATCTATTCATCTATCCATCCTCATAAAGTCAAAGTCAAATATCATTTATTAAATAGGCACAAAAGTGCACTTTTAATGGTCATAATACACATGATAAAAAATAAAATATGTTAAAAAGTTTAACTTGTTTTAACATGACATCGAAAAAAAGGTTAGAATGTTTATTCATTTCTTTCTTATACTCAAATTGAAGTCTGGGTGCAGAAAAGAAATGCGAAAACTGACTCTACCAGTGCTTCGGAATAGCATTGTGATCCTTTAAAAGAAAATCACCTTGCTAAGTAAGACGTTCATTCAACTACTATTTATTCTCCGCCTAATTGAGCTGCAAACTGGTAATTTTAGTAACAATAAGGCCTTTGATGTGATGATTAGAAGCCCAACCGTAAACAGTCCGCGGCCGGCGCGAAGTTTGGACAACTCCGCGGAAACTTACCGGGGATAGTTGCCGGCCGTTCTGTGAGATACAAACTACACTCGAGAGCAATGAATCCGGGTCACTTAAAGAATGTTAAAAATCTCGGAAACTAAAAATGATAGGTTAATGCAATAAATTGTATTTAATAGACAATGTAATACTCCTTAAATGAAAGTAAAAAAAATATGAGTCACCATACATTTTATTAACACAAAATTACATAAAGAAAAAAACTGCTGATCTCTCCTTAAAACAAAAATAGGAAACATGAAATTTTTGAACTTTATTACGATTTTCTTGAATTTTAATACTTCGTATTGCCTCCTCGTGCTTCCATTACTGCGTTTACGCGGTTTGGCATGCTGTACACCAAGTTCCTTATACGATTTTGGGGAATATTCTCCCATTCCTCTGTGAGAGCAATTTTGAGCTCACGAAGCGTGATTGGGGGAGGGTTTCGTTGTTTTACGCATCTGCCTAGCTCGTCCCAAGCATGCTCGATCGGGTTGATATCCGGGCTGCGCGCTGGCCACTCCATACGAGTAATGTTCATCTCTTGAAGGTAGTCATTCACAATCCTACCTGTATGAGGTCGGGCATTGTCATGCATAAATATAGCATCCTCACCTAAATTGACCATAAATGGACCAACGTGATCATTGAGGATTTCTTCCACATATATTACGCTAGTTAAAGAGCCGTTTTCTATGATCACCAGCTCTGTGCGACTTTCAGAAGAAATTCCGGCCCACACAAGTACAGACCCACCACCGTAGGCAACTTTTTCTTCGATGCATGCTTGCTTGAATCTTTCCCCTGGTCTTCGATACACTCTGTGTCTTCCATCGTGCTTGTAGAGCATAAATTTTGATTCGTCGGAGAACATAACTTTTGACCAATCTTCAATACTCCAATTTACGTGGCTCTGGGCATATCTTAGTCTCGAAATACGATGCCCACGCTCCAGTTTAGGGCCGTTTGCAGGTCTAAGGGGTTTTAAGTTAGATTCAGCAAGCCGACGTCTTACTGTCCATGCACTTGGGTTACTTCCTCCGAGGCGTCGAAACTGATTGGTGAGTTCAGTTCCTGTGAGAAAGCGATTTCGAAGCATGGTGTTCACCAAGTATCGGTCTTCTCGTGCTGTGGTACACCTGGTTCTGCCCGTTCCTGGTCTGCGTAGGTTAGAACCAGTTTCTTCGTAACGTCGGAGAACTCTTTGTACTGTTGACAGCGACACACCGACAGTCCTGGCTGTATCGCGCTGACTCCGGCCGGTTTCCAGCATTGTAAGTATTCTGGTGCATTCTTCAGGCGTAAGCGACATAATTTCAGCTTGAATAATGAATATAGAGCACTATCAACATGGTTTATGTACCCACATAAATGACAGATTACAAACAAAAGCAAAACCAAATGCTGTAATTTCGTAGTTCCATCTTCGAAAGTGGCCCTTTTTCAAATTTGATTTTTTTATGATATAACTTTACAATAACTAAGAAGTTTTAATACCTTCATTTAAGGAGTATTACATTGTCTATTAAATACAATTTATTGCATTAACCTAGCATTTTTAGTTTCCGAGATTTTTAGGATTCTTTAAGAGACCCGGATTCATTGCTCTCGAGTGTAAATGAAATACTTGGGATTTGATAAATTAAACTGCAGATTCATTACGAAGCTTAAGGCATTGTAGTAGTCTCACGTCAACTGTATACATACTTTGTCTATTTCATTACGCAGCAAAAGTTTTACTGGTGGTCGGTTTCTCGTATGCCAGATGCCGTCTGGGTGGGTACCACTGCTTTACCAGTTATTCTGCCACCATGCAGTGATGTACAAAGCATTACTGAGTTCCGGTTTGAAGGGTATTGTTGCCAGCAAATTACTAGTTTATCGTTTCTTTAATTCCTAAATTTATATGATATCGAAAATTCATTTTTTTTTTATTATTGATTGTTAACGTTTTATTTTTACTTTTCACCAACTCTGTACGCGCGCCGTCAACTATGTACTTAGTTACCTATAAGTGGAAACTTTTAATTAGCCATAAGAATTTAGTTAAAATACCAATGTTTTGTAACTAGCTGTTAGTTTCCCGAATAGTATAAAATAAATAAAATATGAGACTTAATATCTGATATCTCGGGGTGATGAGCGCAATGCAGTACTACATAAGTGGGTTTCAATTATTATTGACAAACGTGGCGCTTACCATCAGGCAAACGACTAGCTCGTCTCATTACTCAGTTCCATAAAAAAATTGTCTTCACAATCTAGTTTCCGCAAATATCCCAATGTCGTAAGTTGCAAAGGGAGGCTAAACAGCCGAAATTGCAACTCCCCCTCTTCCGCCCGCTGATTTTGTCTATTCAGCGTCTAGCGGCTGTCTGTAGCCCCTCTTTCATACTAATTCACCTCTTCCGAGATAGGACTTTTGGGGAGATGTAAAGACTTTGATCATAGTATTTTATTATAGTACAGTATCTTCAGATTAATGTTTTGACAAAATGTTGGCTAAGAATTAGAAAGGGCGGACAAAATATAACAAAAAAAAGGCTTACCTTTTACTTACTTTTCTAAAGTAAGTAAAAGGTAAAAAAGGTAAAAGGTAGATAAAGTTATTTTTGAAGAGTGAATATTTTGTGGTGGTTCACATTATCCTAATAGCAGTACCTACTATATACGTAAATAATAGTACCTACTAATGCTTCTTATATTATAAATGCAAACGAGTGTGTGCGAGAGGCTGTGTGTAAGAGTGTGAGTGTACGTATATTTGTTACCACTTAGCTCTCCGTAACGAATAAATGTAATTTCATGAAATTTGGTATGCAGATACTTTAGAAGTCAGGATCCTACAAATCGATTATCACTTAATATTTGTCGCTTAAGTCCTGGAATAGGACATAATACGTTTTTATCCCAGAAAAACAAAAACTTTCTACGCGAAAAACCGAATTCTACGCGAAAAACCGAATTCTACGCGGACGCGTGGTACCTAGTGGTTTAATAAAATGCAGGTTAAGCTTACTTGTACTCTTGTTGTGACTTATCATTTTCAAATTGTGTTGAATGCCACAAAGCCTGAATTCCATATTCATCATAGTTCATAACAGGCTTTAATGCATCAGCTTAAGATGACGAACTAAGATTCATCCCCTCGTAAAGAACATAGCGCACAATAGAGCAGTTGGGAACATTATAAAAGTTATATACCGACTTCAACTTCTGGACTTTTTCCAGTAGGTACAGTAAATTATGCGAGAATTAGTCAGGTTTTTGTTTCGGACGATTAGGCGTTTTGTCGTTCGCGTGAAACTTAGTTTGGTATACATTCTTAAACGGTTTTTAGGTGAAGAAAAATATATATGTTTACGTAAGGAAATTGCTTCAGGTTTTTTAAAGTGTCGCTCTGAACTACGACTTTCCTTTATTTCGACACGACACTTACATTAAAAAAAAATATAGTTCGACAAGTTATTGTTTCGACTGAACACAATTCGACATGTATTAGTTCGACAGAAAATCTTTTTTTTGATATTGAATGCATTAGCGCATGCTAAGCGAAAATCTCAAGATTTGAATAATTAGGAAGAAAAAAAAATTATATTGCTCGGGCAGGGATCGAACCTGCGTCTTCGGAATACCGTCCCGACGCCTTAACCACTGGGCCACCGAGCCCACTGCTCGAGCAACCAAATTTATTCTATCCTTCTTTATCGTCTTACGGGGACGATTCTACGTCATCTGTCGTCAATGCTTCCCTTGATCAACCGAGCAAGTCTAATATTACAATTAGCAACATGTTCTAACGATAACACAAGCCCTATCAAATTTTTGATATTGAATGCATTAGCGCATGCTAGGCATAAGACGATATAAGAAGGATAGAAGAAATTTGGTTGCTCGAGCAGTAGGCTCGGTGGCCCGGTGGTTAAGGCGTCGGGACGGTATTCCGAAGACGCAGGTTCGATCCCTGCCCGAGCAATAACATGTTTCTTCTTCCTAATTATTTAAAATCGACAGAAAATACTTCATTAACGCAAACATTCAATTTATTTTCTGGCGCGTCGCCGGCCGTTGCCGCGGCACGCTCGCTTCGCTCGCTCAGCTCGCGCGATGTGTGGTCACTGCTCTTACATAACCTAACCTAGTCTTTGAAGCCGTTTGTGTTGTTGAATCTGAAATAAATTATCAATGAAACACCTATATCTTAGGTATAATATTTTTTCCTTCGGGTATTGTCAAGGAATCTTTTGCACCGAAAACTTGATAAAAACCCCAGTAAATGAACTTTGTTGATAAGACACTGAGGTCAGGGGCAGACAGATATAAGTGACCTTTTACACGAAAATAATTTTTTACATCGAATAAGACGTTTTTATTTTCGTAAACACCTCGTGACCAATTGAACTCAAAGAAGAATTGGTAATAATATTGTAATTATTTGTAGGAAACATAGTTTTAGGTTTATCAATGATAATAAAAGTTTTATAACAAAAAACATGGTAAATCTCCAGATAATAGACTTAAATTTGACGTAGAAACACTTAAATATTAGAAATGGGATTTAGGTATATTATTCATCATCATCATCATCATCAGCGTCACGTGCCTTCTCTCATAGAGAGTGGGCCATAATCCGTCACGCTGTCCCAGCGCGAGTTGGTGGATGTCACATGTCCTTGAATGTTTGTTATTAATTCTTGGACATGCCGGTTTCCTCACGATGTTTTCCTTCAATGTTTTAGAGCGAGTGTTAAATCAGCACATAACTTAAAAAAGTCAGTGGTGCTGGGCCACTAGGATTCGAACTCAGAGTGTGCGTCAGATCAAAAGTCGCACGTGCTCCCATTGAGCTACTCCGCTCTTTATTATTATATTATAAGGAGAAACTTGTCTGAGAAGGAGGCGTGGCCTATCCCCGCCGTCAGAGTGAGCGTGGAGGGGCAAGCGAAGGCTCAAGGCAGCGCGCACGCCAGTCGCAGCTCAGTTCGTTCACGACACCAGGAGTAGACGGACGTTGTAGAGTCGCTTGTCAAATTACTGTTCATTTTTAATTCGAATATTGTTTTGTTGTTTAATTACTTTATGTTTCCATTTTTGTGTTTCAATTAATTGTTTTGGTTATAATTTTGTAAATTAGAATAAAAGTCTAGGTTTTGTTAGTTGCTTGTATTTTTTAATTTAATTGTGAGTTAAACTCCTGAATATATAATTATTATAGCTGTATTGGGTATCGCCTTCTAGTTTTAGGATGAACCTTCTAAGGCTTGGTTTTATGCACATACATGATGCAATCATAAAAGCAAAAGATTCTCGTAAACGAGCACCTACTATATTATTTATTAATCGTTTATCCTCATACGTATTGTTATTATTGTTGTACCGTGTACAGTTTCATCAGAATACATTTTCATTCTTTCTTTCATTAAATAATATTTTATGTGCGAGATATTTTTTCATCATATTTTCAAGTTCTGAGGTTAATATAAGATCATGATTGGCAAAAAAGATTAAAAAAAATAGCGCGTGCGGGCCTCGAACCTGCAACTTTAAAATTCTGTTCCGACCGTTAATCAACTAGCCTACCGGGCTAAACGCCCCGAATATACCGAGTAATTAAACAAGTGACAGATAAAAATATACTAAATACCACGATTTTATGCACCTTTTGAGGTTAGGTTGCCATACCAAGCTAATTAAATGGATTTAGAATGCATTGTCATCGAGTTGTGAGCTACCCTAAAAGTTTCAGCCGGATAGCGAATCGGGAAGTGCTCGAAATTTGAGTTGCAAGATTCCACCCGGAACGACAGACAAACAAGAAAATGACTTAATTTTATTAAGCGTAACGTGGTAAAATGTGAGATTTCCATTTCAATTTCAAATACTCTATCTTTTAAACAGTACACTCATTCTAAGTACTCGCAAACGGCACACCTAATCAGCCAATGTTCTTTGACCTTTGTATTTATTTTCATCACCATATCACATATTTGCTTCCATTGCAAACAAAACCTTATACTAAAGAGCGTAGTGCTCACTTTTGTTCCTTGTGTTGTTATATTTATGACGTTTGGTCTCGTGAATGGGAGCAGCGCAGTGGTCATCACTATCAGGACTGATAAGGATGATACATTCCAATAATAATGTGGCTACTTTCTTTGTATAATGTTTGAATTGCAATTGAGCATGTAATTTTTCTGCGAATACAATGGAGCTTCTTGATAGAGAGCGGCAATATTCGGGTTATACTGTAGTGTGGATAATTAGCATTCACAGCATTAATAAGCTGCTAAATTCGCATATAGTCCAGTCATTTGGTAGTTTTACCTGGAAAGTTTTACGAGAGTTTTGAAAATTGGTAATTTTATAGATTTTGATGTGCTCTTTCCGAATTTCAATTTTGCCACCTCGTTTTTTGGCGCTCGCGCCGCCATATTGGAAAAGTGGCGCCTAAAAGCATAAATACCTCCTTTCCGACTTATCTTACGATAAAAGTTATATACAAAATGAAACTAGAGACAATTACCTACAATTTGTGTCCACGTTTTTTTAATAAAGTCAATAGTTTTGGCGTACGAGCGCCGCAAAGTGTACTCCAACGCGCTTGTTGGAGTACACTTTGCGACACTCGTACGTTAAATATATCTAATTATATTAAACCATTTTGTTCTCAGTTTAAATGTCAGTGGTAAAAGTGTTATGGTAATATGGGTTTTATTTACATAATGAAAATAATTTCTGCGCACCAATTAATGTTACACACTACAAGCCCAGTTTACTAAAGATAAATGAAAATTATGTTATATATGTGTACTGTTTTTGGTTATAAATAATTTTTCTATTTTTCTATTCTATTTTTCTAATTAAAATAATTCATATGTACAAGGATTTATGAATAGAAAATAATAACAAATAAATTTAAAAATTTAATTTATTTTTTAATTATTATAGCCGTTAGTGTCCCACTGCTGGGAAAAAGCCTCTCCCATTCTTTTCACTCGCCCCTGTCTTGCGTAAGTTGCGCCCAGTCTGGACAAAATTTGTCGAGCTCGTCCCGCCATCTCCCTCTCGGTCTGCCGCACAGTCTTCTTGCGTTGTCTGGCCTCCACGTCTGTGGTTAACTTAGCCCACTGTGCATTCGGCATACGACAGACGTGTCCAGCCCATTTTTTCATTAAATTTTAATAAAAATCTTTACCACGAGATATCAGATATTAAGTTTTATATGCCCAGTAATTTCGCTGGCTACAACGCCCTTCAAACGTGAACACAGTAATGCTTGCGCACTGGTACTTGGCAGCAAAATAACTGGCAAAGCGGTGGTACCTACCCACAGACGGCCTCCTGCATACGAGAGACCTACCAAGAGTGATCCAGTTTACCATTACCCAAGAGGCAATATACATTGTCAGAGAGAGAGAGGGACAAAGGGAGAGAGTATGGACCATAAGGTAGACCTTAACGTGGTATATTATGGTCCATACTATTTAAATCAAATCAAATCAAAATCTCCTTATTCAGTTTTGGCATCGCAGACGCATTACTGTGTTCCGGTTTGAAGGGCGTTGTAGCCAGCAAAATAACTGGGCATATGAGACTTAGTATCTGAAGTCTCAGGATGTTGAGCGTAATGCAGTGCTACGCAGTGCTTTTTATGGTATTAAAAGTTCTGAGATGGCACTGCATTTGTTATGGGCAGGCGTAGCGTTTACCTTCAGGCGAACGACTTGCTCGACTCATCACACAGTTCCATAAAAAAGGGAGAGAATATGGACCATACTATACCACGCTGGCCCACTGTGCCTTGTTAAATGTGTCACATGTGATGTTAGTTAATCTCAAACTCAGACATGTAATTCTATTATCCGACATATCCACAAGTACCAAGTACAATCACGCACAGAAGCGAACGTCTCCCAATCTCGCGCTTCCAAGATGACAGTTTAATTTGCGAGCTGTCAAAATTAATTCTAATACGCGCGAGGCGTGATGACGTCTTTGTGACGTAATCGCTTCACGTCACTTGTCGTAAATTGTGCACGGTGTAAGATTACCTACTTAAGGACTCCTACCTAAACACTAGACATGTGTAGTTAGAGTAGGTTAGGAGAATGGAGGTCGCGGATTCCAGTTTGGATGAGATCTTGGAGATCAATGTGCGACTAATAAAGGCCCGTTTAAACGACGCAAGTCACCGGTACCGATACTACCGGTTGCATATATGTATATATATGTATATGGTTTTATGGAATGGTCCCATTCAAATAATAACAATCGTTTAGACGTTTCAAGTAATTCTGTTACTATTTTACTGGGTGGGTACCACCGTTTTGCCAGGTATTCAGCCGCCAAGCAGTAGTAGGTAGGCAAGCATTATTTTGTTTCATTGTAGCCAGCGAAATTACTAGGCGTTATGAGACTCATGAGCTAATTGTTTTAGGTTGACGAGCGCAGTGTAGTGCCGCGCAGGATTTTGCAAAACAAAGTTCTGGGTGATGCTGCAACTGTTATGGGCAGGCGTATTGCTTGCCATCAGGCGAACGACATGCTCGTCTCGTCAATCATTGATGTTAAAAGAATGGTTTGCAACTGGCCCACTACTCAGGTTTTCATCGCTCGGCTCGAGCAACGACTTCATTGATGTCACACGTTCTTGTTTGAGCTCTACTGATTTCGTTAATACCGGTATTTTCTTCAAGCTCATTACAGTGCAAGCGTAGGATATTGTGATGATGTGGTTTCATTTATGTCTAAGGTTATGATCCTAATATGGTATAGTTAATGATTGAATCGGGACTTAATAGCGATTTAGTCCCGTGTAAGGATAAAATTTGTTTATATAGCAAATATAAAAATACTACCTAGTATGGGAGGTTATAGTTATTGAACAACGAGATAAATACAGGTTATAAAGTTTGACTACCATATTTTGTTTCATTTCAATCGCTTGTCAATTGCTCATCCAATGTCTTTTGACAGTGACGCGATTAATATCCGTTCGGTATTTACTGCCAAATGACGTTTAAGATTGCTTTTTGGTAACATTTAGAGATACAAAATAGCCTTACAGAATAATTAAAGAGGTTATTTGGGCTTGTTTACTAATATGTATGCCTAACTAAGGACTCAAAACATAATTAATAAATTGTCTCCGTAACGCAGCTCAAGCGTAGTTTCAATTAAGATAATTAAGTAACAAATATTTGTAAACAGAAAATTACATAATTATTTCAGAGAGAACGCGTCTGTCTGTCGTAATTGAATTAAGGAAACGTCAACATTTGTCTACGGGATTGTACAGACTCAGTCGTAAATAAATGTTTTTTTAATTTGCAAAAAATTAAGAAACCCTTTTTACATTATTTTCAATTGATCTCTAATATTTAAATTCTAGTAGGTAAATTCTTTTTTTAACACGAAATGTTCATAATATGGTCTTTGATATATTTTAATAATATTATTTGTATAGTAAGCTTTAAAATGTATTAAAAATATTATATTTAATATACAGTGCACCCTACTAAACCAGTTTAACCTTTTTTAAACAAATAAATAAATTAAGGTTTGGAAAAAAAATAATTAAATCAAAAAATAATTAATGTTTAATGTAAAAAATAATTAAATCTATAAATATACCTTTGAAAGTTACATCCACTTTTCCACACACTACGACAAGCACACGTCACAGACCTAGTTTATTATAGTCACACTCCGTAAGATCACTTCCACTGGTCATTCGAGTAGTCAGTTCGCATTCGTCACTTGCGGTCCCACAGGAGCGGTCACGCGCGATGAGCTCCCGTGGACTACTGATGTGACATCTATAAGGTTCGTCACACAGCACACTCAGGGTTCGGTACGGACAGCAACGAACGGGATCGGGATAAGAAACCTGGTTTACTCCAGTTACTCGCAGATTAAAAGACCTTGGGGCTTACCACCAACTTTTACAAGACAATCATGCTACAGGAACGTTTTATTTGAAGCTTACAATCATATACTCTGATTCGTACCATGAGATTCATAAAACAATATTAATGTTTTTGTTCCTGCGAAGTGACAGCTGTCAAAAACACTTGAATGTATGATTAACGATGACGTCACCAAAACTTCTCAACAATACAATATCAAAGTAAGCTTTTTTTAGGACTTCGTGGTACGGAAAACGGAAGTAAGCTTAAAATGATACTAGTTTAAGAAATGATGGTAAGCGCCCTGAGCTTAGCGGCTTTAAAACTGGTATTTCAGCTGATAAAGTATTTGATACATTTTGCTCATCTGTTAATGATTAGAAATTAAAATCTTCAATCACTTTTCTTTTTATCCGATTTCTTAAAAAGAAGGTGGTTCTTAATTCTAATCATTTTATAAAGAAAATTTTATAAAGAAAAACCGACTTCAATGTATCTTCAAAGTCCAATGTCAAATATCGATGAAATTTATAAGGGTCCACTTCGTAGTTATACTGAACCCAACGCAAAAAGAATTTTCTAAATCGGTTCATTCTGAGGTTACAAACATAAAAAAAATGAAAAATATAAAATGAATAGAGAACCTCCTCGTTTTTTGGAGTCGGTTAAAAAGGAGGAGGTTCTCAATTCGATTGTAATTTTTTTTATATCTGTTACCTCAGAACTCCGTCATTTTTTAAACCAATTTGAAAAATTCTTTTTGAGTTCATCAGAAGATAGGTACATACATTAAAATTGAAATTGTTTTTTATAAAATGTATACTTCTTTTTTAATTTTTTATCTAGTTTGGATCTTTGGCCACTTTCGGCCACTTTACGTTAAGCAAAGGTATAATTTCTCTCACGCTACAAAAGACATCATTAAAAAGAACCGCGATGTGACTGGAGATGGAGCACACTGGTGAATAGGAAGATGGCAGTTAAGGCTCAGAACCGTCTCCTTGATAGGCAGAACAGGAAGGTAGGTATACATTTTAATTTGCCATTAATGTCATTAAGGTTAGTTAAGATGCTGTCTAAAATAGTCTACCTACACTTCTCCTTTTTAAACCTTATCTATGTACGTACATTGAAACCAAACAAACACACATCCAATAAACAACAAACACACAAAACACAAACAAACAAACATACAATACAAACGTTCATCCAAAGGTTGACTGGAAGAGAGTTGACTCTTAGCGATAAGTCCGCCCATTGTACTTTAGTTTGTAAGTTGTTTCCATGTACCTATTTATTTTTTATTTGGTGTACAATAAAGCATTTTTGTTTAGTATTGTACATTGTTACGCAGTACGGGCTTCTGTTGTTAAATGGCAATGACTACGATGCTCTCTTGCAACTGGAACTGGACACACCCAGGTATCAAATGATATCAAAGCACAGAAATAACGTATATTATTTCAAATATATTTCTTTACAATAATTACATTGTTTTCTTAATAACACGTTATCCGAAAGATAAGACAATTGTTTTGTTATTATTAATTACTAGCTGTTTCACGCCTTTTAACCCGATGTTTCCTGGGATTGGGATTGAGATTGAGTAGCCTATGTTTTAATCCAGGGTATGAGCGATCTCCATTACAAATGTCATCTAAATCTGTTTCGCCGATGCGGCGTGAAGAGGTATCAACACACAGAAAGACTTACAAACAAACATTCGCATTTATAATATTGATTATGATATTCTAAACCTCTTCATTTTTTTTTCTTTTTTTTTGGACTTTGTCGCTGAGCGACCACATCATCCTATAAGGAGAACTGATAACAAAATCAAGAGAAAGAGAACACAACAAAAAAATAATCAAATCCTGTCTAATCCTAGCTCCAGCAATCTAAACAGTATTTTGTCATCTTCGCAAGAAGGGTTAGATAAAACTTCATGTAAAATATTTATACCAATGCAATATATTTGTATGAACGATTAAATAAAAAAAAAAGACTTGTGGCACTCGGAGACTGCCGCGGTAAAGCTATTGCATAGCATTCGGAGTGGGGGGTATTAGGTTATTTTCGTTACGGAATTTCTGGATTCGGTCTCCACGCTCAAGGCCCGCGATAGAAGCTATGCAATAGCTTAAAAATCTCATCTTTCGCGAAAAAAATCTGATATAATATAATCACTAACTTTTTTCCCAACCGTACTTCAGTTTATTTAAACGGTTTGTCAAAACCGTTCACGACAAGCTATCCGTCATTAAAGTCAAAGTTTATCTTCGTAAATAAACAAGTCGCTAACTACCACACTAGGAAGACATAGTGCTTATAACTTAATGTTTAATGTTATTTGGTTGGGTTAGCAACAGAGTGATATGGGGGGAACTTTTAACGTACCTATTAGTAATGGAAATTATGGCTATTTTTCATTAATTTCATTAGCATGCGAAATATTGTTCGCTAGCATGCTGTATTGCGATACTAATTGCTAACATGAAATTTAGCAGTTGTGAATTCATGTTTCGTGCGAAATTTCATTATTACACTAGCTGCGCCCCGCGGTTCCACCCGCGGTTTCTCGGGATAAAAAGTAGCCTATGTGCTCTAATTTTTGTGTATGCAGAATTAATTTATGTGTATGCCGAAATCTCACAAATCGTATTTTTGTGTATGCAGAATTATTCTGTAATATTGTACATGTGTAAGTAATCATTTCATTATTAGATTTCTGAATACAATTTTTTTTATGGAACTGAATAATGAGACAAGCAAATCGTTCGCCTTATAGTAAGCGCCACGCCTGCCCATAACAATTTCAGTGCCACCACAGAATACTAAGGGACAGAAGCATCACTCCGCAAAGAAATTTAAACAAATTGCGACTCTTGCTATGACGCAATAAAATTCAATTCAGCTCGCGTAGCACTGCATACCTACCAGTCATATTAACCTACAGAGCGCCTCTCTTTCTATCGCATAGCACGTATCTCTTCTGACGCGGCACGTGTAACGACGCGCGACCCGCTGACGGTGTCCGGCTATGTACTTGTAGCTTCATACCTACAGTGCGGAGTGCTCTAGGCCTGGTGCCACCCAGAACTTTTAATACCATAAAAAGCTCTGCGTAACGCTGCATTGTGCTCATCACCCCGAGACATCAGATATATATGCCCAGTAATTTCACATAAATTTAATACTTACTTTACTATTCATTCACCTCTACGTGAGAATGTATTATATACCCTTGATCTTCACGTGTACTCTACCTTACTACAATGGATGGGTACTATATCTTTACTACAAAGGCCATTGTGACAGTCCCTAGTCGAGACTCTATTAAAAGATTGCGCGGTTAGGTTTTAAATTGTAAAGTTATTTTTATAGTTTCAGACGTAACTTAAAAATATTGTATTACTAGCTGCGTCGCGCGGTTTCACCCGGCCGCGTACAATTCGGTTTATAATTGCTCCCTCAGGAACTGTTCGTTTTTCCGAGATAAAAATCTTATGTCGTTTTCCGGGTCCAGTCCGTCCAGTCGTTGATTGATTCATATCGCTTTATTATACACCAAAAACAACAAGAACAAATAAAAATAGAACTTAAAAAAAATAGACACATTTGCATTTATAAGCAGAATGCTTACTTACCGATGTACCTAAATAAAGTGCGAAAAGATAAAGATCGTTCACACTAGTACATAGTCTAGTTCCATGATGGAACTAGATACTGTGTTTTTTTATCATGATTGAAAAGGATCGTGATATCGTGATCGTGATCTAGGAATTTACTCAGATGGTGATACGTGATCTCGGTAACTGTGATATCTGAAGATGACGATATGGCGCATTGCTTATCAAACGTAGCAAACGTAGCAAACGACCAGCTCGTCCCGTCACAAAATTACATAAAAAAATGTTTTAATTATTTAGGGAGGAAATAAAGAAAGAAAGAAAAAAAGATATATTTGACAACAACAAATATTTGATATGTATGATTATAGTTGCTGATTTTTCTTGTCAAACCGTAACCCTACACTGAAATCTATTTGCCCATGTGACAGTTCTCTTTCCTCAAGGTTTTGCTAGAAGAAAACTCTTTGTAGGGTTAAGCTCGCCTTTGCACATATAGTTTATAATCATCGATGTAAATATTACAATAGTTTACAATAAAGAATATAAGAACAAAGAAATAAATTTAAAAGACATGTAATACACATTTTTACTGGTGGTAGGTTTCTCGTATGCGAGAGGCCGTCTGGGTGGGTACCACCGCTTTGCCAGTTATTCAGCCGCCAAGCAGTAGTGCGAAAGCATTGCTGTGTTCCGGTTTGAAGGGCATTGTAGCCAGTGAAATTACTGGGCATTATGAGACTCAACAGCTAATTGTCTCAGGGCGACGAGCGCAGTGCAGCGCCGCGCAGGATTTTGCAAAACAAAGTTCTGGGTGGCGCTGTTATTGTTATGGGCTGGCGTATTGCTTACCATCAGGCAAACGACCAGCTCGTCTCGTCAGTCAGTAATATAAAAAAAAAATAAAAATAAAAATAAAAATAAAAATAACATACAAGAACAGATAGAAAAAATATGAGAAAACAATACGAAATAGGTTAATGATAGGAACCACCACCGAACTTACGAACATCGCCGAGCGGGCGCGAACTCCACCGACGCCGCCCGCCGCGTCTGCAGAGCCGCGCACGCGCCGCCAATTACGTGCAAGCGCTTGCGACCTACGCCGCGGCTTGATCTCATAACTCCCAGAAGAAGGACTTCTAAAATGTCCGAAACTTGGTCGGAGTAATTTTCGTCGTTTACTTTAGTCTTAGCCGTTTTATATCAATTATAATGAGAGGAAGTTTGTGGTGCCAAAGAGGCTTATTGCTGGAAGGCTGTTCTGGTATAATTATATATGTTTTATTGATGTTTTGCTGGTATAAGAGCTACAAACAAAACATTACTCTATACGGTGGCAAAGAAAACTAAGTATTACACAGTGGTGGAACAATGGTCCTTGAAGTTCCTACTTCCCTTAAAATATGAGAATTTAGTCAGTATGTGATCTTAAAAAAATTTAAATACATTTCCATGCTTTATCTTCAACCTATTACGTTCCCACTGCTGGGACTCGGGCTTTCCCTTCCCTCATAGAGAGAGTATGAGCCATAATCCACAACTCTGGCCCAGTGCGTGTTGGTGGATGTCACATATAAATTCTTGGACATGCCGGTTTCCTTACTATGTTTTCTTTCATCGTTTTTAGAGCGAGTGTTAAATCCACACGCCACAATCCGCAAGTGGTGCTGGGCGAGCGAGATTTGAACTCGGGTGCGTCGGATCGAAAGTCGCACGTGCCCCTCTAAGCCACACTCGCTCGCCATCATAATCCAAATCTGTTCAAATTGTTTTTATCAATGTGTCCTTGTTTTTACTTTGCATATAAGCTTATTTAAAAAGCGGCTTTTGTAAATTTGTTT
Source organism: Petrophora chlorosata (assembly GCA_951640565.1). Classification (NCBI taxonomy): domain Eukaryota; kingdom Metazoa; phylum Arthropoda; class Insecta; order Lepidoptera; family Geometridae; genus Petrophora; species Petrophora chlorosata. The sequence continues at coordinate 15,624,623 of OX621196.1, read as the reverse complement.
TCTCTCTTCTATATTTCCAACATCTTCATTAAATTATTCACTTTCTTTCCTGAATCTTTATTTTCCGGTTTTCCTTGTTTTCGTCCTTTGTTTGTCTGCGGTGAATGTTATATTGGATTTCACCATTATCCAATCACATCACAATAATACTATAAATTCGAAAGTTTTTTTTCACGTGTGTTAGTATGTAAGTGTGTGCTGTACGAATTTAAGTAACTAAGTAGTAATTTTTTTGATATTTGAAATGAATTTTTGTAGGAACCATTAATTTGAAGTAAAATTGTCTATGCTGTCTAAGTAGGTATAGTATATTGTGAAATAAATTAGCATTTTGCCCATGAGGTGCCTATTCACTCTTGTCTTAAAGAATAGTGTGTGAAAAATATTCTGATGAAAAAAGCATGCTATACAGTTAGTAATTACAGAAGACAAAGATGCATGGAACATTCTGCTTCTGCCAAATTGCCAAATGGCATAAAAGAAACAAAATATTGTCACAAAAAAAACATAAAATATTGTAACAAAACTTCTAAAAAAATGGCCCCCAGTTTCTTGCCGTATCTTCTGAGTAGTGGTTATTTTTCCGATACGGCGCTGGTAGAGTTATTGTAATAAAATTGACGTTCATAAGTGCGTCCGAGATGCCAAAAATGAATAAATAACTTTTGAACGTTAAACTTTTAATTCGGAATGAGATAAAATGTACCCTAGATTAATACATAGGCTACTTTATATCCCGGGAAACCGTGGGGTGCAGCTAGTTATAAGTACAAATTCATGACATTACAAATAGAGGTAACAAACATACCTAAATAAACCAACAGATAATCAAAGCGACCGACATAGCTCACAGGATTAGCAAGCTGAAGTGGCTGAGGGTTGGTCACGTCTCTCGGAGGAGATAACCGTTGGAGTAGACGTGTTCTTGAGTGGAGACCGCGGATCGGTGTAGGACGCCCACCGGCCAGGTGCAGTGACGACCTGTGACAGGCGGCTGGCAGAAGCTGGATGAGAAGAGCCCAAGACCGGGCTCAGTAGGCCTCTGACTATGTTCAGCAGTGGACGACTACGGGCTGATGATGTTTTTTTTTTTACTCTTCATAGATCCATGTTTGGCCATTATCTAGCCTGATATGAAGCGATGAAGTGGCCTAAGATGGAGCACATAGATCTAGAGAGAGACGGCAGTTGAGCGGCTGCTCAGACCCGTCTCTCCGATGGTTCACCGAACATCATCCCGAAACACGACTATGTCGCTTGACGACATGGCTTTGTTCGGTGGGTGGTATTACAACCACGGCTAGAGCCTACCACCCACACCAAAGCGCGGGTTTTATCACGATGTCTTCCTTCACCGTTTTAGTGCGAGCGTGCCAAATCTGCACTTAACTATATAAGTCATTGGTGCAGGGCCGAGTTGGGATTTGAACCCAGGTGCGTCAGATTGAAAGGCGCACGAGCTCCCGCTGAGCCACACTCGCTCTTAAATGATGCGATGATGATGATGATAATGATGTGTGAGTGTGATAAATGTCTATTTATTTATCTATCTTCGCCAAAAATTACTAGTCAGTATAAATAAACACTTCACTCCATCACAAGCCGTGCGATAACGTAGCAAATATAAATAATTCGATATAAGTGCTGAATAACAAGCGACCCTCGTCACTGCCGAGGTGAGCATTCAGAAGTGTGGCAAAAACGCCTATTTTGTATCTTTTATTGTACAGCACTTATAATAGAGGTGACTGGTCTAATTGAAAGGCTTCGGATTTGAAAGGTACTTTTGAGCCACGATCCTTTTTATGTCACGTAGTGTAGACAGTGCGTTAACGATATGGTTTGATGTGACGTTTTAGATTTTGGTTTATGTATTTATACATGGGTGTATATACATAGGGTGTACTTGGCGAAAATCATGCTAAAACTTAAAAAATGGCATTCAATGGCTTTTGATTCGGTACTTTCTCCCTTGTCTTTAAATACGTTATTCCAGTTAAGAAACCGTCAAAGACAATGAATTTATCTTACTTGATGTATCCGTCAGGCGAAAATCATTCTAAAACTTAATGCTAAAACGTAGAAAAAAGGCACTAAATGGCTTTTGATTCGGTACTTTCTCCCTTGTCTTTAAATACGTTATTCCAGTAAAGAAACCGTCAAAGAAAATGTTTTTTTTTTTTTTACAACGATCACATACGTAGAATTTACTTTACTTTATGTATCCGTCCGGCGAAAATCATTCTAAAACTTAATGCTAAAACGTAGAAAAAAGGCTTACAATAGCTTTTGATTTGGTACTTTCTCCCTTGTCCTTAAAAACGTTATTCCAGTTAAGAAACCGTCAAAGACAATGAATTTATCTTACTTGATGTATCCGTCAACGGCGAACAATTTTGAATTCAGTATTTCTCTAGATAGTTAGGTGGATAACATACGCATGGTGTACTAAGTAACATTTGATCTATTTTCCTCCCACATAACATTAGGGTCACGCAAACGGCTAAGGGCCGTGCCTTGAAAGCGTTACCTACAGACCCCATTTCAGACAAAGCCCTACGCATTAGCTTCTATGTAGGATCTCCCCCAAGTCTCACCAGTTGCTTCGTGAATAGCACGTGACGTTGCAATATTTTGTTACATTATGAGGGCAATCGCTTTTGTTCGGAGTAGACTGACCTCGACTTTTAGTCTGTGCCATGTTGAATACAAGCTGCGCCGCGCGGTTTCGTTCGCGTAAAATGCGGTTGATAGTTGCTCCCTCAGAAAATGTTCGTTTTCCCGGGTATCCATGATTGATTGATTTATTGATAACGCTTTATTGTACACCAATAACACAAAGACAAATAAAAATATAACTTAACAATTTAATTTGTACAATGGGCGGTCTTATCGGTAATAAGCAGTCTCTCCCAGACAACCTTAGGATGGAGAGGATGTGTGATACGACAAAAGACGGTGGTGCATTTATATATAATATTAAAACTTTGTCCATTTTACTATGTCTCATTCAGTACCTAAAGTACCTACATACCAAATTTCATAAAAATCCATTGAGTGGTTATGAAGTTATGTGCTAAAAACACACATAGACACACATACACACACAGAACTTCGCATATATAATGTTAGTAGGTTTAGTAGAATAGAACATCGAAGTCGGTAGCTCAGTTGGTTAAGAGCATTTCTGATGTACTGAACGAGAAGGTCCCGAGTTCAAACCTCGGCTGCAGCGAAATATTTTGGATAACTAAAAAGTTTGTTAAACAATAGCCAAGCAAGCGTTATTGCTTAGAACAAGTATACATTAACAAAAAAAACCGACTTCAATGTATCTTCGAAGTCCAAGGTGAAATTAGAATCGATGAAATTTATATGGGACCACTTCGTAGCTATACTGAATGCAAAAATATTTTCCAAATCGGTTCATAAATGACGGAGTTCTGAGGTAACAAACATAAAAAAAACAATCTAACAGAGATACTCCTCCTTTTTTTGAAGTCGGTTAAAAAGAAACTATACATATACACACGACAAGGTATATGAGGAGTACTTTATGTGTAAAAAATAAGTTAATTGTGTAAAAAAATCCTTTACCCAGTGAAGGGATTCAAATCACAGGATTACTATTAAAAAAACGGGACAATGCAGCTAGTAGATTTGGTAGAACGATACCTATAAAGGCCTATGTAGACGACGCAAGTTTCTTGCCAGTTACATGCCATGGTAAGCAAGTGTCGTGCAAACGTCCGTCGTTTAGACAGTGTAAGTCAATTTGCATGTAGTATGGAACTACATTAAAATATATTTAAAAAATTCATGTAAGTACCTAGTGATATTAAGGGTGATAAACGGCTATTTTATTTTTATTTTATGGAACTGGCAAGAAACATATACCTACTGTCTAAATAAGCCTCGGGCTTATCTAGTGTTTTAAAAAATCTAGTCGAGCAAATCTAGTCATTAATATATTTTATTTAATTTTTTTTTTCTTTTTGTATGACTTATTTTATTTTAATTTCATTTTATATTATCTTGACATTTTATTTTATTTTATTGCATTGTATTTTATTTTTATATTTCAATATTATTATAAATTGTGTGATATGGTTTTTGTGACTAACATAAAATGAATTGAATTGAAAAAAAAAGCCACGCTTCTTCTTCTTCTCGTCTCGTTAGCAGGATATCGTGACACGTGTAGACCTTTATTTAAAGAGTTAAAAATATTACCACTTCCTAGTCATCATTAAAGCCTATACATCGAAGAAATTAGTATATTTGTGAAACAATATTCACATTTCTTTCACTTTAAAGGTGATGTGTAGAGATAGACTTAAGTCTTTTTAACAATGCCTATTATACTGCTATCAAAATATATAACCATATAATCCCAATTGATATAAGAAATATGTCACTTCACAAATTTAAAACAAAATTGCATAGCTAGTTAGGTACTGCACTTCTCCTTCTACTCTCTTGATGACTTCTTTAAATGTAAAGTGAAGGTATATTAAATGTATTATTCATAATTATTATTGTATCTCATGATCATGACGTAACTGTATATTTTATTTTATTTTGACATTATTACCTAATAAGGGACTGACAATAACTAATAAATAATCACATGTGTTAAAATATGATATACACCGAAAGGTAGGACATGATGGAACCTATACCTAAGAAATCTCAACATCTTTATCTGTACCCATGTTTCAGACTAATAAATTTATTTCATTTTATTTCGTCTCTCCTGTGGCCAACCTTGGTATCGGAGTTTTTAATCGTCTGAAGGCTTCCAACATGGCTTAAAGACTGTTGTCCTGACACAATAACCAGGACCGACGGCCTCCGAAGCACGGTAGCGCTCAGATGTAAATTCTACACAAACGGTCACCCGTCCAAATTGTGATCGCTGCGAACGTTGCTTAACCTAGAAGATTTATAACGTACGGCTAAGAGAGCCAAGCTTACATCACTCAAACCAAGGCAACTGTCTTCACTCGCGAGCTATTGATCCAAAAATCTGTTCTTTCAAATGGTGATTCGGCGAAACGAATTCTTGTAGCTACGTTTGTAACATTGGAGCAGAATCAATTTCTCTCTGTGTCAATCAATTGTTACTTACCGAGGAACTCGGAGAAAGCTGTTTGACAGACAGACGGACGATTTATTCCTTTATTTTCCCTTCCCTGATCCTGGGGGAGTCGTGACGACAATTTGGGGATAATTGGGAATAGGAAAAGTTTTTATAGACGCTTTGTACTAACTGAGAAGTGTGAAGAAATGTGAAAGATAAAAAAATGATTGTTCTCTGGGACGTAAACTGTTTGCCTCTTGAACCTTTTCTAGGTTCAAAGTTTGTACTTAAGTTGGAAATTAAAACCGAACTAAACTTACTATCAGGCGAAGGACTTGCTCGTCTTATTACTCAGTTCCTATAAAAATCTTTCAGAAATGTACCCATTAACTTTATATAAAGAAACTTTAGAAAACGTACCTTAGCAATTTGATGTTTTTAGTGATTTAAAAAGATTATGGACCTTGGAATAATATAATATCAGGTTAATGATGATGCTGCTTGTCGGGACTGGTCTGGTCTAGTCACTCGAACTCCTACTGTATTTATATACCTACTATGCTGATACTATATATAATTATGTGACTATTCACTTTAGGCCACTTCTTGTTTGACATTTTGGTAATTTTACTTTATACTTTATTGCTCATTGTTATATTTTGAGACATTTTAAAAAAGTTGAAGAAAGAGACGTCCCCGCTGAGTTTCTTGGTGCTATCTTCTCTAGTGGGCGTATTTCCGAAGCACCGGTAGAGTCAACTTTCGCATTTCTTTTCGGGGTGCGGACTTCAAACTGAGTATAGGAAGGAAATGGGTAGACATGCTTACCTTTTTTATTCAAATTCAAGATATCTTGTTACAGTTTTTAACGTATTTTATTTGTATTATGTGTATGTATGACGTTTAAAAACTTATTTTGTGCCTATTTAATAAATATCTTTTGACATGACTTTTGATCATGATGATCTTACTTATTGCAAAAGTTTGTGAAGATGGATGTTTATTACTCGTTCACGCAAAAACTATTGAACGGATTTTGATAGGTATGTAGGTCCTGGAGAAGGACATAGGCTACATTATTAGGAAACCGCTGGTGAAATCGCGCAGCGCAGCTGGTCTCTCATAAGTACAATCAGCGACATTGCTGAACATCGTTCAATTGATATTAACATCGAAAATACACTAATTACATGCAGTTTTTTTACTATTTTTTTATTCACGCAGGACGTTGACACGCTTTTTAAATGCAACATTCAAATTCAAAATTGTAGTCAATCAAAGATTCATATATGTTCAACTACTTTTGCCGCTGACTGTACCTACATATATCACACTTTATTTTGAACTTGAGAAAGTGGTTCTATTTAAGGCATCTCTCCCAGGTCGATGTCATTTGAAAACACGATGTGACAGATGACGTGCGGAAGAATTTTAATTATAGAACGTAATAAACGTTAATTTTTTAACCGACTTCAAAAAGGAGGAGGTTTACAATTCGACGGTATGTTTTTTTTTTTATTTTTTTTTTTGTGTGTTTGTTACGCGATTACTCCGCCAATTATGCATTGATTTCGAATATTCTTTTTTTGATTGGTAGGTAATACTTCAAAGGTGGTCCCATATAAATTTTATCGAAATTCATTCAGTAGTTTTTGAAAAAAATAGCAAAAACAAAAAATATAAGTTTAATCTTCAAGTCGGTTCTTGTTTTTTTTCTAAAGGTGGAGGTTTGTATTCGACTGCTTCACCTGCTTCACCCAGGGTTGACTTCCGGTGAGGGAACTCCTCAACGGTGAATAGCACAGACACAACATTTCGTAAATGGATTTAACCATAATAGCCTGTTCTAAATTCCATCACGACATGGCAGATACACCCAGGATTGACTTCCGGCGAGGGAACTCTTCAACAGAGATATAGGACAGACATGAAATTTTTTTGTACATGCATTTAATTGTGATAGCCCGTTTTAAACTTCGTCATGATGTGGCTTCTAGATCATAAAAGCTTGTCTTTAAAAACTTTTTGAATTAATTTAATTAAAACTTGTTTTTCACTAAAAAGGGTAAAATAAATTATTTTTCAAAAAAAACTAAACCGACTTCAAAACCACAAATGGCACTCAAAAGTAAAAAATAAATTAATATAATTATCATAAGCGCTACACTCATATATTTGAAGTCGGTGCCAGCCAAGTCTAAAAGGTAGTAGATAGATACTACCTACAAGTAGTACTTACTATATACATAGTATTTATCTGCTACCTATTAGACTTGGCTGGCACCGACTTCAAATATATGAGTGTAGCGCTTATGATAATTATATTAATTTATTTTTTACTTTTGAGTGCCATTTGTGGTTTTGAAGTCGGTTTAGTTTTTTTTGAAAAATAATTTATTTATTAAAAAGCCTTTGAGGTTTTCATTTTGAAAGACTGATTACAATATATTTACAAGCTTTTATTTAACTTGCAATTTTTGTTTGTTTGAATCAAATCTTGCAAGTTGAATCAGAACCAATTCCTCTTATCCTACGGAGTTGAAATTTTGCATACTTATCAAAGTCCGACAATACAATATTATGGTGACAGTCAGCTGATCTGATAATGCAGCCGGAAGGTTGGCAATGGAAGTCCTTAACGGATAATCGTAAACTACTAGTGTTTGGGCTCATTTTAATCTGCTCGCAGTTACGATTACGAATTTGTTAAAAGCTTGTCTTGAAAAAAAAACATTTTTTACTTTTATTTAATTTTATTTTATTTAAAGACAAAACACGAAATAAAATAAAATTAAATTTTATTTACTTTTTTGTTTTTATTTAAGATTTGGTTTACTAGTTACTTACCACCAGTCTTATATTTTCGACAACAACCGAATAAATAGTTCCACAAAAAACTTCACCCTTCACACACACACACAGAGAGAGAGAGAGAGAGAGAGAGATAGAGAGTTAAAGCACAGATAAAAAACTCTCGTTTCAACAAAAAGTAAACCTATTTAAAATGACCTGGGTAAATTACCACCAATCTCAAAGGACCAAAACTAAAACAACTTTCAGAAAAAGTTAACAGCTATTAAACGTGAAGATTAGGCGAAGTAGACACTTATTTTTCAGTGAAACAGCTCAACTAGCTCAAATCGACTGCAAAATAATGACATAATAAAGTTTTATCTTTCAAAATGTCATGTCTAATAATAGCAAAAATGATACAAAATAAATAAGGTAATAGGTTAAGAGTGTGTGCCATCTCAAATCTCTTAGCTTGATCACCTATTACATCAACAATACTGCCGTATTCACTTTGTAATAAATATATGTTAAATTAGAGGATTATTGCTAACAAGTTTAGTATAACAAGTAACAAAAATCACAAGTTAGTACCGTACCCGTCGCCCGCCAGGCACAACTGCCCATATATAACAATTGCAGTTTTTTATGGTACCTACCGAGTGATGAGACGAGCAAGTCGTTCGCCTGTTGGTAAGCGCCACGCCTGCCCATAACAATTGCAGTGTCACTTTTAACACAAAAAGCACTGCGTAGCACTGGATTGCGTTCATCACCCCGAGACATCAAATATTAAGTCTCATATGCCCAGTAATTTCGCTGGCTACAACGCCCTTAGAACCGGAACACAGTAATGCTTGCACACTACTGCTTGGCGGCAGTATAACTGGCAAAAGATATGGTTTTATAAGGTCTTTAACATTTTAACATATCTATCCTATTGGTATAAGAATAATGGATAAGTTTGGTAACATTAAATAAAATATACATAATCAAATGCAACTACCTATACAGCATAATAAAGTAGGTATTTATGATACCTTAATTTTAACTAACCACCTAATTGTGTCATACGAAACTCTTTTTACAGTCGAGAAAATCCTTCACAGCATAGAAGATATGAAGAACAGCCATTATCTTAAATGCATTAAATTCAAACAAAAATAAACCGTATTTACATTTCAAATAGACTGAAACAATTCCCATCAGTCTCAAGGCACTGAAGCTAAAAAACTTTGACAAAAGGTTAACTGCGGGTTAAACGCCAAGCGTCATAAAGAGAGCTCATTCTTCAGTGGAACACAGGCTTAAATCGAGTGAAAATTGAAGACAAGCTCAAGAATGCTTTTTTACATCGAATAAACTTTTCGCAGTCTGTAATGAACGTTTTATCTTAGAGATTCTTTCGTTTTTTAAAGCGAGCTAGAAGTGCTGAAGATGTAATTATATGATTCTGTAAGCATTTCTTTGAATATGATCACCGAGCGCGCTTCATATAGACGAAGATAAATACATAAATAAATATATACGTCCAACTATCCTTAACATAGATCAAAAAATCAAACTCACGAAAACTTTCATACTAACATAGATCCTGGCCCTTAACGAGAATGCCCTGTAGGTATCTAGAGAGTCAGGAACTACGAGGACCACGGTCTCAAAACACCCAGAACGAAACAAATGCCTGCGCTTATTTTTATTCTGTGCACAAACATTTGTCCCGTCGCGGGAATCGAACCCGCAACTTCAATGTATGTAATTTCAGCTAACCCAACCACTAGACCACAGAGGCTGTCAAAATACACTACATAGCCTTTTATAGCTATGGCTCGTTTTGGAAACAAAAAATGACAGGCGCGACTTGAAACCATATCACAATTTCCCAGACGCGGGAAGGGCTCTTCCAATAGGACTACAGTGATCACCGATCAAATGCCGTACTTATATGTAGGTATAAACTTACCTATAATAGTTACAACACTCAAATTCGAGTAGATGGTCTGAAGTCGAAAGGAAACTCCATTCTTCAATCTCAACAAAGCGTAAAACGATTATGATTTTAGCTTTACTGAGTAATAATAAAAGTATATGTTACCTTAACACTACAGGATAAGGCCGCCCCATTGTTTATTCTGTCCATTGTTACACTTTTTTCTAACTAAATATTTAATTATTTTTTTCAATTTGGTGTGAAATACTGAAATAAAGCGTTTATTATTTACTAGGGGCGCCGTAACTACTATACTAATTCTCTCGGGATTCGTTCGTTTTTTCCGGGTTGAAAAGTATCCTACTGCTAGTCCATGACGTAAAGTATATATACCGAATTTCATCAAAATCCGTTCAGCCTTTACGGAGATAAGAGGTAACAAACATAGACTTTCGTATTAATAATATCTATCTACAGTAAGTCATTAATCGTATTGAATTATCTTTGATACATCTGCGTCACAGAAGCATCACAGAAGCAGTCTATATATAGTAACAGAAGCATTGCTGATGCATTCTGACCCCATAAGGAGATGAGAGGAGAAGAGTTTTGAAAAAAGTGGGAGAGTAAAGGGAGCACATATATTAGGGAGAGCCTCCCTGTATCGCAGAGACTGTTTGCACTTTGCACCAGTGCCGAAACACGGTAATTTCGTAATAACATAGATATATAAAAACATAGGTATTTTTTTTTACGTTTAATAGATCTATGTTTGGCCTCTATCTCGCCTGATGTGAAGCGATGATGTGGCCTAAGATGGAGCACATAGATCTAGAGAGAGACGGCAGTTGAGCGGCTGCTCAGACCCGTCTCCCCGATGGTTTTATAATTTTATATAATTTCACCTATGTTTTTATATATCTATGTTAAGTTCTTCTTCTCTCGTGTGGGTGTGTGGCCAACCTTGATGTCGGAGTTTTAAGACCGCCTGAAGGCCTCCAAAATGGCCTAACGACTATTGTCCCAAGACAACAACCGGGACCGACGGCTTAACGTGGCCACGTTAAGTAGTCCGAAGCACGGTAGCGCTCAGTTGTAAATACAACACAAATGGTCACACATCCAAGTTGTGACCGCTGCGAACGTTGCTCAAACGTTAGCGTCTGTTACAAACGGCTAGGCAAGCTACGCTACAAGCGCTATGGGATAGTCAATAGACAGAATTCGCAAGATTTTTTTTATGCTTAATAAATCCATGTTTAAAGTTTAAGATGAGCTAAATCGATTAGGGGGTTGATGGGATATAACGCCCAAAAAGTAAAAATAGCAAGGACTCAGTTTGGAGTGTAGTATCTCCATTTTACGAACACTTAGGTATAGAAATTGTTTTCAGAAAATGTGACTATTGTCCATTATAGGGTGGCGTGATGAATAGCATCGCTCTTTCACACCTGTTACCGACCTGGTAGATCGAGGGTTGTTAAGGGGCCATCATTTGGACCATCAATTCTGTTACAACACGTACATTATGAGGTGCCATTCTGACAATCACTCAATGTAGGAACTTTTATTGAAGACCTTAATTTCGACAATCAGTCAGTAAAAAAGCAATCTCAAAGTTCGTCTGACGAGGTCTTCGATGGGATAAGTGATAGAGATTGAAAGAAGGAATCTTGTTTAAAAGTTGGGTAAAGTTATGACTTATCGCGATTGCGGAACTTCGCTTTTTGCCTCTGATCTTATAGAGCGCCGTTTCTTACTTATATATTTGTTAATCAAGTACTTAATCTGATTTCTTTGACAAGTGAATGCTGCAAAGGGCAATTGCATAAAGGTCAAGAAAATTATTTAAGTTTAGCCTGCTTACAGTGTTGGTACCAGGCGCGTCACAAACACCGCAGTAAACAAAATTAACAAGGAGTTAATTTGTCCAAGACCAGAGTTCTAAGAACCACTTTAGACTGCTCTGTCTAAGCACAGAGTCATATATAGTCTACCTGTCATCGAATGTAGCAATAATGACATAGGTTGGAGCAATTTTGGATTCCGTTCAAGCCAAGAGTAAACTTAATTCCATAGCAAAATATAAAGAATATCAAACTGTTTCTTCTTTAATGAACAATCACCTACACTGATCCTAGTTCCTTACTAGGACTTTCTACTGTATCTAGGGAACCAGGCCTACGAGGACCATGGTCGTCCCACAATAACTAGGCATGAAACACAAACGTCAAATTGCAACGTAGTTGGACAAAGAGGCCAGCGACTTTACAAGAATTGTTTTAATTCACACAATGCAAAATATATAAAGTGTTTTTCCTTCCCCTGGTTAAAAGCACTATGAATCATTTCACAAAAGGGTTCGGACGTTTTAGAGCCCTACTTTACTCAGCCGATTTAAAAATTTAATTTACAAAATGACCCTTCCGTAAATCAGAAGGAAGTAAATACAATAAAAATGTAAATCGCGGGGGTACTAGTTTCGGCGCCTCGTAAAGGGCTACCCTTGGTCATGAGTCATCCTAAATGTCTTCCCTTCCTGTAGGACGGTAATAAAAGGGAGTGCATATCTTAGACTTGGGACGAAATGGGACAACACAGGTGGAGGCAATAACTCAATAGGTACAATTTCGTTTTCGACAATGTTATTTTATCGATTTCATAGATAAGATTTGATAGAATAAGATAACTCAATGACAAAGTTTTTAGACTTACGAGCCGATACAAAACATACCTACATTTGTATCAAGAAATCTTCATAGAGACTTCAAATCTTGTAAGTCAGTATTAAGTGAGTTTTCAGTTACTAATATTTTCGTTACTAGTCTCAATTTGTTGGTCTGCGATTTGCTATAGGTAAATGCGTAGAAAATGCATAATATTTTTTGATTAGTTTAGGGAATCAATTTTATTTTTGCTTTTACTTGCGTAAACGAACGTTCAAACGTTCGAACGTTCCCCCAAATTTTAATACCATACATATTGGAAGCTAAAAGTGTAAATAATGTTATCGATACTAGCATAAAATACAAGAAATGCTTGTCTGTCTGTCATCTATCTCACAGTGAATAGAAAGAAAGAAAAGGCATTTTTATTTGTCAAAAACAGAATAAATAAAAAAAATCATAAGTATCTAGGACAAAATACAATTCAGTGACACAATAATTAACAAACCATTACGAAATAATTGTCACGAAGTTTGTGCCAAAGGGGATTATTGAATCATCAGCACTCTTAATATGAAGCACTTAAAAACACCTCACAAACTTTTCCCTCAACCTTTAATCTACGCAGACGGATAACTAAAGTAAATATCCTCTTTCCCACATTTCATCTGAGAGATTACTTACCGAAGGACAAAGTCAACAGACGACAGCATGGACGTAACAAGGAAGTAAAACTGGGGGCTACTTCATAAAAACATGTTGAAAATATTAGAAAGTTTGTACTACTAGAAAAGGTATTCAAAAATGTAGACATACCTTCATATTTATTTACATGATAACCATTTTGTGTGCTACAACTAATCTGTGCAAGAAAGGATTTGTAAATATTTTTACATGTGGTAGGTTTCTCGTATGCGAGAGGCTGTCTGGGTACACTGCTTCACCAGTTATTCAGCCACCGAGCAGTAGTGCGCAAGCATTACTGTGTTCCGGCAAGTTCCGGTTTGAAAGGCAATGTAGCCAGCGAAATTACTGGGCATTATGAAACTCAACAGCTAATTATCTCAGGGTGACGAGCGCAATGCAGCGCCGCGCAGAATTTTGCAAAACAAAGTTCTGGGTGGTGCTGTTATTGTTATGAGCTGGCGTATTGCTTACCATCAGACAAACGACCAGCTCGTCTCACATACAGTTACATAAAAAAACAATGTCAAAGATTTTATTAAATCCTCAATTCTTCTCGTGTATGACCCACACTGGTGTCGAAGTTATAGACTGAATGAAGGCCTCCAATATGGTCTAAAGACTGCTTAATACAACAACCGGGACTGACCGACTGCATAGCGTGCCATTCGAAAGACGGATCAAGTGCTGCTAATGATATGTAGCTGCTGATTTTGTGCGTATAAATATTGCTACTCTACATTACATGTACGAGTATACAGTTTGGCAATAAATTATTTTCTTTCTTTCTTTAAATTATAACCCTTCCAAGTGATAATCGCAACAAATGTTCCTGAGTAGCAGGGCCCCAATTCACTATAATAACTTGGCGAAATCACGTCGATTCCTTGCTTCGAAATCACGTTGATTCCTTCATTAACAAACTACATGTCTATGACGCATTCATATATTCATATATATGACGCGTCATAGGAGGATAAAAATTTCGCAGATGTCGTTTATTAATGAAGGAATCGACGTTTCCTTAAAGCAAGGAATCGCCAAGTTGCCATAGTGAATTAAGGCCCAGGTCTTTCAAACGGCTAGACAAACTACCCTACAAGCGCTAAAATATGTGTAAAAAGAAGTTTTTTTATTGACTCTTATAACTAAGACATATAAACACAGTCCTTTTTATTTATCCCCTTGACCCCTCTCCTAGCTACGTCCACAGCCAAAGTTAACAGACACCATTAGGCAGAAATTCGAGCAGACTAAACAAAAATGTTTCGCGAAATGCTCTTCCCGAATGGAAAATTAATAGGTATACCTGTTTTGCTCCTTTTCGACTGAATTTGCGTTGTTTCGTATTTCAGCTAAGTAGAAATAATGCTTACGTAGAATGCTACTTTTCAGGCTTAAATTTTTTTTTATGCTCTATATGAATAAGAAGTACAGAACAAAGAACTACGAGGACCATGATACCACAACAATCAAACACGAAACAATTTTTTGCAGTGCAAGGATCTCGTAGATGGAATCGCACTCGCATCCTCTGTGTTATGAATTGATTTGTCCAACCACTGTGCCACAGCGGCTGTCAAACATTATTCAAGAGCATAATTATATAATTTCAATTAATTTACTACTGAAATTTACCACTGAGTTATCTTTAAGCTATTTGTAAAAACCGGACAAGTACGAGTCGGCTCGCGCACGAAAGATTCCGTACCATTATCTATAAAAACGGAAAAAAATCACGTTTGTTGTATGGGAGCCCCCTTGGCTCGCGCGATGTGTGGACTGCTCTAACTCCTAACCCAGTCTTTGAGGCCATTTGTGTTATCGGAGTATTTTCTATCGAACTTATACTTTTTTTTTACACTTTATAGATCTATGTTTGGCCACTATCTCGCCTGATGTGAAGCGATGATGTGGCCTAAGATGGAGCACATAGATCTAGAGAGAGACGGCAGTTGAGCGGCTGCTCAGAGCCGTCTCCCCGATGGTTCACCGAACATCATCCCGAAACACGACTAGGTCGCTTGACGGCATGGCTTTGTTCGGTGGGTGGTATTACAACCACGGCCAGAGCCTACCACTCCAAAGCGCGTAAGCGGGTTTCATCACGATGTTTTCCTTCATCGTTTTAGAGCGAGCGTACAAAATCTGCACTTAACTGTAAGTCATTGGTGCAGGGCCGACTCGGGATTCGAATCCAGGTGCGTCGGATTGAAAGGCGCACGAGTTCCCGCTGAGCCACACTCGCTCTATATACTTGTCGAATTATGTATAGTCGAAACAATGACTTGACGACCTGTATTTTTTCGAAGGAAGTGTCGTGTTGAAATAAAAAATTGTCGAAGTTCAGAAAGAAACCGATTTATCAATTCGAGTACGGTAAGTTAGTGAACATCTCGTATTGAAAAAGACGACCGGGTGTGGTTGAAATTGGACTACTCCAACTTAAAAGTGAGTATCTTGATTATAATGAGTGAAGAGGAGAGAGTCAGGCCTCCGTCGTCAGGTCAGGTCCAGATCCAGCACTGTCTCCGCCGTTCCCAGCAGTCTTTTTTTTCCAATATCTTTCGTCTATCTGTCCGAGTCAAAAGTCAGCCGGCCTGCTCAACGTCTGTAAAGAAGGCCGTCGTTTTCATCCAAAAAGGTCACAACAATGTGTCTAAATCACGCTTAATTCTTTAAATAAAATTTAGCCCCGGTTATAAGCAGTAATACGGTTATATCCGGTTATATCAGTAATACCAGGCCTAGCGCACTCCGCACTGTAGGTACGAAGCTACAAGTACATAGCCGGAACGCGACGGCGGGTCGCGCGTCGTTACACGTGCCGCGTCAGAAGAGATAAGAGCTATGCGATAGAAAGAGAGGCGCTCTGTAGGTTAATATGACTGGGAGGTATGCAGCGCTTGAATTGAATTTTATTGCGTCATAGCAAGAGTCGCTATTTGTTTAAATTTCTATGCGGAGTGATGCTTCTGTCCTTTAGTATTCTGTGGTAATACGTACGGTTGTACGAAGTAGGTATCTACTAGTAATATACGTATTTTCTAGTATCGTTCGCTGAACTAGCGTGGGTAGTTCGGGATCAAAGCGATGTATCTGATCATGCGACGTGGATAGAACACGTTTCGCAGTGTACGCTAAATTGGCGACAGTCTTTCATTGATAGCGGGAAAAGATGTTTTTATTTAGCTGTGATGAAACTAAGACAATACGTATGAGTATTTGACGTATGAAGTAAATACTTTCAAGGTAAGCTCAACAATACATATATATATAAAACAATATATAAATTCCATGTAAAATATCATTAAAAATATGTGAATTAGACAATATTATATATAAATAAACTGATATATATTAGAATGATGTAAATATATGTATAAATAGGTATAATATATATATATATATATTATACCTATTTATACATATATTTATAATAGAATTTGCATTTCTTTCAAAAAACCACTGTCCTTCCAAATTATGTTAGTCCTTTCTGTTCAAAGGTTGTCTGGAAGAGATCGCTTTGAGCGATAAGACCGCCTATTGTTATGCTGATTACTGTAAAATTTACTTGATTTTCATGTACCTATATTTAAGGTTTTTTTTAACAATAAAGTGTTTATCTATCTATCTATCTATCTATATATACATTAAATAAAAAGGTACATTAATAAGTGTTATATGATATCCTAAACAATAAATAGGCTTAATAAAATTTTAAGGAGACAGAATTAGATTTCTAACAGAGCTTAAAGAAGTTCAGACCTTTTCACGCTACTTAATTATTTTTGAGCCGAAATCCTAGGAATGGTATATAGATGCTATTTTCAAAATGCACAGGGAAATATACAAGAAGTTATTACGTCAATCGACAGTTCGAAGAACTGATCATTTTTAGCTTTCCACTCATAATCCGTGATCGCTTTTCTTAGAAATACGAAATGCTATTTATTTCTGTAACCAACCCGCCATCGGGGAATAAGCATTTCAACGATTCGCGACAGATACTGGAAATACAGCTAAGTAATTGAAAGTAACTCTGCCACAACAACGCCCCAATAATCTTTGTGTTGCACATACAACAACCACGGCCAGAGCCTACCACTCCAAAGCGCGTAAGCGGGTTTCATCACGATGTTTTTCTTTACCGTTTTAGAGCGAGCGTGCACTTGCATTTGTCCCGTCGCGGGAATCGAACCCGCAATCTCAGGTGTGTATGAGATTTAAGCCTACCTGCCCAACCACTACCATTCACAGGGTTCAAAAATGTAGCTCCTTCCCTGTATCTCCGGTATAGGTACTACCCCAACAGGCCAGAAGTCAGAATTCAGGAACAGTTCCTTATGCACCGCTGAAACTTGGAGCCTGGAGGACTTGAATTTAGTTTATGGAGGTTTGAGATAAGACGGGAATGTTGTTCGCCTGATTGTAAGCGCCACGCCTGCCCATAACAATGGCAGTGCCACCCAGAACTTGTAATAACACTGCAAGCACTGTTAGCACTGCATTGCGCTCCTCATCCCGAGACATTGGATATTAAGTACCCAGTACCCAGTAATTTCGCTGACTGCAATGCCTTTCAAACTGGAACACAGTAATGCTTGCGCACTACTGCTTGGTGGCAGAATACTTACTGGCAAAGCTGTGGTACCTTTCCAGATGTTTTGGGAACCGATGTACTTTTTAAGTTTTATTACCTTCCTATACCTGCTATGCTAATGAAATTGATGAAAATGATGGATGCTAAAATCAAATATGATATGATCTTCGACGAGATTTCGTTTCACGTTTTCAAAGAGCCTGCTGCTATAAAGTCCTAAGAGCCCGCATTCCTTATAAGCATACTCAAGAACCAATTTTGCCGGTATCAGGAGTATCGGAGATAATTTGTATATTTTCCTTTAGCAAATCAAACATAGAGCACGGTATTTTGATCAAACGTTCCTTTCGGATTTACTCGCCTGTGATATTAGAAGATTAAGAAACGATTATGACGAAGAATACAGGAAAAGCTCTCAAAGAGATTCTGTAAGTAATTAATTTATATTTCATTTAGTGTGCTTACTTTCATACTTTTTGTTTTTATAGCTCTGCTAGCAATGGTAAAAATTGTCAATAAATAACGATCCAACAATCTCATAATAGTGCGAGTGCGGCTCAGTGGGGGCATGTGCGACTTTCGATCTGACGCACCCGAGTTCGAATCCCGCTGGCACCACTTTCTGAAGTTACTAAAAACGGTGAAGGAAAACATCGTAAGGGAACCGGCATGTCCAAGAATTAATCACAAAAATTCAAGAACATGTGACATCTACCAATCTGCAGCCAGTTCCATTCTTCATTTATTAACCAAAAAAAACGACTTCAATAATTCTGATGTATCTTTGAAGTCCAAGGTCAAATGTCGATGAAATTTATGTGGGCACGCCTAGCTATACGTAATATTTAGTTTTCTTTGGCTATACTGAACAACAACAAAAGAATTTTTCAAATCAGTTCATAAATGACGGAGTAATCGCTTAACAAACATACTAAAAAAATATACAATCAAATTGATCTTTTTGAAGTCGTTTAAAAAGGTTCGTTAAAGCCACAGCCCCAAGGACATGTAATACTTGCGGGTATCAACAGATCACAGCAAATTCGTGCGTCACCAAGGGCCTGCGCTGAAAACCAGCGTTGTGGATTCTTAACAACATTATGCTGAGCACAGACCTTTTTTGACTGCACTGTACACGGCAGCGGTCTCCATACACATCATCATCAGCCCACATCAGTCCACTGCTGAACATAGGCCTCTCCCATAGCACGCTGAGCCCGATCTTCGGCTTTCCTTCTCCAGTCGCTACCAGCAACCGTATATCGTCATTCCATCTAGTCGCAGGGCGTCCTTTACTATACGTTTGCCGATTCGCGGTCTCCACTCTAGAACACGTCTACCCCAACGGTTATCGGTCCTGCGGCAAATATGACCAGCCCACTGCCACTTCAGCTTGCTACACATGCTGTAACTGTTTGCTTATCTTGTTTAATTCTGTCCTCCTGCACTTGTGTTGCGTTGTTTGTTGTGTGCAGTTTTGTCAAAATAAATTGTTTCTTTCTTTCTTTCTTTATTCTTTCAGATCATCTATTTACATGATTGGCATGGGCGTGGTTATATGATCACCGCATTGAGTCTCCAACTTCCCTAAAAAGTGCTTAGTTCGCTTCGGTTTTTTATGTGAGTTTTAGCTATTGGCTCGAAGTTGTTGAACCGGAAAATCGGCACGAGTAAATATTAATCCCCTAGCTTAGAGAAAACCTTACTAATAGATTTTTTGCTGAATCGAATTTATCCCAATCCCCAACTTAATATTTTAAATAAGAAAGCGAGCTTCTTAATTATCTGGCTATCCTTCTGAAAAATGAGATAGAATTGTTTTAACCTAAAATCGAAAACACGAGAAAATGAGAAATTACGCGGGTGAAGCTGCGAGATGAAAACTAATCTTAGTACCCTCCTAATATCATAAAAGTAAAAGGTTACTTAATTACGCAAAGAAGAGCGAGTGTGGCTCAGTGGGAGCTCGTGCGACTTTCGATCCGACGCACCCGAGTTCGAATCCCGCTGGCCCCGCACCACTGACTTTCTTAAGTTATGTGCGGATTTAACACTCGCTCTAAAAACGGTGAACGAAAACATCGTGAGGAAACCGGCACGTCCAAGAATTTTTCACAAAAAGTCAAGGACATGTGACATCCACCAACCCGCATTGGGCCAGCGTGGTGGATTATGGCCCATTCTCTCTCTATGAGAGAAGGCCCGTGTCCCAGCAGTGGAAACGTGATGGGATGATGATGATGATGAATTACGCAAAATCTACTGGACTGATTTGATGGAGTGCTTTAGGTCGTGGAAAAGGACATAGGACACTTTTATCCCAAAAAGCCGCGGAGCGCAGCTCAATATAAAATTATAAGCGATAGGTTTTTTTGGAAATTACCATGTATTTATAATTTTAGAATTCCGCATTTCACTTAATTCCAATATTATTATTTTTTATGTAACTGACGAGACGAGCTGGTCGTTTGCCTGATGGTAAGCAATACGCCAGCCCATAACAATAACAGCACCACCCAGAACTTTGTTTTGCAAAATCCTGCCCGGCGCTGTACTGCGCTCGTCACTCTGAGACAATTAGCTGTTGAGTCTCATAATGCCCAGTAATTTCGCTGGCTACAATGCCCTTCAAGCCAGAACAGAGTAAGGCTTGCGCACTACTGCTTGGCGGCTGAATAACTGGCAAAGCGGTGGTACCCACCCAGACGGCCTCTCGCATACGAGAAACCTACCACCGGTAATACCACCAGTAATTTCTGAAAATTACAATATTTTATTAATTTATCAACGTCTATTGCACCCCTCACCCTGTGTAGGAGACAATTTAATTGGCAATTTGAAGGGGTGTCACTGGCCGTTGACAGCCACGTCTCATTAATTTGTTTGAAACAATCAGGTGTGCATTTTGTCGTACGTGACAGCCCTAGCTGCCAATTATAGCGTAGACTCGACAAGCACGTAAATAAAATGATAATCCTAGAGCCCTGTGTATCATGTAAAACTACTTTCTTTTTTACTCATTTTTTTACATGTGACATCGACGATGTTACAGCTCACCTGATGGGAAGTGACGATGCGGTCGAAGATGAAGTACGCTAGCCTAGTAAGTATATGATCACTCTAGATTTGAACATACCCAGATGGATACAGACAAGCGAATTTCAGTAAACTAAAAATGAAAAAATCTCGACACAAAAATCCTATAACAAGTAAAAAATGGCTGATTCGCTTTTGATAAAACATGTTTAAGAACTAGCTAAAAACCTGCTTTCAAATAAAAAACCGCATCCAAATCAATTCACCCGTTTAAGAGCTACGGTGCCACAGACAGAGACACCGACAAACACACATAGTTGCCAAACTTATAATACCCCTTATTTTTGCGTCGGGGGTTAAAAATACAGACCACGGCACGGAGTTCCACATCTTCGCTATTAGTATTATGAAGGATGAGCCAAAACATTTTGTGCAAATAGGTTAAATTTTTACCATGTAGTGTGTTGTGCCAAAGTGAGCAATGTGATGCCTTATTTTAATTAACCTACTGATGACGTACTGACTCCAATTACCATTTAACTCTAACTAGTTTAATTGTTTTTTATAATTTCAACTTGAATTGAAATAAATATATCAGTAACTTTATAAATAGGGGTAAGTGTTACTTGCGCTAACATTATCTGATGTCTCGGGGTGATGACCGCAATGCAGTGCTACGCAGAGCTTTTTATGGTATTAAAAGTTCTGGGTGGCACTGCAATTGTTATGGCAGTAGTACATAATAGGCAGGCGTGGCACTTACCATCAGGCAAACGACTTGCTCGTCTCATCACTCAGTTCCGTAAAAAAAATTAAATCGGGGAGGACTCATGGGCTTACATGATTTTTGGTATGACAGTTGACACCTAATCCGTGAGTATAGCAATTCGCGTTAGCACAAACGAAACTAAATCTCTAAAAACGCTGTTTCCATTCAAACAAACAATTCGACTCCATCACTCGGAAGCATTACATTCTCAGACTTAAAGAATTGGACAAAAAAACAAGTCATCAAAGTGCAAAGAAATAAGGAAGAAGTCGAAGTGCAAAGTTCGCCGGCCCGCCTCTAGAAAGTTGCCAACTTTGGACAGTGTCCTTTTGAAGAGAATTCTACGACTTTCGTACAATCAATTACGTACTGGTGTTCTTCCTTCGATTTACTGGGGCTATTGTAGGGAGATGAAAGTAACTTCCGGAACATTTTTGTAAGTAATTAACTCTTCGCTTTCTTAATTTTAGTGGTTAGATATAATGATAGAATAAATTTTACCTACAACACCTATAACATTTGGTTTATGTTTAACTGACCACCAGATAATAATGTATCAACAAAAAACACCTTATATTCCCAAAAATAGTAAATAATCACCAAATAAAAAAAAAACACCAAAAAAATAGTAAATGATCACCGTACAATAGTAAATGATCACTAAAGTAGGCTCCACCAGAAGTCTCGCTCGTTACCCCTTCATGTGGCTCCCCTACTTGACCTTCGCTCCGCTGCGGAAGTCACCGGCTCGCTTTGCTCGCCACCTCACCCCTTCGCTCCACTTGGCCTCGTAAGCTCGTTTCATTCAAGACCTCCTTCGAGTGCTTCTGGTTCCACGCTTTTTATGTACACTCTAGGGGTAAGAGCGTGTTGGACTACAATAGAGTAAGGTGCGGCAATGCGGGTAAGATTTGGTGGTCATTTATTAAATTTGGTGGTCATTTACTAAATTTGATCTGCCGATACAATTTTTGGATAGAAGTGTATGGGATCTCAAAAATGATTTTAATGCTCATTACCTATATTTTAACCCATATTTTTTTTGGAAACCTAAGGGAATAGGGTTACCAAGGTACAGGCTCTGCCTGGACCCACTGGAACTTTTTTAAAGTTATCATAAAATCAGTAGGTACACTACTGATTTAAAGATAACTTTAAATGTACGATGTATTCTTGAATTGTGTACCTACCTATATCTAACTGGAAATAAATGAATCTTATCTGTTTTTACTTATAAAAAGTAACATGGTTTGATTTGACAACACGGACTTCATAACCCATAAAACTGTAAAACGGATACAGTATCCTTCCGACTGCCCGATAGAGCGAAAAATCCCATACTTACGAATATCATAAAAACGCCGATAAACCCTAATACCACCCATACAATATCCATACAAAAGGCCGGCACGAAATTGACTCAGTAAGTGTTCCTTCATAACTTTTACCACCGGCTCCGGTCTTCCACAAAACGGGCGAGTAATAATAAAATATCAACCGTCAGGAACAGTCTCGCGAATATGGCTCGATACATATCGTTATGTATCGATACATAATCGATTCAAATTAATGGCATGTCGATAGCAGATTCGACGGTTAAGCGGCCACATAATGTAATACAATAACCGGGTATAAAGTACTGCTTCGTGGTGGTAGGTTAACCTATTACGGTGATAAATTGGGATTTAAGGGCGCGGATAATACTTTTAAGTTTTCTACCAACGAAAGCCTTTAAAATTACTGTACTAAAGGTCATCATCATCAGCCCATGACGTTCCCACAGCTGGGACTTGGGCCTTCCGTCGTAGAGAGAGTATGGTCCATAATCCACCACGCTGGCCCAGTGCGGGTTGGTGGATATCACATATCGTTAAACTTTTGTGATTAATTCTTGGACATGTCGGTTCCCTCACGATGTTTTCCCTCACCGTTCTAAGAGCGAGTGTTAAATGAAAGTCAGAGGTTCGGGGCCAACGGGATTCGAACTCCGGTGCGTCTGATCAAAAGTCGCACGTGCCAATCTGGCTCTACAAAAAGTACAAAAGTTAGGTTTTGTAAAATATTTAATCTTATACCTATTAAATTTTATTATAAAATATCCTAACAAAAGTCTTTTGCCCTTTACAAAGCTGGCATAAAAATAGCACCAATAGGAAATTAAATCAATCGGATAAACAAACAACGCTTCCGAAAAGGTGCCATCGAGGTGGAAAAAGGCAGCAGCAAAGGATTCCATTTCGAAAAATAGTATAAATATAATAAATAGTGTATTTAGACGCAGAGATAGGTATGGTTTGTGGAAGTTGTAGTGTACAGAATGTAGCGAGTTACTGAGTCAACAGTCGGGTAAATATTCAAAAGATATTTATCAAATCGACACAAAAACGCAATTTTGTAACATAAGATATCTTATAAATATTTAATAAAACGGCTAGGACTCACGTAGTTTGTCGAATTAGTCGACCTAGGTTGAGCATGTCCGATGCTCTAAAATAAGATATCCGATGCAATGAGATATCTTAACTTTGAAAAAAAGGTTTTCCCCTTTTCATTCATGTACTTAGATTGAAGTCCGGGCCCACAAATGAAATGCGAAAACGGACTCTCTCAGTGCTTTAGAAATATGCCCGCTAGAGAAGATAGGGCCAAGAAACTCTGCGGGGATGTCTCTTTTTTAAATGGTTTTTAATTAATTTATATCCAACAAGGATTCAAACTTATTTTCTCGTATACTTTGGGATTCGAAATCAGGTGTATGCGAATTCGAACCCCGAAGAATAATTAGGTCTGAACCTTTTTTCAATAATAAACTCGTATAGTTAGGTTAGTACTTTGAATTTATTAACCGACTTCAAAAAAGGAGAAGGTTCTCTATTCGGAAGATTTTTTTCTTTTTTTTTTTTGTTACCTCAGAACTCCGTCATTTATGAACCGATTTGGAAAACTCTTTTTGCGTTGGGTTCAGTATAGCTACGAAATGGTCCCATATAAATTTTATCGATTGTGACCTTGGACTTCGAAGATACATTGAAGTCGGATTTTGTTTTTTTCTAAAAATTATTTATTTATTAAAAACTTCGTTTTAAATTGACGATATCGACTTTAGTATGTTATTGTCATAAATATATTGTATCTTTTTTTTTACACCTAATAGATCTATGTTTGGCCACTATCTCGCCTGATGTGAAGCGATGATGTGGCCTAAGATGGAGCACATAGATCTAGAGAGAGACGGCAGTTGTGCGGCTGCTCAGACCCGTCTCCCCGATGGTTCACCGAACATCATCCCGAAACACGACTTGGTCGCTTGACGGCATGACTTTGTTCGGTGGGTGGTATTTCAACCACGGCCAGAGCCTACCACTCCAAAATCTATCTGTTCTTAACTTCTCGTTCTTGTTGTACTCTCAGTCCCTAACAAATAATTTAAGAGCTCTTTATCAGTTTTGGCATCACAGCTAGACGCACATAGCAGAACTAGATATTTTACGATTGATATTATGAGTTCCTACATATTTTTTTGTGTAATAAAAATTAATGTTTCATTATGCATTCAGTTTTAGATACATACACCTGAGTGCACCTTGGTTTCAGGGCATTCTATCATACTTAAACACAACATAAGTATCTCATCATCATCATCATCATCAGCCCATCATGTTCCCACTGCTGGGACACAGGCCTTCTCTCATAGAGAGAGAATGGACCATAATCCACCAAGCTGGCCCAGTGCGGGTTGGTGGATGTCACATGTCCTTGACTTTTTGTGAAAAATTCTGGACATGGCGGTTTCCTCACGATGTTTTCCTTCACCGTTTTTAGAGCGAGTGTTAAATCCGCACATAACTTAAGAAAGTCAGTGGTGCGGGGCCAGCGGGATTAGAACTCGGGTGCGTCGGATCGAAAGTCGCACGAGCTCCCACTAAGCCACACTCGCTCAGTAACATAGGTATCTGAAAATTTTAAATACCATAAACTTACTACTACAACTAAAGTTAACTATAAGTCTGCGATAAGTGATCTAACTAACATATGATGATGATGATGATGATGATGAGATACTTATGTTGTGTTTAAGTATGATGAACTAACATATACTAATACTATGGATTTGTAATGGTCTGAAATAAAGTCTTTTTTTTAATTTATTTTATTATTATAAACCATAAATTTTTATCACACAAAAAACAACACAAAGAAACAAACATTCATATACATACATTTTATTTTCCCAAGAAACAGTTCTTTTTCTCAAGACCTAGTACCTATACCAATGAACTGACTATTACTTACGTACCTATCCTGTGTTTGAATCCTTGCAAAAGCGAACGAGCTGCACTCATATGAAGCAACGACCATTTAATTTATCATGACCTCTGGCTGAGCACTTGAAAAGCAGCCTTTTTCAACTTCCACGTCATGGTTCCGAATCGAAACGCTACAACTCTACACATTTCTCAAAAAGGACGTATACAAAAACGTATGAACGTAGGCGGGCTCAGAGGGACTGCAAACAGCGTCGACAAAGCGGAAATTTTTAATTAATCCGGTATTACACTAGGAACGGGAACGGAAAATGGCAGGAACCGGACTGAGCGAGATAATACTTGTTTCCATGTTTTGTCAGAATTTCTGTTTGGAGGAAGATAAAGAGAGTAAAAAAAGAAATTAAAAAAAAGAAAGAAGTAAAAGATATACACAAATAAAAAATACAAATCCAATAACGTTAAAAATTGTAACTTAAAATATCATGACTGAAAAAAAAGTATAAGCATGTCTACCCATTTCATTCCCATACTCAAATTGAAGTCCGGGCCCAGAAAAAAAAATAGTAATAAATAGTGCGTACTTTTTTTTTTATTACCTGATAGGCTAGCATTTGACCACAGTCTCACCTGATGGAAAGTGACGACGCGGTCGACAATGGATCATGCTTGCCTAGAAGATACCGATTCACTCGGGACTTGAAGACACCTAAATTATAAGAATCGGGAAACAGAGACGCTGGTAAGGTGTTCCATTCCTTAGCTGTTCGCATTATGAAAGTTGAAGCGAAACACTTTGTTCTGGCAGGAGGAATGTCAACCATAAACGGATGCCGAGTTTCCGTACGTCTTGTTGTCCGATGGTAGAAAGGAGATGGAGGAATTAACTCGTGTAATTCCGTACTGCTAAATAATGGAACTCCTTGCCGTCTTCTCTGTTTCCTAATAACTGTAATTTGGGTATCTTCAAGGCTAGAGTGAATAGGGATCTTCTAAATCTACGTGCTCCATCTTCAGCAACAGTGTCGCTTAACATCAGGCGAGATGGTGGTCAAACATAGATTTATCATAAGTAAAAATAAAAATTAATTTTGTATTTTTGTATGTATATATCTTGTTGTTATTTTTGTATGGTCTTTTAATTTTTTCACTATTACTTTACAATTTGTTTGCACTACCTTATAAAACCTCCACAGTACACCGAGGTTAACTGGAAGATAATGCTCACTAGCATTAAGTTCGCCTATGTACCTACAAATTTGTTTGTGCAATAAAGATTTTTCTATCTATCTATATTGTTCATTCGTTCATATCGTTCATAGTCAGGCTTGTAGAATCTGGTATTTTTATGAGTTAGTAAAGTGGGACATTTTTAGTTATTCCAGGATTACGGGCATGGAGTCGGACTGCAGTCGCCGGAAGATAGATGGTTGTTTTGATGTGTTTCCAATATTTATTTCCGTCCAACTGCATCTAGATAGATCTAATTACGAGTATGTTAGTCCTTTCGGTTCAAAGGTTGTCAGGAAGAGATCGTTTTGAGCGATAAGACCGCCTATTGTTATGCTGATAACTGTGAAATGTACTTGTTTTTCATGTACCTATTTCTAAGGTTTTTGACAATAACGTGTTTATCTATTTATCAGTGGAATTGGAAATTTGTTATCTCAAAGTTAGAAGAAAGGTACTTGAAGAACTGTTTGTGTTTAACAATCAAATATTTATTACAAACTGCTAGTACACTAAACAAACGGGATGTATTCAAGTAAATCTTTCTACCGAAAACTTTGTAGTTTTATAGTTCGACCTCACATTACTCAAGTTGAGAACGTGTTTGTCAACTTCTTCACGATTACCGAAGTTTCAGGAACCTATCCACTAAATATATATATAAGTACTACGTCTATAGCTATACCTTAGTCACGCCAAAGCATAAAATTTGTTAACAAGACCAATACATTCCCAATTTCCGTATCTTCTGAGTAGTGGTTCTTTTTCCGATACGGTGGTAGAGTCATTGTAATAATAGACGTTCATAAGTGCGTCTGTGATGCCAATAATGAATAAATAACTTTTGGTTGATTGATTGATTCCCACTGCTGGAACAGGGGTCTTTTGTCATGGAAAGAGTATTGGCCATAAATATCCACGCTGGCCCAGTGCGTGTTAGTGGTTCTTGAATGTTAGTGATTAATTGAATATAAAAATTAGGTGTTCTACACGATTTTAAAAATACCTACAACAAACGCGAACTAATTCATCATAAAAAAACTGGGCAGGCCTTTACAATTAGGGCATGGCCATTCTAAAGGTAGGTCCAATTAGGTAAAGCTTTTAATTACAATACCTAGAATAATTTATTTCATTAATTAAGTGACACGAAAGTGTAAGTACCCATTATACAAGGAAACGTTCAAGGTCAGCTCGATATTAAAACCTTTCAGTGACCTTTGACCTTGATTGTTGAGGGGGGTGATGGCTGGTCCACAAGTCATACTCGTAATCGGGTGCTGCTTGCGGGGACCTACTTATATTTTATTTACACTTTTCTGTTACTGATACTATGACTATGGGACATCTCACTCGCATTTCTTGTTTTACATTCTGTTAATTCTAATTTATACGTAATTGTGCTGAAAAAAGACATCCCCGCAGAGTTTCTTGGTGCTATCTTCTCTAGCGGGCGTATTTCCGAAGCACTGGTAGAGTCAGTTTTCGCATTTCTTTTCAACACTCAGACTTCAATTTGAGTATAGGAAAGAAATGGGTAAACATACTTACCTTTTTTTCAAAGTCATGTTAACATAAGTTACAATTTTTAACATTTTTTATTTGTATCATGTGTTTATGACCTTTAAAAGTGCACTTTTGTGCCTATTTAATAAATGATATTTGACTTTGACTTTGACTTTAAATAAACTCTACATACATAATATACAGTAAGTAACAAAAGCCCTGTCGGACCCGTAAAGCATATACCTGAGTAGATGCCGACAAAATATTTACGAAAATTTAATAAAATGGTAGAATTTATATCAGGTTTCTGATATAAATTGTACCATTTTATTAATTTTGCGTAAATAACCAGTCGTAAATAGTTCATCACGCATAAATTTAAGCATTTCTACTATTCAGTAAACAAATTAGGTATATAATGGTTGAATTTTGTATGAAAAAGTACCAACCTAAATAAAAGCTTGTAATATTATTCAGTTAAATTAAAGTTATTAGCATAACTAAGTGCCTCCGCCGACGTCAGACTTTTTGTAGGTCCGATAGTCGGTCCGAATTTTTCACCGTCGTTTGTCACCTGTTTTGTGACCGACTTTTTGTAGAAAGTGTGCGTTGCATTAAGAAACTTAGTATGTTTTATTTTCACCGACAAAAAAATCGGTGATCGATTGTCTGATGAGCCTAAAACCAATGAAAAATCAGACATCTAGGTAAGTACCTGCAGCGCCATATGAAGCATGCCAGGCACAAGGCGCATTTTCGCTGCCTATATAGCTTACGTTGTCTAGACCAACCAGTGAAATGTGGAATTTTCTCAAAGCATTGTCATTACTTTTTAGAAAATCTTTATAGAAAAAAATAAAGTTATTTATAACCAAACGTCGATACTGAAAAGCCCCTTCACGGGTCCGGCCGGATTCCATATTGCAACGCACACGTCCTACAAAAAGTCGGTCACAAAATAGGTAAAAATGTCGGTGAAAAACTCTGACTGACTATCGGACCTACTAAAAGTCTGACGTCGGAGGAGGCACTAAAGCGGTCAAGCAAAAAACCCCTCGGAACTTTACTCTAATCCTCTCATTTATCGTAAAGCCATACAATGTTAACCTGTAAGTCCCACAATCGTACTTATCACTTAAATCGGATCGGATTATCAAATCGAACCCTGTCAGTAGTTAGCTTAACTCTAATTGTACGTTTTATGTGAGGGTTTAAAATACGTTATTGTAAGCAGGTCCGTAGGAAGGTATAGCGATTGTGGGGGTTCTAAGCATATACAAATCTAAAATGTGCTTGTCTCACGCTATAAATAGAACGTGATCGCTAGTTCCCGCGAATTTTATTCGTGTGAATTGTGAACCCACGATTAAACATGCAGGTGTGGAATAGGTGGCCTAACCGGCATTAGCGCGATCCTCGTGTCTCTTAAATTCTGTATTTCACTTAGAGCTTCGTTTTTTGCATTGCTATCAAGATCCGCAAAATAGGATAGCGAAATATTTTCTGAAAGTAAAATCTTTGCGTTCCTGGGGGCCTACTCCGAGTTGCTTTCGTTCGTTCGTTCGTGCGGACTAAAAGAGACACTATTATGCCTGTAAGTAAGGCCCCTGACGTCTATCTGGGGAGGTCTTGCTAAAATGGTCCTGGATAAAAAGCGACTATGAGATTTTTCTGTCGTCCACGCGGACGGGACGAATTGGCGGGAAAAAGATAGTCCTCCTTTTGTGATCTATCTTCGACCGATCCTCCTTACGGACCTGTGCGATGACCGCGGATCAGTGTCGATCTTATCAACTTTGCGTTTAATTTGTTCGATTTGAGTTCGTAGAAGTAAATTTAATTCTCTTATAATCTCAGTTTAATCCGAAAAGTTTTAGGGGATCATTTGAGCAAACAGATTGAAATACGTCCTTTATTTGTACATTGCGTTTTAAGTGTTTTCTGACATAGAAAAGTCGCCAGTACAATTATGTCAAACATTGAACAATTTAAGTCCGACATTCCTACGAACGACAATTTACCTGAATTTAAACATGTTAATGAAATGAAATGTATTTATTTGCATAAAATATGGTGCTTTAGGTTGTTGGACAGGTCAAATTAATAGATAAATTGTATCACATATTTAGTCAGATAAATAACTGACATGCAAAATTTAAAATTAATAAAAATTAGAATCTATATAATAATTATAATACACAAAGTCATAAGCAATTCATTTTTACAAGATGTCAGGAAATTAAGAAAAAATAATATTAATATATCGTCCCCTTAATGCAAAAACCAACTAAGTGCGCTTTTTAACATTTTAACATTAGTATTGCACATCTCGAAGAGGAGATTCTAATGGTACCTATTCGTAACTCATTTTTGTTAAAAAGCGCACTTTTATTGGTTTTTGCATTAAGGGGACGATATATGTAGGTAATTACGTGTACATTAATACACATATCGTTATGAAGATATTGACGTAAGCGAGTCCGGAATTTCATAAGGCACTGCGAACCTCCTCCAAGCTTCCTCTGGGAAACTTGACTGACAAATTGCTTAGTAAGCTGATAATGGAAGCAATATCATAAACTATTTTGTGACCATAAGTTGATACAGGCCTCCGACATGGCCTAACGACTGTTGTCCGGCGACAACAACAGGGTCGGTCCCGATTGTTGTCTTAGGACAACAGTCGTCGGCTTAACGTGCCCTCCACACGGTATCGCTCAGATGTAAATACCACACAACAATCTCCCATCCAAGTGGTGACCGCAGCGAACATTGCTTAACCTAGCAGATCTGTTACGAACGGCTTCGCGAAACACGCTACGAGCCCTACCTATTTATTGTACTTACAAATATTTAAAAAATATATAAAAAATTCAAACCTAATCCAAACTTCCGAGAACATATTATTAGCTACTTAATTTTATATAGCAAAAACAAGGTAGCAGCATAATAAATTAAAACGTGAAACGCCCAGGGCTATTATCTACCCCGAATAAGTGGAAGGCCGCTGCAATAGGTCAAACAAATGATTCTCAAAGTCAGGCCCGAACCACTGGGGAAACTTGAACACGCGAACATGCTACACACAAAGCAGTGTACCTATATCATTCTCATTGGTAATTGTTAGGGCCACCGGTTTTAGGCTGCCCGCCTCCGTCAAACAATCGGTCACCGATTTTTTTGTCAGTGAAAATGAAACATACAGAGCTTCTTATTGCAACGCACACGTCCTACAAAAAGTCGGTCAGAAAACAAGTAGATATACTTACATTTTATCAAAAAAAAATCGACTTCAATGTATCTTCGAAGTCCAAGGTCAAATATAGATGAAATTTATATGGGACCACTTCGTAGCTAAACTGAACCCAACGCAAAAATAATTTAACAAATCCGTTCATAATTTACGGAATTATAGTAACAAGAATAAAAAAATATACATTTTTTTTTGAAGTCTGTTAATAAATGACAAATTTAGGTGAAAAAATCGGACCGAATATCGGACCTACATAAAGTCTGACGTCGGCGGAGGCACTTAAGGTAACTATGTGGAATTTCGATTCAGATGTTGTGCAAATAAATTAAGACATTTAAGTCTTATTTCTAAAACACGAAAAGTATACGTATGATGTAAACATTATCTAACATTAATATTTATGTAGATACATAGATCTAGCCTCTAACTAAGATTCCCTATAACTATGGAACCAGTACTTAACTACAAGGTACCATGGTACCACAACACTCAGACACGAAACAAATAGATGCAATTTATATTATTGCTTACCATGCCTTTCGACACCTACACATTACCAACACACATTGTCTGCACTGCATTATTACTTATTATGTATCAAGGATATTGTATCACTAGATTTGTTTTTGTTTCAAACAAAGCTGTATAACTATAGTTTTTTATATAGGACCATAGAGAAATTACGGCGTAATATCGAACCGCGGGAGGGCACTAGTGACCTGTAATGCAGGTTCTTTAGAACCTACCTCAGGCACCAGTCTCTCACAACGTTAGGTAGTAAGTCTTAGCTTTAGTCTTAAATCCTATAAGAAAATACCTTTGTGAGAGAAAATAAATAAATGTTTTATTAAAATATTTAATTACTGGTGGTAGGTTTCTTGTATACGAGAGGCGGTCTGGGTGGGTACCACCGCTGTGCCAGTTATTCAGCCGCCAAGCGGTAGTGCGCAAGCATTACTGTGTTCCGGCTTGAAGGGCATTGTAGCCAGCGAAATTACTGGGCATTATGAGACTCAACAGCTAATTGTCTCAGAGTGACGAGCGCAGTACAGCGCCGCGCAGGATTTTGCAAAACAAAGTTCTGGGTGGTGCTGTTATTGTTATGGGCTGGTGTATTGCTTACCATCAGGCAAACGACCAGCTCGTCTCGTCATTAAGTTACATAAAAAAAATAAAAATATTTTATTTTCATAGGAAAACTTATAGCAAGGTACAAAAGGCCAATTAAAAGTTTTGCACAAATGTAAAATACGATGAGATTATATATAAGTATAATACAATACATGCTTAAACGAGAACAAAGTGTGCACACAGAAGTAAAAGTGAAAAAATATTTAATAATAAAAATTATTTTGCTTATATGTAGATATATGCTTGGTACGCGACGATGACGCCGAAGGTGGCAAGAAGGTTGAGCAGCTACCAGGGCTCAATTCACTATGACAACTTGGCGATTCCTTGCTTCGAAATCACGTCGATTCCTTCATTAATAAACGACATCTCTATGACTCATTCATATAATCATATATATGATTCTCTATGACGCGTCATAGAGAATACAAATTTCGCAGATTTCGTTTATTAATGAAGGAATAGACGTTACCTCGAAGCAAGGAATCGCCAAGTTGTCATAGTGAATTAGGGCCCAGATGGTTCATTTAGACATATCGTTTGTATATTGAAGTAGGGTACCTAATTTGCACTGAGCACCGCTGAAATGATTACTTTGCAAAACATTCCCTGTGACGAGACTAACTAAAACGACGGTACCTTCGTTAGACACAAAGTACAACTACAACATTAGGGCATGTAATTGGTCTCTGAATGAATTAATTGCCTTTCACAGACTGCTGTATCTACCTACTTAGTTAAAATTGACTGAAGCTAATATTTCCGCCTATTCACATAATGTTTCTCTACGAGGAATCTTAACTTTACTTTTTTTGGTACTAAAATAATCAAAATTTAGCGTATTCGTGCATATAGCAGCTGTTTTACAAAAGCTTCATCATGATGGATCAACGCAAGACTCCAATTTATACAAAACTAAAACGCAATGAAAACTCAAACAATACATTACACTTTAATTTATTTTCTGAATTTCAGTTCAACTGGCATAAAAAATAAACTTTCAACCGTTAATCATGAAAAACTTAAACCTTATAACTATGGAACTTAAACCTATGTCCACAATAGTTTTAATGTAAGATTTATGCAGAAATAGAATCCGATTCCCCGAACTCAGATAAAGAGAAGGATAAAACAACATTTCCGATCCGTTATTACAACAAGACCCGATAATGTTAGGGTTGACACCGGCTCTGAAATAATAGTTTAAGATAGTAAGATTTATTGGGGCAGGCAGAGGTTTGGGACGATAAGGATGATAGGTGGCGCTTATGCAAATTATAATAGGTATTAAACTCTAAAAATAGTATGTAATCCTACGACTCATGCGTGATATTTGAAAAATTGATCTTAAATACGAATTGTAATAGGAAACATTTGTTCTAACTAACTACATCATACATTTTGGTCTCGATATTTTCTTACTAAAAAAAATTACGATTAACAAACCCCGTTTAATTTGGAAAAGAAGGGAAAAAATCCGAATCTGAAAACATTGAATTTTTTTATGTATATCTTGTTTATTTAATAATTTGAAGGTCGGTAGAGGCATTTATCTATATCGAATGAACTATTTTCAACTGTATTTCTTTAAATTTATCATCATCATTAGCCCACTTCGTTCCCACTGCTGGGCCTTCTCTCATAGAGAGAGTATGGGCCATAATCCACCTCGCTGGCCCAGTGGTGGATGTTACGTATCCTTGAATTTTTGTGATTAATTCTCGGACATTGTTTTCTCATGACGGTTTCCTTCACCGTTTTTACATTCCGGATTTACGGGATTTGAATTCGGGTGCGTCGAATCGAAAGTCGCACATGCTCATACTGAGCTACACTCGCCTTTCATTAAATTATAAAAAAAAATATCTTTAATATTCAAATAACATTAATATCTTTGTAAAATGACAAAACTTTTGCTCTTATCGTTATCGTGACAACTCTTGACTTATGCGTCTTTTCACCGGAAATCTTCTGAGCCGGAAATACACATAGATAACAACCCTAGATCTAAGGTCGGAATTTGTCAGACGCGTCGATCGCGACAAACCAGCCCTGGATTATCTTGGATAGAGGAATTCCAATAATATTTCACTAGTTCGCTCACTGTGGGGTGAAAGCGACCTCAAAACGTAAGCGTCAAGCGGATAAGGAATTTGTTTTAAATGCCAATAAACAATACGGATTTTTAAGATTAAATTTCATCCGATTCGGCTCATCAGGGGCTAAAAAGGATTGTCGCTGCCTTCACAAGGACCATTCCGCTTCCAAAAAAAATGTTTAGTTATCTACTTATATAAATACAGAACAGTGGGTGAGCGATATTGAATGAATATTGATAAAAATAAAAATAAAGATAAAGATAAATAAATATGAAGATAATGAACATGTTTACTATCCGGGCAGTAGGATCTACAATGGTTTAATGATTTATAGTCTTAGATATTGGTCAATAATTCTCGATAGTGCAAGGAAAGCAAATTACTTACCTGGTGATACAACGTACATATTAGCATCAACGTGAAACTTAGGTAGTTTTATAACTTGGACCTCCAAATCAGTTCCTGGATTCTCTCGAATATCTAAAGTGAATCTTTTGCATTGGGAGTTGAAATCTGGCGGTGACGGGCCATTAATTGTGTGCAACTGTCTACCAGCACCCTTTGACTACGGCTTCTAGCATTTCGACTACGGCTTTCAGCTTTTCC
This sequence comes from Petrophora chlorosata, assembly GCA_951640565.1. Taxonomy (NCBI): domain Eukaryota; kingdom Metazoa; phylum Arthropoda; class Insecta; order Lepidoptera; family Geometridae; genus Petrophora; species Petrophora chlorosata. Next base: position 15,588,972 of record OX621196.1, on the reverse strand, counting down.
AGTATGACCTTTAACTTTTCGACCGGCTGCTTTCATTTCGGCACTGGCTTACCGACTTTTCGACAACGCATGGCCGGCTCTTTAACTGAGGCTTATTCAGTCTTGAGTAATATACATCTCTATGGTAATAGGTAGTGTGCTTCTGTCTTGTTAGTCTATTGAAATGTGGATTTCTTCTTGTTAATTTCTAGCAAAAGCACACACTAATCATATATTAGTGGGTACCTATGTAACAGCTTTATCTTTAGCAGCGGCAGAATATCTGAGCTATAGCTTTTTTCTATGGTGTCATTTTTTACGCATTATAATTTAGACCTGCGAGGGTGGTCTAGGTTAGAGTCAAGGGATTGCGACTGTTTGTAGTAGGTACCTAAATATTTATCACTGGAACGCTATGATCTATCAGTGATTGCCTGATTAGGTTTAATGATGTATTCTGGTTTTGAGAACTCGTCGACTCTTCTCTCGTCGGGTCTTTACTTTTTAGTTCTTTGTTTACACTTTTATAAATCTGGGCTGCCGGATCCATGGATTCCGATTGCCATTCGTCAGTTTTAAGTGTTATCTTGCTATCTTTTCTCTCTGATTACGGATTTCAGTTTTCAAATTGTAGTAACAGGTCTAACATACATATCTTTTGGCTTAGGCTCTAAACGTCTGAATGTCTGAAATCAGTTTGTTCAAACGATCAAAGTTTTTGTTATTTCGTAATTGAACCAGAGAGGATTAGGAGGAGTGGAATTAACATGGAACTGAATTGAAATCCATTTTGGAAACAAATCCATTAATGGTTATGGTTCATTGGTCCATCGGATTAGAATAAAAAAGACCGAATGTAGGTATGATGCGATATTTTATGTTAAAGACATAGATAATGATTAGCTCAACCTGGCGTCGTAGAGATAAAGGGTCTATTAAGTATTTGCTTATTAAACGCTGCATTGTTTCCAAAGTATTAGGACGAACAAAAGTTTAATTTTCTTTAGATTAGTTAAGTTATTTCGCTCGCTTACCGTCTTAAAAAGCAATCTTCCAAAACATTGCAAAGTTCTCTCAAACACGAAATTAAAGCCCAATTGGGCAAATAAAGCGCCGTATCCAACTCAAATTGAGTGTTTTGTTCGGCCGCTGACCGCGGTGATTCAATCGCACTGCGCTGTACTTTCCAATTCAACTTTAGGTGAGCGATATTCACTGGCCAATTCAACTGTAGGTACCTACCAAGTGTTCCCTGACCAATTCAACTGTACTTGGCGCTTGCCAATTGGGCACCCTTTTACGGCTATTGTAGAACTATAACCTTTCGATTGCTTAGCGTTATAGAGGTTCTCTTAGGCGTAGAGATTGATTATTTGCGTGATAAAGTTAAGTGGACTGAAAGGCTGCTAATGACTTAATGAATGTCATTAATGCTGTTAATTATTTGAGTCGTAATCTTTATTTTCTATTGGTTTTATAATTCCCATCTCTTTCTTAGATATGGCACGGAAAAATAAATCATTTTTTTCATTTAGCAAGGTTCCGCAGCGTGACTTTGTGATGCAGAATACTTATGAACATTATCAAGTTCAGCAATTAATGCATCCTATTTAAAGTTGATACTTGCTTAAAAGAACTTATAAACTTATTTATTAGCTTTTACAGTCCTTATTATGATTTAAAGTATAAAATTAAAATATATTTATTAAATAGGCACAAATAATGCACTTGTAAAGTCATACAAATCAATTAAAATACTTTAAAAACTATAAAATAAGATATCTTAACTTTGAAATATGTATAAAGGTAAGCATCTACCCATTTCTTTCCCATATTCAAATTGAAGTCCGGGCCCAGAAAACAAACACGTAAACTGACTCTACCAGTGCTTTGGAAATACGCCCGCTAGAGAAGATAGCACCTAGAAGCTCTGCGGGGATGTCTCTTTTTCTTGAAATCTTTTAAAATGTCTAAAAATATAACAATCACTACATAGTATAAAACAAAGTCGCTTTCTCTGTCCCTATATCCCTATGTATGCTTAAATCTTTAAAACTACGCAACGGACTTTGATGCGGTTTTTTTAAAATAGATAGAGTGATTGAAGAGGAAGGTTTATATGTATAATAACCGTGCGAAGCCGGGGCGGGTCGCTAGTAAAGTATAAATTATAATTAGCATAGCACAATGTCACACTAGAAGTCCTCTAACCTTTAGATGACAATTAAATAACATTTAAATGTCCTTTCAGTTACAATCTACGCCAAAATCAGTGTATATTCATGAGAATATTTTTACTAAAGTGTCAAATTCAGAAAGTCACTATTTAACTAGTGTGGCTCAGTGGGAACTCGTGCGAATTACGAACCGACGCACCGGAGTTCGAATCCCGCCAGCCCCACACCAATAACTTTCTTAAATTACGTGCGGATTTAACGCTCGTTCTCAAAACGGTGAAGAAAACAGCGTGAGGAAACCAGCATGTCCAAGAATTAATCACAAAAGTTCAAGGACATGTGACATCCACCAACCCGCACTAGGCCAGCGTGGTGGATTATGGCCCATACTCTCTCTATGAGAGAAGGCCCGTGTCCTAGTAGCAAGAACGCGATGGGCTGATGACGATGACTCAAAAACAACAACTACTACACAACAAACAACTCTCAATAAACAACTATTTAATTCTGCCAAAATATTATTTCTGCGTAAAGTGGCCGTCAAAGTCGAAACTGCGGTCTGGAGAGTATTAATCCGAAAATCTCTTAGTTGTTGGATCTTGGAAATTGAATCTTTGATAAGATCAGTTTTTTTCATTACAAAGTGGAGAGGTGGAGACCGCCGATCTCAGATTACAGTTAACTCGTAATAGGGTATATTAATTTTTTTTCGGGCATTCGAGGTCGCTTGGTCCTTTGGAGGGCCTAATGGGCATTGTTTGGTAGATATTTTAAATGGAGATAATAAACAAGGTTTCAGTTAATTTTGACAATGTTCGGTGAAAGCTGCTCTTATTACGTATTTAAATTAAATTGTTAATGGTTATATAAATAATTAAATAATAACGCCCAACGATCACATACATAGATCCTGATCCCTAACTAGGATTCCCTGTATCTAGGGAACCAGGAACTATGAGGACCATGGTCCCACAACACCCAGACATGAAACAAATGCTTGCGCTTTTTTTTAAACATTTGTCCCGTCGCGGGATCGAACCCGCAACCTCAGTGATGTATGAGATTTCAGCCAACCTGCCCAACCACTACACCACAGAGAATGTCTATATACGAGCTTTTAGTTGTATTTACCATTCAATGTTGACCAAATTGTGATCTGTTTGCGAATGAATGAAAGGTGATTCTGCCGGAGTGCTCGGAGTTCTGCGAGATGAACAGCAATAGTTGTGTTGTTGTACTGTATAATTATTATTTTAAAATAATATGTTGCCATTTAAATAATATTTAGTTAATTTTGGCCGACATAGTCTGTAATTTTATTTTTGTATTATCTCGTAATTATTGTTTGACATATTTTTACTTTTGACTATATTTTACTGTATTTTTAGACTAATTTTATTATTGGCTGATTGGTAATTGGCTAAGGCAGTCTAATAAATAAATAAATAAATGTTACTTGTTTATAAAACTACATTTATGGCGTCAAAATTTCTCCGAACGTTTCGGATATACAGGAATTTCCTATTTTATTATTATTATTGCATATATACAGTTATTACGTAGCGGTTAACGTGCCATCTTAAGCACGGTAGCACTCAGATGTAAATATATATACCACACAAACGGTCACCCATCCAAGTGGTGATCGCTGCAAACGTTGTTTAACCTACCTGTTACAAAACATGAGACAAGCTAAGCTATGAGCGTATCATTTCATAAAAATTAACGCTCACAATACAATACAATACAACAACACTTTATTGCACACCAAATAACAGACACAATTATGACACATAGTAGACATAGACACATAATGAAAAATAAAATAAAAGTCACAAAATACATCGTAGTTTTGACGTACAATGGGCGGTCTTATCGCTTAGAGCACACAATACATTAGATAATCTGAAATCTATGTATGCTATTGTTGATTTTGATGATTTTCAAAGACAGTTTTTTTTACACTTTATAGATCTATGTTTGACCACTATCTCGCCTGATGTGAAGCGATGATGTTGCCTAAGATGGAGCACATAGATCTAGATCTTTAACAAAGCAGTGCTAGGCTGGTCAGGTTACCTGAGCTGTGCGAATAAGAACCGCAGCTAGTAAGTTTTAATCAATAGATGAACTCGTAGATTTGTTACAAGCTTTTATTTAACTTGAAATGTTTGGATAAAATCTTGCCAGTTGAATCAGAACCACTTCCTCTTATCCTACGGAGTTGAAATTGTGCATACTTGTCAAAGTCCGATGACAATGCAATATTATGGTGTAACTAGCTGATCTGATGATGAAGATGGAAGGTGGGCAATGGAATTCCTTGACGGATAATGTGTGTTCATTTTAATCTACTCGCGACGGAGCTTCTTTTTTGGGTTTAAAAGTTCTGGCACTGCAATTGTTATGGGCAGGCGTGGCGCTTTCCATCAGGCGAACGACCTGCTAGTCTCATCACTCAGACCCATAAAATATGTGTACCTAAAAGAGTTATATGAGCAGTAATAAAAATCACATAATTAAAGCTCTAAAAATCTAAAATTCCGTACGGCGTTTTTTAAAACTGTAAAATCTAATAAAGCGTCATTTAACGTTGTACATAATATTATTAATATATCATTTATTTTTTGACCCGTTCTTTTTGAGTGTTCATTTATTCACATATTATGTTATAGCTAACAGAAATAAAGTTTAAAAAATAATTACAAATTTCATAATTAACAGCACCCATAAAATTTTACCGACAACCGTAACGTCGTGTCAGTAAAAAAGCACCTTTCGATTACCTAATTTTAAATTGGGAAATTGCTCTTTATTTAAAAACTTAAAACTAATTTATACCTAGAAACACTAATAATACTCACCAATATCAATATTCACCAAGACACCACGAACTTAGATCGCGAGTTACGTTCTCAAACCACGATTCTATGACGGGCGGGACACGACACGACCGCCCCGCTCGGCCGCCCAGCGCGTTCTGCCGCCCTAGCTAGGGCGTGCGTTATTGTAGCATTATTTTAAATATCGAATCAAATTAACACTTTGCCAGATTGCAGTTAAACGTTTTGCAAATGCAGCGGATAAATTGGAGTTGCTTTTAAATTTGTTTGCATTTCGGTTTATTTTGTTTGGCTTAGGGGATTTTAATATGAACAAGTTGCGAAGCTTAATTGTTTTAATATTGGTGTCTATATTGTAATATTCACAAGCATTAAAATAATGCGTTATATTTAAACAACAAAAAAAGTGGTATATTAATACAAAATACAAATATAAAAATACAAAATACAAAATCTCTTTATTGCATAGTAAAGGTAGGTACAATATAATGTTGAAAACCCTGCCCACTGCTTTAGTTTATCACTGTGTTGCACTAGGCAGTTTCTTCCCCTTAACTAGGATCAAATATATATACAACAGAGACTTAATTAATTACTATACTTATTTAGGTTTTTAAGTAAATATATAAAAAATGTAAATAAATATATACATAAAAAATAAATGTAATGTAAATATATATATATATGTATATGAGTGTGACAACATTTAGGTATTACATTAAAAAAGGCCGTATATTTGACTAAATAATTAAGGCACTTGCAGAGAAATTTTAACACTGTTAGTCGAATGGTTAAGCAATATAAAACAATGTATATTCACGCTAAAGTCATCCAAACGGCCTCAACGGAAGACCAGCCCCCGTACCCATATGTCCCTCAAGCGCCAATCGTATATCGTGTTGAGCTCAACTTAAGGCATAGTTTCACTGCGACTAATGAGATACGGTCTAGTTATTGTCGATTCAGACAAGAAAATGAATTAATTTCATTCATTTAAACCAAAATACGATAACTACAAGTTGAGACAAACTTAATGGGACAATATATGGCATCATAAGATATTGTCGTAGTGAACCTACACCTTAATCTGAGCTCAACACGGTATACGATTGGCGCTTGAGGGAGATATGGGTAGGGGGGCAGCGCCGATCGTACGACCGGCACAACGCTGAGTTGAGGCCGTTTTTATTAAATTATATATAATATCAAATTATTATTATTTAATTTATATAACTATTTTTGTTTTACTTACCTGTTTTTAACTATTTTTATATTACTTACACCTTATACAATTTTTTTGCAAATAAATAAATGTCTTAAATGAGGCAGGGTTGCAATTATTGAAGTGGCGGCAAACATGTTTGATCTTATGTGACTAATTCAATATGAGAATTTAATAGAACATTTTGTGGTTTAAGACATTTATGTCTCAAAACAGAATACAATTCACTTATATTGAGAGCACTGAGCAATTCATAAGTAAAATTATTATACGAGACCAAGTAAATAACAAATAGCTAACACATAGATTGGTAGTATCAAGTAAAGAAGTAAGGCAAGTATTACAATATTACATTAAATTATCAAATAAGTAATAGATTATCAATAACAAACAAAAAACATGCATTTTGTTTTGTGAAGGCAGATCTGTAATAAAGCTGTTAGAAACTTGGGACATGGATGACCAATGTATTTTAACAAATTATGGTATGATAAAATGATAACCTTAATATTTGATGTCTCGGGGTGACTAGCACAATGTTGTGCTACGCAGTAATTAAACGTATTAAAAGTACTGGTTATTATGGGCAAGCCTGGCGCTTATAATTAGCCAAACAATTTGCTCGTATCATTGCTAAGTTGCATATTAAATAAAAGATGATTCAAAAGCAATTAATATAACCACATATTACATAAACGCACAAAAATATAAAAATAATCAATAAATTCAAACTTAAGAATTGGAATAAAATAATAAAATATCCGTTATTTTGCCGATCGCTATTAAAAACAACTTGAATAAAAATATAATATTATATGTTCATTTGTTCCCGCCCGAGAAAAGCTTTCTCGTATCTCTATTGAAGTAGGTAACTGTCATTATGGAGATGAAGGCGCTCATTCATATCACCTGAAATGGCCATTGAATTTTTTACAGACACCTTCATTGTCAACGGGATTCTCCCTCGTGGAAAGATTTAAAAACGTTGATGACGTCTCTTCGGGAAGTGTATTGAATATTATTATTTATTTTGTAGTATTGATCTGTTCCTTTTTATATTCCTTATCCCAGTTACAGAAAAATATAAATAGGATATATTATTCATATTTTTCTGTAACTGATACTTCGAGTATGACTATGCATCTCACTCGCAATTATCATTATAGTTTTTCATTATGTTAATTATAATGTATACTCTTTTATGAATAGATATATTTAAAAAGAGTTGAGTAAGAAGACCTCCTAGACTTTTTGGGTATTAGCTTGTCTAGCGGGTGTATTTCAAAAGCACTGGTAGAGCCAGTTTTCGCATTTGTTTCTGGGCCCGGGCTTCAATTTGAGTATGAGAAAGAAATGGCTAGACATGTTTACCTTTTTTTCAAAGTCATGTTAACTATTTACAATTTTTAACATATTTTCAATTTGATTTGTATTATGTGTTTATGATGTTTAAAAGTGCATTGTGTATCTATTTAATGATTGTTCACTTTGACTTTTGACCTATTTTATACCTAAACTAGCGGACTCGGTCCACGCAGAATTATACCTACCTAAACTAGCGGACTCGGTCCACGCAGAATTATACCTACCTAAACTAGCGGACTCGGTCCACGCAGAATTATACCTAAACTAGCGGACTCGGTCCACGCAGAATTAGGTTTATAGTCTGTTGTTCCCTTGAGAACTGTTCGTTTTTCCGGGATAGAAAGCATTCTATGTATCAAGTCAGACCATATTCTAGGCGCCCCGTGCACGTGCGTTTGTATTGATTGATTGATTGATAACGCTTTATTGTACACCAAAAACAAAACAAGAACACATAAAAATAAAACTTAAAATTTTTATTAGTACAATGGGCGGTCTTATCGCTAATAAGCGATCTCTTCCAGACAACCTTTAGATTGAGAGGATTTGTGAAACGACAAAAGACAGTGGTGTACTTATATTATAGTAACTATTATTAATATACGAGTATATTGTATCCGAATCCGCTAAGTACCTAGTCACGACGTGTTTGAGTAATAAACATCAAAACACACAAACTTTTGAATATATATAGTACTAGTCGACTAGCCGATTAGGATTAGAAAGGATGAAGCAGGTAGGTACATATTATTTTAGGCGTAAATCGAGGCATTAGTTTGATGAATGGCCTGATGGTTGTATCACGATTTTAGTAGTACAGAGCCACCAACTTAACTGTAAAGGGGCAGTATTTTTTATTATTTAATATGTCGGCAAACAAGCAGACGGTCCGCCTGATGGTAAGCGGTTACCGTCGCCTATGGACATCTGCAGCACAAGAGGCATTGCTGATGCGTTGCCGACCCTTAGGGACTCTATTAATTCCCCATTTAAAGGACTCCATGTTGTAGCTCAAAGGAAAAATCGACGAAGGTAGGTCGTTCCACATCTTACAAGTGCGAGGAATGAAAGTGCGAGTGAAGCGAGTGGTGTGGAAAGTCCAGTTCTGTAAGATGTGGGGGTGCGCTTTTTGACGATGGCGAGACGTGCCGTGGAAAACTTGGGAAGGCGGAAGCAGGAATATGAAGTATTTGGAACTAATAAAAATCCATACGTTTTGACACTCCCTGGTGGGTTTTATTTGCCAGCAGCGGGCTGGCTTTCACAGATAACTTCGTAGTACTGTATAATGTAAGTGTGCTTTTAAATATAGAATTATTATAAGCTTTATAATTCTATGGTTGTAAACTTCTTCTCCTTGTCATTAATCGTCATAAATCTCGGCGGTTAGGCCAAAGGCGTTAGATTTTTTAGAGCGAGTGTGGCTCAGCGGGGACTCATGCGCTTTTCGATCCGACGCACCTGGGTTCGAATCCCGACTCGGCCCTGCACCAATGACTTACAGTTAAGTGCAGATTTTGCACGCTCGCAAAAAAGAACTAACTTTCCATCAATTAAATATTATTTTGTAAGTACGTTGGTGAGCGAGTGTGGCTTAGTAGGAGAACGTGCAACTTTCGATCCAACGTACCCCAGCTCGAATCCCGCAAGCCTCGCACCACTGACTTTCTTAAGTTATGTGCGGATTTAACACTCGCTCTAGAAACGGTGAAGGAAAACATCGTGAGGAAACCGGCATGTCTACGAATTAATCACAACAATTCAAGGACATGTGACATCCACCAACCCGCACTGGGCCAGCGGCAGCGTGGTGGATTATGGCCCATACTCTATCTATGAGAGAAGGCCCGTGTCCCAGCAGTGAGAACGTGATGGGCTTATGATGATGATGGTGATGAAGTACGTTGGTCGGAATAAAAAAATCACATAATATTTTGTATAAGTACCTACCATATTATGGTAGGTATAATAGTTATGTAGGTACCTTAGAAGCAGAACGTAGTAACACGTAACCTACAGATCAAGTAGAGTCATTTCCAACGTTTGGAACTCGACTCTTCTTGATCCCACATAAAAATACCGCATAACTACAGTACGAAATGCGAATGCAATGCGAAACCATAAACAACGCTTTCTTTTCTCAAAACTCTTGACCTTTTAAGTACTGATTTTACTTGTCGAGAACCCTTAGGTAGAGCAAGCCCCTATAAGTATATAGAGATGTAAAGGTAGAGCTCGTTTATTTTCCGTACTCTACCACGCAGAAGGGAAACTGCGCCCGGCACCGCATTATAAAATAATTTATAATTTACTTAAACCGTTATAAGCTTTGTAAGTTGAAGGTAAATCAAAGTTTCCTGCTATTTTAGACATATCTACGTTTCGAAAACTGTTAAGATGGATAATTGGATATAAACATGAATGTCGACAAACATCAAGTAGTTAACATTTTATAACAAAAATACAGTGTATCTTCGAAGTTCAAGGTCAAATATATGGGACCACCTTGAAGTTATACCACAGAATACTAAGTGACAGAAGCATCACTCCGCAAAGAAATTTAAACAAATAGCGACTCTTGTCACGACGCAATAAAGTTCAATTCAGCTCGCGTAGCGCTGCATACCTACCAGTCATATTTACCTACAGAGCGCCTCTCTTTCTATCGCATAGCTCTTATCTCTTCTGACGCGGCACGTGTAACGACGCGCGACCCGCCGTCGGTGTCCGGCTATGTACTTGTAGCTTCGTACCTACAGTGCGGAGTGCGCTAGGCCTGGCTATACTAAACCTAACGCAAAAGAAACCATTTTCCAAATCGGTTTATAAATGACGGTGTTCTGAGGTAACAAACAAAGAAATACAATCAAATGGAGAACTTCCTCCTTTTCTTTAAGTTGGTTAAAAATATAATACAATAATAATAATAATACAGTTACTCTTATGACACTAAAAGCCAAGAATACTTAATAGTAACAAAAGAAGGACACAAACCAAAATTACTAATTGGTACTCGTACAATAAGCGGTCTATCGCTAGGAGCGATCTCTATCAGACCACCAAAAATGTATAAAATGATATTACGAGTGGTACATGACTATACTTAGTTACTTAGTAGTTTAAGTTGTATAATATTTAATAAATATTTATACTAACATTTTCTGTTTAATGATACTTTATTAAGTGTAGGTAGTCCCACAAAGTACATGAAGACAGGCACATTAGCGGAAAAAAACACTTAAACGATCTCTCTAAACCGACTTTCACAATCTTCTCCAACGTCCTCCCGATGCATTCAGGGTAATCTCCGCAATTAACGGACCCCGTTGTAGCACAGTGTAGACACAGACAGTTGTTGAGCTTTCAATTTACACCACTCTGGTCTAAGACTCGAATGAATAAACTAAAACCAAAACCGAGCCTAGACGCAGAGAGAGTTTCAAGTTCAGCTTTATTCGATCGTATCTTGAAACTAGTAACAAGTAAACATGATCTCTAATTAGTAAATTTTATAAACGACACTCAAAACGTCAGTCACGATCACCTGTTCACGTATATCCGCGGTTTTGCTAAAAACCAGCGTAGGGTGTCAAATAACGACACTTGACAAATGACACTTGTCAAATTATAAACACTTGACACTTGACAAATAACGACACTTGACATTTGTGCTGAGCGAATACCCCAAGGTGGAGCGACGATCTTCGCAAGGTGGCTGGCAGCAGCTGGATGAGAGTAGCCGTGGATCGTGCTCAGTGGCGTGCAATTGGAAAGGCCTATGTCCAGCAGTGGACTGCAATAGGCTGATGATGATGATGATGAATACCCCATTTGGCACCACATTGTAGTCATTTAAGTTGTCTCTTTATACCATTTATATTTTTACTTCTTCTTTTTGTGTATCTGTTTTCTTAGTTTGTTGTTAATTGATTTTGTGGTAATCAAATAAATGTTTTTTCTTTATTTATTTTTTAGCGCAGAAAAGTGAAGACACCTGACCCCAAATAACGGGACGAGAGATGGAAGAAGAGAAGAGACTTAGAAAGTTGTTGCGCCGAAACCTATTAATTATAATTAATGTCCATGGGAATTATGGATGTTGGAATAAATAATAGTCCACAAATAGCCTCTGTAATGTACCCAGTGAACAAGAAGGAGACAGTTTATTATGCTACCTCACAGAATAAGTAATAGTACCCGCTACGTAACATGCCTATACCTACCACAGAGGCTAAGGGTGCGGCTCTCTGCAACCGTCGCGTCGTAGATCCAGCCCCCCAACCCATATGCCCCTCAAGCACCAATCGTATATCGTGTTGAGCTAAAATTTTGGTATAACTTCACTGCGATTAATGAGATACGGTCTAATTAATGTCGATTGCGCCAAGAAATCGAATTAATCACATTAATTTATATCAAAATACGACAACTACAAGTTAAGATAAACTTAATGAGACAATATATGGCTCCTTAAGAATTTGTCGCAGTGAATCTACACCCTAATCTGAGCTCAACACGATATACGATTGGCGCTTGAGGCACATGAATTATAAATACAGGGAATCGTATACAATACTAATTATATATTTAGGAACTAGAATCAATATGTAAATAGATACATATAGATGTATAGATAATTATGTGACCGTTTGGAGGTTATTATAAAAAAATGTGGCAAGATTTGCTACTGATAAACAGATTAGTTAGTATACGCTCGTTTGTTTCATTGCGAGTCTCGATATATCCCCGAAAATGTCAGGGATTTAGCAAATAAGAAAGTGGACAATAAATAATGCTAATCCCTTAAGATTATTGCGCACTTTTGTTTTGCGGGGTTCACAATCTGTCCACTTTTTTACTTTTGAGCGAGACGGCGGCGACGAACAAAAAACGTGACAAGTGCGAGTCTGAATCGAGCACCGAGGGTTCCGTACGTTTGTATGTTGATAGTTCGTCGATTGAAGGACAAACACAACTTTGTAGTTGAAAAAATGTTCTACCATACATTTATACGTCACAGTCAATTCTCCAACTGCAATGTAAGTTTGTTAACGCAATTCTTTTTTACTACAAATTTACAGTTTTCGGATTGTGTCCTTTACTTGTCGTATAAGACATTGCTTCTTGCCAAAGTTCATGATTCTAGGTCAACGGAACCCAAGTACCCTACAAGTTTTGTTTCCCTTGTCTCGACAGATAGACAGACAGACAAACGGACAACGACTCTTCGTTGTCTTATAAGAATTCCTTTTATCCATTTGAGGTACGGATCCCTAAATAATAGAAATGTGGAGGTGATTTTAGTACGTAGGTATAAAATATGTTTTCTAGTAGATAAAAGTTATTTATGTAGGTAATTGTTTGTGGGCTGCTAAGTTAGAAATAAAAGTAAGTGGTTTTTGTTGATGTCGTGTGGTTTGATTAAGTGTCGAGTTTTATTCTTTAACTGGTAGAGTCAGTTTTCGCATTTCTTTTCAGCACCCAGACTTTAATTTGAGTATGGGAAAGAAATGGGAAAACATACCTACTTACCTTTTTTTCAAAGTCATGTTAACATAAGTTACAATTTTTTACATATTTTATTTGTATCATGTGTTTACGACCTTTAAAAGTGCACGTTTGTGCCTATTTAATAAATGATATTGACTTTGACTTTGACAACGACTATCTGCAAATATTGTTACAATATTTTTTCATCTTCTCTTATATGGGTGTGCCTTCCGGCGGTCTAAACTCCGACAAGATTAGACCACTGGAAGGCCTGAGATGGCTCATTTTTTTTCTTGAATTTGAGTGATGTGATGTCCAAGTTGTTTGCCTGATGGTAAGCGCGACGCATTCCCATAATAATTGCAGTGCCACACAGATCTTTTAATACCATGACAAGAACTGCGGAGCACTGTATTGCGCTCGTCACCCCGAGACATCAGATGTCAAGTCTCATATGCCCAGTAATTTTGCTGGCTACAATGCCCTTCAAACCGGAACACAGTAATGCTTGCGCAGTACTTGGCGGCAAAATAACTGGTAAAGATGTGGTATCTATCCAGACGGCTGGGCCTCCCGCTTACGAGAGACCTACCACAACAAATTAATCTATAGCTTACTTGCACCTTTATGTAGAAAAATAACAGTTTTTAAGCTCACTGAAAACCATTCACCAAGTTTGTACCCTGTAAAAGTACCAACCTACAATATAAATTACGGATAAATACGGATAATCCGATTAAATGCCGAAAACCCAGTGTAAATAACATCCAGAGGGCTCAGCATTGTTCCTCCATCAAATGAACTCCGGTTCTATTTGGATTCGTTTCAATGGAGTATTTTAGGTTTAAACAGAGCGGTAAAGTGGTTAGTGGTAATTGTCAGGTACCCATATTACCTACGTCCCTCGAGCGCGAATCATTGTGGGCAGGCGTGGCGCTTTATTATTTTGTTTCTTATGTACCGGTTGGCTACTTTGCAGAAGTGGAATCTTCCAAGCATCTTTGTCTTCTATATAATTACGAACAGCATAGTAATTATACTTTTCTCATTAGAATAGTATTTACGAGTAATTTGAAATTTCTTTCTGTGAGCTCGGCTACGACAGTATATAAAAAGATATAGAGGTATTTTTTTTTAAATAGACCCATGCATGCATCATTCTAATCAGTGTCTACCTATCTGTCAACCTAGGTATTTGTAGGTGTAGTTACTTTCTCCTACGGGAGACCACTGGAAAGGACGCGGGTAGAATCGACATCGGAGGGCGCTGACACCGACCCAAAATATTAGGTAGGTACACAACTCTTCGGTACCAAAACAGTAATAAGTTGATAGGTATATTTAAAAATATATATCTTAATGTAAAGTACCGATAAATGGTAGAGAATGTCGAGATCTTAATAGAGACATCATGTTATAGTTACCTAGGCACCTATCATATACCCTTTGAAGTAGGTAGGTATTTATCTGTCAACATAAGAGAACATCTCTAAGCTAGAAGACGCCATTAAAACATTTTAGCACCGGAAACGTACAAGGAACGCTTTTATGTAGGTACCTACCTATACCCGAAGTAACGAGTGCGCAATGGTTAGTATTCTGTGGCAATGGTCGTAAAATGATTGCAAAATGTATGTACTGGAATCAATGACGTCCTATTGCGTCCTACACCATCATTGACAGGAATATATCGCTGGAACTGGCTGGAAAAAAATAAACATCTCAAAAATAGAACACATTCATTAAAAAAAATGAATAACGATTATCTATAGGCAACCAGCAAAGCGTTTTCATGGCGTATCGAACCTCTTATCTCAATACGACGTGAGTCAGCCAAGTCAGCAAGTGTCAGACTCAGTCACAAAATTCTTGTTTTTTGGTGTTTATGAATTTAATAATTCTTGTTTCATTGTAAGTCGGTGTAGAAGTGCAAATGGACGTTAACGATTTTATTAGCTCGTGGAACTTTATTTACATACTATCCAGGAACGCTTTGATTCGATCTTTGGATTATCCCGACGGCTGGTTACATGGTATCCGCAAAATTTACAGTAAGTACGAACATAAAACTATTCAGAACTATACCGCCGCTTATCATAACTTTATTGTTGACCAATTTTACAGAGCAATAGCACAAAATAAGAAAACTCATATCATGGTTGATTTGGAGATGCCGATCACCAATGTTACCTTTTCTATTGGACTAGGTAGGTAAAATTTATTTAATCATTTTTATTTGTGGAATAATAAATTTATAAAGTTTTTGTAGTTAAATAGCTATTTACCTATTTGCTGTCTCCATTATTATTTAAACTACATATCAATGAGTTTGCAAATATGTTTAACTTTAAGTTTAAGTAAGTTGAGTTGCCAGTTTCAATTTTTTTATAAATTGCCCACATTGGCCATAAGTATTTTTGACAGATCCTTAAGACGCGTCTGCACTATAAAATATGTTTTTTGACCGTGCGAAGCGAAGTCTCCGAATATACTGAGACAAATCTGCGTTTGTATATTTGTATATTTTGTATGATCGACATTAACTTGCGTACCGTTATTCCGATGCTCACAAAATGATGAAATCTCTTCATAATATCTTTGAAACCGCTTAATCGATTTTGCTCATATATACCTAAACTTAAAAATTGTATTTATACATGAACGGACAGCCTATCGGATCAAAAGTACGCAAATTATCATCGAACAAACACAATATAATTATGTAATTTAAGCAATGTATCTGAACGAGAGCACCCATGAGATTGCGTGGCGACAATGTGCCGGATAGTTAGGTACCTACCTAGTCCATAGAATTAGAGCGTTCTAATTCTATGAAGTAGTCATAAAAATAATAGTATTGTAAATAGTTTTAACAATTATTTTATTTTTATTTATTTTATTTTTTTATGTAACTGAATGACGAGACGAGCGGTCGTTTACCTGATGGTAAGCAATATGCCAGCCCATAACAATGACAGCACCACCCAGAACTTAGCTTTGCAAAATCCTGCGCGGCGCTACACTGCGCTCGTCACCCTGAGACAATTAGCTGTTGAGTCTCATAATGCCCAGTAATTTCGCTGGCTACAATGCCCTTCAAGCCGGAACACAGTAATGCTTGCGCACTACTGCTTGGCGGCTGAATAACTGGCAAAGCGGTAGTACCCACCCAGCCGGCCTCTCGTATACGAGAATCCTACCACCAGTAAGGCTCAACTAGGCTTGGATAACCAACAAATTAATCACCAAGGTAAACTATAGGATTTAAATTAAATTCGTTGAAATAGCTCTAGGCTATCGTGTAGCCACACCTTTAGCCGTAGCACTGCCAAGTGCCAACATTGAAAAACCAATTCAGTTCATCTTCTATTGACATCAGACTTTGACACATTTTTGACAATCACAAAAATGGCGGCGATTGGAATTGGAATGTGCGAAACTCCCGGCTGCAAATCAATTGCACAATTACAATGCCCAACTTGCATAAAGCTTGGTGTTCAGGGCTCGTTTTTCTGCACACAAGAGTGTTTCAAGAAATCGTGGAAGACGCACAAAATTATTCATTCATTGGCGAGTAAGTGATAGTTTTAGGTTAAGTTTCGGTGTTAGGTTACGCGGAGTGATGATGCAAAATTTGTTGTAGAGGGTGAGAGTACCGATGGCTCGAATGTGGAGTTCAATCCGTGGCCGTCGTACAGTTTCACTGGGAAGCTGAGGCCTTACCCGCCGGGGCCTAAGAGGACGGTGCCGCCGCACATCGGTCGTCCGGATTATGCCGACCATCCGACCGGATTCCCGGCGTCGGAGCACGCAGCTAAAGGCAGTGGCCACATTAAAGTGCTCGACGATGAAGAAATCGAAGGCATGCGCGTGGCTTGCCGTCTTGGAAGAGAGGTTTTGGACGAAGCAGCCAAGTAAGCTTTTTGTAGTTTAGATATGTAAACTTTAGTTCTACCTAGTACCTAGGTACTTATCCCAATACGTGAAAGTTTTAGTGTATACCAACAACAACAGTAACTTACATACTTACATTAATCACAGGCTTGGATAACAATTTTATTGGAAAATATAGATGCTATTTGCTTGTCCTTTCATTGATACTTAGGCATTAGCAATCTTCAGGGCAATGTACTGCATCTATAACAAAAGTTATGTTACTTACACCATAAACAATATTCTATATTATAATGTTTAGGTGTATGTAATTAAACCACCTGCAGTCCCACTATGTTCATCACTCAATCATGCCCTGGTGTTGTAAATGTTTTTTGGTGACAGTAACTGCTCCCATGGCCGTCTAATTTAAATAAAAATAATATTTGCTGTGTGTTTTAATCTCTGCTCTCAATTAAACTTTTAGTTGTCTCATCTTTAAGACAAGAGTGAACAGGTTTCTTCTAGGCGAGCATGCTACATCTTCGACCGCATCGTCACTTAACAACAGATGAGATAGTGGTCCAATGCAAGCCTATAAATAATTAAAAAAAAAATTTTCAGAGCTTGTGGTGTAGGAGTGACGACAGATGAGATTGACCGTGCTGTACATGAAGCATGCATTGAAAGGGAATGTTATCCGAGTCCGCTCAATTATCACAATTTCCCGAACAGTTGCTGCACATCTGTCAATGAAGTTATCTGTCATGG
The DNA here is from genome assembly GCA_951640565.1 of Petrophora chlorosata. Taxonomy (NCBI): domain Eukaryota; kingdom Metazoa; phylum Arthropoda; class Insecta; order Lepidoptera; family Geometridae; genus Petrophora; species Petrophora chlorosata. The sequence goes on along the minus strand of OX621196.1, from coordinate 15,571,252 downwards.
TATACCAGATTCACGTCCATTGGAGGTTAGTACAGAAATATAATAAATGTCCATGATGATGTAATTAAAGAAACTTTAGGTAACTATGATTTTTTTTATGTTGTTGATCAACAGTATTTCAATATTATATTACACTTTGAAGTAATAAAAAAAAAGGTCACTGCAAGGCCAACATTTACCACATATTACTTTAGCAGTTACTATTATTTAGTTATTATTATTTAGTTGCAGTTACTATGTTGAGATTAAGACACAGAACTACCTACTTTAAAAGAATCTAACTGACCATATAAACATGAGTACCATATTTTTTTTATGTAACTGAATGGCAAGACAAGCTGACTGTTGGTAAGCAATATGCCAGCCCATAACAATAACAGCACCACCCAGAACTTTGTTTTGCAAAATCCTGCACGGCGCTGCACTAGTCACCCTGAGACAATTCGCTGTTGAGTCTCATAATGCCCAGTAATTATGCTGGCTATAATGCCCTTTAAACCGGATCACAGTAATGCTTGTCTACTACTGATTGGCGGCTGAATAACTGGCTAAGCGGTGGTACCCACACAGACGGCGACTCGCATATGAGAAACCTACCACCAGTAAATTATGGATATGAGACTTTGAGAACTATTACCTGCTTAATATTTTTATGTGGGTAGTATAACTGAAAATTAAAAAGAGTTACGCTGTTATCTGTAACAGTTTTCATAACTAAAACAAAATGCAGAGTTACAACAACAACATAGAACTCACTTTTGCAATAAAGAAATTTAAGTTACAATTTAATTTGTTAGCATAATTTTACCGCCTGTTATGACAGCATAGAACCAGGCTCATTGTTATTCTTATACTTTGAAGCTATGGAGTTCCTATTGAAATTATGCACTCTTACAAGCCAACTGGAATTCTGCAATAATAAAAGGCTTTTCACAAAACAATTACTGTAATTTTGTTTCAGGATGGTGATGTCTGCAATGTAGATGTGACAGTTTACCACCGTGGCTTCCATGGTGATCTTAATGAGACATTCTTTGTTGGTAATGTCCCGGAATCCACTCGCAAGCTTGTGCAGGTACGAATCATAATGCTTACCTGCATGTTCATAAAACTAAGAGGACATGTAACATCCAAGAAGCTGTTCTGTGTCAGCATAGCCTAATATTTATGCAATTAGCTAATAATGGAAGAGGACACAGCTACACTAAAATTTCCTCTTATGTGTATTCTGCCAAGCATTACGATTTACTCAAGTTTAGATTAAAAATTATTTTATTATCATAAAGTTGCATTGTATTATCCTACTTCTTAATTATATTATAAACGCAAAAGTTTGTAAGAATGTATGGATGTATGTTTGTTACTCTTTCACGCAAAAACTACTGAATGGATTTTGATGAAATTTGGTATGTAGGTACTTTAGGACTTGGAATAGCATAGGCTACTTTTATCCCGGGAAACCGCGGGTGGAACCGCGGGGCGCAGCTATTACTTACATAATTTATGGGTAGATATTTAGTCACCTGTACATAAATCCTTAAATTATTGTTATTTCTTAGCTTTTTCCTTAGTGGGACCCTGGTCCTTTCTTTTTCCTTAGTTCCTGTATACAGGGAGTTTCCTATATACAGGGAAGCCTAGTTAGGGGCCAGGATTTGCCTGTTTGTGATTATTGGGCGTAATTACTTATTATTATGTGTTATTTATATAAAAGTAATTAAAATTATGTACTACTGCTGCGCCCCGCGGTTCCACCCGCGGTTTCCCGGGATAAAAAGTAGCCTATGTGCTATTTCAAGTCCTAAAGTATCTACATACCAAATTTCATCAAAATCGGTTTGGTAGTTTTTACATGAAATAGTAACAAACATCTATACAGCTTTCGCGTTTTTTATTTTTTGTTTTTTTTATGACGCGACGAGCTGGTCGTTTGCCTGATGGTAAGCAATACGATAGCCCATAACAATAACAGCACCACCTAGAACACTGTTTTGCAAAATCCTGCGCGGCACTGCACTGCAATTGTCACCCTGAGACAATTAGCTGTTGAGTCTCATAATGCCCAGTAATTTCGCTGCCTTCAGTGCCCTTCAAACCGGAACACAGTAATGCTTGCGCACTACTGCTTGGCGGCTGAATAACTGGCAAAGCGGTGGTACCCACCCAGACGACCTCTCGCATACGAGAAACCTACCACCAGTTAATAATATTAGTAAGGATTTATTTACAGACAAACGCACAAGTGATGTGTCTATATCACACATGATTAAAAGTAGTTTTAAATAAATAAAAATAAATATAAATTCTTTATTTCGGACAATATACACATCCATATTTTTATAAATAAAACATTAAGATTAAAAATTAAAAATTACAATTAAAATAACAAGCCAGAATTACAAATTGAAATGAAATAGCAAAATAAATAAAAAATAAAAAATTTAATTATTATACACGTATAGCAAACCCTGCCGAACTAGACACTTCCAGAGCGGCGAGGTGAACCTATCCGCTACCGTCTTTAGGATGCTATTGGCACTGCCCCGAATTCTGTGGATCAGGGATGCAGTTTTACTTGTCATAGTTTTAACAGTAATGGCTTATTCACCTGTTGAAATCGCTGTCATGAGCGTTATCATAACGGGTTTACGTTCTCTATGCTTAAGGGTTAATTCATATCTAGTTATCCAATTTGTAATAAACTGTTAATAGAAGTGGCAGACACAGTTTTAAATGACATCTGTTTCTTCTTCCAGGTCACATATGAGTGCCTAATGAAAGCTATTGACATTGTGAAACCCGGGGAGAAGTACCGTGAGATTGGCAATGTGATCCAGAAACATGCTCAAGCGAACGGATTCAGTGTGGTGCGGTCTTACTGCGGTCATGGGATACACAGACTGTTCCATACTGCACCTAATGTGCCGCATTATGCCAGTGAGTGTCTTATAAAACTCTTTTTAACCGACTTCAATAGGAGAAGGTTCTCTATTTGATTGTATTTTTTTTATTATTATGTTTGTTACCTCAGAACTCCGTCATTCATGAACCAATTTACAAAATCCTTTTTGCCTTGGGTTCAGTATAGCTACGAAGTGGTCCCATATAAATTTCATCTATATTTGGACTTTGGACTTCGAAGATACATTGAAGTTGGTTTTTTTGTTTGATAAAACATATACTTGTTTATTATTTTTTTAATACTAATAGGGGAGCGGACAACTTTTCAGAAAGTGTTTTAAATTAACTACAATGAATATATATAGCCATGAAAAATACTATTTTAATTAAATAACGATCTAAAAGTACCTAAAACTATGTTTAAATATTATGTTTCAAATATTGCCGCGCAAAAGGTCACCTCAAAACTCGTGATGTCATATGTAGGTAGAAAACGACAAAGTCTTCGAAACAAAACTTGCAAAGAGATTCTAATACGTTTTGTGAAGTTTGGGGACTATATTGTAGTAATGGAATGAAAAAATTAGCAAAAATACATTTTATGAAAAGCAAAAACGTAAAATAAACACAAGCTTGACTCACGGCATTTGCCTACAAATGACGTTATGCGCTGTGATTGTTGTTTCGTTTGATATGAAGAACAGATTAAAAATTTCAGAATTATTTATTGATTTAAAAATATACATCATTATTATTTCACAAAAATATTGAATGAATGATCTTTCTGGTTCGACGAACATTCGTACTAACTACATTTTAGATTTTTCTCGATTACTGTCCGATCCCCTATTGGCTTATTAAGTTGAGGCAATGGCTTTATGCTACTGCTGTGAGCACCAATGCTTGTCCTTAACCGCTGGTAGCAGTGGCAACGGAAACCGTTGATTGCAGTGTCTTGCATGGTAATGTTTTCACTACCATAAAACACCACAGTACATCATGGTTAACTGAAAGATAATGCTTTCTACTATGAAGTTCGCCTATGTACTTATGAATTTGTATATGCAATATAGAATTTTCTATCTATGTATTTATTGTGACAATGCTCAGTAATTTCACTGAAAACAATTTCAATCAAATGCAGCGATGACTCTTTATGAGCTTCTGCAAAAGAGGTAAACGATACTAAAAATTACCAATTGTATATTCTCTGTATGTCCGGACGTATAGTGACGTAGACGTATGGTTCTCTAGATACAGGGAATCCTAGTTAAGTTCAAAGTCTCTAATATTTATATTGTATAATGTTTTTTTATTATTATTAATATCACACTGTCTATCTTATCTCATTTTTTTTTAATTAAACATTTTTTTTGTCTCTGCTGGTACAATTTGTTTACTTTTCGGCAAACATCTGAGGTCGAGCAAAGGGGTACGCTGAAAACCAGCCCTGTGTAAGCTCACTAGAGTTTACACAGAACGATGCTGAGCCTACCCCTTATTGCCAAACCATAAAACTGTATAAATATTGTAGTTATACTAAGTTATGTTAAGTTATTGGCAATAAAAAATCATTTTCTTTCTTTTCTTCTTTCTTCAAAGTTCAAAAGTTGTTTATTCAGTTTTCGCATCACAGACGCACTTGTGAACGTCAATTATTACAAAGACTCTACCACCGTATCGGAAAAAGGAAAAAGAACCAAGAAGATACGCCAAGAAACTGAGGGGCATATTTTTTTAGAACTTTTGTTACAATGTTTTTTTTTGTCAATATTATGTTTTTTATGTGCCAGTTGGCTACTTGGTAGAAGCGGAATGTTCCATACATCTTGTCTTCTATGTAATTAATAACTGTATAGTATGCTTTTTTCATTAGAATATTTTTCACACGCAATTTGAATGTATTGACCAGGATCTATGTGAGTAACAAAACCTGGAAGAGAAAAAACACGCTGTAAACGATAAGATTGACCATTGTACTTCAAAACTCATTTTTTTTTTACACTTAATTGTTCTATGTTTGGCCACTTTCTCGCCTGATGTGAAGCGATGATGTGGCCTAAGATAGAGCACATAGATCTAGAGAGAGACGGCAGTTGAGCGGCTGCTCAGACCCTTCTTCCCGATGGTTCACCGAACATCATCCCCAAACACGACTAGGTCGCTTGACGGCATGGCTTTGTTCGGTGGGTGGTATTACAACCACGGCCAGAGCCTACCACTCCAAAGCGCGTAAGCGGGTTTCATCACGATCATCACGATGTTTTCCTTCACCGTTTTAGAGCGCTTAAAATCTGCACTTAACTATAGGTCATTCGTGCAGGGCCGACTCGGGAATCGAACCCAGGTGCGTCGGATTGAAAGGCACTCACTAATTTGTATATTGTTACTTTTATTATAGGCAGCCTCTGTGGTATAGTGGTTGGGCAGGTTAGCTCAGATCTCATACACCACTGAGGTTGCGGGTTCGATTCCCGCGACGGGACAAATGTTTGTGCACAGAAAAAAAATAGCGCAAGCATTTGTTTCGTGTCTGGGTGTTGTCGGACCAAGGTCCTCATAGTTCCTGGTTCCCTAGATACAGGGAATCCTAGTTAGGGGTCAGGATCTATGTATGTGATCGTTGGGCGTTATTTTATTTTTTATTAAGCTATTGCATAGCTTCTATCGCGGGCCTTGAGCGTGGAGACCGAATCCAGAAATTCCGTAACGAAAATAACCTAACACCCCCCACTCCGAATGCTATGCAATAGCTTTACCGCGGCAGTCTCCGAGTGCCACACGTCTTTTTTATCTTTATTTTGTGTGCAATAAACTGTTATTGTATTGTTCTCCCCGGTTGCGTTCCAGAGAACAAAGCGGTGGGAGTGATGAAGCCGGGGCACTGCTTCACGATCGAGCCGATGATCAACGAGGGCGGCTGGCGCGACGAGCAGTGGCCCGACCACTGGACCGCCGTCACCGCCGACGGCTCGCGCTCCGCCCAGGTATGACCATCCCCTTGTCTTTTAAACATTGTCGAAGGGATTTTAAACCGACTTCAAAAAAGGAGGAGGTTCTCTGTTCGATTGTATTTTTAAGCTATTGCATAGCTTCTATCGCGGGCCTTGAGCGTGGAGACCGAATCCAGAAATTCCGTAACGAAAATAACCTAACACCCCCCACTCCGAATGATATGCAATAGCTTTACCGCGGCAGTCTCCGAGTGCCACACGTCTTTTTTTTTATGTTTGTTACGTCTGAACTCCGTCATTTATGAATCGATTTGAGAAATTCTTTTTGCGTTGGGTTCAGTATAGCTACGAAGTGGTCCCATATAAATTTCATCGTTATTAAACCTTGGACTTCAAAGATACATTGAAGTCGGTTTTTGTTTTTTTCTAAAAATTTATTATCTCTTAAACATTGTCGAAGGGGGTTTTAGTAGAGCGAGTGTGGCTCAGTGGGTGTATGTGCGACTTTCGATCCAACGCCCCCGAGTTCGAATCCCGCTGGCCCCGCACCAGACATTCTTATTTACACTCGCTCTAAAAACAGTGAAGGAAAACATCGTTAGGAACCCAATGTGTCTAAGAATTAGTCACAAAAATTCAAGGACATGTAATATCCACCAACCAGACAGGCCAGGGTGGTGGCCCAGTGCGGGTTGGATGTCACATGTATGGAGTATATAGATGGATGGATGGATGAATAGCTGGATGGATATTTGTTACTCAATCACGCTAAAACTACTTAACGGATTATGATTCAATTTAGTATGTAGGTTTTTAACATCCCGGAGAAGGGCATAGACTACTTTTTATCCCGGGATCCTGCGTCTTCGGAATACCGTCCCGGCGCCTTAACCTTAACTAGGCCACCAAGCCAACTCGAGTAACCAAATTTCCTCTATCGTTCATATATCATCTTACACGGACGTCATACAATATTGTTATATAAGACATTATTGTAATTTCATTCATTTTTAACCGACTTCAAAAAGGAGGTTTACAATTCGACGGTATGTTTTTTTTTTTTTTTTTTTTGTGTGTTTGTTACGCGATTACTCCACCAATTATGCATCGATTTCGATGATTCTTTTTTTGATTGGTAGGTAATACTTCAAAGGTGGTCCCATATAAATTTTATCGAAATTCATTCAGTAGTTTTTGAAAAAAATAGCAAATACAAAAAATATAAGTTTTAATCTTCAAGTCGGTTCTTGTTTTTTTCGTAACCAACTTTCTAAAGGTGGAGGTTTGTATTCGACTGCTTCACCTGCTTCACCCAGGGTTGACTTCCGGCGAGGGAACTCCTCAACGGTGAATAGTACAGACACAACATTTCGTAAATGGATTTAACTATAATAGCCTGTTCTAAATTCCATCATGACATGGCAGATACACCCAGGATTGACTTCCGGCGAGGGAACTCCTCAACAGAGAATAGGACAGACATGAAATTTTTTTGTACATGCATTTAATCGTGATAGCCCGGTTTTAACTTCGTCATGATGTTGCTTCTAGATCATAAAAGTTTGTCTTTAAAAACTTTTTGATTTAATTTAATTAAAACTTGTTTTTCACTAAAAAGGGTAAAATAAATTATTTTTCAAAAAAAACTAAACCGACTTCAAAACCCAAATGGCACTCAAAAGTAAAAAATAAATTAATATAATTATCATAAGCGCTACCCACTCATATATTTGAAGTCGGTGCCAGCCAAAAGGTAAAAGGTAAAAGGTAGTAGATAGATACTACCTACAAGTAGTACTTACTATATACATAGTATTTATCTGCTACCTATTAGACTTGGCTGGCACCGACTTCAAATATATGAGTGGGTAGCGCTTATGATAATTATATTAATTTATTTTTTACTTTTGAGTGCCATTTGGGTTTTGAAGTCGGTTTAGTTTTTTTTGAAAAATAATTTATTTTTTATTCATTCAGATAAAATTCAATCCAGTTTTGTTAGTAAAATCAAATTAAAATTAAAATTATGTTAGTAAATCTTAAATATTTACCATCAATAAATAATAAATTATAATAATAAAAATAAAATTGATATTAAAATTGTAGATTGGAGATTAAAATTGTAATGTAGCATCTTTTAATTTGTCATTTTTAACCTCCGATGCAAAAATGGACTGTCTGAATCTGAATGTCTGAAAGAATGTCTGTCTGTAGCACCGAAGGTTTTCTACCAGTGGTTTGTAGACATGTTTTCTCAAAATCGGTTCAGCCGTTTTTTTTTACTTTTTATAGGTTTTTAACCGACTTCAAAAAACGAAGAGGTTCTCTGTTCGATTGTATTTTTATGTTTGTTACGTCAGAACTCCGTCATTTATGAACTGATTTGGAAAATTCTTTTTGCATTGGGTTCAGTATAGCTACGAAGTGGTCCCATATAAATTTCATCGATATTTAACCTTGGACTTCGAAGATACATATATACATATATATATACATTCAATTCATGGTTGACATCCCTCCTGCTCGCACCAAACGCTTTGCTTCGACCTTCATAATGCGAACGGCCAAGGAGTGGAACTCTCTGCCGGCATCTGTGTTTCCGGATAGATATAATCTGGGTGTCTTTAAGACAAGAGTGAACAGGTTTCTTCTAGGCGAGCGTGCTACATCTTCGACCGCATCGTCACTTAACAACAGGTGAGATAGCGGTCAAACGCAAGCCTAAAAATAGTAAAAAAAAAAATACATTGAAGTCGGTTTTGTTTTTTTCTAAAAATGTATACAAATATTATAAACGCGAAAGTTTGTAAGAATGGATGTATGGATGTACCTTTGTTACTCTTTCACGCAAAAACTACTAAATGAATTTTGATGAAATTTGGTATGGAGATAGCTTATACCCTGGATTAACACATAGGCTACTTTTTATCCCGGGAAACCGCGGGTGAAACCGCAGGGCGCAGTTAGTTATTTACATTTTACTTTACTGAAATGTGCTTATAACTTGTTATTTTGTTTGTTTCAGTTCGAACAAACTCTGTTAGTAACGGAGACGGGTTGTGACATCCTGACGCGGCGCGCGAGCGGCCAGCCCTGGTTCATGGACCAGCTTGAAAAGCTGAACGCAACGTCCTAGTACATCCCTGTACTCACAAAAAAGATCCGTGTACAACTGAGGTGACACTTGATAAATAATGAGGGATTTTTTTTTACTTGATAAATTATGAGGGAAACATTTTTTATTACTTGATAAATTATGAGGGATTTTTTTTTTTTTACAAAATATAAGCCTACGTTTGACCACTATCTCGCCTGATGTTAAGCGACGATGTAGCCGAAGATGGAGCACGTAGATCTAGAAGATATGTTGTAATGTTTTGTTGGCCATTGTCAAACCGACTAATTCTATTGGAGTGTTGGCATTTTTTCATCGCTGTTCCTTGAGGATTATAAAAAGCAATCTATGTCACGGCTGTCAGTAAATGGCTCGATGCTTTAAACCCAAGGAAACTAATGGAATCAGGGCCTCAATTCACTATGACAACTTGGCGATTCCTTGCTTCGAAATCACGTCGATTCCTTCATTAATTAAAGAATCATATATGTGAATAATAGGGGATCGGACAACTTTTCAGAAAGTGTTCTAAATTAACTACAATGAATATTTATAGCCATGAAAAATACTATTTTAATTAAATAACGCTCTTAAAGTACCTAAAACTATGTTTAAATATTTTGTTTCAAATATTGCCGCGCAAACGGTCACCTCAAAACTTGTGATGTCATATATGTAGGTAGAAAACGACAAAGCCTTCGAAACAAAACTTGCAAAGAGATTCTAATACGTTTTGTGAAGTTTGGGGACTATATTGTAGTAATGGAACGAAAAAATTAGCAAAAATACATTTTATGAAAAGCAAAAACGTAAAATAAACACAAGCTTGACTCACGGCATTTGCCTACAAATGACGTCATGCGCCATGATTGTTGTTTCGTTTGAGATGAAGAACAGATTAAAAATGTCAGAATTATTTATTGATTTAAAAATATAAATCATTATTATTTCACAAAAATATTGATTGACTGATCTTTCTGGTTCGACGAACATTCGTTCTAACTACATTTTGGATTTTTTCTCGATTACTGTCCGATCCCCTATTATATGGATGCGTCATAGAGATGTCGTTAATTAATGAAGGAATCGACGTTTCCTCGAAGCAAGGAATCGTCAAGTTGTCATAGTGAATTGGGGCCCAGGCGTAACGTTGCGGAAATTCATCTCAAATCTTCAACAATGAAGTTAGTGTAATTCCGACGAATTATTTCTGTTATTCGGCAGTATTACACTAAATATTTTCATTAAGCGAAGATATTTTCATTTTTCGAAGCCTTGGAGACCATAGAAAAAGAGCCAAAAAGCTCATTGGTGACGATGCGCTGGTTAAGACTAAGCTTTAGAGTCTTGAACATCGACGCAAAGTTGCCAGTCTATCGGTCTTTTACCGGATACATTTCGGAGAGTGTGCGACGGAATTACATGAACTTATTCCGGCATTCCCATTCTATCACCGGACGACCAGACGTACGGCAAGCTGTCATCAATTCATGGTTGACATCCCTCCTGCTCGTACCAAGCGCTTTGCTTCTACCTTCATAATGCAAACGGTCAAGGAGTGGCTCTCTGCCGGCATCTATGTTTCCGGATAGCTATAATCTGGGTGTCTTTAAGACAAGAGTGAACAAGTTTCTTCTAGGCGAGCGTGCTACATCTTCGACCGCATCGTCACTTAACAACAGGTGAGATAGCGGTCAAACGCAAGCGTATAAATAGTAAAAAAAAAAAACTGTACCTACACACTGAAGGAATCTTGTTTAATATACGCCTAACCTTATCCAAATTTTAATGCAAGTGCCCCAAATGAATAATGTATAGTTACATTATTTATTATTAATATATGTATGACGGTCCAGTAGGATATTGCATATCTCAGTTGATAAAAGAAAGAAAATAAATTTATTCGGGTCATCCCACAACATTAAATTTTATTTAATCGACTTCAATAAAGGAGGAGGTTTTCACCGTTTTGCCAGTTGTTCAGCCGCCAAGCAGTAGTGCGCAAGCATTACTGTGTTCCGGTTTGAAGGGCATTGTAGCCAGCGAAATTACTGGGCATTATGAGACTCAACAGCTAATTGTCTCAGGGTGACGAGCGCAGTGCCGCGCAGGATTTTGCAAAACAAAATTCTGGGTGGTGCTGTTATTGTTATGGGCTGGCGTATTGCTTACCATCAGGCAAACGACCAGCTCGTCTAGTAATTCAGTTCTATAAAAAAAAAAAATAAGGTTCTCAATTCGATTGTTTTTTATGTTTGTAACATCAGAACTCTATCATTGATAAACCAATTTTAAAATTTCTTTGCGTTGGGTTCAGTAAAGCTACATGGTCCCATATAATTTTTTTCGATATTCGACCTTGTACTTTAAAGGTACATCAGATTTGAAGTCGTTTTTTTGTTTTATAATAAATTTTTAGAAGAAAACAAAAACCGACTTCAATGTATCTTCGAAGTCCAAGGTCAAATATCGATGAAATTTATATGGGACCACTTCGTAACTATACTGAACCCGACGCAAAAAGAATTTTTCAAATCGGTTCATAAATGACGGAGTTCTGAAGTAACAAACATAAAAAAAAAAAAAAAAAAAAACAATCGAACAGAGAACCTCCTCCTTTTTGAAGTCGGTTAAAAATGAATTATGGATATTTAGATTTTTTCCTGGTAATAAAAGTGCAACACCTCTGAAATATCACTGATACTAACTTTAATGACATTTCTTATTTTTTTGATCTCGAATTATGAACTATAATCGTTCTAGGTAGAAAAATTGTGTGCAATATAATTTATTGAATACAAATTGACTGAAAATAATCCCTACTTAGAGCGAGATTTGCATACAGTAAAGTAATTTGAGATAAAAAGAATTATAACTGAATAATTGTAAATGACAGTTGAGATCCTAACACCCCTAGGCAAAACTATAGCCAAGGGGCTTATTGTGTAACTCTCGCATCTATCGCGATACCTATCCATTTTATATCTGAAGGATTAAACAAAAACTTAAGCCTCTTTAGTACGTACCAGAGACAAAATAATTTATCTACTGTTTTATCCACTTTTGTCAAATAAAAAGTGAATAAAAAAAGGGGATAATTTTTTGTCTGTGGTCTGTGCTAAGGAGGCTGATCAATGAACTAGCGACTGTGATTGCGATAGCGATCGCGACTCATTTTTTAAAATAGCGGCAATGATTAAACAACTTGGATAATTCCATTAGAAAATCGGGATCACGATCATAATCGCTATCCATTTAAAAGGTATTGCGATAGATGTTAAAAATAGACAATAAGCCTCCAGCCTCATTGGTTGAACAATAAAATCTATAATTATAAAAATTATTGATATTATAATTAAGTTTGGGCTGTAGATGTCGTGTCACCTTAGTAGGTCTCCAATGTAGCGTATAAGATGTTTTATTATATAATATTTTTTAATTATTTTCACTATTTCTTTGGACTGTTTGTGGTAATGGTTTTGTACCTCGTTTCCTGTCATTTTATTGTGTTGAAAACGAATGACAGTTTCAAACATAGGAAGACGAGTGACGCGCTAATATTGTAATCTAAAAGCTTTAACTAAACGCTTAGCTTAAGCTAAACAGTTTCTTAGACCTGCTACGACTTGACGGCGGTAGCGGTGCACGAATGATTCCGAAACTTTCCGACTATACTAGTAGGCAGTGTGTGTAACAAGGATGGGTAGAGGCGCCAGTCAATGCGTGCGAGCGAGATGTGACTAAACTTCTATCGAATAATATCGCGAATCGTGTCTCTCACTTCTATTTCCATTGGCTAACTCGCTCTCACAAATAGGGTAAAGCATGAATTTTAATATTTTATTATTTATCAAAATATCATGGATATTTCTTACCTACGAGTGGAAAGTAATCACACGTGAGTTACTTTACTTTCCTAAGTGATTGTAACACTTTCTAAACAAGCACGCAGGCATCTTTAATGACTTTTTGTTGAAAGTACGACCACGTGAGGCACAAGCGTTCACGACTGTGGTCTAAGCGCGACTAAGTGCAAGTGTGTCGCGAGACACACTTGAGAAGGTCCGTCTTTGAAACTGTGTCACTCGTCCTCTGTTTGAAACTCATTGGTTGAAATTGTGAGTTAATTCAAGTCGTAATATTTACCGTTTCCGTAAAGGCTGAATCAATCTGCAAGTATCTCTGTAAAAGCTGTGGCTTCCAATGTATGGAATTGATACTTAGCTTTAAAATCGTGCGACTTTTCTCCGGAAAAATAGCTTTTATAGAACAGCAGGGGAATCGTTTAACACCCGATCGCTTTCAAACATATCTTGTGATCGGTAGTTGTCTGTGGAATTATCGAACTTTTCTACTCAAAGTCCGCATCTCAATCACGATCGCTAAAAATGATCGATTGTACTTTGAAAGATGCTTACGCCTTGCAAATTTGAAATTGGTAGCGATTGGGGTCGGCGTTTGAGTTACACGATTCCCCTGCAGGATTTCTCGTAACTAAATAAACGACAATGTGAAGCAATATGACCTTGATAATAATTAAGCGCCTAGAGATAGACACACTATTTGTAGATACTCATATGTCCCTACTTTACGTAGGGTTAATAGTTAGATTTAAGGTTAGAAACGAAATATTTAGGGAAGCCGTTACATCCCACGGGAGGCACGCAACGGATATTTGACGAATTCCTATTAGCATTGCGTTGGGCACCCGGCTTTATTTTATGCATGCATATATACATGTATGTACATGTACCCATGTATCCATTGCCTTTTATTTAAAAAAAGCTTAAAAATTGCAAAAATACTACGCAATGAAATTTATTTAATGAAAATTTTCATATCAACAATAACACGCCGTTTGCGTGTGACATCAAGATACATTCATATTGATCTTCTATGCCTCGTGTGTCTGTGTGACCCGTGAGGGTTTGTGTGTGTGTGTATGTGTGTCAATAATTTATCAATGGGGCGGGCTGCTATCCATATGACAAAAGACTGCCCTTATCACGGAGTTTTTGCGATTAGGTTCCGTTTTACCAAAAATACGAAAAAGAAAAAATAATCAGCACTACTACATGGTTTATAGATTAGTAATCTATCTAACAACAGTTAGTTTTTTTTTTAAATCATGCTGTGCTTGTGTTGCGAGCCAATTGTAAAACATTGTAAAGGTAAACATGCACCTTTAGCACGCGTTTTGTTCATTTCGAAATCTCTAATGATTTACACAATAAATATTCCGTTTCTAAACTTAAATCTGACGTAAGATGATCATATTTTAGAATAGTCGCATCTCCTGCACAAACTGAAAAGACTACCATTATAATTGCAAAACTGAACATGGTGTCGCCTTATAAAGTAGCAGTCGGGGGAAAAAAAGTGGGAGAAAGTTCTCTTTCTGTCTCTGTTTTACGTGTTGTGTAACAGAGATATTGATTGAATAGCTTAAAATAGATTTTCAACGTGAACTCACAAAATGTTCTTTTCTTTAAAGCCAAATTCATGCAACAAATTATTTTATGGTTATAAACTTTAATTTTAACCAAATATTTCGTGATGTTACTCATTTTGTTTGTATAGATATGTTACGGTGCGGCGGGTTTGGCCCAAGGGCCACCCCCGCCGCACCCTAACGTACCGAGGGCTGCCCCTTATACGTTTGATTGGTGAGCGGCTGCACCTAGGTGTAGCCGTACTTCGGCTATTAGCCGTGTGACATATACATATTAATATTAATAGATATAGCTTTCCAGTGTCCCATTTTAAATGGGACTGTCCATGTATTAACAGTATATTGAAGACTAAAAAAGCAATACAGATATTTAAATTTAAAATGCAGTAAGTAAATCATTAGAGAAATTGTACAACTTTTGTAAATTGTTACTATAGTGATGGATGAAATAAATAATTATAAATTAAAACTTTTATTTTATTTGGCGTAAAAATAAATAACAATACTAAATGCACTAAACAAATCTTGTTATGTTATTTACAAATAATAAATAATTATAATATTAGATAAATAGAATAAATAAGTTATGATATTATGCAACATTTATTTTACCAGTCTTGCAAGTTTTGAAAAGAAACTTTTGAAATTGCCTAATAAAATTATGGCTAATGAATTCTGTTCGTGCAATAGTTACGTTTGTCTTACCTATAATTATGACAAATTATGGATTGACCTTTTTGGCATGAAATTAATCAAGAATCATGATAACCTCATGGTCATTATGTTTCTTGATTAATATCTTGCGTTACTTCACTCGTTAAAAACAACCAAGTAATTCAGGACATATATCAGGATAATTCTTGAAAAATATCTGGATACCTTCTTAAGTTGATAAATCAACTCTCGATTGAGTTACATTCTTTCGTAAAAGGAATTTGTTGAATTCTTAAGATATTAAATGTTTCGTAAATTTAACTTTACTATCTAAACCTAAAATTAAAACACAGTCTTTACATCTATTCTTCATACTCCTCAAACAGTGGTATGTAATCGTCACTTCTTGATCTCAGCTTGAGTCCGAATTGTGTCACCTGATTTCCGTCGAAACCCTGGGTTTTGTCCACAGACTTGACGGTAGATGCCTTCCAACTGTCGAGACTATCAATAGTGGCCTTCCGGGTTACAGTAACTGGTTTCAGGCTAGCCAGTTTTGATGTTACTATTTGTCTCTGAAAATTTAATTTTGGATGATTTTCTTCGAAATGCGGAACCTCGAAAAACTGCATCTCTCTATCACTTATTTTTCAAGCTTCACAAAATTTGCAGATAAACTAGTTACAGTTTCTAGTGACATAAAAATCATAAATATAGATCGCTCCTTGAAGAGGCGAAACAAAACTACAGACTAGTAAACCACTCGAATATCCATTAAACGTTTTTTATTAAAGCATTGCAACGTTATGCCAGTTTATGCAAGTGGAAAAGTGTATTTTGAATAACATTGCATTTGAGCAGTCCACTTTCTGACTGAAATGTAACATTATAATTAACATAACTTTGCATTTCTCTAGTACATACCTGGGTGGGACTGTCGACGTAACTCGCGTATATTCTCAAAACTGGTTCTCCAGTTTTATCATCAAACGTCAGTTTACTCTTCGGAGGTATCTTGGCTTTCACCATCGTGACTTTGGGTGTAGTTCCAGAACTAGTCGCGGCACTGGTTGTATCTTTCTTGTCGGTCACAGCGAACAGTCTAATAGGAGCACGTTTCATAAGAGTCGCTTTGTGGTTGTTAAAGTCGTGATCTTCACTGATACTAGCTTCTACGATTTGTCCAGCGTATATAGTTCCTTCTTCAGTCATCTTCGGCTCTTTCTCTTCAGTTCTCAGTAGTGTGTAAGCTAACTTGACTGAATCAGCTGGCTTCGCAAACGGAACCCCAAGAAGAGGCTTCAGTTCTGTGATAGTCTTGTTATCAGTTTTCTCACTGTTTTGGACAAAGTACTGCTCCAAATCTGCTGCTACTGGACTCATTGTTGTAGTGGTGGTCTCCGGTGCTTTTGTTGTTTCTTGAGTATTGGCCATTTGTTCCATTGCTGCTGCTGCTCTTACATCGTTGATGGCCGAATAGAAACCATTCGCGATGACATTTCCAACGCTTTGACCGATTTGCGCGTAATAAATAGGAGTTGTGTTCTGCGTAACTTGTGGTTCCGTGTTGCTTTCTATTACGTACTTAATAGTTGTTGTCACTGGTTGGGATTCAGCCGCGATCAGTTCTAACGTTATATTGTGAGGTTGTGGAGATGTCGTTGGTTCTTTCTCAGTCATGTTGCTGACAACGAATCCTTGTGGTACAAGTGTCACCAAAGAAGCTTCTTGCGTCTCTCTTTGCACCACGTTCTTTGATTCACTCGATAGGAAAGGTTCAGGGGGCTGTCTGATCTCTTCGTTTTCGAGCAAGAACAGCTGCTGAGCTTGTGGCGGTGGATTATTTGGTTGATGGTTTTGTGGAAGAAGCTCCGCAGCGTAAGGTACGAATTCAACCGCTGGAAATCGCTGCAAGAG
Organism: Petrophora chlorosata; assembly: GCA_951640565.1. NCBI lineage: Eukaryota > Metazoa > Arthropoda > Insecta > Lepidoptera > Geometridae > Petrophora > Petrophora chlorosata. The sequence continues at coordinate 15,554,259 of OX621196.1, read as the reverse complement.
CTGATGTTGCAGTTTTTGTAAGAACATTGGATCTGACTGGTAGAGCACGTTGGGTGGGATCATGATGCTGTCTGCTCCTGAATGTAATATTTCTTGTTGAGATGGGATACCACTGAAGCCTTGTAAACCCTGAAAGAAGCATTTTCCCTTATAAAGTGCCTACTTGGAAAATATTCGACAGCCAGGAAATCTGGGTGTTTGTGAGACGACGATTTTCTAGTTAGCGTAGTTAGCCAGCCAGGTCTGGAGTGGACCTTAGTTGTGTCTAAAGTTGACTGCGAAAAGTGTCATTTTAAATGAGTGTGAGATTAGATTCCTTATACATACTACAAGGCTTATAGTAGGGGTCACCAATTATTTTCATTTGGGGTCCGTTTTTGAAAATAATATGATTGTCGCGGTCCGTAAGGTTTTAAGCCTTTAAAGTTTCACGGCTATTTTTATTTAGTTCTGGGTGTTTATTACTACGCCCACATTTTATCCAACACTCTTGGCATGATACTTCCGTATTTTTGTGTTTAAAAACTATATTTTCTTAGAATCGATAATTTCCATCTGAAGAGTAGCTAATATGTTACACACAAATATATTAGTATTATATTATACTGTTTACTTAAGGTCCGCACAAAATAGGTCGGCAGTCCGGATCCGGACCGCGGTCCGCCATTTGGTGACCCCTGACTTATAGTGTCAGTGTTACCTGCACGGAGAACTGTTGTGGAGCGACAGGATTATGTGGCACGCTTATAGCTGATAGACCATAGTCGGATGCTATTTGCAAAGCTGCCCCGTTCCTCAAATATGTTTGCAGATCTGGTGATGTTTGTATTGACTGTAATAAAAAAAATCTTACAGCTTAGGTACATTAAGAGCAAAATATGGAACATTAGGTAGGTACCTACATAAATCAAAGTTGGAAACGTTGAAGCAGTCTGTTGAAACCTTTTGGTTGATGATAGTATTTTGATGCACTTACTTGTGTTTTTGAAAATCCAACGGGAGTTTCTATTTTGGCCATTTGATAGACAGGCTCTGCATATTTCTCAGTTACTTCGTATGTTGGTTTTGGCTAAAAAAACGTAAGTTAGTAAATATGTTTCCTATGTGAGAAAGAGTTTTCAAAGTGTAGAAATGTTTTGGTGCAAGTACCTTATTCAGAACTCTCATTGCGTAGTATTGGCCTTCTTTCGTCACCTAAAGGATAACGGGATTCATCAAAGACTGTTCTATATTCATTAAATATGATAAACTTTAGCCAAGGTTTTTATATTGCTAACATTTATTTTGCGGTTTTCAAAAAGTTTTTGAATTTCCATATCAGGGCCCTAATTCACTATGACAACTTGGCGATTCCTTGCTTCGAAATCACGTCGATTACTTCATTAATAAACGATACCTGCGAAATTTTTATTCTCTATGACGCATCATATATATGAATATATGAATGCGTCATAGAGATGTCGTTTATTAATGAAGGAATCGACGTGATTTCGAAACAAGGAATCGCTTAGTTGTCACAGTGAACTGGGGCCCAGTTCTGTTCTCAAAACTTATTTTATTTGCTGTCATCCAAAAGTCGCAAAGCAATGTAGTGTTGTCCACAACCAAGTCCTAGGCTTGGTTTTACTTTTGAGCGATGCTAGTGCAGCGTATAGGCCAACGCAAAATCTGCGCTCCGCGTTCAACCAACGCGTAAGTTGGTTAAACGCCCTGAAACGTTCCGTCTTTACTTACTTGTTCCGTAGCGCCGTTGCTGTTAACATTACTGTTGCCGGCGTCCGAAGTGTCAATCACAACGATCGGCTTCTCAGACAGACTGAGATTGGGTGCTGGGATGGTATGGATAGCACCTGTCGGTCAGACACACCTGAAACATCTTGGTTTCATCCACAGTTATCAGTAAAATGTCACTTGTTATTTCTCCCTATAAGATTACTAATGCCCGGTCCGGTTCATATTCAAGTAGCAAATTGTTTTGCTTACGGACAGTAAGATTTTATATCAGTAGGTATGTTGGTATCTTACCGTCCGCGTCCGTCTATAGTCCGTAGCCATAACTACTTGTTACTTCGATAAAAGTACCGGGCAATAGCCAGGAAGGTCAGAATACTTCTAGGTATTTAGACAAGAAACATCTATAATTATGTTTCTTGTCTTCTGACGACACTTTAAGAGTCAAATCAATATCAATAAAATTATTAGCAAGTGACATTCCTTGAATGCTGTGGACGATAACTGATTACATTTTGGTGCATTAGTGCACGAAGTAATAGTGAAAGTGATAGTTAAGATCAATCTTCACACAAGAGATGGATCTTATGTCAAAGCTGCATCACACCAATTCAATCGAAATCGCTATTTATTAGATAAACGAAAAATACATTTATATGGACTGCAATGAAAAAAGGTCTGTTAAATACAAAGTATAGGTACATTGTCAATCCATGATTATAACTTGGCATTAAAATGTCTGCTATGTAGGTAATGAAGCTTCGACTTCTTCGATTCTTAAAATATCTAGCTGTAGACAAAAAGAGCCTTTCTGCCAAAGATCACTAATCGAAAAGAATCCAGTGCAGTGCAAAAGCCATGCCACAAAACCAGTACCACCATCGTTATGCACCACCGGCGGTGCCGACGCTGCTCTCACGAACTCGTACTCAGGGGTCACTGGAGACAGGCCTGGCAGGCGGGCTGTGGTCTTCCAAGGGCCGGCGGTGAAAATGTTGCGTGTTGTCGGCGCGTAGTGCTTTACCGCGTATCTAGAATCAAGTGGAATATGAATAGTATGACTAGTCACGTCTCAGTGGAACAAAATAGAAAATTGGTCGTGTTTTGCATCCATATATAGGTACCTATCTACCTCTATATTTTGCTTGTGTTGGGTTTATCTGTCTAGTAGGTACCCACGTGGTTTTGCGGAAATCCAGAACTTTCATGAATATATAAGTAAAGTAAGTTATTATCTTAGGTAGGAAAACAGTCTTAAAGGCCATGTCGAAGGCCTTCGGGCGGTCTACAAACTCTGAGATCAGGTTGGCTACACACTCAAATCAAAGAAAAAATCCCTATGTAGGTATTTCTTCTGGGACTGGTGATCCCAAGGTGTCAGCAAGTTACATGCTGGAGCCATTCCATTACTATCCTGGAGTAGAGAACTGGTGATAAGGTATAAAATAGTATGACCACGAGAAAACGATCCTACCTATGTTGCGGTGGTCTTCTGTAAACCACGTATGGAGTGCGATGCGATGCTGCCTGAACCAGGCGGTGGTTCCAAGGTTGCTGCAGCGTAACTCCTGGCCTGAAGGCAGTGGGAGATCGGAGGCGGTTCAGCGTAGCCATCCGGCTGTAGTAGGCTGCTTGGCTTAGAGCGAAGAAGGTAAAGAGTATCTGGAACTGCGAAAGATTATGCTTTTAATTAGGTGTGTAGTGTACCTGGCTATATTATGAGGGGGTACATGAGGGGTCACTTTGTTGACGATCTACAGTTTTGCGCAGGACTTGCAACTCAAAGTTCTGGGTGGTACTGCAACTGTTATAGGCAGGAGTATCTTTCGTTTAATAAAATTGGGAACGACATTTTGGTTATTTTTCAGTTTTCTCCTGCTCTTATTATTTTGTCATACCAGAGTGACTACAAGGATATAGATGTCCTCGTAGTCATAATTCTTAAAAGGTATTGACTAAATTATTATTTCCTTCGTTCACAAATAATTGCTAAGCAAGGCAACTATTTAAAAAACAATTGTTTAAACCAAAAGGAGGCTTTGCGAAGTCGAAGTGTTTACCTTAAAAATTCTTCCAAGAAACTTGGAAAAATACTACTGAACCCTCAGTTTATTTTTAGCAGCACCAGTCACCAGTAGTCAGTTACAAATCAACATTCCGTTAAAGTAAGACGTAGAAAGACTGTGTTTCCATTCGTACCGGTTCTGTTCGAGAAAATGATTCCCGGTAAAGCGTTCGCAGGTTTGAGTTAGTTCATTTTATTACTGCAAATGCATGGCGGAGTACGTAAGTATGTATATTATTTAAATTAACTTCTCTTTCCTATGTTACTAGTTCTTTTAATGTCTTGAAGGTTTTGGTAGAGTAGAGTAGGTAGATTAATTGGAGACCTTTTTGCAAGCAAAGCTAATCTTTTTTAATAGTCGCAAATAATGCCCTTTAAACTTCTTTAAAATCAAGAAGACCACGAGCTCGTCTCTTGTTTGTTTGCTGAATTAATGCAATACAAGATTTCTGTTAAAAAATATTTGGTTCAGCTTTTAACAAATTCGTAATCGGAACCGCGAGCAGATTAAAATGAGCCCAAACACCTACCTAGTTAACGATTATCCGTCAAGCAGTTCCATTGCCCGCCTCCGTCTTCATCATCAGATCAGCTGGCTATCACCATAATATTGAATTGTCATCGGACTATGACACGTATGCAAAATTTTATCTCCGTAGGATAAGAGGAAATGGTTCTGATTCGACTTACAAGATTTGACCCAAACGTTGCAAGTTAAATAAAAGCTTGTAAAAATATAACACACACCCATAACATGGGTCTTCTTTTCTCGTGTAGGTGTGTGGGCAATCCTGGTGTCGGAATTTTAGACCGCCCGAAGGCCTCCGACATGGTCTGACGACTATTGTCCTAAGCCAACAACCGGGAACGACGCGATGGTTTAACGTGCCTTCTGAAGTACGGTGTGTGTAATCACACACCCTCCCATCACCCCCATCACCACATTATGGATGTATAAATATTCTGCCGCCAAGTAGTAATGCGCAAGCATGACTATGTTTCGGTTTGAAGGGCATTGTAGCCAGCGAAATTTCCGGGCATATGACGAGACTTAATATCTGATGTCTCGGGGCGATGAACGCAATGCAGTGCAGTATTTTTTATGATTTTAAAAGTTCTGGGTGGCACTGCTATTGTTATGGGGATGCGTGGCGCTTACCATCAGGCGAACAACTTGCTCGTCTCATTACTCAGATAGGTATAAAAAGCTATCATCGGCACTTGTATAGGTAGTTCTGATATTAGGTACCTATCCCTAAGACAGTTAGACAGTTAAACATCTGGTTACAGTGACTTTCATTTTTGTCAATTCCTTATAGGTAAGTATCTAAGTACCTATAGGTAAATTGCGGGGCTTGGCTGCCCTTTGAAGTGGAAAGTTAGTGATCGATCAAGATAGTAAATATACTTATTATCTAAATATAGGTACCAATGCTTATCTAATAGGTAGGTACTAGGTATACATGTATTTGATATTCTAATAAAGCCCGCCGGCGAAATGATAATAAAGTACCTAATAGTTAGTTTTCTTTGAAACTACTTAGGGTACGAGTAGATAATCTAGATTCAAGGCAGGTGTAACACATTATTTTTTAACGTAGGTTGGTATACTGTTTCATATACCTTTTAAAAAGGTTCGAGTATATTTCTTAAAATGTTTTTTTGTCAATGTTGCCGATCTTTCCAAAATTTGATATTCTAATTATGAACATAATAAAAATGAACCCAATTCATTTTTACCAGACTTCAGCATGCAAAAACGAGGGTTATAATGTAGGTCATAAATTACTTCTTGCTAATTTAATACTTAATGATTCTACTTATGAACATAATAAAAATTAACCCAATTCATTTTTACCAGACTACAGAAAGCAAAAAGGAGGGTTATAATATAGGTCATAAATTACTTCTTGCTAATATAATACTTAATGATTCTACTTATGAACATAATAAAAATGAACCCAATTCATTTTTACCCGACTACAGAAAGCAAAAAGGAGGCTTATAAAGTAGGTCATAAATTACTTCTTGCTAATATAATACTTAATGATTCTACTTTTGAACATAATAAAAATGAACCCAATTCATTTTTACCAGACTACAGAAAGCAAAAAGGAGGCTTATAATGTAGGTCATAAATAACTTCTTGCCAATATAATACTAAATGTTGGTAATAGTGACAGCTTCGGTATTCAACGAAATGAGTTTTAAGAAAATGTCGTGACTAATGATAGCATTTCACTTTTAGAGCTCATTACCCGACGGACTCGTGGTTTACTAGAATGTTGCTCTTATGTTTTCATTATTACTCTCATCATGCGAATCTATTTAAATATTCACTACGAATAGATGATTATTATGTAAGTTTAATAATTTCATTTAACCACCGTCCGTGACCGTCCGTTATTTCTCGATTCTCGACAGCCTCTGTGGTGTAGTGGTTGGGCAGGTTGGCTCAAATCTTATTCATCACTGAGGTTGCAGGTTCGATTCCCGCGACGAGACAAATGTTTGTGCACAGAAAAAAAAGCGCAAGCATTTGTTTCGTGTCTGGGTGTTGTGGGACCATGGTCCTTATAGTTCCTGGTTCCCTAGATACAGGGAATCCTAGTTAGGGGTCAGGATCTCTATATGTGATCGTTGCGCTTTATTTATTTATTTTTGCTTTATTCCTCTCCCTGCTCGGTTGTCTGGATGAGATCGCTTTTAGCGATAAGACCGCCAATTGCTACACTACAAATAAGATGTGGAACGACCTACCTTCGTCGGTATTTCCTTTGAGCTACAACATGGAGTCCTTTAAAAGGGGAATTAATAGAGTCCTTAAGGGTCAGCAACGCATCAGCAATGCCTCTGGTGATGCAGATGTCCATAGGCGACGGTAACCGCTTACCATCAGGCGGGCCGTTTGCTTGTTTGCCGACATATTAAATAAAAAAAAAAGCTTTTATTGTTAGTTTTTTAATTATCTCAATAATATAATATGGTCAATAAAGAGTTATTTAATTTCATTAATTTATTTCATTTTTTTTAATATCATGGTCACTCTAAATTCAATATACCAAAACCGAGCTCAGAGCCGTGCGCGTTATCGTAAGAAAATGATCTCGCGATGCCGGTAAGTTAAGATCTCAGTAAAGGAAAAAATTCAAACATCATTAATTTGTAATTATATCAATTTTTTTTAGCCTGTACAAACTTATATTTATAATTAAAAAAAAAAGTTTATTCATAGCCACATATACACATTGCCACATATAAATTTAAGTTATTTAAGCTTAATGAACAGTATTATATTTATGTAGGTATGAAAAATTGATATAAAACGGCTAAGGCTCACTGTAAACGTCAAAATTACTCCGTCCTGGTTACGTGCAAGCGCTCGCGACCTAAGCCGTGGCTTGATCTCATAACTCCCAGAAGAAGGACTTCTAAAATGTCCGAAACCTGGTCGGAGTAATTTCGACGTTTACAGTGAGTCTTAGCCGTTTTATATCAATTATGAATGATAACACTCACGAAACTTTTCAAAATCTAAACTTCGGTATATTTGCATTTGGAGAATTGACCGTGACATATATCGAAGTATGGGAGTTTTTTTTCAAAGGTAAGTTTTGTTAGAGCAATATTCGGTGAAGCAAGTTTGTACGGAACCCTCGGTGCGCGAGTCAGACTCGCACTTGTCTTTTTTTAGTAAATTAAATTTGCGATTACACCTCATTGATTGCAAGAGTTATTGAACAGGTTAGGAATCCGGCACGCTTAATACAAGTTCTAAAAACTGTTTTAATCTACGTCGTCTCAACCTGCGTGTGAAAACGCATCATGCGACATTGCACGCGATGTTTTTTACTTATTATTAATTAACTTATACGTAATTAAATTACGTAAATATTATTGACGACGACGACATTTTTGGGACGACTTGGACTCGTATAAAGAAGACTGGACTACAATGGCGATCAATCGTGAAATGTGGAAAAATGTAAGGGAGGCCTTTGCCCTGCAGTGGGACGAGTCAGGCTTCATATAATAATATAAAGTATTATTGAAATAATAACTAAAATGATTTAGATTAAGGCCCAGGAATTATTATTTTTTGGATCGAATTTAACTGTACCTCAATTTATTCCCGTTTTTCCGCCAAATATGCTGATTGTGAGCGAGTGTGGCTCAGTGGGGACACGTGCGACTTTCGATCCGCACCCGAGTTCACTCTACAAAGGATGAAGGAAAACATCGTGAGGAAACCGGCATGTCCAAGAATTTATCACAAAAATTCAAGGTCATGTGACATCCACCAACCCGCACTAGGCCAGCGTGGTGGATTATGGCCCATACTCTCTTCACGCGGGAAGGCCCGAGTCCCAGCAGTGGGAACGTAATGGGCTGATGATGATGATGCTGATTGTGCACCAAAATATGTTCATTAAAACATTTCATAATGATCACCTATTTTATGAATATTACATGTTCGCGGCGTTGGGGTGGCCCAGGGGCCACCCTCGCCGCACCCTAACATACCGAGGGCTGCCCTTTTTTTTCTGAGAAACCACGGAGCGCTGCTAGCAATGCAATAAAACTATGGCCTGTCATTTATATTGTGTTTATGTTAAGGTGCACTCATGATAGGCCCTCGTACCTATATATGCGGGAAGCCATCTGGGTACGTACCACTTTACCAGTTATTCTGCCGCCAAGTAGTAGTGCGCAAGCATAACTATGTTCCGGTTTGAAGGGCATTGTAGCCAGCGAAATCACTGGGCATATGAAACTATACCTATTTATTAATTAATATGTGATGTCGATGTCTCGGGGTGATGAGCGCAATTCAGTGCTATACGCAGTGCTTTTTGTGTGGCACTGCAATTGACAATTGTTATGGGCAGTCGCGGCTTTTACCATCAGGCGAAAGACTTGCTCGTCTCATCATTTAGTTATCAAAAGAAACGTTTATGAACATTATTTATTTGTAGTCCAGGAAAGTTTCACTCGGTCGCGCCCAGCAGCCTAAGACAACACTGCGTAACTATAATACCTACATAGCTTCCTGCTCAATAAATGTATATACGCTATTTTGCACTTCCTGTTATAAACTGGTAATTTTACGACGTGAACCTACCTACGTTTCTACTGTATAAGGAAATTCAAATAGCTAGGTACACATCATTTCTACCTACCTTGAGTCTTCCGCAATCAAAATAAATTACAGTACGATTTTATACTTCATCAACATCATCATCACCAGCCTTTTTTAGTCTACCGCTGGACATAGGCATCTCCCATTGTACGCCACTGATGCCGCCCGATCTTCGGCTTTCCGCAAAAAAATGCTGCCAGCTAGGTATGTTAATTTTAAACATGTGACGTCCACTAACCCGTATTGGGCCAGCGTGGCAGATTATTGCTCATACTCTCTCTAAGAGAGAAGACCCGTGTCCCAGCAGTGGGAACGTAATGGGCTGATGATGATGATGATGATGATTTGCCGAGCATAATGCATTCAATATCAAAGTTCAAAGATTTGTATTAATTTTTGGCATCACAGACGCACTTATGAACGTCAATTATTACAATAACTACCACCGTATCGGAAAAAAAACCACTACTCAGAAGATACGACATGAAACTGAAGGGCATTTGTTTTTGAACTGAGGGGTATTTTTTTATGTAACTGAATGACGAGACGAGCTGGTTTGCCTGATGGTAAGCAATACGCCAGCCCATAACAATTACAGCACCACCCAGAACTTTGTTTTGCAAAATCCTGCGCGGCGCTGCACTGCGCTCGTCACCCTGAGACAATTACCTGTTGAGTCTCATAATGCCCAGTAATAAATAAAAAATGCCCGGTAAATGTTTTTGACAGTATTATGTTTCTTATGTGCCAGTTGGCTACTTGGCAAAATTTTACAGGATTGCTTATTTATACATCTTACACTTTCCAAATGTTACATTATTTCCCTACTTTAAGTTTACGTGTACAGTAAATAAAGCAGAACATTAACGGTGCTCTTCACTCTGATTGCTGGAGATCCGTTAAGAAGATAATTAGATGTTATTTTACACCAACCAATGGCAGTACACTTTAACTAGAGATGGCGGGAACATCATAAACATAGCTTAGTGGTCATGCATAGCCATTCTTTACATTGTATGTAGCTGTAGCCTGTTCTTAGACTTAGAATTACCTAGTAGCACAGTATACTAAGGGACAGAAACATCACTCCGCAAAGAAATTTAAACAAATAGCGACTCTTTCTATGACGCAATAAAATTCAACTCAGCTCGCGTAGCGCTGCATACCTACCAGTCATATTAACCTACAGAGCGCCTGTCTTTCTATCGCATAGCTCTTATCTCTTCTGACGCGGCACGTGTAACGACGCGCGACCCGCCGCCGGTGTCCGGCTATGTACTTGTAGCTTCGTACCTACAGTGCGGAGTGCGCTAGGCCTGCTAGTAGTTATTAGTAAGCAATATACCTATAGATTGACACTGTTAGGTATAAGTCGCGTCAAACTTAATGGCGGCTGACAGACGCACCACGTGACCTGCGCAGTAACAAAATCGCATACAAAATTGTATCTGCGTAGATCACGTGACGCGCCAGTCAGCCGCCATCAAGTTTGGCGCAAGGTATACCTATATACTTATTTATCGCGTATGTTTTTTTTGTTTGTATTTGATTTTTGTAGTTTTAAGAACCAAGTTAAAAATTACTACCGCTGGTAATTAAATTATTAATAACTATGCAACAATACTTGAGCACTACTGCTTGGCGGTAGAATAACAGACAAAGCTGTGGTATCTACCCAGACGACCATACGAGAGACGTACCACGAGTAAAATGTAGGATGTTGAATCGTCCCCGTAAGATATAAAAGGGATAGAAGTTGGTTTCTCGAGCAGTTATTGGCTCGGTGGCCTAGTGGTTAGGGTGTCGGGACGGTATTCCGTCGCAGGTTCCGATCCCTGCCCGACCAATTTCATTTTTCTTTTCTCTGATTAAATAAATCTTGAGATTTTCGCCTAGCATGCGTTAATGCATTCAATATGACAGCCTCTGTTGTGTAGTGGTTGGGCATGTTGGCATACCACATAGACCATTCAGGCTGCGGGTTCGATTCCCGCGTCGGGACAAATGTTTGGACACAGAAAAAAATAGGCGCAAGCATTTGTTTTGCGTTTGGGTGTTGTGGGACCATGGTCCTCGCAGTGCCCTAGATACAAAGAATCCTAGTTAGGGGCCAGGTTCTATGTTCGTGATCGTTGGGCGTATATCTGTATTTGTAATATCAAAATATGCCATAGACGTTTTTTTATGTCCTGTGTGACTAGACGAGCTGGTTTTTCGCCTGGTGGTAAGCAATACGCCAGCCCATAACAATAACAGCACCACCCAGAATTTTGTTTTGAAAAATTCTCGGCGGAGCTGCACTGCGCTCGTTACCCTGAGACAATTAGCTGTTAAGTCTCATAATGCCCAATAATTTGGCTGGCTACAATGCCCTTCAAACCGGAACACACAGTAATACTTGCGTACTGTTTGGCGGCTGAATAACTGGCAAAGCGGTGGTACCCACCCAGGCGGCCTCTCGCATACGAGAAACCACCAGTGTTCTTAAACTGAGACTTGAACATTCTGTGTCCCCACTTCCTATAGAATATATACTTACAATAAGCACTAGGTAAGTATCGTAATACACCTGTTACATCGACTTGTGCTGTGGAGAGCTAACTATCCTATAGACCGGTCAATCGAGATTTCACATCGGACTAATGACGGGCTTGGGCGTCTACTGATGGTGTCATCTGGCTTTTCAATAGATAGATATATGATAGACGAACGCTTTATTGCAATCATTACATTAAAGACATTACATAAAATCAATTTAAAAAATTGTATCAATGGGCGGCCTTATCGCTAATTGATCTCTTCCAGACAACCTTTGGATGGAGAGGAATTATCAAAATGTTAAAGACGGGGATGTAAGGTCTACAATAATAATAAAAACATAAACAATGGCAATAAAATAAACTCAATATCAAGACAAAGAAACTAAATATAATAAAGGTTTCTACACACTATGCAGGCGGCCCGGCCGGCGGGTATGCCGCCAACAAGCCCGGTGGCATTCCCGGCGGGTATTTGAGCCGGAGTTGGGTTGAAGAAAAAACAGTCAAAAGCTGGATGAAGATTTTTTTTCTATAACTGAATGATGAGACTGGCAGGTGGTTCGCCTGATGGTAAGCAATACGCTCATAACATTTGCAGTACCTCCCAGAACTTTGTTTTGCAAAATCCTGCGCGGCAATGCACTGCGCTCGTCATCCTGACACAATTAGTTCTTAAGTCTCAAAGCCTAGTAATTCGCTGGCTAAACTGCCCTTCAAACTGGAACACAGTAATGCTTGCGCACTACTGTTTGGCGACAGAATAATTGAAAAATGGTGGTACCCTTCAGATGGCCTCTCGCATACGAGAAACCTACCACCAGTTTCCAGGCGAGTGACAAAATTATCTTCTAAGTTTAAAAGTTCCTACATATCCAAAATTGTCGCATAAATAAACGCATCTCACTGTCCTACCCTACTAATATTATAAATGCGAATGTCTGTGTGTGTGTGTGTATATGTGTGTGTTTGTTACCCCTTAACTCCAAAACAACTGAACGGATTTTGACGAAATTTCATATGTAGGTATTTTAAATCTTGGAATAGGACATATAATACTTATGCTGGCAAAAGGTACATTGTCAAATTCTGTGCAGGTGCAACCGCGCGGCGCAGCTAGTGGTCAAATATATGCATCAGATACGCATGCCACCATCTACCATATACATAGTGTTATAATGTTATTCCATTGTTAAGAGACGATAAGAATAAGAATATCTTCATCATCATCATCATCATCATCATCAGCCCATCACGTTCCCACTGCTGGGACACGGGTCTTCTCTCATAGAGAGAGAATGGGCCATAATCCACCACGCTGGCCCAGTGCGGGTTGGTGGATGTCACATGTCCTTGAATTTTTGTGAAAAATTCTTGGACATGCCGGTTTCCTCACGATGTTTTCCTTCACCGTTAAGAATATCTTATCTTCTCTTATCTATTTTCAAAAAACGAAAGTTACAGTGGAAGCTTAATGTTATAAATAAACATAGTTACAATATATCTATAACAAAAATTAATTTCCAAATGGATTAGAACGGCGGCTCCACACTAGGCTCTAGGCCCATATCGTGCCGTATCATCGTTAAATTTAACTGCAGTACTAGTAAGTGGCTAAAAAAGCTCGAAAAAAATAAACTACAACGCGCGGTACCTTGGTTTACATAATAAATGATTTCATAAGCATGTTTAATAAAACGGCTAGGACTCACGTAGTTTGTCGAATTATTAAATATTTATAATGAATCAAACTCACGAAAACTTTCATACTAAAATTCATAAGGATGGTCTTAGAATTTCATTCCAACTTAGGACCACCAGTCGAGGAGAGTCTCTCTATCTTTACGTTCTGCAGTTATGAACATACTCGTACCACCAGTCCGCACAAAGCGCTTCGCTGACTATTTCATTATATAAACTGCTAAGGAGTGGAATCCTCTACCAGAATCCTTATTTCTCACCAACTATAACCGCCTACTGTTTAAGACAAGAGTGAATAGGCAACTCACGGGCAAACGCGCTTCACCTTAGACCGCTACTACGCTTACCTCATAAACATTGTCAATTGACTCGCAGGCCAACTAAGAAGACAATTACTAAAACTGAGAGTTTGCTCAATTACTGAACCTAAAACAAGTGCTTGACAAAGCGAGGAGTTTGTCAGTTTTTGGCGGGAATTTTGTGTCCAGTTAGGTGTACTTCATTGATCAGTGACGAAGCTAAATTACTGTAAGCCGCGGCCTGCAAGACCTGCAATCGTCAAATTCGAAAACCGATCCCCATTGCTAGGTATTTCGTGATCGGTATTTGTCTGTGAAGTTGTCAAACTATTCTACTTCCAATCCCTTCCAATTCCTACCCCAATCACGATCGAAAAATTATCGATATCGCAGTTTGAAGGATTGTAACATCGCTAACGCCTTCCAAATTTGAAATTGGAAGCGATCAGGATCGGTTTGAGAGTTAAACAATTCCACTGCTTTTTAACCCGAATTCGTCGCTCAATTGTCAAACGTTACTACTCAAAGTCCGAGTCCCAATCCCTATACCAATCACGATCGCTTAAAATTATCGATATCGCTGTTTGAAGGATGCTAACGCCTTACAAATTTGAAATTGAAACCGATCGGGATCGGTGTTCGAGTTAAAAAATTCCACTGCTGTTTAACCTAAATTTGTCGTTTAAAGAAACCAGTACTAAGAAGCTTTATGATCACTCCTTGAGAAATCCAATTAAAAGAAATGAAAAGTCTAAGTTCAATAACACTCGGCCTCCGTCTACGCCTTAAGCTATTACCCAGCATGCTAAATCGATTTCTATTCGATAGGTGTCAATTTACCACTACATGCCACTACTAATCAATGCTTTAATTGCGCCCTAAGACTTGTTGAACACTAGCATTGCGAAGTTCTCGTATATATCTGGTTATTTATCTTGTCACAAGTTGTTGATCTGACAGGAACGAGTACTTCGTTAGCATTAAGGATACGGGCGTCTATTCCTTTCCCTTTACCATTTTGTAATGCAAATTATTATGACTATCTTTACTAAGGGACAATGCTGCGAAGAGCGAGTGTGGCTCAGTGGGAGCACGTGCGACTTTCGATCCGACGCACCCGAGTTCGAATCCCGCTGGCCCCGCAGCACTGACTTTCTTAAGTTATGTGCGGAAATAACACTCGCTCTAGAAACGGTGAAGGAAAACATCGTGAGGAAACCGGCATGTCCAAGAATTTGTCACAAAAAGTCAAGGACATGTGACATCCACCAACCCACACTGGGCCAGCGTGGTGGATTATGGCCCATCCTCTCTCTATGAGAGAAGGTCCGTGTCCCAACAGTGGGAACGTGATGGGCTAATGATGAATGCTGGGAAATTAAAGGTTTGTGGATAACTAGCTGATCTTCGCGACTTCGTGCGCGTAGAATTCGATTTATAGTCGTTCCTTATGGAATTGTTCGCTTTCCGAAATATAACTTATTTTATGTCTTATTCCAAGTCATAAAATAAGTAGGTACTTAGGTACATACCAAATTTTATCAAAATCCGTTCAATCGTTGAGAAGTTAAGTGGTAACAAATAAACAAACTTTCGCATTTATAATATCAAGTAGAATAGAATAAGAGGGAAGGAGTTTTATTCGATATATTTATTCTGTAGGTACTTACGTTTTTGATTTCTATCGGCTGAGGTTTTGAGTTTATATTTTTTGGATCATTTTTAACAGTTCACCACTGTTAAAAATGCAACACCACACAATACTGATTCTGCACTAAATTTGATCTGTTTTTAGCATTCAAACGTATAAGGGGCAGCCCTCGGTAGGTTAGGGTGCAGCGAACATGTAATATTCATAAAATAGGTGCTCATTATGAAATATTGGTCAATTAGTCAATAGTGGTCAAACGCAAGCCAATAATGTAAAAAAAAAATAATGAACATATTTTGGTGCACAATCAGTATATTTGGTGCACAATCAGTATATTTAGCGGAAAAACGGGAATAAATTGAGGTTACAGTTAAATACGATCCTATTTTTTTGCCATTATTCCTTTAAATCTTTACAAAGCTTAACCTACTAAAATTTCACTTTTAGTATTATCTAGTTTAGTTTTGCTGTAGAATATTAAATTAGTAATGTGTATATGTTGTATAGAAATGTAAATAGGCTTGCGTGTTTTTTACAAGATAATTCGATTTATCGATATTGCCTTTTAAACGCTACAAAACGAAGATGTAAATAATGATTATTCAAAGTTGTAATTAGCAGTTGGCACACCACATCGATTGCTTAGTTAAAATACATTTAAATTCAAACAAGATGCATGATAACGAATATACCATCGGTCGGCAAATCTTCCCAACACACGCATTACATCCATAAGGAGGTAGTCATTGTAATAATTGACATTTATAAGTGCGTCTGTTATGCCAAAACTAATTAAAGAGATTTGATTTGATTTGAAAGCTATAAGTTATACTAGGTGCGTCCCGCGACTTCACCCGCGGATGAAAAGTACCCTATGTGTTATTCCAGGACCTTAAGCATCACTGTACCAAATTTCATCAGAATCCGTTCTGTATTTGCGGTGTGAAGAACACAAACTTATCAATGTTATATTACTAACCTATAATTTATAATGTTTAAAACTATTTAATACATTGTTACTAATAACATGAAACTTAAACTAAAAGACTTAAAAAATATAACATAATAACTAAAATATATTATTAAAAGGAGTCCCTTTAGGCAAGGTTCCGAAGATACTGGCAGCGTTCCCCCTTTGAAAAGCTAGACTAATAAGCATAAAGTTTACTTGGAAAAGTTTTCTTAAACTTACTTCAAAAAAAGTATGTTTATTAATTTATTTAAATAATATTTAAATGTATTTAATTAATATAATATTTATTGTACTACTAGCTGCGAACCGCGCCAGTTTTTCCCGAATTTCCAACGTTTCCACTTTTTCTTTCCATAGAAACCTAACACGGACCTATACAGAACTTTTAAAATAAATCCAAATCGGCCCAACCATTCTCCAGGATGCGTTTACCGACGAACAGCATTTAATTTTTATTTATATAGTGTGATTACAAAACAAAGTACAAAAAGAGCTGCTAAACTACACTCGAGAGCAATGAATCCGGGTCACTTAAAGAATGTTAAAAATCTCGGAAACTAAAAATGATAGGTTAATGCAATAAATTGTATTAAATAGACAATGTAATACTCCTTAAATGAAAGTAAAAAAAATATGAGTCACCATACATTTTATTAACACAAAATTACATAAAGAAAAAAACTGCTGATCTCTCCTTAAAACAAAAATAGGAAA
The DNA here is from genome assembly GCA_951640565.1 of Petrophora chlorosata. Classification (NCBI taxonomy): domain Eukaryota; kingdom Metazoa; phylum Arthropoda; class Insecta; order Lepidoptera; family Geometridae; genus Petrophora; species Petrophora chlorosata. Next base: position 15,537,448 of record OX621196.1, on the reverse strand, counting down.
CATGAAATTTTTGAACTTTATTACGATTTTCTTGAATTTTAATACTTCGTATTGCCTCCTCGTGCTTCCATTACTGCGTTTACGCGGTTTGGCATGCTGTACACCAAGTTCCTTATACGATTTTGGGGAATATTCTCCCATTCCTCTGTGAGAGCAATTTTGAGCTCACGAAGCGTGATTGGGGGAGGGTTTCGTTGTTTTACGCATCTGCCTAGCTCGTCCCAAGCATGCTCGATCGGGTTGATATCCGGGCTGCGCGCTGGCCACTCCATACGAGTAATGTTCATCTCTTGAAGGTAGTCATTCACAATCCTACCTGTATGAGGTCGGGCATTGTCATGCATAAATATAGCATCCTCACCTAAATTGACCATAAATGGACCAACGTGATCATTGAGGATTTCTTCCACATATCTTACGCTAGTTAAAGAGCCGTTTTCTATGATCACCAGCTCTGTGCGACTTTCAGAAGAAATTCCGGCCCACACAAGTACAGACCCACCACCGTAGGCTACTTTTTCTTCGATGCATGCTTGCTTGAATCTTTTCCTGGTCTTCGATACACTCTGTGTCTTCCATCGTGCTTGTAGAGCATAAATTTTGATTCGTCGGAGAACATAACTTTTGACCAATCTTCAATACTCCAATTTACGTGGCTCTGGGCATATCTTAGTCTCGAAATACGATGCCCACGCTCCAGTTTAGGGCCGTTTGCAGGTCTAAGGGGTTTTAAGTTAGATTCAGCAAGCCGACGTCTTACTGTCCATGCACTTGGGTTACTTCCTCCGAGGCGTCGAAACTGATTGGTGAGTTCAGTTCCTGTGAGAAAGCGATTTCGAAGCATGGTGTTCACCAAGTATCGGTCTTCTCGTGCTGTGGTACACCTGGTTCTGCCCGTTCCTGGTCTGCGTAGGTTAGAACCAGTTTCTTCGTAACGTCGGAGAACTCTTTGTACTGTTGACAGCGACACACCGACAGTCCTGGCTGTATCGCGCTGACTCCGGCCGGTTTCCAGCATTGTAAGTATTCTGGTGCATTCTTCAGGCGTAAGCGACATAATTTCAGCTTGAATAATGAATATAGAGCACTATCAACATGGTTTATGTACCCACATAAATGACAGATTACAAACAAAAGCAAAACCAAATGCTGTAATTTCGTAGTTCCATCTTCGAAAGTGGCCCTTTTTCAAATTTGATTTTTTTATGATATAACTTTACAATAACTAAGAAGTTTTAATACCTTCATTTAAGGAGTATTACATTGTCTATTAAATACAATTTATTGCATTAACCTAGCATTTTTAGTTTCCGAGATTTTTAGGATTCTTTAAGTGACCCGGATTCATTGCTCTCGAGTGTATATTAGATTAATAAATTATTGATGCAGATGACTCGTGATAGGTATAAAGCTAATTAAATATGTTACAGTAATTCATTTTTTAGTTTCAAAGACTGTATTCTTAATGACATGTATTGTGGACTTAGTTGTCCACACAACACACAACATTTATACCTACATTGCACTAAGTGTAGCTGCCCCCTTGGAGGCAAAACCATTTATCCCCTGTTTTATCCACTTCCGTTAAACAAAAAGTGGACATAAACAGGTGATAAAATGTTTGTCTTCGGTCCATGCTAAGGGTGCTGTAGTTTTCCTAGAAGAATAAATAAATAAATAAAACTCTCACCTTAATCATTTTAATCATCAACACACCGTAATCACTTTCAATCACTGTCTAACACCAACAGTTCACGTTATCATCACTATCTAAACAATCCATAAAATCATAAGTCACTGAACTAACAACTGAATAATGAACTAACAGCCGGCTGCACCACATGTATGGTCAGTCACCGGTGTGGTATAAAATGCGAAATAGGTCATGAGCAGTTTTATAGTAGCCCCCACTTCGCGGTGTCTGTCGAGAAAAGCTGAGTTAACACTGAAGGCGAGAGCGAGTGTGGCCCAGTAGGGGCATGTGCGACTTTCAATCTGACGCACCCGAGTTCGAGTCCCGCTGTCCCCGCACCACTGACTTTCTTAATTTATGTGCGGATCTAACACGCGCTCTAAAAAAGGAGAAAGAAAACATCGTGAGGAAAACGGCATGTTCAAATATTTATCACAAAAATTCAAGGATATGTGACATCCACTAACGCGCACTGGACCAGCGTAATAGATCATGGCCCATGCTCTCTCTATAAGAGAAGGCTCGTGTCCCAGCAGTAGGAACGTGATGGGCTGATGATGAACACCAAAATCGTGCGGGTTGGTGGATGTCACATGTCCCCGAATTTTGCGATTAAATCTTGAACATGCCGGTTTCCTTACGATGTTTTCCTTCACCGTTTTTAGATTTTGGTGTTGACTGGTTCAACTTGACTGTTGACTGTCGCAATATCGTTTCATTGTGAACATACCCTTACCAAAGCTCAGTATTTGACGTAATGCAAAAACACATGGAATGGACATCAGCAAGTTTGTCGTGGAAGATTTGTGTTTTCTGCAAACGTAATGATGCTGGTTTTTATTAATCTTGTTGAAACTCATGAGAGCCGCATTTGCTTTTCCTTTAGATTACGTTGTGAGATGTTAAAAAGATGAAAACGGTCAGCTGCAGGTCGATGACCTGGAGCTGCATACATTTTATGCGGAAATTAGGTAGATAGATAGATAGATTTCATAAAAAAAAGAGCACAGAATTACAGTTGGTATTACATAATTTCTTATAAAGACAATAGGCAGTATTATCGCTAAGCAGTGATCTCTTCCAGACAACCATAGGGTAAGGAAAACAACATTTTAAAGAGGATAGTGTGCAGTAGATAATAAGTAGGACGAATTAAATGATCTTACACTTAAATAATTAAAATAAAAATATAAAATATGTTATATATATTTATATATATAAAATTATACATAAATACTATTAAATACATCTATATATAATATGTGTTTATATTATATATTGTCTATATATAATATAAAAGATATACATATATAATTCCAATACATAGATTATATATTTTTATATATAGGTACTGTTTACTAACTAGAAAGTAGATTCAATTTGCGAGTGAAAAAATATTTTAATGTGAAAAGCATACTATACAGTTTGTAATTAAATAGAAGACAAAGATGCATGGAATATTCCGCATCTACCAAGTAGCCAACTGGCACATAAGAAACAATATTGTCAAAATTAAACATAAAATATTGTAACAAAAGTTCTAAAATAAATGCCCCTCAGTTTCTCGCCGTATCTTCTGAGTAGTGGTTTTTTTCCGATACAGTGGTAGTCATTGTAATAATTGACGTTTATAAGTGCATTTATGATGCCAATATTGAATAAAGAACTTGTGATTGATTGATTGATTGACCATATTTTAGAACTAATAATATTTTTATTTTATTTCAGATTTACATCCATATTTGTTAATAAGTGAATTAAAATTATGTGAGTACTAATATGTTCTTATTAAATGAAATTGCAATATAACAAATTTTCACTTAAATTAAATTAAAATAAGCTTGATAAAATCAGCTCAAAAAACATTTTCTACTAGAAAAAGCTATAAGATATAATAATTTTTTTTAAGTCATTAAACTAAAATTTTGTTTTGTTTTGTTGAAAACGTTTTTTTCCTTAAAGGTTTCAACTGTTTTCTTGTTAAAATACCAGAATGCTCTCAGACCATAATTTCAATCATTATAATTAATTTTTAGAAAAAAACAAAAACCGACTTCAATGTATCTTCGAAGTCCAACATATCGATGAAATTTATATGGGACCACTTCGTAGCTATACTGAACCCAACGCAAAAATAATTTTTCAAATCGGTTCATAAATGACGGAGTGCTGAGATAACAAACATAAAAAAAAAAAAAATAATAATAATAAACAATCGAACAGAGAACCTCCTCCTTTTTTGAAGTCGGTTAAAAACTAACATTTTGTTCTACGACTTCGAAAACTGTGTACTTTAATCATACAAAGAAAACATATTTCTCTTACGTGATGTTACTCTACCTCTCTCTAAGTATAAACAATACCTTTTTTTAATTTATTTTTTTATCCCACTCATTCAAATGTTAAACATAACAATGGAATATCTATCAACTGTCTGGATGAACATTTGGATTGCATTTGAAGTAGCTAAATATCATGTTACTGTATGGAGATGAGTCTGGGCACTGCCGACTTTCTCTGTGCTCCACCTTTGGTCACATCGTCGCTTATTATCAGGCGAGATAGTGTCTAAACATAGATTTATCATCATTATCAATAGCCTGTTACGTGCCCACTGCTGGGATACGGGCTTCTCTTATAGAGAGAGAGTATGGGCCATAATCCACCACGCTTGGCCAGTGCGGTTTAGTGGAAGTCACATGTCCTTGAATTCTTGTGATTAATTATTGGACATGCCCCACGATGTTTTCATTCACCGTTTTTAGAGCGAATGTTAAATCCGCAAATCAGTGGTGCGGGGCCAGCGGAATTCGAACTTGGGTGGGTCTGACCTAAAGTCACACGTGCGCCCATTGAGCCACACTCGCTCTACATAGATTTATATTACAAGCGACAAAAATATCTTCTGAAAAGTACCTATATAGAATCAATTTCAAAAACAATACATTCCGTGTTAACACCAAACGATTAAACATCGATATTATCCACAATTAACTCGTTCACTACAACCGCATGATGAATAACTGCAGTTCCATCCAATTGCATCATTAATGCATAAGTGAGAGTGGACAGTGTTTTCTGAAGTCGTCGACTCCTGCGCACGCGAATGAAAAGCGTCGATGAGCGGTGACCGGCGTTGTGATGTGACGGTTAACTGGAGTTCTATTTGGCGAATGCTTGAATAAGTCATTTGTAGTATGAGTATAACAATCTTTATTATCTATATACTAATCTACACTAATATAAAGAGGATATATAAAGAGGACGATCTGATGCCAAGAAGTTCGTGGCCGAGTTAGGGCGTCGACTAAAGGAGAGAGGTCGGGACCCGCGGTCGGGACATTACGAGTATGTAGTCCGACGCATCTCGCTAGCGATCCAGCGGGGAAATCCCGCCAGTTTGATGAGCACTTTAAAAGCGGGGTCGATCGCGATGGACTCCTTATTTAGTTTTAAGTTTTTGACTCGCGCGTGCCTCTGTACGTTTTATCATCATCATCATCATCAACCCATCACGTTCCCACTGCTGGGACACGGGCCTTCTCTCATAGAGAGAAAATGGGCCATAATCCACCACGCTGGCCCAGTGCTGGTTGGTGGATGTCACATGTCCTCGACTTTTTATGAAAAATTCTTGGACATGCCGGTTTCCTCATGTTGTTTTTCTCTCTGTATGTTTATTTTATGTAAAATGTGACTGAATTATTTGTGATAATAACCATTACTAAAGAGGAACCATTTGTTTTTTGTATATTTGTTACGGACGTCATGGACGTAGCAGTAAAGATTTAGAGACTATAAATTATTTTTCAAAAACAACTATACCGACTTCAAAACCACAAATGGCACTCAAAAGTAAAAAATAAATTAATATAATTATCATAAGCGCTACCCACTCATATATTTGAAGTCGGTGCCAGCCAAGTGTAATAGGTAGCAGGTAAATACTATGTATATAGTAAGTACTACTTGTAGGTAGTATCTATCTACTACCTTTTAGACTTGGCTGGCACCGACTTCAAATATATGAGTGGGTAGCGCTTATGATAATTATATTAATTTATTTTTTACTTTTGAGTGCCATTTGTGGTTTTGAAGTCGGTTTAGTTTTTTTTGAAAAATAATTTAATTTACCCTTTTTAGTGAAAAACAAGTTTTAATTAGTGGGTTATCACAATTAAATGCATGTACAAAAAAATTTCATGTCTGTCCTATTCTCTGTTGAGGATTTCCCTCGCCGGAAGTCAATCCTGGGTGTATCTGCCATGTCATGATGGAATTTAGAACAGGCTATTATGGTTAAATCCATTTACGAAATGTTGTGTCTGTACTATTCACCGTTGAGGAGTTCCCTCACCGGAAGTCAAACCTGGGTGAAGCAGGTGAAGCAGTCGAATACAAACCTCCACCTTAAGAAAGTTGGTTACGAAAAAAACAAGAACCGACTTGAAGATTAAACTTATATTTTTGGTTTTGCTATTTTTTTCAAAAACTACTGAATGAATTTCGATAAAATTTATATGGGACCACCTTTGAAGTATTACCTACCAATCAAAAAAATAATCATCGAAATCAATGCATAATTGGCGGAGTAATCGCGTAACAAACACACAAAAAAATAAATAAAAAAAAAACATACCGCCGAATTGTAAACCTCCCCCTTTTTGAAGTCGGTTAAAAATGGAAATGGGCTGAACATGGATACTCAGTGGCGTAGCTAGGTAACCAAAGACCCTGGGGCAAAAAAAAACTAGGACCCCAACTAAACTATTTACAACCGTTTGTTTCGTTTCGTTCCGAACTCTGGTTTATTTATATTCCGAATGGGGGACAAAGCCCTCCGGTAGCTACGCCACTGTAGGTACTATAAGAGGCAAGGATAATAAGTGGAGCAGAAGGCTCGAAGAAGGAAGGAGGAAGAAGGAAGGATGTAGGAAAAGAGGAAGACAGAGCAACAGATGGAGAGACGATATAGACAAGACAGCAGGGAGATTATGGACAAGGATAGCAATGGATAGGAACGGGTGGATGGAGTTGGAGGAGGCCTTTGCCAAAGGGCACACAGACCGGTGTCTAGAGCCTTAAAGTAATAATAATAATAATGTTATATATATATGCATGCATTTTTAATTGTATTACACATTAAATTCAATTAGAATTCAACTCAATTTAATTCAAGTTTGTATATTATCATGATTAGGCAATTACTGTTAATTTAATTACTAATCTGAATAAAAGCCTTCTTTATTTATTTTATTTGTATATTTGTTACGAATAAACTCAAAACTACTGGACCGATAACTATCAAAAACTTTTTCACCATTAGGCTGCATATTATCCCTGAGTAACAGGCTATATTTTATGTCGACGCGAACGAAGTCGCGAGCGGTTGCTAGTATTATATATATAGATAGATAGATAGATATATGAACGCTTTATTGCAAACATTAAATTAAAGACATTACTTAAAAACAATTAAAAAAATGTTACAATGGGCGGCCTTATCGCTGAAAGCGATCTCTTCCAGGCAACCTATATATATATATATATATATATATATTTATATAAAGAGGTATTTTTACTGCTATTGAACTGAGTGATGATACGAGCAGGTCGTTCGCCTGATGGTAAGCGCCACGCCCGCCCATAACAATTGCAGTGCCACCCAGAACTTTTAATGCCATAAAAAGCACTGCGTAGCACTGCATTGCGCTTATCACCCCGAGACATCAGATATCAAGTCTCATATTATGCCCAGTAATTTTACTGGCTCCAATGCCCTTCAAACCGGAACACAGTAATGCTTGCACACTACTGCTTGGCTGCAGAATAACTGACAAACCTACCCAGACGGCCTGCCGCATATGAGAGACCTATCACCAGTAGCATACGAGAGACCTAACACGAGTTACAACAGGCAAGTTTACCCCAAAGGTCAATAAACCCTAACCCTTAATCATTCTGAAAGTGAAAGCAATGAGGCCCGACCGACCAGGAAGCCGTAATGACATGTTATGCAAACCCATGGCTTTTTGTGCGAGAAGGGGGATCCGTTTCCGTGGAGGAAGTTAAGAATGATTCTAGCTCTTATTATAATTATATGAAGCATAAACTTATGCCAAGCGAAGAACTCAAAAAAGGTTTGTTTTTATGTAATTGAATGACGAGACGAGCTGGTCGTTTGCCTGATGGTAAGCAATACGCCAGCCCATAACAATAACAGCACCACCCAGAGCTTTGCTTACAAAATCCTGCGCGGCGCTGCACCGCGCTCGTCACCCTAAGTACGACCCTAAATACGACCACCGGCTGGGACTCGAACCCGCATCATTTTCCCTCAGTCTCGGAAGAGCTCTTTCTTAGGTCCGTTCCGTCAGTGTAATGTTACATGGAATGTAAACTGGACTATAATTTAATTGAAACTGTTTGACTCTCTATACACATTGAAGTTAAATGGGTAAATTATAATTAGAATATCAATAATTTCAATTACAATATTTTAATTACAATACATCTTATGTTTTTAGGGATAAGGTTTGTACATATAGTTTATAATCACCGATGTAAATTATACTACAGTGTACAATATTGAATATAAGAATAGAATAACGTAAAATAAAATACATCAAATAATTAGGTTAATACAAATAAAGTAGTAGCATGGACCAAAAATGGTATGGTCCATGGTAGTAGGTATATTATTTTTACATTGTAGTATCAGATCATCTTTCAGGGTTATCCCTACAACTATTAATATTTTTTATTTTTTATTGTTTTTATCCGAAATGACACGGCCGTGAATTGCTCGTATTTCAAGATGGATTAAAAATGTATTGATTTAATTAAAAAGAAAGGGGCGCCATCTCTGTAACCATTGCCGCGTTTCTAAAGTTCATAGTAATCAAATTGGAATCTTGGATAGTTCAAGTCATAATAGTTCCCTAAAACTCCGCTAGATGGGACTATTATCAATTAAATAATGTCTCGGGGTGATGAGCGCTATGCGATCATACGCAGTGCTTTTTATGGAATTAAAAGTTGCAATAGTGTTATGGGTAGGCGTGGCGCTTACCATCAGGCGAATGAATTGCTCATCTTATCAGTAAGTACCATAAAAAAGGCACCCGGCGTCTAACCTAAAACCCCCGCGCCTCTATCCACAGACCAGACGTCTATGCCGTTTTCGTCACTTTCTCGTTTTCTGTTGTCCGTGTTTATTATTGAGTATCTTCAACTAAGCTTTATCAAAGATTCTATCATCATCATCATCATCACCTTCAGCCCATAATTTCCCACTGCTGGGACATGTGCCTTCTCGAGAGTATGGGCACTAATCCACCACGCTAGCCCAGTGCGGGTTGTCACATTGTCCTTGAATTTTTGTGATTAATTCTGGGCCATGCTGGTTTCCTCACGATGTTTTCCTTCACCGGTTTTAACCCCTGACGCAAAAAAGATGTTATAAGTTTGACTACTATGTGTCTGTTTTGCCGATTTGGATGCGCCTTTTTTTAAGCAGGTTTGTGGTTCTTAGGCATTTTTTTTATCAAAATCGGTTCAGCCGTTTTTTACTTTTTATTGGTATTTTGTATCTGGGGTTTTTCAAATTAAATTTACTGAAATTAGCTTGTTGGAGCGAGCATAACTTTAAAAAAGTTAATGGTGCGGGGCCAGCGGGATCCAAACTCTGGTGCGTCGGGTCGAAAGTTGCACGTCTCCCATTGAGTCTGAGGTCCCAATGAGCCATCGCATCAAAAAACTAATTTGTATTGTCGTCACTATTTAATTTTATTGGTAAATTATCTTAACGCCTACTTAGATTTTGTTTGCAAGATGGGTTACAATCTAGTACTGTAAATTGCTAAGAACTTGTTATAGGCGCTTACACACAATCTTATTGTTTTTAAATTTTCCGCATGTTCCATCTTACTTTTCAAATAAATTAATGTACCTAGCTGTTAGAATTCACTTAAGCTGCGACTATATAGATACTACCTAAATTAATTTACATAATTTAGATTAATTTGAATGTAGGCCTAACCTAACTAGCTATGTGACTAAATACTATGATGTGAATCTAAGAAAATAAAAGACTAAATTATTCTTATTTTTTATCTAGCCTATTCTATCCCACTGCTGGGCAAAGGCCTCTCTTAATTCATTTCACGTGTTTCTCCTGTGCCACCTCTTGGCAATCTACTTGGTTTGCGTCTAATGATGATCTTTTTCCAGGTCAGCCTTGACGGTGTTGTGTATTTGTAGGGATCTATTGTATGGCGACATTAATAGCCTGGATTTTTTTTAAATGTTTGAATTATTATGGCGGATTACAATTAGCACCAAACAGCAAATTAAGCGATAAGTTCTTTATAAGTTAAGAAAGTCAGGTAAAGATTTCAAACTAAAAGTGCTACGAGTACTACAATTTTCAAACAAATTATTGCAGTTGATGAGCTTTTAAATTTTTATATTGAATGCAAGGAACAGTGTTCCGAAGACGCAGGTTCGAGCCCTGCCCAAGCAATTTAATTTTCCTTCTTCCAGCAGGTCTACCAGTAACTTTTAGAAAACACTCACGTTTCAGGAGCGTTTTATTTCAAGCTTACAATCATATTACTCGAACTCGTACCACGTCCTTCCAAAAACAATATTATTTTATTCCTGCGAAGTGATACGAAAGAACGTATGATATTGTATTACTGCTTAAGAGAGCACGAGGCAGCGCTCTATTTTCATATAGCGTTACCAATTTCGCACGTCGCGTCGTATGGAACATCACAAAAACAAAACAAAACACCAAAACCTCTTAGCAAAACAAAATCTAATTAAGCTCACTTTTAGGACTTCGTGGTACGAAAAATCGAAGTAAGGTTATGATAATACTGTTTTAAGAGATCGTGGCAAGTCCCCTGATTGTTTAAAATCTCAGCGCGTACTTTTAGTTTGGAATCCATTGTTTTAGTAGGCAATAAAACAAAAGATACACGTCCCACATCGTTTATTTACAAAAATAGAAAATATTTTTACAATAGAAAAATATAAATAATTTATTTACAGAATAAAAATATATATCTAACCAACGTACTTAACACCGATTCTTATAATCTAGTTAATTGAGCATGTAAATTGATCACTGTTCCGATCTTTAATATATGTAGGTACTTATTTTTGTTTGCGCCAAAGTATATTAATACTGTCATCCATAAAATAATCCATAGATAAATCTTAAAATACAAATTATTTACATTTACACCTTGATTTTTTGTTTTAGAATAAAAAAAGCAAATACTTTTCTGCACATCTAAAAACAAGTTTAATTATCTTTATCATATTAATATGAAGCATTAACGAATGCCAAGCGCAAAACTCAAGTAAGGTTTTTCGGAAAGAAAAAAATCGACGCTTGACTTGGGAACCAACGTAGCTCAATTGGGCAGAGCACTTCCCGCGCTTAGAGAAGATTCAGATGCAAGTACATATCCCAGCCGCTGGTCGTAGGTATTTTTCTTACCAAAAAGCCTTGAAAACATTATTATAATAGTAAAGGTACAATGAGCGGCCTTATAGCTAGATAAACTTTTCCTACAGCCAAACTTTAAGTGAGAAATAGAAACTAGACATCGTTATACGAACGTCTTTATATATTTTTTCATTACAGATGCCTCAACAAAATGTTCAGAGATTGTTGCACTTAGTAACATTGATTGAAATTCGAAAATTTTCTATTGAATTACAAAACATTTTAACAATGAATTAAATAAATAAGTAAAATCATTTTAAATTGCTTGAACAATGAAAAATCTAAAAACCTTATTTTACAACTTTATACAATAAAATTTACGTCTAGGCTTTTCGAAAGACTGGTATTGCAACATTTTAATTCGAGGGCTTGGTAACTTTAAGAATAAACTACGTTTAAAATATTCCGCCATTTAACAAACAAGTGAAAACCATACTTTATATTATTGTTGACTTTACGTTCGTAACAGATTTTTTAGGTTAAGTAACTTTCGCAGCGGTCTCAACTTAGATGGGTGACCGTTTGTGTGGTATAAATTTATATCTGAGCGATAGCGTGCTTCGGAGGGCACGTTGAGATATCGGTCCCTGTTGTTGTCACAGGACAACAGTCGTTAGGCCCTGACGGAGGCCTTCGGGTGGTGTAATAACTCCGACTCCAGGGTTGGCCACACACCCACACGAGAGAAGAAAAAGATAATTGGTTATCTCTAATGTAATGTAATTATTATTATAATCAGAGCAGTCATAACATTCTGATAAAGTTGGACAGGGATTTACGATACAAATAGTCAAAAAAGTGTAACGGCTCTATACATGTCATTGTTCTGTTTAATTGATTACCTAGTTTTAAACGAATGAAATGTACGTACGTTTAAAATAACTTGGTTTTCTTAGAAAAGCTGCACTTTACCAAAAGGACAGTGAGAACTCAATACCTCAACTTTAAGAAGTATATTCCAATGCTAGATTTAGTTACAAATGCACAATGTATATGTCTAATGGCCAAATATTACCAAGTTTAAAGAAATGTTTGTAAAATGGCGAGAAAAGGTTACGCACTAAGTTCCGAGTATTACTTTAAGTTGAATATAAATTTAAAGGTCTAAGCGTGGTGGTAATGTTGCAATTCCTCGGTGCCCAGCACTGCAGTCTGTATGGGAATCTCTGAAAATATACGAAAAATCAATTAATATCATAAAAATAATTATAGATAAAAAGACAAACATTATAAAAGAAAAATGTGTTTATGAATACTCAATAAAGGTAATTATTTTGAAAAACGGCTTGAGTATTAGCTGTGGTATTAGGTAGGTATAAATAAATTAATATTTGGTACATAAATGAGTATTAATTTAAACTAGTATTTTTCAATAATTCATTCAAAAAAGTGTTAACTTGGGCAAGAGTTTATCGAAACATAATAGTAGATTTTAGAGACAGGTCATTATTTACATTTTGTACAACGAGAAGATATTTTTTACAAGTACGATATAGACACAGGAAACAGAAAAATAAAACATAAGTAAAACGGATAATGACATGGATTATGTTACACAAGCTGCGCCACGCGGTTTCACCTGCGGTTTGCCTTGATAAAAAGTAGCCTGTATGTTTATTCAAGGTATCTTTCTCCATTCCAAATTTTACTCAAATCCATTGAGCCGTTACAGCGTGAAGAAGTGACAAACAGACTTACATACAAATTCGCATTTTTAATATTAGTGTGATAACTGATAATATATGAATTTAAGGGGAAGGAACAGGGAAAAGAAGAACTTTTTTAGTTTAAATGGAAATTTTGGTGAATTTCTAGGTAATAAGGGTAAATCTTTGATCAGTTGTTTGTGAGACAGAGGTTTATACATATATATTTTTTTTTACACTTAATAGATCTATGTTTGGCCACTATCTCGCCTGATGTGAAGCGATGATATGGCCTAAGATGGAGCACATAGATCTAGAGAGAGACGGCAGTTGAGCGGCTGCTCAGACCCGTCTCCCCGATGGTTCACCGAACATCATCCCGAAACACGACTAGGTCGCTTTACGGCATGGCTTTGTTCGGTGGGTGGTATTACAACCACGGCCAGAGCCTACCACTCCAAAGCGCGTAAGCGGGTTTCATCACGATGTTTTCCTTCACTGTTTTTAGAGCGAGCGTGCAAAAACTGCACTTAACTATAAGTCATTGGTGCAGGGCCGAGTCGGGATTCAAACCCAGGTGCGTCGGATCGAAAGGCGCACGAGTTCCCGCTGAGCCACACTCGCTCTATAAAATGTAAAGTTAGCAACAAAAGTAGCTAAACATTGGTGAATCTTTGATTGATTTTCAAAATTTGGCTTATGTCTCTGAATGTTGCATTTAAAAAGTCTGTTAATATCCTGTGCAAGTAGGTTAATTGCAAAAATTGCATGTAATTCGAATATTTTCAGTGGTTTTGTCAATTGAAAGATTGTAAAAGTTCAGTTACTGATGTCGCTGACTGTACAAAATATAATAATTATGTACAATTGTGCAAAATTGAGCGAGTGTGGCTCAAGAGCGAGTGTGGCTCAGTGGGAGCTCGTACAACTTTCGGTCCGACGCACCCGAGTTCGAATCCCGCTGGCCCCGCACCACTCATTTTCTTAAGCTATGTGCGGATTTAACATTCGCTCTAAAACGGCGAAGGAAAACATCGTGAGGAAACCGGCATGTCCAAGAATTTTTCACAAAAGTCAAGGACATGTGACATTCACCAACCCGCACTGAGCCAGCATGGTGGATTATGGCCCATTCTCTCTCTATGAGAGAAGGCCCGTGTCCCAGCAGTGGGATCGTGATGGGCTGATGATGTGCAAAATTACAATTGAAGATTATTGAATTCATAAATTGAGATATGTGAAAAATGATATTGCACAAAAGTATTGTACAATTTTTTTAAGCTATTGCATAGCGTCTATCGCGGGCCTTGAGCGTGGAGACCGAATCCAGAAATTCCGTAACGAAAATAACCTAACACCCCCCACTCCGAATGCTATGCAATAGCTTTACCGCGGCAGTCTCCGAGTGCCACACGCCTTTTTTTTAAGTGTAGAACCAGAACTGCCTTAGGACCGGCAAGCTTGATAATCTGTTACACGTTATGTATAATCTGTCTGCCATAACACAATGATATAGTTACGCTAAGTTACCTAACTGTAGCATATGTATTATGTTGTCTATATAATTATAGAGCAAGCAAAATTCAAGGAAGTAAAAGATCTTGCGCAACAGTACATCTGGTCATACTAGTTTCTATAGGAAGCTTAACAATACAGGAAAATTTAATAACAAATAAGGAAAAGGATTGAACACATTTCTGTGAAGATTTACCTACTTGTTAACATCGTCACGCTTAGTCATATCAGGGATAAAATAACAGAAGATGTAAAGAAGAAAGTAGGAAGAAGAAAGTAGAAGAAGAAATATGTAGAGTCAGCAAGAAGTAGTGAGATATTTTTAGTCCTGTACATTGAGTCAAGTAAATCCGTCAGTCATAATATTAGTAGTCTTTGCAATTTTAGTAAAGTATTTTACAGAATGGCTGTGTTTAGAAGATGAATGCGAAAAAGGTGACAGAAACAAATATTTACAATGAATGATAAAAGCAGCATTTACTCCACTGCACATAATCAAAGCGTGGTTAAACTTTCTAACACCCAAGATCCATGATGAAAGCTCCACGACTTTAGATTTAATTAAATAAATCTAGGCATCTCCAAGAGCATGATTGTTAAGCCGATTACTGCAAATTACAGTATAGAGCAAAGAAGCAAACGCATTGAACTTGTTAACCAATGAAATCTAAACGATACAACGATTTGATTGGTTGATATCTGCGCTCTACTTGGCTTTTCTAAAAAGAAATCCGAAGCTTAAACTTACACCCATAATTATACAAACCAGTTAGTAAAAAGTAAAGCTGTCATTTGTATAGAACACCCGAATCTGTCAGCAGTCAGCCAGTCTAGTCGTCACGTACCTCCAGTCAGTCATCAGTCACAGTTTAGACTAGGACTATCCTGTTGCCTCTCAGGAAGTATTTGACGTCTTTCCGTCTTGTCTCCTCAACCGTCGCGTTCTTTGGTCTCTCAGTAGTCGTCGTGGTCGTGGTTGTGGTCGTGGTTGTAGTCGTGGTAGTCGTCGTTTCTAGGTCAGGGAGGAGTTCAGCGGGAAGGACCCCTATCTCATTGTCAGTAACAACAGGAGTTGGGAGCATAACGCCCTTTTTAAGCATCTCATGATAGGCGGCCAAGCCGTTGAACTTAGGAAGGTCTTCGGAAGACCGCGCTTGCTGATTCATAAAATGATTCAGCTTTTGCAAATTGAAATTGATCTTTTGAATCTTCTCAGGGGTGAGGCCGGTTTTGTGAGTAGGCACGGCTGAGTGGGATGGAGCGGCTGAGAGTTTGGACGCCGCGTAGTCGAAAGGAGGATGAGGGTTTCTTGGATCGTAGTTGGAATACGCGTCTACTGCTGCAGGTTCGCCGTAAGAGTTAACCGCTCCCCACGACATTGGTTTGAATTCGGGGACCGGCTGAGGCGGAGGGGGAGGTTGATTACTGTAGGGCTCTTCTATGTGACCTGGTGCCGAAGGGGCAGACGGGACCGGCGCTGCAACAGTTGAGAAAGCGTTCTTTATCGCGCTGAAGACTGTATGGATGATTGATGGTGGAGGTTCTAAGGGGGTGTGTCCGGAATGGGCCGTCTCCAGGGTCTCGCTTGGGGCGTGCTCCCCCAAAGGCGTGAGGAAGACCAGCCCCGCGTGCACGCCGCTCAGTTTCCCTCGTCCTGTCTCAAAAAGTCGCATTCTTAGTCACATGTAAAGTCATCGGCGAACTTATTTGGTAATGTTACAAACAAGGGGAATAATGTGTGACATATGTTAACCTCGTATTAAATAATAGAATTAATTGAGGTTAACCTCAATTGATTGCATAACGTATAAGCGTAATGTTCGTCGGTAAATGTATCTTACGTCTGGTGATTTTTGAATCCAGTAGACCAATAATGCGTAATAGCTACCGGGGATTTAAAGAGCTGATTAATTAAGGACAAAACAACTTAGTTATGACCCATAAACTTATGAAATAATAAGTAAGCATACAGATTTTATACGAAAAACAAAGATGTTCCAAACTAATGTTTCTTACTATCTATATTTAACTCGTAAGGCTGCCCACTCACGTCACATAATATGTCACCGATTTTTGTCGGTGAAAATGAAACATACATTGTTTCATTTTACAATAATTACAAATTTTAATTAAACTTGCAGTGTATGTATGTTTGTCCGGGTGGAATCTTTCAAGCTGAATTATAACTACTTCCTCTTATCTTACGGAGTTGAAATTTTGCATATTTGTCAAAGTCCAATGAAAATGCAATATTATGGTGACAGTCAGCTGATGTGATGATGGAGACGGAAGGTGGGCAATGGAACTCCTTGACGGATGATCGTAAACTACTAGTGTTTGAGCTCATTTTAATCTGCTTGCGGTTCCGATTACGAGTTCACAAAATAGGTGACAATTAAACTTAGATTATATACAGAGTGGGGCAAATTTTTGGCTCCTTAAGGGTAGCTACCTTTTCTTTTGTAGTTAGAAGGTTTTGTTCTTAGGAACCTTCTATTTTATTTTGAAGAAAAAAATATTGCCATTTTTAGTTTTTTGAAAATAAGTAAGGTTTGCCCAAAAAATTACATTGACAAAAATCGGACCTTCAAAAAGTCTGGAAAAATAATTCTTAAAATTATTCGTTCTTTTGTATGAAAAAATACATTCATATTGTTTTTGTCGTGAATAACGGGTGTTCTTTTTAATGATTGGAATTATGGTCTGAATGGTTTTTATAAAATGACCGTGTATTCTAACTTCAAACTTTCTTTTGTTGTAGGATAGTTGGTAAAAGTTAGAGAATGAAATTAAAGAATCCGACATTGGTCAATATTAAAATCAAAGAGAAAATAAAGGAAAATGAATCATAATATATTCCAAGGTTAATTTGGACAGTAGGCCACCAGCATGTGAACTGATTTGTTGAGAAGTAGACCAATAGCCATAATTATGATAAAAAATTATATCGTAGTTGCTCTTTTGTTACGTTTAAAATCATTGCGAATTTAATTAGCGTGATTGTACAATTTGATTTGATATGTATCCAATACCTAGTAGTATTTCTAATCAATATTTATCAACATACCTCAAACAGCACCTCTATATGGATAATAAAATTAATAGCGTCTATTCACCTACTTTAATTCTTTTATGTCTACTGATGCGTAACATAAGTTATCTAATTCTTATCTTTTATTTGCATGCATTAGTTACTCGGAAACATGACGCAAGATGATGGTCCCAATGTAAACTTTCAACAACAAACATTTCACAATAATGGAAGAGTGTATTTTAAGTGTGTGGCCAAGCGGTAACTTGGTTGGATTTTAATGCGATGCACTGTAGGTTGAATTCCAAATACCAACTACAATTCTGAAACATACTATGTTTCGTATTTAATAAATAAACAAAAAAATATAATAATATATTAATAAATTTATATTTGTATTATATTATAATGTAATAATAATGTAATGTAATGTAATGTATTATAATGTTTTTTTTTAATATTATAATGTAATATGTAGTGTAATTTTGCTGAATATTAAATAGGTTGTTGTTAGAATAATATAATATGTATGGGGGTAGATACTAGATAGCAAATGTAAAATGAACTAAAATTAAAAATATATTCTAGCCTATTAATATCATAAATGCGAAAGTTTGTTAGTATCGATGTATGGATGTTTGTTACTCACGCATTAACTAATGAACGGATATTGATGAAATTTGGTATATAGGTATTTTAGGTCCTGGAAAAACACATAGCTTACTTTTTATCCCGGGAAACCGCGGGGCGCAGCTTAAAATCCCACCGCTGTTTTTAAGCTATTGCATAGCTTCTATCGCAGGCCTTGAGCGTGGAGACCGAATCCAGAAATTCCGTAAGGAAAATAACCTAACACCCCCCACTCCGAATGCTATGCAATAGCTTTACCGCGGCAGTCTCCGAGTGCCACACGTCTTTTTTAATATACATGATAATTAGTTTAATATTGTATATAAAAATAAGGCATATAATGTATAACAAATAATTTAGTAAATACTACATGAAGTTAAATATATAAAGAAAGCCCTAACAACAGCCCTTCCTGTATGAAACGTGTTTCGGAATTACACTACATACTTTCACTGCGTTTCAGATTCGAGATGAATTTCCGCCACGTCACGCCTGATTCCATTAGATACTAACTACAATCATTGATTTGACACAGTGCAGATCCTCTAGCAACGCTAAAGGTCGTGAGAAAACCTAAGGATGGATACTAAGCCGCTTTTAACCCTACTAGCTACCTTATACCTTACAGTAAAGAGACTCGTATCTCAACTGTCATATGTCATATGTTTTTTTTTTGGAGTGGCACTGGCCGCGTTTTTCCATTCACCGAAGAAAGGAATTAGCTTTAGAACACGGTTGCCACATCGCTTAACATCAAGCGAGATATTGGCCAAACAAAGATAATACACTATAATAAGCGATAACAAAATTATGTTGTTATCCACGCTTATTTGTACAACATGGAATTGGTCGTGTGGTTATTACACAAAGAATGCGAGGCTACTGGATATAGAGGAGTACTGTAAGGATTTTGTGAAAGAATCGCTAATTTGATCGTACAGTCAACGACATAAGTAGTGGTGACCAATTGAAAAATGCAGTAGGTAAGCATACGGTATTATAGCAAACTGTATTTAATTGTAATTATGTGAAGTTTCATTTTGAAAACGGTGGGATACCTATAAAAAACACTACAGCCTTCTTCTTCTTAGCGAGTCGGTCCTTCATATTTTTGGACCAGTACTCTGCAACAAGTACAGGTTTGTCCATGGCATTGTACAGGTCATGGCGTGCACATACACGCAGGGCAAGACAAAAGGTGTGCCATAGTCTGGGGAGAGACACCGCACTCGCATGCACTAACCGAGCTGTAGCCCCACCAGCACATGTTTTCTTTGCTGCGGCCGACTTGGGTCCGGAGTCTATTTAAAGACTTCCATGTTATTTTTTTAATCTCTTTTTGTGTGTAACTATTTATTATGTCTTCAGTTAATGTAATTGTTATAATACCGTATTAATTGAAATAAATAAATAAATGTCGGCCAAGGCAGATTGTGTCGAGGGAGGAGGTTTTCAAAAAGTGCAATAGGTACTGCTGAAGTTTATCCCTACTGCTAGAGACTTAGACGCGCCTTGGAGGCATCTTCATCTATTGGCAACGGAAGGACTAACTACAGCGTTAATAATTTTAAACCAAAATACAAAATAATATTGGGTTAATAAAAAAAAACAGAAACATATACTATTAATAAATTTGTCGATATTGTATGAATCGCCAATATTACCATTTTTTTTGTACTGTATTAAAATATTTAATTAATTAAATCTAAGAAACACAATAATTTAAAAACTGAATAAAACTAAACTAAAAGATATTAAATACTATGTACATGCCGGGTATCGGTTGAGACGACTAAATGGCCTACAGATAATTCAACTAATACCCGTCGTCCGGCAACGTGCCCAAAATGCTGGCGGCGTTGCCTCGCTGAATTGCGAGGCTGATTCTTTGGCCAAAATACACGCCAGCATTTTGGTCACGTGTAGATTCCACCAGCCGCCCCACCAAATCCAAAATGCAAAAGGCAAAATACGATGGCAAAAGGCCTGACGGTATGACGCTCATTCCCTGGAGGATGGGACAGCCCCTGGTTTGGGATGCTACTTGTGTAGACACGTTGGCGCCGTCCCATCTTCCGGATCTCCCATCTACGGATGGGTGGCGCCGCTACAGCAGCAGAATCCCTCAAACGGCGCAAATATTCAGGTCTTGATAGGGGTTACCTGTTTGTGCCGTTTGGGGTAGAGACGTTGGGCCCGTGGGGACCAGGAGCACTAGAAATTTATAAGGATTTGGCGGGCGGCTGGTGGAATCCACACGTGACCAAAATGCTGGCGTGTATATTACCATTGAATAACATCATATCAGTCCTTCTTTAGGACTCTATCATCGAGAACCACAAACAACATAAAATACAACCTATCCATGCGACTCTATTTGTTTTGTATTTCAATATTTAACTCATGAGTTTATATTCTCGTATGTTCATGAGAAAGTGACAAATGCACTTCCGAAAGGCATTTTTTCTGAAGCCGTTTACGGATTGAAAGCGAATGAAGAATGTTGTCATTCTAGGTTTGCGGTCTTGTGTAAAGGTTAACGACTGTACCATTAAACTTACGAGAAGTGGCAGGTGTCTCGTTCATCGAAACTTTTGATTCCATTAATTATTTATTATTGTGTATTGTGGAAAGAGATGGGGGAGCCTACGCCAAGGAGGCGACTACTACTGAAGCATAAAAATAGATATTAGTTAGATAAATAACATAAATAGATATAGATATATACAGATACTAGCTGCGCCCTGCGGATTCACCCGCGGTTTCCCGGGATAAAAACTAGCCTATGTGGTAATCCAGGGTATAAGCTAACTCCATACTAAATTTCATCCCAATCCGTTATCGTCCATCCATACATTATTAAAAACTTTCGCGTTTATAATATTAGTAACAACAAAATAGGACAAGCAAAAAAATTACAAAAAACTCAGTATCATAAAAAAATACTTTCTAACTTGTTTTTACAAAAGATAATATTTATTATTAGCTCGTAACTTTGAAAAATTGGTTCACTATAACTTTTTAAAACCGGCTCAAACATTGCAAAATTAAGGAAAATCACTAAATTATGAAGTTTACGAGAAAAAATAACGGAAGCAACCATTTGCACTCGAAATGTTCCGTAATCGCACATAACAAGTACAGCAATAAAGAAATACTCCAAATTATTCATAATTAATCTGATGCAGGAAATGATCGGTACAAAAGTTAACGAAGTAGTGTCATTGCCATTACATAATTAAAAATTCAAAAAGGTTAAGATAACTGTCCATTTTTGGAAGTGCAATTACTATATTATGTCATCTTTGTGTTAGCCGCAGGAAAAAATAATAATAGATATAACAATTTGTAAGAAAACAATGAAAAGAAAACAAAAGCGCATAAAGAAAGTTACAATGGGAGTATAATCATTGCTAATAATGATCTTGGTAATTTATTTTCCGATAAGACTTTTGTTAGGAAGGCTTCAAATTCTCAAAATCTTTCTATTCAGTTAAGGCATTACAGACGGACTTATGAATTATTACAATGACTCTACCACCGTATCGGAAAAAACCGCTACTCAGAAGATAGTATACACCGCAAGAAAAAACAATCTTTTTTTACGCTTGATAGATCTATGTTTGGCCACTATCTCGCCTGATGTGAAGCGATGATGTGGCCTAAGGTGGAGCACATAGATCTAGAGAGAATTGTTTATGAGATGTAGGGACTAATATCACCCAAGGAATAAAGGGATTTATGTATCTACCAATATTCAAATTGACTGTAGCACACTAAAAATTAAGATATGTGTTATGCGGTGCACCTAAGGGGTCGTTCATTGTCCGTCGTCCAATCACGTGATGTTATTTCAGCATTTTCTAACTATGCGGTAAAAAAAGTATGGCCTGTAACTTGTGACAGATAAAATATACAATGCAATACACAATACTTTATTGTACACCAAACAAAAATAACCAGTAAGTACTAGAAAACAACTTAAAAACTAAAGCACAATGGGCGGACTAGGATTATGGGTAATTATTTATCTATTTATATATATATATATATATATATATATATAATTATATATTGCTATATATGTATTTGTACTTTTATTTAAAATAAGACCACATAATTTATTATTATTTTGTTTAAACCGCTGACCTCTCTCGCTCCGCTTTTTAACTCCATCCAAAGGTTGACTGGAATCGATCGCTTTTAGCGATAACATATCTTTATCAATATCATCAGCAACCAAATACAATTAAGACAAGTTCGTTCAAAGTGACAAGTTTAAAAGTGTATTGTGCTAGATACTCTACTTTTGTTTTCAGCTATACGTTCTAATAGGTATTGGTACGAGTATCAATGTTCAATTGCCCCTCAGTTTCTTGCCGTATCTTCTGAGTTGTGATTATTTTTCCGATACGGTGGTAGAGTCATTGTGATAATTGACGTTCATAAGTGCGTCTGTGATGCCAAAATTGAATAAAGAACTTTGAGCTGATTGGTTCGGGAATCACCACGGTACTAGATATTTGCATGAATAAACATAATAATATGGATACCTATCATATAACATACGACTTAATTTAGGCAATCTCTATCGAGCTCGCAATCTTCATAAATAGAAAACAAGGTTTTTCAGGAAGAAAAAATTCGACCACCGGCTGGGACTCGAACCCACAACCCAATATTCCCTCAGCGCGGGACGCTCTACCAATTGAGCTACGGTGGGCACCAACTCGAGTGTCGAATTTCTTCTTCCGTTATTTTACCGTCTTAAGGGTGACGTGTACGCCATCTATTGAGAGTGGAGTGAACCTTTTTCTCAACGAGCAAGATCAATGTTGCAATTGAATACTTGCTCTGTGATGACGCGAACCCATTTTAATTCTTATAATATTTTTTAAGCATTAACGAATGCCAAACGAAAAACTCAAACAAGGTTTTTCAGGAAGAAAAAATTCGACCACCGGCTGGGACTCGAACCCACAACCCAATATTCTACGCTCGGGACGCTCTAGTAATTGAGCTACGGTGGGCAACTCGAGTGTCGAATTTCTTCTTCCGTTATTTTACCGTCTTAAGGGTGACGTGTACGCCATCTATTGAGAGTGGAGTGAACCTTTTTCTCAACGAGCAAGATCAATGTTGCATCTTCATAAATAGCTTGCATATATAGGGAATCATATATACCTACAGCTCTGATTTCATTAGCGATAATGCGATTGGTACTCCAGTTTCACCACAGAATAACTAATAGTCTTGGTTTCACGTGCGAACTGATTTAACATGTGCGTAGGTAAAGGGGTACAGACTCCAATTATTATCGATTTTTTAAATCGATTGATCAAAAAAGACCGTCTTATTAAACAATATTAAATATTTTAAATTATTTTGAGTTACAATAGTCGCTTTTAGAAGTACCTACGTAAGAGCACAAAAAATTCACACAGTAACAAAAAAAATTGAATGTGGCATTGTGTGGTTACGATGTAAATTTCGAATTTTTGTATCACAATTTTGCAAACAATTTTCTCAATATTTTCAAATATTTGCAAATAAATGAATCTTATACATCTTAATGTTATCGTCAAACAAAATACATCGATAAATTTTAAAATTACGATATACTTAAGCGTCCCTTGTAATAACCTGTGTAATGTGTATATCTGACCGGCAGAACAGGTTCTGTGACATAATGCACTTTCACTAGGGGACGAAACCGCGCCTGCGCCTGCGCAGCTCAGACCGATTGTTGAACTTTCGGACTTCCCTTTAGGTTACTTCATCGATATCAATAATTGCATATTTATATACGAAACCTGATAGTCAGTATAACCACAGAATACTAAGGGACAGAAGCATCACTTCGCAAAGAAATTTAAACCAATAGCAACTCTTGCTATGACGCAATAAAATTCAATTCATTTCGCGTAGCGTTGCATACCTACCAATCATATTAACCTACAGAGCGCCTCTCTTTTTATCGCATAGCTCTTATCTCTTCTGACGCGGCACGTGTAACGACGCGCGACCCGCCGTCGGTGTCCGGCTATCTACTTGTAGTTTCGTACCTACAATGCGGAGTGCGCTAGGCCTTGTATAACCTTATATGGAACCAAAAGATGGTCTGATTTGCTCTATTTAACACGTAGTTATACAATGTCTAAACAATAACAAACATTACGTTCGTTATTTTATAGACAAAAGTGAATTGAAATGAAGAACACATTGAATCATTGGATTGGAAAACTATCCGCGAAAGAAATTATTGTTAGTTGTGTCGGTTGTATTAAGTCAAGGTAGACTTTAAACCAGATCTATATGTAATATCTAGACTTTCCCGTATTCATTAGACTAGAAATCTTTTTTACTATGTCACCGGACTGGTCTAGACTTAAATATACCTCCACTTTGATTCAATTTGTTAGTAGATATCATTTCACTACATTAAAGTAAATTTTATTACAGTGACATTACAGTGAATTACGATGGTCAATACGAAATGAATCTCGAGTATTATGAAATAAGGACAATACGGAAATTAATTTCGAATATCATGAAATAACGACGATTCGGAAATTAACCTCGAATATTATGAAACACGGACGATACGGAAAATTAATCTCGAATATCATGAAATAAGGACTATACTGAAATTAATCTCGAATATTATGAAATAAGGATAATAGGTACGGAAATTAATCTCGATTATATAAAATAAGGATGATACGGAAATTAATCTCGAGTATTATGAAATAACTTTATTGATACTAGTAAATGATTGCGTGATTTAGAAAGGATTCAAGCAACCTATAATATTTGCAGGGAGTGGCTTCCTCAAACCTCTCAAGTTCTCAAATGTAGGAATAGTTTCATCGTTCTAGATCAAATTGCTTCCTTACTCTTTCAATAGGTCGTCAGTCCAAGTAAAAGGTTATTGGGTAATTCGTGAGATCAGTCTCTTCCTTGTTAGATGTCGGATTGACTAATTACGTATTCATTCAGCAGGTAATTACTGTGAATTTGGTGGAATAGGAAATGAAGAATACAGATGGCAGATATGCAAACTTAACAATGCTTATAACGCTTTGCATGTCCATGGAAAGTCAGAGATATTTGAAGTAATCTGTGCAAGTTTACATAAGAGTTTAAAGAACAGCAAATAAAATAAACAAAAAAATCATCGAACTTTGGAAATCAATGATAAATATCCTCCTTGAGAATCATGAAAGATGCAATATTATACAGTTTCTATAGAGAGAAAAGAGATGCACCTACTTAACAAACATACTGGATATCAACGTTGACAAAATGCGCCTGCGCAGCTCAGACCGATTGTTGAAGTTTCGGACTTCCCTTTAGGTTACTTCATAAGTAGGCTATTATTGGTGACCAAATAGTTTTCCCACCTCATCGTTTCACGAGACCATGGCAGTTACCAAACAGAAAATTGTAGGGTGTACCCAAATTACACGCACAGTTAGTTTTGTCACTTGTTTTGAGTTATTTCATAACCGACAAACGGTTCTTTCCGCCGAAAGGGAAAGTATTCAAATGAGGCGAGGAACGTTTTCGACAAACCTCAGTTTAAAGTAGGACATAAGAGTGAGGCAATAGATCTTGCAAAAAGTATAGAAGCTGAAGAAATAGAAGTAACATCGGATATATATAAAGATATAGTTACAAAAGTAGCTTCTTTACATGGAATATCCATTACATAAGGTTTTGGCCATGCAGGAACCATTTGTGGAAAATAAAACTAATTTGTTATTTGCAAACCAAATATTGGTATGTATGTTAATGATTCATTTTCCAAAATTGACCACATCGTGCTGTAAGACTGTTTCTACAATGGAATAAAAAACTATATATACAGATATGTATAAGCAGAATTACTTATACATTAGCAGTATAAGGCTATCAAGTCAAATAACATCATAAATGTAATGATTGATGTACAGGAAACGAAAGTGCCGGTGAACTGTGAACATTTTCCGATAACAGATATCATGCTGAACATAGTGTAATATAAGGCATGCTCATCGTAAATTGTCGTGCCATTGTGAACCTTAATATACAATCTGATACTTACAATATTACAAGGAAGGCAAACGTCTTAGGAAGAGATTCAGTACAATAATAAATAAACATATCTCAATACAACGACACGTGGAACAGAAGCAAAAGATATATAATAAATGTGATAGATTCAATGCAAAATATGCATACTTCTTGGAAAATATAATCAATAATCGGCAAAAAGCCAAGACAGTAATGGAAAAAGTTAAATACATATAAATAATCAATAGAGCTTGAGAAATTATTATATACATGCATGCCCATAAATATGAGGCATCGGAGAAAATACAGAAGCAAAACAATATACCTAACGATAAAAAGAAAGAAATCTTAGAGAAAAATCAATGTACATAAAACAGATTTTGATGCCAAATATCGAGGATTGAAGAGCTTTCGTACAGCATTCAAAGGGTAGGAGGAACTCTCGAAGATGGAGAGTTATTAAGCGATGGATGCTCTTACCAGATCTCATTGACTAAATCATAATATCTTTGTAAAAGCTCTTGTGAAGGCTCAGGCATAGGGTTAGGTATAACCTCATCGGCCACTGATGACATTACTATAAACTCTGAAAAAGAAAATCGATACAATTATTCCATCTCACGAAAATGAGATGTTACATGATTAGCATCCATTGCAAAATGTATGTAATGATGTTAAAAACCAACCTGGAAAAAACAGCAAATGAATTGATACCATGATGTTTTGTTATGTAAACAAAATACCTAATATTATTATAGCATTGTAACAATCATATCTCATCTCGTGACATAGTTTTGTTTGTTGAAGGTTTTAAATTATAGCACATCAAAATCCTAGTATTGCATTGTTTTGAATTTCCGTCAATTTCCATGTTTAATTTATCTTAAGTAAGTTTCTTTTTTAAGGTTCTCAAAGGGTAAAACGGGACCTTATTAATAAGACTCCGCTGTCCATCCGTCTGTCTGTCTGTCCGTCTGTCACCAAGCTGTATCTCATGAACCGTGATAGTTGACAGTTGAAATTTTCACAGATTATGTATGTCTGTTGCCGCTATAATAACAAATACTAAAAATGTAAGGGGGCTCCCATACAACAAACGTGATATTTTTGTTCGTTTTTGCTCGATATAGATAACGGCAACAGCTAGACGCTTGAAATATTCACAGAAAATATTAGGTCTATATTCACTTTAAAAATAAATAATGAAATTAAAATAAAACAAATGTTTAAGTAGGGCTCCTATACAACAGACATGATTTCTTTGCCGTTTTCATAGATACGGATCCCTTCGTACGCGAGTCCGACTCGCACTTGGCTGGTTTTATTTTTGTTCTTTGAATTATGTAGCCCACCTCGATACAGTTTTTTTGCAACAAATATGTTGCCAATTTATTTGGTTTGTTGACAGAATAGAATAGAATAGAATTATTATTATTTTTATTTATGTTTACGTTTAATAGATCCATGTTTGGCCACTATCTCACCTGATGTGACGCGATGATGTAGCACGTGGATTTAGAAGATACATTTTCACGATATGTTTGATGTATTTATTATTTTTTTATAACACATGATTTCTAGTTGTTTCCTTGTTTCCGACATCTTAAGCTCCGTCAATAATTAAATTGCCTTAGCTAATCTTCTAGGTCACTACGAAGAAGCGTCAGATTTCAATCCTACGTGCTTCGGAACAGGTTTCTATATGAATTGCATAATTATAATAATAATTTAACACGTGACTTTCACTTTTAAGAATCGGTCGTCGTATTGTGACTAAAACTGGAACTAAGGAAAAACAGAATAAAATGTTTTTTTTTTGGTTTTTTAATGTAACTGAATGACGAGATGAGCTGGTCGTTTGCCTGTGCATGGTAAGCAATACGCCAGCCCATAAAAATAACAGCACCACCCAGACCTTTGTTTTCAAAATCCTGCACGGCGCTGTACTGAGCTCGTCACCCTGAGACAATTAGCTGTTGAGTCTCATAATGCCCCATGTAATTTTGCTGGGTACAAAGCGCTTCAAACCGGAACACAGTAACGCTTGGGCATTACTTTTTGGCAGCTTAATAACTGGCTAAGCGTTAATACCCACCCAAACGGCCTTTCGCATACGAGAAGCCTATTTTTTTCAACAAAAAAACTTATTCTGGGCAATTGCGAGTGAAACCGCGGAGCGCAGCTAGTAAATTATAAATTAAATACGTACTTGTAAAATGCATTCACGTGGCTTTGCAATTCCCTGGATTTCCATGATGTGACATAATAGCAGGCAGCCGTGGCGCTTACCACCAGGCAAACGGCTTGCTCATCTCATTACTCAATTCCATAAAAAAATGAATTAACTTTTTTTCAACCTATAAAAGGCCATGTATATAATATATGTATTTTGTAAAATTCCCCTTTTATTTCCCCTTTTATTGTGGTTTGTTTATTCCTACTGATGCAATAATATCATAGGTTAGGACCTATAGTAAATATATTCAATTTATTTTTCCTTTTATGATTAGGTGGTCTATGAAGTTTCCCGTTCTTGTGGTAGGTTTTTACTGCGGTTGTAGGTTTTTACCCTTTAAAATGCAAGGAATACTTTATACCTACGTAGTACGTATGACAACACAATATCTTTGATCTATAAGTAATAGCATAATAAATACATTTTGTAACAAAAAAACACCGACTTCAATTCTGATGTATCATCGAAGTCCAAGGTCGAACATCGATTTAATTTATATGGGACCATGTTAAAGTTACTGATAACGTATACTAACAATATAATGAACCAAACGCAGAAACAATTTTCCAAATCAGTTTATAAATGACGGAGTTCTGAGAAACAAAAACATACAGTCGAATTGAGAGTATGGGCCATAACCCACTACGTTGGCCCAGTGTGGGTTGGTGGATGTCACATGTTCTTAAATTTTTGTGATTCTTGGACACGCTCTAAAAAACAGTGAAGGAAAACTTCGTGAGGAAACCGGCAAGCGTCAGGCCTGCCCATAACAATTGCAGTGCCACCCAGAACTGTTAATACCAAAACAAGCACTGCGTATTATGTGTTAGGAAACTGTACTGGTTAGCAATATAACTCTTTAGTCTGACCTCTAATGTCATGGGATAATTTAAACGTCATATTTGACATTTAGGTTGACACACCGCGATGATTGGTCCGAGCCGCCCGCCATGTTTTTTTTCTGTGACAGAACAGAAAAGATGGCGAAGCTGGCCAGATTGCGGTAAGTGCGATCAACGGGTTTTCTTTTATAAATTGAGAAACAAATACTATTCAGTGGCACAGTTCCTGCTAGAGCGAACTAAAGTTAGTATCTAACGATACTAAATGATGATACGAATGTAAATTAAATTGATGAGAGGAGTTCTATTATTGTTCTTTGTGAAGACGTGATGAGAGATGAGTTAATAAACCATTATTGTATGTTATCAAGTTATGTTTTCTTTATGTAGTATTTTAAACCCCTACATATGGATGGTAAGAATTCCTTAATAACACCTTCACAAAGTGTACCATCGACCTGATAATTGTATAACATCTGGCGATCTGGCGCACAGTCTCATCGTGATCTGTTATCCATTCCTTTGTTGCACAAGCGTGAGTGTACGTGTTGTGCTGTTATGTAACCTCCAGTTCCGGTAATTTGTTGACCTTTGGGCTGGAAACTGAGCTGGTTATACAATTTGGGTCTTTTCTTACATATTCATAATTATTTATTTATTCGGTCCTCTGTTCGATTGTACTTTTTTTTTTACTTTTGTTTAATTTTTTTATGTTTGTTACCTCAGAACTCCGTCATTTATTAACCGATTTGGGAAATTCTCTGCGTTGGGTTCAGTATAGTTACGAAGTGGTTCCATATAAATTTAATCGATATTTGACCTTGGACGTCGAAGATACATTGAATTCGGTTTTTTTGTTTAAAATGTATACTTGTTTATGAAACTGAATACCTAATGAAACTGAAAAGGGTTTTGAAAATGTTGGCCTCTAAAAGAATAATGTTTTCAAATCGAAGCGTATCTATTTCTTTATATAAACATTTTTTTTAATTAACTAAGTAGTGACTCGGTCGCCTGTAGGTAAGCGCCACGTCTGTTCATAACAATTGAATTCCACCCAGAACTTTTAATACCATAAAAGCACTGCGTAGCATTGCATTGCGCTTATTGCAAAGTAATTTCGCTCACTACAATCAAAGAAAACTAAATATTACTACGTACTACAATGCTCTTCAAACTGGAACACAGTAATGCTTGCGCACTACTGCTTGGTGGCTGAATAACTGGCAAACCAGTTATTCTGAATTACCTACTTATTTTCTTAGTCTCTTTTGAAAAATGCGTCTTTTGTCTTTTTTATTATTATATTTCTGTGTGGTCTTTGAGTTGAGATTTGTATTGTGTGTTACTATGTTTAGTATTTTTTTTTATGTAACTGGACGACGAAACGAGCTGGTCGTTTGCCTGATGGTTAGCAATACGCCACCCATAACAATAACAGCACCATCCAGAACTTTGTTTTGCAAAATCCTGCGCGGCGTTGCACTGCGCTCGTCACCCTGAGACAATTAGCTGTCGAGTCTCATAATGCCCAGTAACTTCGCTGGCTACAATGCCAAACCGGAACACGGTAATGCTTGCGCACTACTGCTTGGCGGCTGAGTAACTGGCAAAGCGGTGGTATCCACCCAGACGGCCTCTCGCATACTTAAAACCTACCACCAGTAAGTACCACCAGTAGTATTGCGTATGATTTTACTACCATTCATAAAATAGTTTGTAGGTGTCAAAGTATTCTAGTACTATGCGAGAGCACGTTGCCTGAATGTGTCATATAAAAGTCTTGATTGTGCAAGTGATCACAAACAAATTCACAAGCGAGTCCACTGAATTTTATTGAATGTTTTTTGAACGTGACCGTTTTTTATTGTAAACTTGCTGCGCACCACGGTTTTACTCACCAGATTCAGGAGCTCAAGTATATATACATTATCAAAACCCATTCAGTCGTTTTTGCGTGATAGAAAGATAATTATGAGGGTAGAAGCCTTTTAATACAATGGGGTAACGCCGCCAGTATTCTGGGAACCCTGCAGCATGGTGGCGATCTACACGGCGTTTTTGCCTTATAGGTTTGTTATATTTTTTTTATTTATAAAGCCTTGTACATATTTTTAGTGAGTACATATTTTTGTTAAAACATCTAAAGATCTTTCGCTTTTAAAATATTTGCATATACCTATGATAGAATACTAAGGGACAGAATCATCACTCCGCAAAGAAATTTAAACAAATAGCGACTCCTGCTTTAACGCAATAAAATTCAATTCAGCTCGCGTAGCGCTGCATACCTACCAGTCATATTAACCTACAGAGCGCCTCTCTTTCTATCGCATAGCTCTTATCTCTTTTAACGCGGCACGTGTAACGGAGCGCGACCCGCCGACGGTGTCCGGCTATGTACATGTAGCTTCGTACCTACAGTGCGGAGTGCGCTAGGCCTGCTATTACGAAACAATAATGATGGCATTATTGGCAGAAACACGAGTCAGTGGTCAATCTGACCCGAAAGTTACAATCTAGGAGTATTCAAGTCACGAGTGAACAGGTACTATCTAGGCAATCATGTTACATCTTAGACCACATCATCGCTTACCATCAGGTGAGATAGTGGTCAAACGCAAACCTATAAATAGTAAAAAAGGCAGATTCCGAACAATGAAATCTGATACAAGATCTCTTCAGAATAACAATAGCAGATGGCAACGAAAATGATCGCCGAATTACCGTATATTATAACAAATTGTTACACATTCCACTTTGTTTCCGACGTATTTTTTGTCATCCAACAGTTGCGCAACAGCTAGGTCTTTCCAGTTTGTTACCTCCTCGTTACGTAACAAGTCGTTACACTTTGCCTGTAAGTGGCACGGCCAGTGTTTTTGCCGCTTTTGCTTTTCTTTATGTTCAGACTCGGTGAATAAAACACTTAATTCAGCTCAGCTTGTAACAAGATTTCTTTAGACATCCTAACTGAATCATCAGTGATTCACAACGGGGTCTATTGCCGGCATGCTGCTTTTTAAGTCAACTTTACAATTCATAGGCGAGCAAATTCACCAAACTATTTTTGTCTTTATTTGTTGAAAGTAGTTTTATCATTATTGACAATGTCATATTAGTAGTAGCCAGTAATTTTTTATAGACCGAGAAACTACCATTCCCTGTATCTATGGAACCAGGAACTACGAGGACTATGGTCCCACAACATTCAGATACAAAACAAATGCTTGCGCTTTTTTCTGTGCACAAACATTTGTCCCGACATAGAAATCGAACCCACGACCTCATTGGTGTATGAGATTCGGGCCAATATGCCCAACCACTACACCACAGAGGCTGACTAATTAAAACTATACTACTTTAGCAAAACATTAATCAAAAGATTAATATGAACCCACACTAGTGTGTGAGTTCATATTAATCTGCTCGCGGTTCCGATTACGAATTTGTTAAAAGCTTGTCTTGAAAAATATATATTTTTTTTAAATCTTGTTTATAATAGACAGTAAAGTTAGTGACCTACACTTATAAGTTTTTCTATACATATGTCCTACTAACCTACTAATATTATAAACGCAAAAGTTTGTAAGAATGTATGAATGTATGCTTGTTACTCTATCACGCAAAAACTACCGAACCGATTTTGATGAAATTTGGTAAATAGATACTTTAGGACTTGGAATAGTACATAGGCTACTTTTTATCCAGGGAAACCGCGGGTGGAACCGCGGGGCGCAGCTAGTAATACAAACATAAAACAATGAAATGCCAGACACAATAGTGTTTATTGGGACCACCGTCTCTCTTTGTGTCTAGGTTTTTAAAGCTTCATTTGAAGCACGTTCAATATTTAACATTTATTGTCGATTAAAGTTTATTACCTCTATCAAAGATTTGTGTAATTCACCAACGCCTGCAGGTTGACTAAAATGGCGCACTATGACTTATTTTACACTCATCATCATCAGCCCATCATGTTCCCACTGCTGGGACACGGGCCTTCTCTCATAGAGAGAGTATGGGCCATAATCTACCACTTTGGCCCGGTGCGGGTTGGTGGATGTCACATGTCCTTGAATTTTTGGGATTATTTCTAGGACATGCCGGTTTCCTCACGATGTTTTCCTTCACCGTTACTAGAGCGAGTGTTAAATCCGCACACAGCTTAAGAAAGTCAGTGGTGCGGGGCCAGCGGCATTCGAACTCGGGTGCGTCGGATCGAAAGTCGCACATGCTCCTACTGAGCCACACTCGCTGTATGTTATATTACACTAAAAGAGTACAACTCACAGCCTCCATGGCGCAATAGTTATGTAGGTCAGCTCAAAGTCATACCCGCAGAAGTTACGGGTTCAATTCCGCCACAGGACAAATTTAATGTTTGTGCAGAGAAGTGCAAGCTTTTGTTTCGTGGCTAGGTGTTGTAGCTCCTGGTTGCCAAGATACAGGGATATTTAGGGACCAAGATCTTTGTATGTGACCGCTCACTAATTTATTCATTTATTTATTTATTTATTATTATATTTTTTTTATTCATTTATTTCAGTTGCTTGTTGCACTTACAGTTTGGTACCTAAGCGTAGAGCAAGTCAGTATTATTGAACGCCAACACAAGGTACATCGTTAATATAAAGTATAAATTCATTCAAATTGAATCTGGGCTTAATGCCATTATAATTAGAGACGAAGATTACATGCAACTATTACAATAATTAAAGTAAATAAGTTCTGGGTGCTGCAACTGATTTAAGCAGGCGCGTTGCTTACCGTCATGTGAATGAGCTGTACGTCACATCATTCAGTTGTATAAACAAGTATACGTTTTATCAAACAAAAAAACCGACTTCAATGTATCTTCGAAGTCCAAGGTCAAATATCGATGAAATTTATAAGGGACCACTTCGTAGCTATACTGAAATATAGCAACGCAGAAAGAATTTTCCAAATCGGTTCATGAATGACGGAGTTCAGAAGTAACAAACATTAAAAAAATACAATCGAATAGAGAATCTTCTCCTTTTTTTAAAGTCAAAAACAATTATTCTAAACAAACTAATTACTTAATTACGCTTTCGAGAATTGTACTGTTATTTTCTACTTAACATTCAAAGCTGCGGTCCGCTGACGATGTACTGAATACTACTTGAGTTTTTTATGGAACTGAGTAATGAGACGAGCAAATCGTTCGCCTGATGGTAAGCGCCAGGCCTGCCCATAGCAATTGCAGTGCCACCTAGAACTTTAAATCCCGTAAAAGTACTACGTAACACTGCATTGCGCTCCGATGAGCGTGTTTTGATGTTGAATAATTATGGCGAATAACTCGTCGATTCGCCATAGGGAATGCCGAGTAATCGATTATTCGCTATTATCACTGTTCGCAGCATCTCTAAAATCATCCGACTATTATTTATCACTTAAATTTTAAGTAAACGTTTCCAAACACTTTTTTGTAGCATTTTTAAGTGAAAGTATAATACAGACGCATTATAATGTTAATGACCCAGACAATACATTCAACTGAAAAAATCTAATAACTACATAAAAAATTCCGTATAATTTCTCATATAGGTAAATATTACATAACTTAAGGCTTTTATTATTATTATTATAAATTGTCAGTATAATTATTATTCCATCTTTAAAAAGATTTAGAAAGAGACATCTCCGCAGGGTTTCTTGGTGTTTTTCTAGCAGGCGTATTTCCGAAGCACTGGTACTGGTAGAGTCAGTTTCCGCATTTCTTTTCTGGGCCCGTACTTCAATTAGAGTATGGGAAAGAAATGGGTAGACATGCTTAACTTTCGTTTTCTAGGTCATAATATTTAAGGTTACGGTTAAGGGATTTTTATTATGTATGCATTTTTGTTCCTATTTAATAAATATCTTTCGACTTTTGACATTGCAGAGCAAAGGCCTCTGTAAGGTCTTTTCACTTCTCTCCATTTTGATTAGGTAATGAATGGTCTGTATATAGAAAGAGGCAAAGATCTAGAAGATCCAGCGATCTGTCTTTGGGTATATTATTGTTATTCCTTCAAGAATTAAAAATAGAGTTTAGCATCCATTCCTCTCTAGCTTGGGTTATGGATGACCTATATTTCTAAGAGGTCATCACAATATATTTTGACACTTATTTTTTTGTACTTTTATTTCATTTATTTGTCTTATTTTATTTTTTGAAGCTGCTGTGGTCACGAACATGAGAAATAACTTTGGAAACGAGATATCTATCATGATATTAAAATTTAATAATTTATTTTTATTATGTGCTTTCAATAACTTGGTAAATATCCCGTTTTTAAAGTTATTATTGTATTTTTTTTATTATACCGAGCTGGTCGTTTGCTTTATGGTAAGCAATACGTCAACCCATAACAATAACAGCACCACCCAGAACTTTGTTTTGCAAAATCCTGCGCGGCGCTACACTGCGCTCGCCACCCTGAGACAATCAGCTGTTGAGTCTCATAATGCCCAGTAATTTCGCTGGCTACAATGCCCTTCAAACCATATTACGTATTGTATTGTATTGTATTAAAAGTTTATCTCACCGTCCAAAGTTGAGGGGTACTTGTGCGCGGCGTATCCTGTGGGGAGAGAGGGCCCCGTGTGGAAGACGTGCGCGGGCGCTGTTGGGGCCCCGTAGGCGGATGGCGGGGGCCCGTATTCGACATGCGATGTGGGCGGCGGGCCGTATACTGAAAAATAACAGGTTTGTAAGTGTTTAAGGGCTGGTTTTTCAATATTAGAATGTATTGCGACAATTATCTGTGGAACATGAAATGACAATAAGCAATATGGGTAAAAAAATGTATTTGTCTTGACGTTTATTTTATCACATTGTCCCACTATCTGCTAGCCTATTTGAGAATTGAAAAGTCGGCCCTAAAAGCAACATCAAAATAGGAATAAATACTTCATATCTCTACATCTAGGTCTTTGCAATTACTTATAAGGTTATTCTATTGTTATGAGCATGCGGGGTTAACTATTAAGCAAACGACCTCGTCACTTAGAAAAGTAATAAGTCTTGGGCCACTAGAAAATATCATCATCATCATCAGCCCATTATGTTCCCATTGCTGGGACTTCGGTCTTCCCTCTTAGAAACAGTATGTGCCATAATCTACCACGCTGGCCCAGTGCGGATATTGGTGGATGTCACATGTTCTTGAACTTTTGCGATAAATTCTTGGACATACCTGTTTCCTCACGATGTTTTCCTTCACTGTTTTTAGAGCGAGTGTTAATTCCGCACATAACTTAAGAAAGTCAGTGGTGCGGCGCCAGCGTGATTCGAACTCGGGTGCGTCGGATCGATCGCACGTGCTCCCACCGAGCCACACTCGCTTTAAATAACTCTCTAGAAAATATACCTAACACTTATTTTTTATAGAATTGAATAACAAGACGGTGATCAACAGATGATGAGCAAAAAGCCTGCCTATAACAGTTGCAGCATCACCCAGAACTATGTTTTGCAATATCTGCGCACTGCGCTCGTCACCTTGAAACAATTGGCTCTTTGTCTTTTCATGCTCTGTAATTTTGATGGTTACAATGATCTTCAAGCAACGCTTGCGCTCTACTTCTTGGCGGAAAAATACCTGACCAAGCGGTGGCCTCCACCCAGACGTCTTCTCGCATAGGAGAGACCTACCATCTAGTACTTTGACCACCGTCAATATCCTAGTCGCCCTATACATACAGTCATATATACAAACACTTGCTGTCTTGTATTTGGTAAAAATAACAGAGGCTGCTTTTCGTACTAGCGCTAAGCTAAATGGCAACTAACCTTTAATTTTCTAGCTGCGCTCCGCGCTTTCACCCGCAGTTTCCCGGGACATAAAGTAGCCTATGTATGTGTAATACTGGATATAAGCTATCTCCATTCTGATTTTCACTCAAATCCTTTTCCCTTTAAACCGTTACAGCGTAAAGAAGTAACAAACACACAAAAACACTTACAAACTTTCGCATTTATAATATATTAGTAGGATTCCCCAGACATTTGAAACACCTTAGAATGTTTTAAGCGTAGCTGTTTTGTTTGGTGTTACCTTAATGTCCTTTAAGTAAACTGGTCATACTTATTTGGTAATACGGACACGGATGCTAAAAGAGGGACAAATGAAAATGTATGCTGGAGCTATCAGGTCAAGGTTGAGTTTTGGTAAACTTTATTTTTAATGATGAAATGGGCTTACGTTTGACGACAACTCACCTAATGGTAAGCTTATATAATTGCGGTCTAAGGTGGAACACGTTTGCCTATGAGTTGCATATTCACTCTTGTCTTAAAGAAACCCAGGTTGTAATTGGAAATAAGGATTCCGGATAGAGCGAGTGTTGTTCAGTGGGAGCATGTGCGATTTTCGATCCTATGCACCCGAGTTAGAATCCCGCGGGCGCCGCACCACTGACTTTATTAAGCTATGTGCGGATTTAACACTCGCGTGAACGAAAAACGGTGAAGAAAAACATCGCGAGGAAACCGGCATGTTCAAAAATTAATTACAAAAATTCAAGGACATGTGACATCCACCAACCCGCACTGGGCCAGCGTAGTGGACTATGGCCCATACTCTCTCTATGACAGAAGGCCTGTGTCCCAGCAGTGGGAACGTGATGGGCAATGATGAAGGATACCAGTGGAGACTTTCACTCCTAAGTACTTACGTATAACGGCCAAATATTAAAACTCTGCTGATATCTGCTTTTTTGTATAGAACCAGTTTAATCTAGGTCAAAATTTGTATGCTGCACATTTTCACTAACCGTTCTAAACAGATTTATAAGCTCTAAAAAAATAATAATATATCTAGCTATATGTATATCCAATATATATTATGTTGACGACTGTTTCCTGTTTATTTTTTGGTAATAATAATAAACTTCTTAAGCGTTCTAGAATAGAATAATTATAAACTGAAATAGCAACAAACTTCATAATAGTGCAGTAATGGGCGGTTTTATCGCTCAAAGCGATCTCTTCCAGACAACTCATAAGTTGAGGTATATATGGACATACGTATATATATGGACGGTGTTACTAAGATAATTTACTTCTACGTTCAAGACTAAACTGTTTTATAAATATATAAAAATTCATATAGTAATGAGTGAGAGACAACTTTTAACATGAAGGACACTCTAAAGAGGGACACCGCGGCTGAAACGGCAGGTCGCAGTTACATAGAGTATAATGTATCTACATGTAACTGCGACCTGCCGTTTCAGCCGCGGTTTCCCTCTTTAGAGTGTCCTTCATATTAAAAGTTGTCACTGTATTTATTGATAATAACAGTATCTTTCTCTGTATTTGACGCATCACTAGCAACGAGTGATCGTTAGCAACAAGTTACGTAATTGCTCTACATGCTGCATTCCAATCAAATAATTCTTATCAAGCAGGCATCCCTTCGGGAATTCCATTGACGCACTCTGCACTCTCATCAAACTGAAATTTAACGTTAATTATGTAAGTGCGTTGTTTCCAGGTCATAAGAGATAAAATTCCTGTCTGACTAATTTCCTGTGTTATTTGCTTATAATTTGTAACAGGAATGTATAGGTGACAGACGTCTGAATCACTTGGTTGTGGTAATATGCAAAATACCCGCAACGATGTTCTCGCGAACTATTATTTTGGGACCTACTATAACGAGCAAGTGTGACTCCGTGGAAGCACGTGCGACTTTCGATCCGACGCACCCGAGTTCTCGAATCCCGCTGGCCCCGCACCACTGACTTTCTTAAGCTATGATATATATAAAAAAACGGGCATGTCCAAAAATTCAAGGACATGTGTCATCCACCAACCCGCACTGGGTCAGCGAGGCGGATTATGGCCCATACTCTCTCTAGGAGGTAAGGCGTGGTAAGGCTCGAGTCCCAGCAGTGGGAACGTAATGGGCTGAAGATGATAACTATTACGTTTATTCGTTTTTGCATGTCTGAGGCCTTGGGGCTTAACTCTGACACCAGGGTTAGCCACCAACCCACATGAGAAAGAAAAAGATAACCAACAAAATAGATAAGAATACGAACGTCATGATGGCTTGGTTCAAACTTAGCACAAGACTTGTTCCGGGCAGCAGCTTAAGACAGCCGTCCTTCGATAGAAGACGCTACGGACACCTCAAGAAGAAGATCATATCGAAAAAACCACCGTCCTTCCAAATTATGTTAAAACTTTCTGTTCAAAGGTTGTCTGGAAGAGATTGCTTTGAGCGATAAAACCGCCTATTGTTATGCAGATCACTGTGTAATGTACTTGTTTTTCATGTACCTATTTTTAAGGTTTTATAACAATAAAGTGTTCATCTATATATCTATCTATCATAACTGTTACTATTCATCTTCTTCAAGTGCCGCTCAGTCAATCAGCTCCTTTGACTTTTTCTTATCCAGAGCACATCTGAATAATGTTCTAACGTCCAGATGCCTGTCAATTCTCGGATCTTTCGACGTAATCGTTTTCTGATTTCTTATAAAATAAAGCGCTCGGTGTGGCGCTGTCAACACTTCCCCTTACCTTTCTCAACAATCATTTCACTACAACAACTAACGTCTTGTTAATCGACTTCAAAAAAAGGCTAAATTTGATTGTATTTTTTTATGTGTTACCTCAGAAAATAAGTAACTTTTTAAGCTTGGCTTAAGTGGGACTTAACTTAAAATAATTAGGTACTTACAAGCTTTCTTTTTTAAGGTCAAATTAAAAATTAATATTTGAATGTTTAATTGTCTGATTACGAAGATACGAGTATCCAAAATGCAACGGTTTTTTGTACCGTAACACTGACATAGTAACGGTGATTTTAAATAGTTTTATAGTACTTCCTACAAAAGTAGATAATCTTTATGGGTCGTTATCTATATTTACATCTTAAACTAAGTAGGTAAGTGTATAAATATTTAGTTACAAGCTGCGCCTGCTGATTTTCCTACGCCCTACGTGGTTCAGTGTTATTTTCAATTATCTTTACCTGACATTTATTAACATGTAAGTGCAAAATTCTACCGCTCGCTCCGCTCATATAGGGGGAAGTCCCCTAGTGGCGGACACCTACGGTTTTCAGAGTAAAAAAAAATACTGTTCCGAGAAATATAACTTTATTTACTAATTAATGACGTCAACAAAGTATAAAATCAAAATAAATTAACAAGTGTCATATTCTATTTCTGTACTTGACATTTATTAACCTAAGTGCAAACTTCTAGCGCTCGCTTCGCTCGTATACCTATTTTACAATTTCCGCTGATACCGCGAGGCATTTTTCCTCTATGAACGTGGCTCAAAAAATAAGCAAAATGTATTCAGTAGGTTTTCGAATAAAAAATAAAT
This sequence comes from Petrophora chlorosata, assembly GCA_951640565.1. Lineage (NCBI taxonomy): Eukaryota > Metazoa > Arthropoda > Insecta > Lepidoptera > Geometridae > Petrophora > Petrophora chlorosata. The sequence goes on along the minus strand of OX621196.1, from coordinate 15,496,921 downwards.
TACAATACCAAGGTCTACTTACCATGGTGCTTCTTTTCACTCAACGCTGCAGAACTGACAATCTTCTTGCCAAGATTGCTGACAGCATCTCCTTTGACCGCGATGACCTTGCCTAAGGTCGAAGCCAGGGCACCACCGCCCTTGATCAGCTGGCCCTTGAGGATGGTGACTCCTCCTGTGATAGCTTTGACAGCTTGGAAAAGCGTGTAGAGGATAGACTTCTTGAGACCCCAGTAGTCGTATTTTTCTTCGTGGTGCTGTGGGAATAAATTATATCTTAACTGCCAGTTACCAAAATGAACTAGGGAAGTAATAAAATGAAACAGAATTCGAAGTAGGCATGAAATAAGTTACATAAAAACCAAGCAGTAGTGCTCAATCATTACTGTGTTCTGGTTTGAAGGGCATTGTAGCCAGCGAAATTACTGTGCATTTTTTAACCTATTCTGTCCCTCTGCTGGGCAAAGGTCTCCACATCTCCTTCCAAAATTATCGGGCATATGAGACTATATCTGATGTCTCAGAGCGCAATGCAGTGCTTGGCAGTGCTTTTTATGGTATTTAAAGTTCTGGTTGGCACTGCAATTTTATTGTTCTCATCACACAGTTTCATAAATAAAAAACGCCAATGTAGGTCAATAATCAGCGCGAATTATCTATAATCTTTATATTTACTTCTATTATTCCAGTATTCAGTAGGTATCTCACAATAATTAATATTTCATTATGATAATTGACTTTTATACTATAACAATATTTGTAATCACTAGTTGAATCTAAAAGATGTCGGCATACTTAAGAGTGCTACCGCCAAGGCAGCTAAAACATTCTGTAAGTTATACTATACATTATTGTTGTAGCGATGTATTAATGTCTGTATTATCACAGAATACTAAGGGACAGAAGCATCACTCCGCAAAGAAATATAAACAGATAGCGAGTCTTGCTATGACGCAATAAAATTCAATTCAGCTCGCGTAGTGCTGCATACCTACCAGTCATATTAACCTACAGAGCGCCTCTCTGTCTATCGCATAGCTCTTACCTCTTCTGACGCGGCACGTGTAACGACGCGACCCGCCGTCGGTATCCGGCTATGTACTTGTAGCTTCGTACCTACAGGGCAGAGTGCGCTAGGCCTGATATTATGAAGCTGCCATAGCCGAATCACGGCTTAAAGCTCCATAAAAAAAAACGGAAACAAATTGTATACCTACCGTAAAAATAATGCATCCCAATTTCTTACCGGCTCATAATTGTATCCGTGGTGTTCATCTCCTTTACTCGAAGCTGAAGTGATGAACGATGATGCCTGTCCCAGCAGACCTAATTTACTCTGTATTCCTGATGAGGCCTTGGAGACCACAGACGTTAACGCCTGTGCTGATGACCGCTTTGTCCTGTGTAGAAAAGGATGGTTAGATTTTTCTTTCTATTATACAGATAATATAAAAGACAAAGACACCTGGAAAATCTGCTTTTACCGAGTTCCCAACTGGTACTTAGAAATTTAATTTTGTTCAATATAAAATAGTGCAACAAAATTAAAAAAAAACTTTAATTTTTTTGCCAATTTGTTTTTTCTGTTTTTGTTTTGTTTTCGTGATAATTTAACATTCACTATGTGGGTCTGTGATGCATTAATTAAATAAAAAACTGTAAAATGTAGAACGTTGAAAGAATATAGTGACTATTTTTAAGCACTAATATTATAAAAAGTTTGTATGTGTATTTGTGTGTTTGTTCCCTCTTCACGCCACAATGGCTGAACGGATTTGAGTGAAATTCGGAATGGCTAGATAGCTTATACCCTGGATTAAAACATAGGCTATGTTTATCAGCTACAAGAACTTCTATGTATTGCATAAGAATAATATGCTTTGTAATTTATCGTGATAGCACTAGTTCAAATCTAAAATAGACATGTGACAGAACCTGCGATTCCGTCCGCGTAGAATGAGGTACACATTTCTAAGGATGTGTTCGTTTTTCCGGGACAAAAGGTATACTATGTCATATTCAAGGTCCATAAGTCCCTTAACATATACGTCGTAAAAGTTCAGTGGTTACACAAACACTCGCAGGTAAGCAATACGCCTGTCCGTAACAGTTGCAGTACGACTCGGAACTGCCCTCGTTATCCTGAGACAGAGAGAAAGAGAGACTTTCGCATTTATGATATTAGCAGAAATTTTATATTTATAATCGACTGGGCAACATATGTCAAAATTTGGCCCATCTGTAAGTGTTACTATAGAGGTACTAAATTATATTTATATATGTTTTAAAATACCAGCCCATGTCATGTATTAATTGTAATTTAATTTAATTTATTGTGTGTTTTATTTTATTTTATTTTGTACTAGCTGCGCCCCGCGGTTCCACCTGCGGTTTCCTGGGATAAAAAGCAGCCTATGTGCTATTCCATGTTCTAAAGTACCTACATACTAAATTTCATTTAAATCGGTTAGGTAGTTTTTGCGTGAAAGAGTAACAAACATACATCCATGCATTCTTACAAACTTTCGCGTTTACATAAATAGAATAGTAGGAAGTAGGATAGGATGTAGTTGATCCTTTGGTAGGCGAATACATCACATACTGTAATGCCTATCGAAGGAATGTGTATGTAACAAATAAATAAGCCATCATCATCATCATCATCAGCCCACATCAGTCCACTGCTGGACATAGCACGCCTCTCCCATAGCACCACTGAGCCCGATCTTCGGCTTTTCTTTTCCAGTCGCTACCAGCAACCCTACGCCCCGAATCAAAATGCTTAACCACAGTCCATATTACATGGCAGTTAGAATATTTAATAATTTACCCATAGAAATTAAAAAGGAACCAAAATATTTATCTTTCAACAATAAACTAAAACATTTCTTGTCAACACATAGTTTCTACACTTTAAATGAATATTTTGAAATTGGTAAACAAAATGTGTATAATATAGTAAAATATAATTATATATAGTATAATATAATATAATATAGCATAGTATAGTATAAATACTATAGTAAGATAGTATAGTATAAATACTTTTGTCAATAATATTTAATATTTTGCATGAACAGCGCCCGCCCAATTTGCGATGTCTGAAAAAGGCGACTAAGTTTTAAGTCCATGTACTATAGAATAAGATCTTTGTACACTTAGTTTTGCAAATAAATGAACATGAATATGAATACGTATATCGTCGCTCCATCTAGTCGGCGACCTACACTACGTTTGCCGATTCGCGGTCTCCACTCTAGAACACGTCTACCCCAACGGTTATCGGTCCTGCGGCAAATATGACCAGTTGACCAGCCCACTGCCACTTCAAATAAGCCATAGCCTTGATTTTGCTATATATGCCTCTCTGACTACCTATTAGTATATATTTCTCATAGTGTCGCATTTAGTAATGCGAACCCGTTGTTTATTATTTATTTCTAACATTCCATTAATAATCCATGACTTCGATTTGGGAATGTTGAATGACAAACTGTATACCTACAACATAGTACTATTGGGTACCAAAAGATAATACTAATAATACACACAAGTAACCAACTGGTAAATAAGAAACATAACATTGTAGAAAACCAAAATAGTAACAAAAACTCTAAAAAAATTCTTATAATATTTTAAGCATTAACGAATGCCAAGCGAAATACTCAAACTAGGTTTTTCGGGAAGAAAAAATTCGACCACCGGCTGGGACTCGAACCCACAAGGGAATATTGGGTTGTGGGTTCGAGTCCCAGCCGGTGGTCGAATTTTTTCTTCCCGAAAAACCTTCTCTAAAAAAATGCCGTTTTATTGCCGTATCTTCTGAGTAGTGGCTCCTTTTCCGATACGGTGGTAGAGTCATGGTGATAATTTGACGTTTATAAGTGCGTCTGTGATGCCAAAACTGAATAAAGAGATTTTGATTTGATTTAAAAAATAACGCCCGACGATCACATATACATACGTAGTACAAAACAAGAGTTAAAAAACATTATCTTTCCATATAGCTTCGGTTTATTAGTATTTATGTATGTATTACTCCTTATAGTTTTGTATGGTATAGTTATATTTATTTGTGTATTTATTATATTTATACATTTAGTTATTGATATTTATTTTAGATATTTATGATTATAGTTGCTGATATTTTCTTGTCAAACCGTAACCGTACACTGAAACCTATTTGCTCATGTGACAGTTCTCTTTCCTCAAGGGTTTGCTGGAAGAAAACTCTTTTTAGGGTTAAGCTCGCCTTTGTACATATATTTTATAAATCATCGATGTAAAAATTTTAGTGTACAATAAAGAATATAAGAAGAATACAAAACAATGGGTCTTTGGAGGAAAGGAATAACCCTATCTATGGTAGGTACCTACCTTGTTTTTGGCTCCTAACTATGATTTCCAGTCTAGGGAACCAGGAACTACGAGGACTATGTTCCCAGAACACGCAGACCCGAAACAAATGCTTGCGCTTTGTTAACCAATTGGAAAAAATGGAGGCCTCAGCCCTTGTTCATATGAAAATTGATTTGAAAAATTCTTTTTGCGTCGGGTTCAGTATAGCTTCAACATGGTCCCATATAAATTTTATCGATATTCGACATCACCCAGACCTGCGCTAGTCATGATAAAACAATTAACTCTTACCCACCCAGACGTCCTCTCGCATACAAGAAACTTACCACCATGAAACATTATTACCTATCGAATTATTTTATTTTATGTAAATGACGTATGTCATTAAAATAATACTTACAATCATTAAAAAAATTAACCATACACAGTCAATGAATAAACTTGTATAAATTTAGTTACACGATAAGCGATAAGTTTCGGGACTTAAATGGGCATGAATAACCTACAGTTAACCACACCTACACATCACACCACACCTACAGTTACAGTAACCTACAGTTTTCAAGTAGGTATCAACATATACATACATACATTTAGGTAGGTAAGTGATTATTCATTTATTGTTTATGAATAATATTTTTAATTACTGTTTTGTACTTTTTTTCATGTGAGTGTATAATGTGTAGGTATATACGTCATTAATACATACACATATATAGTCATTAATACGAGAAAACGTGTTACATAAATAAATAAATAAATAAATAACGCCCAACGATCACATACATAGATCCTGACCCCTAACTAGGGTTCCCTGTATCTAGGGAACCAGGACCTATGAGGACCATGGTCCCACAACACAACACCCAGACACGAAACAAATGCTTACACTTTTTTTTTTTCTGTTCACAAACATTCGTCCCTTCGCGGGAATCGAACCCGCAACCTCAGCGATGTATGAGATTTGAGCCAACCCAACCACTACACCACAGAATATTTTAATATAAATTATATGTACTCGTATGTTAGTTCTTAGGTATATATTTATATGGGCCGTAGAATAAGTAAATAACATCTGTAACTTATTTTAATGTTGCCTCAAATAAAGATTAAATAAATAAATTAATCCTAAAAATGTTATAAATGCGAAAGTTTGTGAGGATGGATGGATGTTTGTTACTCAATCACGCAAAAAAATACTGATCGTATCTTGATGAAATTTGGTATGCAGGTCCTGGAAAAGGACCTACATCCACCAACCCGCACTGGGCCAGCGTGGCGGATTATGGCCCATACTCTCACTATGAGAGAATGCCCGTGTCCCAGCAGTGGGAACGTGATGGGCTGATGATGATGATGATGATGACTGTTGTTGGAGCATTTGATAGTTTTATCCTCTATACGTAATAAAAGTGTCTCTATATGTCCGACTTTGCGTCATTTCCTGGGTGTTACTGCTTCTTGTGGTTCTATATCGTTCCAAGTGAAGGTGCTAGGTAAGAAGCGATATAGGCACCGAGATAGACAAAGTTCAAAAGTTCTTTATTCATTTTTGGCATCAGATGCACTTATGAACGTCAATTATGACTACCACCGAATCGGTAAAAGAACCACTACTCAGAAGATACAGCGAGAAACTGAGGGGAGATACGGCAAGAAACTGAGGAGACCTTTAAGATATGCTATATAGTTCCTTAAGTTTTGTATTGCAAATAACTGTATGGCAGTTCAAGCTGCAAATTTGAAGTATTCATTCACCTGTTGGTAGTTTTTACCGTGCCTGATGGCATGATAAAAAATAAAAAGATAATAGTAATAAGATAATAATAAACGTATTGTCAGGTTTCTTACTCCGTAGCCCTAACCACGGGTAGCTTGGGCCCTGCCCCGCTGGCGACGGCATTCTAGGTTATAGTACATTATGGTACTAGTGTGTAATGTTGGTGATTACCGCTGAGGCGCCATTGAGACCGTTAGGTGAGGGTCTTAAGAGAGCCGAGGACGGTAATCATCAATAAACACGTGTATCATACGACGTTTTATATCACACTTGTGAATAAAATAACAATAAAAACTCATTTTCAACAGTGAAAACGAGTTGTGAAAAATGATTCACTATGGCGGGAAAAATTAATCAGTTTTCCTATGCGCGCGCATTGCGATCAGCCACAGACTAAAGGGATGAGGTTTTGCGCCTATTCTGCCACGTACAAAATGGGGAACTTAAAGTTTTCTTTTATTACAGAGAAAACAAAATTTATATTTGAGTTAAAGTTTTATTTATTAAACACGTACGAGTTAAAATTATCTATTTAAATAAGAAGTTGCATGAAATGAGCAAGCAATAGGAACATTAATTTATTTGTTCTATTAAACACGATCTTTTTTTAATAAAAACTTTTTTAAGAACAAAGCACCTCAACCAAGAAAATTAAAAAAAAAACTATAACTCACTAGTGAGTTCATTGAGGAATGACACGACCTCAATGAGTGAGTTATAGCAATGACAAAGTCACAGTTTGATTATGTGTGTCATTCTGTGCCTAATTGCGGTGACCATAGAGCCACTTTATGAGCAAGTGTGTTGAAAAGGTTTTTATAGTATTTTTGTATATTTTTTACAGAAATATTATAAAAACTTAGCCTTAACATTGAAAATAAACCTGTGAATAATTATATTTTTCAATAGGTATCTGGTAAAAATCTTTGGTTTCCAGATCAGGCTTCCAACAGAGTTCCCTTAAGCCCCTTATATCTGGGAACCATGCAGAAGTCTGGAGTAGGTGCACAATAACCACCGCATTGTACATAGTACCAGTCACTACTGCGAAGGAGCCAAGATATTAGTCAACCAGTCCGAGAATATTAGATAGAATTTATTTTTATTGCACAAACTTAATGCTAAAAAGCATAAGGTATCTTCCAGTTAACCTCACCTCGGTGTACTGTTGAGTTTACGAATTTTCTGTAAATGAGTGGCAAACAAGCAATCGCTTGATGGACAGCGGTAGAATATCTACAATATAAAGTATTGTCGATGTGTCAGCATTACCTCATGATTTCCTCCGCCGCCAGTCCCTCAGCGAGCTTCTCGAGCTGCTGCGGCGACATCCTGCTGATGGCTGCCATGTCGATTATGTCCAGGTACAGCTCTGGGCGTGGGGCTGGCGCTGGCGCCGCCATGGACGCAGCCAGGCACGCCAGGCAGAACCACACCTGGGAGAAGATAGTACACTTGAGTGAGGTGAAGGAGACAGACTATCTATGATAATTAAAGTTATAAAACTAACGTGAAGTACACTCATTTACAACTATAAATTAAAATTTTTAAAACCGCCGACACAATATAACATGTCTCAGACCCATCGCTAGAAAACCTGCTTTCAAATACAAAAAACCGCATACAAATCGGTTCGCCCGTTTAAGAGCTACGGTGCCACAGACAGACACACATACCGAACAAACTTATAACACCCCTCCTTTTTGCGTCGGGGGTTAAAAACGAACTGCGCCCCGTGGATTCACTCACGTGTTAATTTTTCCGGGATATAAAGTCCGATGGTCCGGGATAAAACATAATATAGTCCGGCATAACGAATAACTACGACAAACTCATAACGTACTTATGTAGGTACCTAAAAATATTTTCTGTTTAGGTATGTTTGTAAAATAATAATTTTTTAGAAAAAATCAAAGACCGACTTCAATGTATCTTCGAAGTTAAAGGTCACATATCGATGAAATTTATATGGGACCACTTCGTAGCTATACTGAACCCAACGCAAAAAGAATTTTCCAAATCGGTTCATAAATGACGGAGCTCTGAGGTAACAAACATAAAACAAAAAAAAAAAAAACAATCGAACAGAGAACCTCCTCCTTTTTGAAGTCGGTTAACAATGTCAAAAATTTCTTTAACTTTTACAGATAAAAATTATAAATGAAAGAACATGCTCTTTTGCGGTTCTTCTTCGCATTCGCTTTTTTTAGAATTAAATTGCTATAATTTGCGTATGAATTGAAGATATTGGAATGATATTCACTAATACATAATAATATATTACAAAATACCTATATATTATGTACTCAATACATACTATCTATATGAATCTTTCTAAGAGAAGTAAGAGACAAAGTCGTTCGGGCAAATGATTCCATGATTCATCGTAATTTTGTGCAGTGCACCAGTGGCTTAAAAAAGCATTCGGTGACGAATTATTCTAATGTAAAATGTTGCGTCCTCATGGGATTTATTTACCATTACTTCATCGTATTAAATGTTATAAAACCCATGACACCATTCAAGATTTAGACGCTTTTATTTTCCGAGTACCTATCAGCTGAAACGCAATAGTGTAGGTACATTATTGATTGTTAGTTTGAATGGAACTGAGCCATGCTTACGATGAGTCAACGGTAAATAAAAGCTTGGAAATATAAACCAATTAAGACCTAGTTTACCTATCTCCTTGATTAACACGCCATCAGTGCGTATCACTGACTCATACAGTGCATAAACTGCATTTTCTTAAATAATAGCACAGAATACTAAGGGACAGAAGCATCACTCCGCAAAGAAATTTAAACGAATAGCGACTCTTGATATGACCCAATGAAATTCAATTCAGCTCGCGTAGCGCTGCATGCCTACCAGTCATGTTAACCTACAGAGCGCCTCTCTTTCTATCGCATAGCTCTTATCTCTTCTGACGTGGCACGTGTAACGACGCGCGACCCGCCGACGGTGTCCGGCTATGTACTTGTAGCTTCGTACCTACAGTGCGGAGTGCGCTAGGCCTGATAATAGTCTAACAAGCAGACGGCCTGCTTAGATGGTAAGCGTTCACCGTCGCCTATAGAAAGTGGGTTGCTTACCTTTGAAGACCCTTTTCACCTTCCTTTAATGACCGATAATTAATATAACTCCACGGAAAGATCTCGGGTGGCAGTTAATTCCACATTTTGCTGGTGTGCGGCAGAAGAGATCGGTAGAATAATACCTATCTGGTTTCCATAGATCTATCAGCGGATCTTTTTCAAATGTTTTTGACTCAAAGTGAGGGGCATAGTGCAGTCCCACGCAAATCTTTCAATACCAAGTTCTAGGTGCCATTGCAAGTGTAGGCAAACATGGTGCTTATGATCTTAACGTTTACATACTGGAGGTAGGTTTCACGTATGCGAGAGGCCGTTTGGGTGGGTACCACCGCTTAGTCAGTTATTCTGCCGAAGTAGTGCGCAAGCATTACTGTGTTCCCGTTTGAAGGGTATTATAGCCAACGAAATTACTGGACATTACAAGATTAACGTCTCAGGGTGACAAGCGCAGTGCAGTGCCGCGCAGAAGCTTGTAACACAAAGTTTGCGTGGTGCTGCAACTGTTATGGGCAGGCGTATTGCTTACCATCAGGCGAACGACCTGCAAGCCTCGTCATATAAACTTCCTGTTGCCATGTAATAGATGGTTTTAGATCACTAACTTTAATTACTGGTAATTTAATGTCTAGGCAACGTTATCTGATGAAGTCAATCAGCAATTTTATCGCTGAACGTATCTCATTAATAAACATGAGTTTGTCAAAGAAAACGAAAAGAAAGGTTCCTACGAGTCTATACGTAACGTGGTAGTCAAGAGTTTGCAAACAATAAATATTGGTTGGTGAAATCAGACTGATTGTTCGTTAAGTTGGTTTGGCTGTCTAACTTATTCTTTCCTCAGGTTTTTGATAATTATGTTCCAGGGCCCCAATTCACTATGACAACTTGGCGAAATCACGTCGAATCCTTGCTTCGAAATCACGTCGATTCCTTGCTTCGAAATCACGTCGATTCCTTCATTAATAAACGACATCTCTATGACGCATTCATGTATTTATATATATGACGCGTCACAGAGAATACAAATTTCGCAGATGTCGTTTGCTAACGAAGGAATCGACGTTTCCTTGAAGCAAGAAATCGCCAAGTTGTCATAGTGAATTAGAGCCCAGTTTAGGTTCCTACCTGAATAAAACAAATATCTTTAACGAGTGTGGCTCAGCTGGAACTCGTGCAACTTTCAATCCAACACACCGGAGTTCGAATCTCGTTTGGCACCAATGAAGCGGAATTACCACTTACTCTAAAAACTGTGAAGGAAAACATTGTGAGGAAACCTGCCATCCCAACAATGTCCAATTCTGTTTCTTGCAATTGTTAATGTATAACTTTTGACGTCTCTATAAAGTTAACGTGTCTATGAAGTAAGAATAGTCAATATTATCGTGTTCCTAAGAATATAGAAAGTACCAATTAGCGAGTACGTGAGAAACTTATTAATACCATCTTAACAAGACAATAGGACACAGAGAGCATTCATTCCGCAAATTGATTCTATTGATCCGTAAAAAACCAGAAACGTGAAATTATCGGTAGGAAATGGTTTTATGATTTGTATGTTCATATAGGTAGTAAGCATAAATGATCCGGGCCCTGATTCTGTTATCTACCTATTGAACAATTATTTATTATGTACCTATACTTTATATATAATTCATTCCATTGCACATTTTTTTATGTAACTGTATGACGAGACGAGCTGGTCGTTTGCCTGATGGTAAGCAATACGCCAGCCCATAACAATAGCAGCACCACCCAGAACTTTGTTTTGCAAAAACCTGCGTGGCGCTGCACTGCGCTCGTCACCTTGAGACAATTAGCTGTTGAGTCTCACAATGCCCAGTAATTTTGCTGGCTACGATACCCTTCAAACCGGAACACAGTAATGCTTGCGCACTACTGCTTGGCGGCTGAATAACTCGCAAAGCGGTGGTACCCACTACCCACCCAGACGGCCTCTCGCATACGTGAAACCTAACACCAGTATACAATACTAATATAACTTAAATATATATACAACAACACAATACAACAAAATATAATAAAATTATTCTAAAAGGCCTATGGTGCAGGGGAAAGTGCCCAAATCGCCGGCCGCATTGCCACGCTGAATGGCAATGCTGATTGACCTAAATATGAGCCAGCATTCTGGTCAGACGTCGCCTCCACCAGGCGTTTTGCTAAGTCTCTGTAGATTTCATGGGTGTTCAGCTACCGCGGTCCCAATGTTTCTGCACCCCAAACATTGAACCTATTGAACGATGCTATCACAAGTCAATTGTATGAAAATTTACAATATCTACAGTTCAGTGATGGACTTCGTAGTCTGCTCCAAAGATAAAGCTTTATCTTTGGTCTGCTCACTATTTAGTTCGACCGCGTACCGACGCCATGGCTTGCTATCAATATGCGTATGAGTATAATTATATATATATATATAAATTATTATATATATATTAATAATTAGATAATATGCGTATAGGTAAGTGTATATATGTATATATATATTATGTATGTTTGAATTGTATGTTATTTATTTATAGTAGGTATTTAATTTATTTATATTTGTTTTATTTTTTATTAGCATGTCATATTTGCATATGATTGTAGTTTAATAATGTACACGACACTGACCGCAATATTTCTATTAAAATTCCTGTCCATTCAAAGGTTGCCTGTAAGAAATTGCGCATAGCGATAAGGCCGCCCATTTTATCCACGTTTATTAACAATACAATAACACTTTATTACACACCAAATAACATATACACAATAATGAAAAACTAACTTTGTTAACTATTGTTTTTCCTGTGTGTTTGGTATTCAATAAAGCCTTATTGTATTGTATTGTATGCTGTCAAGTGAATTTGACTGAATTGGTATTCTGCGAACTGTCGTGTGCCGATAGCGGTGCTATGGTAACAGCTGAAACATTTTTGAAAATGAACACTATTTTTAATATCAATTACAGCCGAATCGTAGAAGTATCTCAGTACTATCTGCGCCCCGCGGTTACATCCGCGGTTTCGTGGAATAAAAAGTAGCCTGTCCTTGACCAGTTAAAAAAATTAAATAATTCATTAAAATCCGATCAGAAGTTTTTGGGTAACAAAAATCCATGCATCCATCCATCCTCACAAATTCGCATTTATAATATTAATAGGATTAGTACGAAGTAGGCTGATAATGTTTATCAATAGAGAGAATATCAGGCTTATCAGTGACCAGAACTGGCACTAACGAACGTTATCGTGGCACTCTAAACAGGTTTTTGAAAAACATGCAAACCAAGCACAAATGAAAGGAGGTCAATTCGGCTGCAGCCTGCATTCTTTTTTTAATGAAATCGAATTAAGTCGATATCAGTGACAAACAAACAAGCAGGTACACTTTCAGATCCATGTTTGTGAGGATGGTTTACATTAGACGAGTTTTTTTACAACGTTTTTATTAAGTCACTTTCTTGTTTTTCTTCCTGTCTGTCGTTTCGGGTGGAATCTTGCAACTCAAATTTCAAATACTTCCCGATTAGCTATCTGGCTGAAAGCAGGGTAGCTGAAAACTCAATGACAATGCATTCTAAATCCATTTATTAGAATGCAATGCCGACCTAACCTTAAAAGACGCATAAAGATGTGGTTTTTAGATTAAATTCCTTTATTCTGTCACTTTCTTGTTTGAGTATGCAAACACGCAAATGATATTTAAATGAAGCGCCAATATCAACGTCGGGATGACGATGACGTCAAGACTTGTCTTATCATCATCATCATCATCATCATCATCAGCCCATCACGTTCCCACTGCTGGGACACGGGCCTTCTCTCATACGGAGAGTATGGGCCATAATCAACCTTGCTGGCCCAGTGCGGGTTGGTGGATGCCACATGTCCTTGAATTTTTGTGATTAATTCTTGGACATGCCGGTTTTCTCACGATGTTTTCCTTCACCGTTTTTAGTCTTGTCTTATTGCCGGAAACTATTTAATAGTTAGTTTAAAATTTTACCCTGTTCAAAAATTACTGCCGGAGTCAGTACCTCGCTTTTACTGACTATTAATTACCAAGATTGACTGTAGCTTTTTTATGCTTTTTAACCGACTTCAAAAAAGGAGGATGTTCTCTATTCATTTGTATATTTTTTTTTATGTTTGTTTCCTCAGAGCTCCGTCATTATGAACCGATTTGAAAAAAATCTGCGTTGGGTTCAGTATAGCTACGAAGTGGTCCCATATAAATTTCATCGATATTTGACCTTAGACTTCGAAGATACATTGAAGTCGGTTTTTGTTTTTTCTAAAATTAATTATTATTGTATCTAATAGATTTTATGTAGCCTAAGTGGCAGCACAAGCAGGTCGTTTACTGTTGGTTAAGCAACATGCCTGCCCATAACAGTTAATAATAGTTTCGTAAGTTGCAAAATCCTTTGCAGCACTGGACTGCGCTCGTCACCCTGAGGCAATTGCTCTTAGTCTCAAAATGCCCAGTAATTTCGCTTTATAGGTACAGTGATTGGGCAGGTCAGTTCACCTCGAGGTAGGCTGGTATCTCCCTTGTTTGTGATAGACCGTCTAAGATTACTTACTTCCCAAGACGGCCTCTTACAGAAAAGGCCTACCATAATAAAACCCAGTCATTTAGCTACTTAATAAAGGAAATAAAATAAAGACAGTACAGTTACAAATATTACGTTGTTATTACGACAGATGATCTGCGAAGCGAGCCTTGGCAGTGAAAAGCGAAAGTTTTTGTGCGCGCGCCGCGTGACGTCGGCGCGCGGCTTCCGCTTGATGTGGCCGCAAAAAGCGCGACAGAACGACGAGCGGGCGAGGAAACCAATAACATTAAATATTTGAGCTTCGTAAAATGATGGCACAATAAATAAATAAATAAGGAATTTTTTGTGCGCTTTTTTCCATAAACATAGAATGTAATAATACTAAATATATCTCAAGACACTCTCGCTAGACGCTTGGATCAAGGGTCAGATGAAGAAGGCAGTACTCCTTGAGACGGCACGTATTGTCAGGTGGTGCCACTCTCTGCAGACCTAACCACACCTCGCTGCCGGCAGCGGCACTAAATTTTTATGATTTTTGTACATATTCTTATAGAAATATTGAAAAAATACCTTAATCAAAGAAATTACGTAGATATCTGAATTATAATTAAGTGTATAAGTCCATCAGCGGACTGAGGATCATCATCAGATGATGATGATGATAGTACCTAATAAAACATCATAGAACAAGATGTAATATATATTTTATTCTGATTAAAATTATTATACCTTTACCTAACCTACCTATACCTATTGTTACGCCATTGTTAACATGTAACTTGTAACTGAAACGCAATGAAAATATGTAGTGCAATCCCGCTGAATATTATGTAGGTTGTTGTTAGAATAATATAATATATATGGGGGTTGATTGCAAATGCAAATTAAAATTAAAATATTCCGCTTTTTTTTAATATGTATTCATGTATATTTAATAATAAATATGGTAAATAGTGTATTAATTAAGTAAATAATAAATAAAGAAATCCCTAACAACAACCCTCTTAATACGACACGTGTTTCGCCGTCTGCACGAGGCATCTGCATTTTTTTTATTTTTGTAGCCTCTATATTCGTCTTTTCCGTGGCCCACCTTTATTGACAGATATCTAAGTAAACTATTCGTGAACATATTTTCGCTTACACAATCATAAAGAGTTTAGTCATGGTTCTAATATGAAATATTGCCTATTGTTTAGTGTATGAGTGTCAATGTTTGTGTATGAAAGTTATTGCTATATTACTGTCTAACTTTTTTTCTGCTTTTTTTTAGGGTCCATTATTACTGTCTAACGTATATTCTAATTTGACAAAATGTCTCTGTTTCCCGATTCTTATAATTTAGGTGTCTTCAAGTCCCGAGTGAATCGGCATCTTCTAGGCAAGCATGATCCATCGTAGACCGCGTCGTCACTTTCCTTTAGGTGAGACTGCGGTCAAATGCAATCCTATCACATAATAATAAAAAAAAATGTGTTATTTTAATTAATGTATATGAATTTTATCTTTTAATAATTTTTTTTGGAACTGTCTGATGTTATGAGCATGTCGTTTGCCCGAAGTTAAGCGCCACGCCTGCCCGTAACAATTGCAGTGCCACCCAGAACTTTTAATACCAAAAAAAATTTGTATGAGTTATTAAGTCTCTGCAGAGCTCGCGGCAGAATAACTGGCAAAGTGGTGGTACCTACCCAGACGGCCTACCGCATACGAGAGACCTACCACAAGTAGTATCTTACCTGACATCGTATATCAATGAATTGCTTATGACTTTGTGATATTATAATTAATATATATAGATTCCTACGGAACCCTAAAAACTAAGACTGCGTTGATAGACTTTTAATTTGTTCACTTTTTTACTAAGTGTTTAATTAAGTTAGGATCGCTCTAAAACAGTGAAGGATAACATCGTGATGAAACCCACTTACGCGCTTTGGAGTGGTAGGCTCTGGCCGTGGTTGTAATACCACCCACCGTACAAAGCCTACTAGGTCGCTTGACAGCATGTCAAGCGACCCGGCATTTGAGACTCAACAGCTAATTGTCTCAGGGTGAAGAGCGCAGTGCAGCGCCGCGCAGGATTTTGCGAAACAAAGTTCTGGGTGTCGCTGTTATTGTTATGGGCTGGCGTATTGCTCACCATCAGGCAAACGACCAGCTCGTCTCGTCATAATTATGTATGACGAATATGATACATAAAAATAAAAACAGATTTACTCATACTGTTTCTAATATAATGTGACGTCATTTCAATGAGGTCACTGATAAAAAGCTTTTATTTATTTATTACTAGCTGATGCCCGCGACTTCGTCCGCGTAGTGGAGTATTCATCCTGCATCCGAACATTTTTCATCCCATCATATTCATGTTCCAGTTCCTGTCCCGCTTCTATTTCGTTACCGTACCTTACCGCTTCTGTTCCGTTACCCTTCCCACTCCCATCCTTTTATGTTCCCGCTCCTATAGCGTTACCGTAATGCTCTTGTCATGATTCCGTCCCACTTTTATATTATTATCGTCCTGCTCTGCTACCGATCATATTCCGATCCTAACACTTTATCGTCCTCCCTAGCGAACCTCCTATCGTGTTATAGTTCCCCTCCTATACGTTACCATCCCCTTTTTGTCCCTTTGTCATCCCACTCCAGTCCCGATATAATTACCAAACTTCATTTGTGAATCATGTGTTTATAGTTTCTTTGACCAAGTATCAAACGTACAAAATGCTAGCATAGTAGTTTGAAACATATTGCGGGGCTACAGACACCGGGTGGAAATGAAACGTCGGGGGGAAACTCCACGGACCCTTTACGATTCGTAATACCAGTAATACGCACAAACGGACGGACGGTGCGGCGCGCGTGGTCCCGGTCCGGGTTTGTGATCATTTACATGAGTTTGCGGTGTGGCGGCAGCGCCAGTCCGGCGCCATGTACATACATGAAGCCTGAGTAAAAGAAATCTTTGAAACCTAAATCTCCTATTTACATACACAAAGCTGTTGCCCGCGACTTTGTACGCTTAGTAAAATAATTCATTTTGCTCCTGGCTATTTCCGGCTGCTCTCGCTTCTATGCCGATTTTGCCCTGCTTCTATCCCAATCCTATCCCGAATTCATCTCGTTTCTATTTCGCTCTCTTTTAGCTCTTATCTCGTTTTAAGTAGACAGAATACTTACATTATAAACATATATTTTCTTAACAAACTTTACCATCCGTTTAAACCTATCAGGGGATGGTATTCAAAACAATCGTAATAACACATGTGTCAATATATTTTTTGGCTAAGTATATGTAAGTATAGTATATATAGACTAAAAGTCAATCGTCGTAGCTCCAGAAAAAATATTGTATGTCGCAGGGAAATGAGGATACCAGGGATTTCATGAAATCCCTCGCATACGACGTCCACTTTTGATAAAAAGGCTCTCGCCAGAACTCTCGCTTTGTCATCCTTTCGCTCCACTCGCGCATTCGACCATCACTCCACTCGGGAGGTCGCCGGCTCGCTACGCTCGCCACCTCTCCCCCTCGCTTCATTCTAGCCTTGCGCACTCGTTTTGCTCAAGAACTCCTCGCAAGCTTCTGGCTACGCGCTTTTTATATACACTCTAGGGGTAAAAGCTAGTCGGACCGCGGAGAAGTGGTTCTTCCCATACATGATTATACCATGATTTCGTGGTATCTCTAGGAATTTCGCGAAATCTCAGATATCCTCATTTCCCTGCGACACGTACGGTCAACTACAAAAGTTACTGAATATTTGTAAATCTTCGATTGACTACACCTTTAGAATTTCTTATTTTTCTGAATGTTGCATTTAAAAGTCAATTAAAGTCCTGTACGAATAAGGAAATTGTAAAAGATGCGATGTTAGGATTCATTTCTTTTGCCTAGTCTATATACCGAGATTCGCTTTCCCCTTTTAAACAAAGGTTTTCCACACAAATGTTTGCCATCCCGTTTAGACCTTTTAAGATGTTTAGATGATTGTTTTTAAAAAGTCGTGAAACATGTGCGTACAGTATCTTCGATTAGTATATGTACAAAATTTCACCGTCGTAGGTTTAGAAAAAATGTTATATTCCACCTTGTTTAACGTTTTTAGAGGTTAATTAATAATGTGAGTTTCGTTTTAATTTATTACTTTTGTTTGGTCTGTATACGAAATTTCATTGCTACACCTTCATAAACAAAAATTCTCCATACAAACTTTACCAACCTGTATAACCTTGTTATGGAGTGATTTCAAAACATGGAATACGTGTTTAGAATTTTATTGGCTGAGTATTTATAACAAATTTCAATATCGTAGCATTTAAAAATATTTGATACTTTCCACCCTATTTAACCTTGTTAGAGGGTGAATTTCAAAAAATGGTGAATTCCTTTTCAATTTATTTCTTTTGCTTACTCTGTGTACCAAATTTAATTGCCATAACTTCATGAACAAAGATTCTCCATATATTTTTTTTTTACATCTGACTGAGTCAGCGTTTGACCACGATCTCACCTGATGGGAAGCGACGATGTGGTCGAAGATGTAGCACGCTTACCCAGTAAGTACTTCTTCACTCTTGATTTGAACACACCCAGATTGTATTTATGTGAAAACACAGACGACGGCAAGGCGTTCTACTCCTTCGACGTTCGCACCAAAAAGGATGATTCGAAACGTTTAGTACGGATAGGCGGAACGTCCACTATGTAGGGGTGACGTTGTGCCGATCGTCTGGTTATCCGATGGTAAAAAGGTGATGGGGGGATCAGATTGTGCAGTTCTTGAGCACACAAAAAAGATATAAACATAACCACCCCGTTTGAACCGGTTTAGGGATGATTCCAGCAAAATGGTGAAACAGGTGCTTAAAGCTTATCTGTCTGAGTATATGAACCGATTTTCATCGTCGTAGCTTCAAAAAATGTAACTTCATTCCACCCTTATTAAACCTGGTTAAGGGTAGATTTAAAAAAAAACGTGAATCACGTTTTATTTACCTCTTTTTTCTTAGTTTGTGTACCAAGTTTCATCATGACCACAAACTTCATAAATAAAAAAGATTTTCTATACAAAATTTACCACCCCGCTTGTTGGGGGATGATTTAAAAACATGTAAAATACATATGTATAATTTCATTGGCTAAGCACATATACCACATTTCATCGCTGTAGCTTAAAAATAATAATCTTAACTTTCCACCCTGTTAAGGGATGATTTTCAAAAATTATAAATCACGTTTTAATTATCTTCTTTTACCAAGTTTTATCATAGCCACGAAACTTCATAAACAAAGATTTTCGATACAAATTTTACCTCCCCGCTTAAGCTTGTTAGGGGATGATTTTCAAAAAATGGTGAAATGCACATCTATAATTTCATTAACTTACCACGTACACCACATTTCATCGTTGTAGCTTAAAAATAATAATCTTTACTTTCCACCCTGTTTAACCCTTTTAAGGGATGATTTTCAAAAATGGTAAATCACATTTTAATAATGTTTTGTTAGGTATGTACCAAGTTTCATCGCTATAAACAAAGTTTTTTTATATAAACTTTACCACCTCGTTTAACCCAGTAAAGGGTTGATTTTTGAAAAATGCTGAAAACTTATTTTAAAGATTGATCAAAATTATATTATTTACCCTGTTTCTTTACTGTGGCTACAGTGTCGCATTAATAAAAAATCCTACTCCATACAAACTTTGCAGCCCTATTTAATTACCTTAGGGGTTGATTTTTGAAAAGTTACTGAAATTATATTTTTATATTCTTATGTTAAGTCAATTTACTAAGTTTCATAACTTTACTAAATAAACCTACACCATGGAAATTTTGCGACCCCAATAAATGAACTTAGGGGTTGAATTTCGCAAAATGCCGAAAACAAGTTCTTAGTATTTACATGCTTAATGCTCACACAAAATTTGATAACTACTGGTCAAGAAACAATCACTGTAGCATATATTATAGTTTCCGCATTCCAATCTAAAAAACCACACTAAACCCCCCTTAAAGGTTTATTTTCAAAAAACTGTGATACACGTGTTCTTTTATTTCTTTTGCATAATATACCACCAAAGTTTCGTGACCGTGCAACAAAAGAAAATTTTTTCTCCATACATCTTATATGACCCCATTTGACCCACTTAAAGGTCAAATTTCGAAAAATCCGTTCTTAAATGATGCCTCCACTACTTGTAGAATACATAGTCCAAATTTCAGGTTTCTATGTTAAGCGGTTTCGGCTGTGCGATGATTGTAGAAAAAAACCCTGCTCTTTTATTATATAGATTTAAATGGTCACAATCTTTTGCGGCTTCGGTTGAGTGTACGTTTCTATGAAAGCGGGAAGAAACTGAACCTCAGCAAAAACCCTGTGTGATTGTTATGTGTAGGTAAATAATATAATACTTACTAGGTAGTAGGTATCACCGTTTTACCAGTTATTCTGCCGCCAAGCAGTAGATGAAGTTCTAAACATGGACAATAACACATAATTTTGTCAACCATATTCATCATCATTATCAATAGCGTGGGGGAAGAAATCACCTTTTAACACAGAATATTAAGGGACAGAAGCATCACTCCTCCAAGAAATTTAAACAAATAGCGACTCTTGCTATGACGCAATAAAACTCAATTCAGCTCGCGTAGCGCTGCATAACCAGTCATATTAACCTACAGAGCGCCTCTCTTTCTATCGCATAGCTCTTATCTCTTCTGACGCGGCACGTGTAACGACGTGCGACCCGCCGTCAGTGTCCGGCTATGTACTTGTAGCTCGTACCTACAGTGCGGAGTGCGCTAGGCCTGCAATTAATACGAAAACAATGTTTTACGAGTAGTTGTCCTTAGAACCTCTTTCCAGTAATGTTTCCCTGGTACTTTGCCATCTTTTACTTACAGATATAAAATAATTTTTTCATCCCATCTATTCGAAAAGGACGACTTGGTTCGCCTTTATGTGCACCCAAAGGTGGTGTTTTCTATAAGAAACTTTTAGCGGGCAGTAATGAGTTTTTAATCCTCTTTATAAGTGCGCCGCAATTATCTTTGCCGCGCACTTTTTGAATTTGGAACATCTTAGTGTTCAGCACCAAAGAAATCGAACGCAAATATTGTTTGAATAAAGACTGGCTGGTACGACGGCCCATAGTCACAAATGTAAATATACGTTTTTAGTTGTTTTAATAAAGGATACTATTTAATTTCAATTTAGTTGTTACTCTATGTTTTATTAAATAATAATATTACAATAAAATATGAGGCGCTTTTATTTTCTCATAGTGGGTGATGAAAAGTAGAGTGTATCACTCGGGCGCAAAATATATTTTTGGCTCGGGCGACGTACTTTGAATCCCTCGCTACGTTCAGGATTCTACTAAAGAATCTCTCGCTACGCTCGGGATTCTACTCTAGAATCCCTCACTTCGCTCTGGATTCAAAAAAGCGCCCTCGCCGTAAAAATATTATTTTGCTCCCTTATGATACAATCTACTATTATAATCAATAAAGTTGCAGCTAATTTTATCGATATCTATACTTTATTCCAAATAAATACATCACATACCTAGCAGCTACTTAACGCTTGGTGCTGAAAAGGGAATATATATTTAATATTATTTGATTCCCCATTCAGCACCTAGCTAAAATTATGGATGGTGCTGAATCGGGAATAGTTTTGGTGCTGAGCGCATTGGTGCTGAATCGGGAATGCTTCTTTGCAGCTAACGAAAATACTGAGTAAGTTGTTCGCCTGATGGCAAGCAACAAACTCGCTTCCAAAGAGTCAAGAAATCTGAAAACTTCAGAGAACACTCGTAGAATCTGTGTGCAGTTTATATTTATACCCATTTCAAGCAGCAGTACCTACCTAGTGCAAAGTTGCAATTAAATATGATTAAATGCTTGGCCTAGATATATTTTGACACAGTTAAATTAAAATAAATTGTGGGTTAAAGTCATTGCCCTCGCATAGCATGTATGTATGAAGGTATATGTAGGTACATATTTAACATACTGCATATTTTATTAAATATTATGTAGAGCGTGGTAAAGTGAACTTGTAAACTACTTCTTTTGGGTTATTCTCGCTAAGTTATGTCTGTGGCTCAACGGGAACTCGTTCGACTAACTATCCTTACTCTTTGACTCAAAGGAGTTCGAATCCCGCTGGCCCCGCACCAATGACTTTCTTATGTTATGTGCGGATTTAACACTCGGAGAAGGAATGTTTCCTCGCGATGTTTTCGCGAGTTGTCGTGAATAAAATGTGACATCCACCAAACCGCACTAGGCCAGCCTTATGGTGGATTATGGCCCATACTCTCACTATGAGAGGGCTCGTGTCCCAGCAGTGGGAACGTGATGAGCTGATGATGATGTATTTTACAATCTAAGAATAGTCAAAGAGGATTTTCTTCCACATTACGTGGATATTTTGTCCAAGAACTAATCACAAAAGTAAAGAAAATGGGACATCCACCAACCCGCACTAGGCCAGCCTTATGATGGATTATGGTCTATACTTTCTCTATGAAAGGAGGTCGGTGTCCCAGCAGTGGGAACGTGATGGCCTGATGATGATGATGATAGAAGTCTGGAGGAGGAGT
The DNA here is from genome assembly GCA_951640565.1 of Petrophora chlorosata. Taxonomy (NCBI): domain Eukaryota; kingdom Metazoa; phylum Arthropoda; class Insecta; order Lepidoptera; family Geometridae; genus Petrophora; species Petrophora chlorosata. Next base: position 15,474,499 of record OX621196.1, on the reverse strand, counting down.
CATATGGGTATAATATCATATGGGCACCGAACAAAACCATGCCGTCAAGCGACCTAGTCGTGTTTCGGGATGATGTTCGGTGAACCATCGGGGAGACGGGTCTGAGCAGCCGCTCAACTGCCGTCTCTCTCTAGATCTATGTGCTCCATCTTAGGCCACATCATCGCTTCACATCAGGCGAGATAGTGGCCAAACATAGATCTATAAAGCGTAAAAAAAAAAAAAAAAAAATTGTTAGTTCATATTCAAGGAAGCGGTTTCATCCGTATTGATGAAAAAATGCCAGTTAGGAAACATCAACACTTAAGGGGCGTTACACATTAGACGTAGAGTGTCAAGAGACTTGTTATTTCTGTTTACCCAAGCGTCCAAATAATACAGTCTGCCGCTGGCCCATTACCAGTTTCCTTTTGAAACATTTTTATTACAGACTTAGAGACAATGCCGATGCCGTGGTGGTGGCTCAGGTGTTGTTATTGTTTGTTTACGTAAGTAATTGCGGATAGTTGATAGATGGTTCTGAAGTTCTTGACCTTATATGGTAAAATATACATACCATACGCATTGTATTTATTGGTTCAAATCTCATACACCACTGAAGTTGCGGGTTCGATTCCTGCGACGGGACAAATGTTTGTGCACAGGAAAAAAAATAAGCGCAAGCATTTCTTTTTCGTGTTTCGGTGTTGTGGGGCCATAGTCCACGTAGCTCCTGGTTTTCTAGATACAGGGAATTCTAGTTAGTGGCCAGGATCTATCATTTATTTTAAAGATTGTTGTAGAGTTTGAAAAAAAAAACAATAATGCGCTCACTTTTCGTGAAATCCAGTTCAGCGTCGCGTCGCGGATGTCGAAGGATTTTAGTGAGAGGAAGTGAGAGTAATCTTATCGTATTGGTATATAATTAAGTCCACTCAAGTTTGGGTGAAGTAGGTAGATGCTGTCTACCAGACAGATTCAGTGTTAAACTATTAAGTAAGTTATAGAAGTAGGCCATAGTAAACCAGGAAAACTGACAAAACTGACTTAAAAAAATTTCGGTTGTCACCAATGCTGGCAACTGGTATTCTTTATTCGATTGCCAGAAGCGGCGGCGGAGTCGGTGATGCCATCTGGAATTGGGCGCATTTTGTAAATATTCAAATAGATCTATATCCGAAAATGCACGTTGAGCACATTTATTTCAATTAGGTATAGAAAAATATGTATTTTTTGAGCGAGTGCTACTTTCGATCCGACGCACCCGAGTTCGAATCCCACTGGCCCCGCACCAGTGAATTTCTTAAGTTATGTGCGGATCTAACATTCGCTCTAAAAACGGTGAAGAAAAACATCGTGAGGTAACCGGTATGGGTTCCTCACGATGTTTTTCTCTGACCCAGCGTGGTGGACTATGGCCCATACTCTGTCTATGTGAGAAGGCCCGTGTCACAGCAGTGAGAACGTGATGGGCTGATGATGATGTATTTTACAATCTAAGAATAGTCTAAGAGGATTTTCTACCACATTATGTGTATGTATTACGTCAAAAACCCCGGGAGTTGGCGGCGGTAGGCTTAAGAAAAGAATGACTAAAGAAACTAAGATTTCTTTTTTAATTATACTTTTTGTAAGATTTAATATATTTAAAGTTGAACCATAGCTTCGTTTAATTCAAACACAGAAATCGAACTACATAGGTACAGAAAACAAAGTTTGACAATAAACCTCAAATTAATTCTGTAAAATTATTATCGTCATAGTTATTGGTCCTGGGCAGCACTGCGCTGCGTTCCAGCACCCACCATCAAATTTATTTATTTATTAATTATTTTTTGGGGATTTTACATTTACACCTAGGTTTAAAGTAGAAATGCTTAAATAAATATACAGAAGGCCAGGTTTCCACAAATAGAAATGATACAATTTAGATAAATAGAAGATATAGACGGACGTACACAGAATAAAAGTTAACACACACAATATAATTATATAGGTACATATTATAACACATAAAATTAACACTTGAAAAAGTAGGTACTCTTTGGCCAGTAACTCCTTGTGTTGTCTGGCAGTGGTGTTGAATGAGTCAATGTCATGGTCCTTGCTCAACGCATTGAAACACCTGCCCGCTCTCAATAGATACGAGTTTTGTCTGTAGTTACTTTTGACACTAGGTACCTATGTACAGTAGATTAGGTTTGCTGAATCAATTTCGACAAAATGACCTCTGAGGTAACCTACCAAACAGAATCATCAAAATTAATTCATAATTTGATTTGGCGGGGCGGCTGGTGGAATCCACACGTGACCAAAATGCTGGCGTATATTTTGGCCAAAGAATCAGCCTCGCAATTCAGCGAGGCGACGCCGCCGACATTTTGGGCACGTTGCCGGACGACGGGTATCGGTTGAATTATCTGTAGGCCATTCAGTCGACTCAACCGATACCCGGCATGTACATAGCATTTATTATCTTCTAGTTTAGTTTTATTTAGTTTTTAAATTATTAAGCCTTTTTTATATTATATTATAATTATTATGCATTCATAATTGTCGGAGTAATCGCGTAACAAACATACAAAAAAAAAAAAAAAAAAAACATACCGTCGAATTGAGAACCTACTCTTTCTTTGAAGTCGGTTAAAAACAACTGACTTTTGGTCTAGCTAACTTTTAATGATAAACAACTGACTCTTGTCTTGGTCGACAAAATTTAACAGCCCAGCTACCAAAACGGCCATAAACCCACCATGCATGCACATGCCATCTAATTAGCAATTATTAACGCCAGTGTACATAAAAGCGGAGTTCGTTGGAACGTTACTGCTTTCTTTCCTTCTAGGTCCGGTCTTGAGGTAACTGCTAGGTGTTTATTAAGTTTAATTATAATATTTCAACTGCGGTTCATTGACCTACCTAAAATATATTTCCCAGCTCATAATTATGTACCTAAACATAATACCTACAACTACATGTAAATTAGGGTGTCGTACCAGGGTTAAAAAACACTTAAAAGATGTTTACCGGTGGTAGGTTCCTCGTATGCGAGAGGCCGTCTGGGTGGGTACCACCGCTTTGCCAGTTATTCAGCCTCCAAGCAGTAGTGCGCAAGCATTACTGTGTTCCGGTTTGAAGGGCATGTAGCCAGCGAAATTACTGGGCATTGTGAGACTCGACAGCTAATTGTCTCAGGGTGACGAGCGCAGTGCAGCGTCGCGCAGGATTTTGCAAATCAAAGTTCTGGGTGGAGCTGTTATTGTTATGGGCTGGCGTATTGCTTACCATCAGGCAAACGACATACAGTTAATTATAAAAAAAAAGTTTAGTCTAGTCAAGTGTTTGCAATCCTAGACCGGAAATGAATAGATAGATATAATAGGTAAAACCGTGCTATTCTGCGAGCGAATTCCAGTGCGCGGTGAAATGATTACATAGATTTTTGGTAGATTAAGTAATGTAAGTAATTCTGCCTATTGCCCTTAAAATATCTTCAAATGCAGAATTAGCGGAAGCAACCGGTTCAGTCTTAGGCCTTCACGTGTGGCGAGCTTTTATGCGTCATTAATTTCCTAGCATTAGAGTGCATTGCAACAGGAAAACCTCGAGCTTCCCTTCAAGCAGATGCATAAAAACAAACATGTTTGTTTTATTTTACGTCATAAAATGTCTCGTACTTTGTTACGCAAGATGACGTATGCCTTCAGCGACGTCACTAAACTTTTCACAAAATGCGGTTTCAGGTGGAAATCGACCTACCTAGCTGTATACTCACTGACTTATGTTAACGTATGTACTCATTTATACGTCCACTTCTGCAAAGTAGCCAACTGGTACATAAGAAACATGACATTGTAGACACCCAAAAAATTGTAACAAAATCTCTAAAAAAATGCCCCTCAATTTCTTGCCGTATCTTCTGAGTAGTGGTTCTTTTTCCGGTACGGTGGTAGAGTCATTGTGATAATTTGACATTCATAAGTGCGTCTGTGATGCCAAAACTGATTAAAGAGATTCTTTAGAAAACTGATTAAAGAGACTTGACTTATGATATAGCTAGCAAATACCAGTTATAACCCCTATCAATATTCAAATTAATAATTTCCGTGTCGGAGCCGATTTTAATAAAAACGAAATCTGCATCATTGGCTTTAGAAAACTCTAGCCTGAACACAGTAATTCTGGAAAATAAAAAATCACGTGCTGTATTATTGCACCAGGCGATAATGTCGCTTATAAGGATCAAATTCTGGGAAGTTATGTTAAACGGAATTCTAAAGAAAAGTGGTAATTTTTCATATTTTTAATTATCATACATTCGATACTCCTTTGAGAATTTTTCGCTATTCCTTATAGTTTTGGATTTGGCCCTCTACACTCACTTGAAACATTCGCCCTGTACACTTTCAGGGACAACGGAAACACAATAATATAACAGCTTATGTAAACACATTGTTTACAATGTCGCTTCATTCAACAATACAATCTCGCACGTCGATAACACGACGCGTAGCATCGACGAACGAAAGTGATGTGAATCCGTTTTGCTTTCTGAATACCACATGCGGAGTAAATTATAACCATTTGACGCATTTGTTGCGTCGCGCCGTCACTATTGGAACATGTGATGTTATTGGTAGAAAGTGTGGCCTCCCTATTGGTACCTACTGTTCAGTTTATGAAGAAAAACATAGAAGACAAAGGTGCATGGAACATTCCACTTCTGCCAAGGAGCCAACTGGCAGATAAGAACTGGCAGACATCATATATTAAAACAAACATAAAATGGGTCTCTTTAATACAAGAATGAATAGGCAACTCATGGGCAAACGTGCTCTACCTTAGACCGCAACTACGCTTACCATCAGGTGAGTTGTTGTCAAACATGAGCCCATTTAATCATAAACAAAATATTGTAACAAAAGTTCTTAAAAAAATGCCTCTCAGTTTCCTGCCGTATCTTCTGAGTTCTTTTTCCGACACAGTGGTAGTCATTGTAATAATTGACGTTCATAATGAGTCTGTGATGTCAAAAATGAATAAAGACCTTTTGAACTTTGAACTTATCTAGGATGTATCTGACACATCTTCAGTAGTAGATATATAAGTACCAAAATACCTTAATTATTCAAATATTTGACAAAAGAGTTTAGGATAATATGAAACAATTACAAATCTGATGTTTACGATGTAGTTGGCTCAATAAAATAAAATAAGCTAAAGTCAATACAAAAACAAAAAACAAATTAATGCGAAAAGTAAGTTAACATAAGTAAATTAATACAAACAACGTAATACTGGGCTCGGTGGCCCGGTGGTTAAGGCGTCGGGATGGTATTCCGGAGACGCAGGTTCGATCCCTGTCCGATCAATATAATTTTTCTTCTTCCTAATTATTTAAAAAAAAAACATTAACATTATTTAAATTTAACTCCTAATAAAGGTTGTAAAATTAGTTCTTGATATCTAAAATGTCGTAAACTTAAACAACCAGAAGTCGTAAGTTAATTTAAAAAATACCGCTGTCATAAAACTAATTTAGAAACGTACAATTTTGAGTTCAAAAGTTCATTAGGACAGACGAATAGAATTACAACAAAAAACACAGCCTCAATACCTACTGTATACAATTTAGGTCAGGTCATGAACATTCACTACAACTTTTTACTCGACCTATTACATATTACTGTTAACATTCGATCTTTGACATATTGCTGTTAATACTCGATCACTGACATATTGCTGACGAAGCAAATCTGTAGGTACATATCATCAGCTTATGAAACAGTGACGAGCCAATAAATCAAGATATCAACATTCACCGACAGACTACAAAATAATACGCACGTTCACCGGTGAATTGATGGGCAAGTTAAGTAATTCGAAGAGAAAGAAGAAGCTTCCGCATTATGCCCTGGTTTGGTTATCTCACAATCTCTATCTTAATTCATATTTCAAATGAACTTCGACAACTAATAATTGTGCGATAATTGTAATTATAATAAATGACAGCCTCTGTGGTGCAATGGTTGAGCAAGTTGACTCTAATCTCAAACACCACTGAGGTTGCGGGTTTGATTCCCGCGACGGGGCAAATATTTGTGCAAAGAAACAAAAAACCGCAAGCATTTGTTTTGCGTTGTGGGACCATGGTCCTCATAGTGCCTGGTTCCCTAGATACAGGGAATCCTGGTTAGGGGCCAGGATCTATGTATGTGATCGTTGGGCGTATTTAATTATTTAATTATAATAAAAAGGGATAGAGGTAGGGTATTCCGTTAACGCGGAAAATTACGAAACGTAACTCTACAATTTGAAATTAGCCTTTTTTGGGTCCAAAAATTATCTTCAGTGACTGTCCAAAACCTATATCAATGTGTTCGACATTGAAAACACCCTAATATAAAATTGTTCCTAGTTATTTAAGTAAAATCTAGGTCACAAAATGCTGAAAGACGCAAAATTTCAAGGCTAGCCGCGTATCTATAGGTACCGTTAGCAATGGAAAGACGTAACAGACATACAACGGACTAACACTATAAATAGGTATACAGTTTTTGAACCCTACAAATGTTGATTAGACTCGTTATTATTCATTTTTGCAATAAATGAGCGTCTTAGCTAATTTAGATACTAAACTATTGACTAAACTAAAAATATGACGAGGCAAGATTTAAGGCGCAATGACATAACTTCTAAAATTTCAAAATTAAGTGTACGTAATCACGCATCAATCAATTTAAATATAATACACAGAATGACCGATGACTACTGTTGCATGACCAAAAAAAGGCTTATCATAAGGCCCACTAGTAACTAAATTGAACCATTAGTTCCATCAGTTACTGAACTGACAAGTGACCCCAATCGAGGTGTCATCTGTCAGCGCCCGAACGAAAGGGAAACAGAAAAACTATTAACCTTTTCATCCCCTAGTAAACATTGCTATTTTTTTGCCGGAAAATGAAAAGTCGAAGCTTTTTTTTAGGGACTTTTAAACAATATGTTTATCCCAGTCCCATCTTTATTTAATTATAAGGCCACGATGGGACTGGCATAAACATATTGTTTAAAAAAAGTCGAAGCTGATTTTGGTTTATTTACTAAAACTATAGTTTTTCGATTGATTAGTTCTAGCAATAAAACTAAGTTCCATTCAATAAAACAGGCGTTTTGAAAAATAAAACGACTCAGATGTAAATATAATTAGAGAATTCAGATTGTGTAAGTATGTAATACTAAAAACGGTGAAGGAAAACATCGTGAGAAAATCAGCATGTCCAAGAATTAATCACAAAAATTCAAGGACATGTGACATCCACCAACCCGAACTGGGCCAGCGTGGTGGGTTACGGCCCATACTTTCTCTATGACAAAAGGCCCGTGTCCCAGCAGTGGGAACGTGATAGGCTGATGATGATGATGAAGTATATAAATTAGCTAAAGGTATTGGCAAGAAGTATAAATAATAACAGGTACAAAAGTTACATATGACAAAATAGATAAAAAGGTGTAAATTTTTTCACATTGAAAATAATGAAAATTAAGAACCATAACTTTTAACTTCCTGCCAAAAAATCAACTAGATCCATAACTACATATATTATATTACTTGCAGTAATAATATTACGAAAGAATATAATGTGCTGGTGCATAACCCAGTAATCAATCTTACGAATATTTTATTTCTTTGCAGACATTTCGTTAAAGCTAGTCATCCTCATTATATCTAATAGAAAGTACCTTCTTATATCATAAAATCTGATTATTTAAGTTGAATTATGACATAATCATGATCAGTTCAACATATCTCCAAATTAGCTAATGCTGACCAGCATATTGAAATGTCAGAGGTTCAATCAATGTCTGCGACGCGTAACCAAAATGCTGGGACTTATTTGGCTCAACGTATCAGTATTGCAATCCAACGGGGCAATACTGCCAGCATCTTGGGTACGCTGCCAACTGGTAGTGTGTTGGAGCATTTGAGCTATCTATACGCCTTTAATGGTCTTTGGGTTGTCCAATTGCTTCTCCTTGTATGTAGATAGTTTAGTTTTAGTAAGTAGAGTGTAGTTTGTTTTCAGAAATAAAGGCATTCGCCCCTTAAAAACAACAATCTCTCCTCTTACTTGTGAATTACATATTTTTACTTGACATTACCTGATTTCACAAAGCGGTGCGAAGGCAAAATAAGTCTAAGTATATAATTACATTTCGTCCGAGCGAGTGTAGCTCAGCGGGAGCACGTGCGACTTTCGATCCGACGCAACCGAGTTTGAATCCCGCTGTCCCCGCATCGCTGACTTTCTTAAGTTATGTGCGGATACTCGCTCTAAAACGGCGAAGGAAAACACCGTGAGGAAACCGGCATGTCCAAAAATTAATCACAAAAAATAATGATTCAAGGACATGTGACATCCAGCAACCCGCACTGGGCCAGCGTGGTGGATTAAAGCCCATACTCTCTCCATGAGAGAAGGCCCGTGTCCCAGCAGTGGGAACGTGATGGACTGATGATGAGGATATCATGGAATTCTTCCACGTTTTGTTCGGTTGTATAAAAATACAACATAAAATAACAACAATCAGTTATTAGTGTTAATAAAATCAAAGATTTAAAAATAATATGCTATTAAAAATATAAAATATAATTAATTAATTAATATAATAAATGCAGCAATAAAAGTTGATTAACGATTTCTTTATCCCGGTTATTAATGTAAAATATTAAGCAATATATAAAGAAACTCATCCTTTTTAGGAAACTGTAATTACATATATGTATTAATAAATGAATTGTAGTGCTGGTATGTCTGTGCAAATATAGCCTATCATTTTCTATATAATTACTGGGCATCCTCTTTCCAGTTTTAATTGGCATGAAACACAACAAGTTACGCAGGGTAACAGGGGTGAATAAATTATATACAAATGCCGCTAAACAACGAACAGCATTTAATTTTTATTTATATAAATGCATCGACAGAGTGCGTAACACCACGGCTGCGCTCCAAAACGGGCATAACAGATGTAGGCTGCCAGGCTCAAATGGGATTGGGCGGGCCACGTTACTCGTAAGCATCCTGACCGCTGGGCAAATATTTCCACACAATGGATCGCTGAAAAGGCACAACGTCGCCGAGGCCGACCTAGAAAAAGATGGCGAGATGATCTAGACGCCAAAAAAATTGGTATGAGGTGGCACACGAGCGAAACAGGTAGAAGGAATTAGGGGATGCCTTTGCCTAGCAATGAGACATTATTGGCAAAGAAAACTAATTATTTATAGGCATGAAAAAAAAACATCTACTTCCCCGAACGTAATAAAACAGTAAATACATTTTCTATTTTTCTTGCAAAAGAACTTTTTGTCACCCTTTTGTGATGGTCAGGCGTGGCGCTTACCATCAGGCGAACGATTTGCTCGTCTCATCACTCAGTTCCATAAAAAAACACTGTATATATGTAACCCATCCCATCACAGTTTATTAGTATGCAATTGTTAACTCTACGTAGTCTTCTCACCTTTTTACAACGGTGCTTTGTTCTCATCAGTGAAACTTGGAAAACAAAAGTTATGTTTTTCGTGATTTTACATCGTTTATGTACCGTGTGCTTGTTCAATTTTATCGTGATTATAGGTATTCCACTAGAAATCGATATAATCATTGATCCCATTTGGTATCGCTGCATGGGATCACCGGAATACACAATTTATTCTATCCTACTATATTATAAAATAAACTTTGTGTATAGGTAGGTACTTTAGATCCTACTTTAAATACCTATAGATTATTATCTATAGGTACTTATAATAAAACTGTAACGAGGTGGTTACTGTATTATATATTAAAGATATTTTTGTAAACCAATTTTTTTAGGAGTAGGAGTATGTAATTTGAGTTCAACACGATATACGATTGGCGCTTGAGGGTCCAGTGGATACACAGGCTGTAATTGACAGCCTTTGTGGTTGTGGTTGGGCTGGTTGGCTCAAATCTCATACTCAGAGGTTGCGGGTACGATTGCCGCGACGAGACAAATGTTTGTGCACAGAAAAAAAGCGCAAACATTTGTTTCGTTTCTGGGTGTTGTGGGACCATGGTCCTCGTAGTTCTTGGCTCCCTAGATACAGGGAATCCTAGTTAGGGGTCAGGATAACGGTTTGTGATCGTTGGACGTAAAATTTAAAAAAAAAAATTGGCTTTCCGATATACCAACTAACTGTAAAGGCTGTCGGTCTTTCCTCTCAATAAATAATTAAAATAAATAAGTCTTCAAACAGGAACACAGTTTTGCATACAATTCCTTTACTGGTACTCCTGTACTGACCCTTTCTACCTTCCGGTGGTACTTCCCCACACGAGTTTTGCAGAACTGCCTAGAAATAAAAATGTTTTCCAGTCACAGGGAACGCTTCCTTATTTACTTCAATTCAGGCATATAAATAACTATAAATATTTACCCTTCAACAATGGCTTAACAATAGAACTCTAACTACCACCTAAGAATTACATTGTGGAATGTTAATAAACAATATGAATATGAATAACTATAGCGTCTAAACAATCTAACTATAGCGTTCCAAATATAACTATAACCTAACCATTAGACATGGGTAACTTAACAAAAATTCATGAGCTGCGAGTCAGATCACGGTTCAAACACTTGAACCGGAGCTGCGAGCCGGATCGCAGCTCAGCTCATTTTTTACTTCTGCTATATTGTAGGCAAGTGTAACTCAGGTCTCAGCCATTCTATATTTTTTTTCGGAATTTATAGAACGCACCAAAGCTGTTGATTTAGTGATGTTGATATTTTTATCGCTAGGTACGTTTCGTCCATGGAGGTAGGGATAATAGAAATATCCCTTACAAAGTTTTGTCAGCTCATAGCTCACAAAATAAATCAGACGTACCACAGATAAACAGCTCAACTCAAATTGACTACCATAGATAAACTCAAAGCTTTGCGAGCGTCGAGCCGAGCCGAGCCGCGAGCCGTGAGCCGTCTATTTTGCTTTTGAACCGCAGGTCAGCAGCTCAAGTATCTGTGATCTGTATATTTGAACTGGCTCAGACCTGAGTTACACACGCCTACTAACCATATTATGGCGTACATTATCCTCAAACAATACAATGAATTTCTCTAGTTGCGCGTACAACCTAATTGACTGTATAGACAAACGTCTTTATTGCTATTCAAATATAACTATACTGGTGGTAGGTTTCTCGTATGCGAGAGGCCGTCTGGGTAGGTACCACCGCTTTGCCAGTTATTCAGCCGCCAAGCAGTAGTGCGCAAGCATTACTGTGTTCCGGTTTGAAGGGCATTGTAGCCAGCGAAATTACTGGGCATTATGAGACACAACAGCTAATTGTCTCAGGGTGACGAGCGCAGTGCAGCGCCGCGCAGGATTTTGCAAAACAAAGTTCTGGGTGGTGCTATTATTGTTATGGGCTGGCGTATTGCTTACCATCAGGCAAACGACCAGCTCGTCTCGTTACTCAGTTACATAAAAAGAAAAAAAAAAGAACTATAACCATATACCAGCCTAGATTATCCGCAAACAACGTACGACCTAATTTACTGTTTAAAGAAACGCGACAGACGTCTTTTCCTTACCACTTAATTGCAGGATACTGTAACAGCGGCATATTTAAAACTTACGTAGGCTTCGCATGGGTTGACGACGGTTTGGAGGAAGAAAAACAAAACGTCCGGTAACGAACGTCATCGTCTTTGCAATCTTTAGTATTCGAATAAGGATACCGACGTTCTCAAAGTAATTAGCTTGAACATGGGCTTTTACGAATGTCACTTGTTTATAACCTATATTATTATTATTATTATTATTATTTTTTACGCTTAATAGATCTATGTTTGGACACTATCTCGCCTGATGTGAAGCGATGATGTGGCCTAAGATGGAGCACATAGATCTAGAGAGAGACGGCAGTTGAGCGGCTGCTCAGACCCGTCTCCCCGATGGTTCACAGAACATCATCCCGAAACACGACTAGGTCGCTTGACGGCATGGCTTTGTTCGGTGGGTGGTATTACAACCACGGCCAGAGCCTACCACTCCAAAGCGCGTAAGCGGGTTTCATCACGATGTTTTTCCTTCACCGTTTTAGAGCGAGCGTGCAAAAATTAGTGTCGCCAGGAACGAAAGGTTACAATAATCGAGATTTTGGTTTTCAAATCGGAACAACTACAATGGCTACAAAACAAAACTGGTTTTTGTGCATATTTTCATCGGATAGTCAGTTTTTTTAAATGGTAGATAGAACAAAAACTCTCTAAAATATAACAAAATTCAAACGTAACCATTTTAACTTATTATTAAGTTTGTGTCTTCTTTTATCAAAATTATCGAATAAAGTATACAGACTAAAGAGGTTAGTGAAAAATCTTTGATATTTGGCTTCCCATTCAAAAATCAGGACGTGTCATCAGACACCTAAAAATCGGGACGTCCCGCGAATCGGGACACCTGGCAGCACTAGTCATAAGTAATGTATATTTTTTCTTACGCTGCCTTGAAATCCCTGTGCCATATTGTTATTTGAAAGGAATTTCACAGCAACTTAGTTCTTAAGAATTATAGGTATGTTTGCATATTAATGGTACCCAAGGCATTATTTGTCCGAGCTTATATTAAAAGCTCTATAGTATTGACGTTTATAATAAACAACTAAATTATAAGCATGTTCTACAACCATATATAGTAGATATAGAATGAGATAATTAGTGTCTAACATAAAACAAACAAAAATTTTTTTTTTTTCATAATTCATTGGTAGTTAGCTTCTTCCCATCTTTGTTCTAGCTCTTGTACACAATTATAAATTATATTGAAAAGATAACTGTGTAATGAAATGTATTAAATTTTAATGACGCTACTTTGAATTTATGACTGTCCGAAATGAATGCTAATTGCAGGTTATTAGCTTTGTATGCATACACTCATCCCTTACCTTCATGTTACGTGAATCCAGCATCCTTCACAGACAGTCGTCGGCGAAAGTCACTATAGCACTTCCACACACTGTCACGGCACTACACCGGCAAGTGCGAAAGGGCACTAAACTCGGTTTCACTTATATCGATTACAGTCAAAATATCGATAAGTTGACTTTTTAAAATTTGAGATTTGCTAAACGGCGCCAAATTCGTATTTCGAATGTTAACTTTCACGCGCGCGGCCAGTACGTGCGTCGACGGCTAAGACGTTTGCACTCTCACCAGAGAACCAGCCATCGGTTTTCTTTTTATTTAAACTATCCCCGCCACGATGTTTTGCGATTGTGAATTATCGCATGATGGCATAGTGTTATCAAAACCGTATTCGGGGCAAACGGAAGGATGATCGGACTCGATAAACGAGCATCCTCTTTTCGATTTAAAATTATGTTCTTATTCATTTATTTGACAAACTAAGTATACAAATAGTTTTATTCTACTAGGTAAGGACATAAACGTGCTCAATGGCGTGCAGTTGGAGAGGCCTATGTCCAGCAGTGGACTGCGACTGCTGATGGTGAATGACATATACCTTTTTTTTAAATTAATGACGATGGTAGAAGGTCTTTGTCGCTGTCCATCACATCGCCTAAACAGTACTTAATAATGAGATAAAACGAATAGGTACAAAGTTAGCATTGTCTTCTAACAAAAAATAAATCTGCTAGTTTATATAAGTATGTTCAGAGCTTTGTCAGACAGTCTCGATGACAATATACTGTTACACTGACCGAAGTCGCCTTTTGCAGACATTACAAATTGGACAAATCATTTCCAGGTTTTTTTTTTTAAGTTCGCCCGTTAGGGCAGGCTAAAGTCTCTAGGACCATACCGCCATGTCTTACGTAGTTTTTATTTGATAGTTAAATATTCCATGTATTATACTTTTATTGAGAATGAGGGTCAACAGCAACAAGCCGGACCCTCTCCTAGTGCTTCAATAAAGTGGTAGAACTTTATTCAAGCTTTCCATGGACTTTTTGGGAGAACATAAAAAGCAATGTTTTTTCTATTTTGTTTAATTTGCCTACACTCGTGCACGTTTACGAACACATAATGGTTAATATTCCACCGATATTACACATGATCACTCGAAATAACACTTGTTTAGAAAATGAAACACAATCGAACTGTATCACTTTTCACTTCCCGCCAAAAAGTCCTTATTTCCAGGAGTTTAGCATATTATTTTATTTCTTGAAGGTTTTGCTCACTGATCCTTAGTGGTTTTGCTATAACTTCTTCATTCTGCTTTGTTTCTGCGTTATTTTTTAGTATGTCATAAGTTTACAGTTATATTTACGTATATACGTACGTACGTATATATGCATTTTTGCTCCTTTAACGCTACAATTTAACATAAGACGGCTAAGGTGTGCGAGTGCATTTGCTATTCAAAGAAGATTACCTACTATACATAAAGTTGAATGCAACATGCATGCTAACTAGGCGGATCCATGATGAAGCTGGCAGCCCTTATGACCCAGTCTTTTGGGGAAAAGCTAAAAATCAACAGTAAAAACCAGTTAAAAGTGAATTTGTGTTACATAATCTCGATTAAGTTTGTTTTTTTGGGACATGGCAACTTTTTTCTGAAAAGTATATTTTATAAAAACGTGATATGTTCCTACGACCAGGTCCAGGACCTAAATGTAAAAATGACCTATATGCATAATTTCGTCAATTCAGAATTCATCGTTCATTATTTTTTGCGTGATCGAGTAACAAACATCCATCATTTGAGGATGGATATCAAAAACTTTCACATTTATTTATTTATTTATTTATTTTTTTATGAATACTAGGTTAGTATAAGTCATTGGTGCAGGGCCGATTCGGGATTCGAACCCAGGTGCGTCTGATCGAAAGGCGCGTGAGTTCCCGCTGAGCCACACTCGCTCTTTCCTTTTCCGGTCAAGTCAGCCCACCAAATGCATTGTGCTTGTGTAAATTAATAAAATTAATATAAATTCTAATTGCCGTGTAATAAGTGAACTGTGCCCAAAATCCTTGATAATACAGAACAGTGACCTATGTGAGTGTTTTATTTATAAAATAACTTATCAGGATCCTTAAAATAATAAACAAAAATGAATGTAGTTTGACATGTGTTATTTATTATTATTATTTTACTTTTAATTTATATATTTTAAGTTTGAATTTTAAATTATTTCTCAAACTTCTCTTGACAACAGATTTGATGTAATGCTTAATTATAGAATGACGTATATTTTTGAAAATACTAATTGTTTTATGATTAGGCTACTAACGATTAGGGACTAAAATTTAAAAATAAATGTAAATTAGTGTAACAAAAAGAAATTGAACATAATGGGAAGAAACTATCTATTAAGGCACAGGCCATACAGCCTAGTTTATTAGTTAGGGTCTCACAAACAAAGTTGTAAAAAAGAGAAATAAATTAATTTTCATTATTTTTAATTAAAAAAAAACAATCCTCCGTTCGATCGTTGTACTGCAGAACAACTTCTTGTAAAGGGCTGGTAAAAATGTCAAGTTGTTGGGCCGCGTAAATGCGTTTAAGATTGAGTTTATGTCCGCGGAAAATCCACCAAAACCTCTCTCTCATGACGCGGCGCGGCGCGGCGCGGCGCGGCGCTGGCGACCGCAGGGTGCTCCTCATTACACAAGACGTTCCACATTCAGTGTTATCTAACCGGCTGCATCCTACCGGGCGTCCGGCTGCGCAACGCGATGCAAATCCATACGTTACTTGGAATATCAGCTAGAGATCGATTTATCTAATTATACAGTGTAGTTTTGTTTTGTAAATGCTGAGTTTTAATAATAAAATTATATACAATAAACAATACTTTATTGTACATCAAACAAAAATAATCAGTAGGTATAGTTTTTTTTTTACATTAGATAGATCTACGTTTGGCCACCATCTCGCCTGATGTTAAGTGACTATCTGGCAGATACCTATTGACTCTGGCCTTGAAGACACCCAGATGGTAGTTATCAGGAAACAGAAAAGACGGCAAATTGACTACACTGACTTTCATAAGTTATGTGCGGATTTAACAGTCACTCTAAAAACGGTGAAGGAAAACATCGTGAGGAAATTATCACAAAATTTCAAGGACATATAACATCTACCAACCCGCACGGCGCCAGCGTGGCCAGTGGGAACTTAATGGGCTGAATATGATTAAAAATAAACAAGTTAAGGCCTATTTAGATGGTTAGATGGTGCAAGTTTCTTACCGGCTGCATTAATTACGATAATAGTATGCCACTGATGCAAACATCCGTCGTTTAGACAGTAAATTTTAGTTATTAGCTCAGGTACCATTATGATATGACAGCAAAAAGCTTACATCGTTTAAGTAAACCGTAAAATCGATTTGAAATCGTGATTTTATGACCTGCAGATGGATGGATAGAATGACTAACGACGACACGACGATCAGCGCTGGTTGTAACAACCAGCGCTGATCTTTCGTAGAAGCCGCCCGGTGAGGATTATTTTGACATTTATAACATCTGTACCGTACCTTATTTAATGAAAATAAATGATTATGATTATGATTATGGTGACATCACAGACACACAAAAAAATTCAAAGCTGGTAACATAAGAAAGAAAGAAAGAATGAAAATAAGTTTATTATTAAACCATCTTATAGTAAAAACAGAGGTAATAGGTACAGTTAAATGAAATTAGATTGTCATAAAAGGACACAACTCAGCATAAATGATTTTCAGTTGTGCCCTTTTTCGTGACGAGTAGTTGCAAATTAACTTACAAGTACGTATTTACATAAAAATAATTAATAATATTGCAACTTGTAATTTTTGTTTACCCATGTCCATAACAAAAATTACAAGTTACGAACACAATATTATTATACATTTTACACATAAATAAAAGAACCAGATGAAATAACAAGAGAAGACCAGAAGAGAATAAAATTAACAAATTAGATTACGCTTGTGTCGTGTCGTAAAGTTTCCTGATTGCTTTGGTGGTTACCCAGATATCTTTTCAATTTGAATCTGACACTGTTCACACAATGCAGGTTCCGGATCGGCGGTAGGTACCTACTCGTATGTTGTTTATGGATAGATGTTTATTACTCAAATACGCAGAAACTACTCAACGGATTTTTGATGAAATTTGGTAGGTTCTTTTGGTCCTGGAAAGTGACTTAGGCTGTTTTTATCCAGGAAAACCGCGGGTAAAACTGCGATTTCACCGCGCGTATACTGCAATAAGTAGCTCGTTAGT
This sequence comes from Petrophora chlorosata, assembly GCA_951640565.1. Classification (NCBI taxonomy): domain Eukaryota; kingdom Metazoa; phylum Arthropoda; class Insecta; order Lepidoptera; family Geometridae; genus Petrophora; species Petrophora chlorosata. The sequence continues at coordinate 15,457,237 of OX621196.1, read as the reverse complement.
GACTTGCAAAGTTATCTTACCTTATCTTAAAAATATCATAAATTCGAAAATTTGCGAGGATGGCTGGATGGATACGTGGATGGTTGTTTGTTACTCATCCTCGCAAAAAATATTGAACGGATTTTTGATGAAATTTGGTATGTAGGTTCTTTAGGTCCTGGAAAGGGCTACTTTTCTATTACTATTATAAAAATGGAAAGGTGTTAATTCTATACCTTGAAGATATTTTTGCAAACTAACTGGGATGAACTATTTAGAGGGTACTGAACACGAATATATGGTTTTTAGTATTTTTGTCTATTTGTTTGTTTGTTTGTGTGTTTGTTGACTCTGAAACTGCTGAACGGATATGAATGTGGATTTAAGGGTTTGGTAACATTATTTTCAACTTAGATTATGGGTATGTACATCAAAATCGGTAGGGTGATTACGAAGATACAGCTTGACCTCTTCGTAGCACGCGCTCCCATACACTGGGAAGGTCTTGCTAAGATGGTTTTTGAAATAAATACGAAAATGGGCTTCCTCTATCGTTCACGCGGACGAAGTCGCGGGAAAAAAGCTAGTTTTATTTATACTTTTTATATATATTTTAAATATAGGCGACATAGGCTACTTTTATCCCGGAAACCCGCGAACAAAATCGCGGAGGCGTTACCGCAAAAAGTAACTCGTCTGGTAAGTGACGTGCAAAGTCATCTTACTAATATCAGGCCTAGCGCACTCCGCACTGTAGGTACGAAGCTACAAGTTTATAGCCGGACACCGACGGCGGGTCGCGCGTCGTTACACGTACCGCGTCAGAAGAGATAAGAGCTATGCGATAGAAAGAGAGGCGCTCTGTGTGTTAATATGACTGGTAGGTATGCAGCGCTATGCCAGCTCAATTGAATGTTATTGCGTCATAGCAAGAGTCGCTATTTGTTTAAATTTCTTTGCGGAGTGTTGCTTCTGTCCCTTAGTATTCTGTGCTAATATTTTAATTGTGAAAATTGGTGAAGATAAATGGATGCTTGTTACTTAATTACGCAAATACTACGGAATGGATTTTTGATGATATTTAGTACAGTAGGTTCTGGAAAGAGACATTAGCTACTTATTAGGTAACTCGGAAAACCGCGGGCAAAACCGCGGAGGCGATAAAAAGTAGGTCGTGTGGTAAGTGAGGTGCTAAATCATAATAATTAATAAAACTAAATTATAATCAATCAATATAATTATAATCGGCGCTACAGAGAGGCTTTTTTATGTAACTGGATGATGAGACGAGCTGGTCGTTTGCCTGATGGTAAGCAATACGCCAGCCCATAACAATAACAGCACCATCCAGAACTTTGTTTTGCAAAGTCCTGCGCGGCGCTGCAATGCGCTCGTCACCCTGAGACAATTAGCGGTTGAGTCTCATAATGGCCAGGCTACACCGAAATGCCCCTTATCCTAGTGTCTTGTGTATATTCGTGTTTTTATAAATTGTATACATATATATTAGTCTGTAAGGTATATATTTTATGAGCTGTGGTACTTTCTTATAATATTTTTTAAGCATTAACGAATGCCAAGCGAAAAACTCAAACAAGGTTTTTCGGGAAGAAAAAATTCGACCACCGGCTGGGACTCGAACCCACAACCCAATATTCCCTCAGCGCGGGACGCTCTACCAATTGAGCTACGGTGGGCACCAACTCACTCACACAAACTGTGGTACTTTTATTTTGTTAACTGTATTATTGCCTGAAATAACTGAATTTATGATACTCTGTAAAAATATCTATTATGTCACAATAAATTATTATTATTTATTTATTTTTTATGATGATTATTATTATTATTATAATTACAACATAGGTAATTATTATTCGCAATTATTTCAGTCACAAATATAATTTTATTGCTTATTATATTTAAAGCATTAACGAATACCAAGCCAATAACTCAAACAAGGTTATTCGGAAAGAAAAAATGGCAGAGCTCTTGAACCTATGGAAGATTTTACTCATCAAGTCTCTAGTATGCGGACGGCTGTCTGAGTCCACCACCGCTTTGCCAGTTATTCTGCCTTACAGGGTACATACCTACAGCTTACTATTGTGACACTATTTTTAACACTGTAATTATTTATATATATAAATATGGATGAGCATGAATAAATGAATATGAATATGATTAAAACACTTCTGAACTTTGAACTAACAAACGTATATATTTCATTAACGGACCTATCAAAAATTAATAGCGCAAATATAAAGTTAAACTATTAAAATCTAAATATTAAAGAAATAATTAACAACCTTAAAATGGAACAACCTGTACCCATACCTCTGTATTCTGTGCCTATACTTGGTGTCATTTCGTCCTTGTCACTCCTGAGAGTGACAAGGACGGAAATAAAGTCATAAAGATTACATTGGAGCGGTCCCGAGCGCATCTATTGTTATGATTTTTATACATATTATAGTCAATACTACCTACTATTATATAATGTTACTATTTTAGAAGTAAGAAATAGAAGAGGAATGCGACACCCAAGACAAACCTGTTTAAGGTTTATAAGGTGTTAGGTATATATGAAAAGTTGTAAAATTTATAAAAATAAATAAAAAAAAAAAAAAAAAAAAACTGTAAATAATAAGCTCGATCTGGCTTGTCGGCCATTCCCGTTAACCGAATACTTTATGACGTCGACAAACACGTAATCGTTTGATGAGGATTATCCTCTTGTCAGTTGACAACTAACTCTGACATCATCCCGATCAATGCATTACAAGTCGTTTAATTACGTTTACTAGGTACCTAAGTTTGCGCCACACATAAGTGTCATATAATGACGCACCTATTCGTACATATTCGTAACGCGCACCAATGTTGTCAACGTATGTCCTAAACATTACATAGCAATTGTAATAATGCACACAATTTTAGAAAGAAACAGGGCGTAACATACGGAAATATCGCATCAACCAACTTTAACCCTTTAGTTATAGAAATAGAGTTTATTTTCCATGTTGTACGTCTAAATAGTTGCAGGCGACAGTTTTTACCGCAAGAACTTATCTTTGTCGTTGATATGTGATAATGTAGCGCGAATTTCAACTATTTTTATGGCGATTATGTGTAACATTTCTCAGAGGCCATTGTTTAGGAATTTGTTAGTCTAGTTTGGGCACTTGCTAGAGAGATTTAATGGGTAGGAACATTCCTTACTAATAAATACACCTACTAACAAGAGTAGTAGAGTCTACTATATGTATCAACATGTTTTGCCCATCACGTTCCCACTGCTGGGCCACGGGCTTTCTCTCATTGAGAGAGTATGGGCCATAATCTACCACGCTGACCCATTGCGGGTTGGTTGGATATCACAAGTCCCTGAAACTAAGAGGACCATGGCCCCACAACACCCAAACATGAAAAATTTGCTTGCGTTTTTCTTCTGTGAAACATTTTTCCCGTCGCGGGAATCAAACCCGCAACCTCGGTGGTGTATTACATTTAAGTCAAACTGCCCAACCACTACACCACTGAGGCTCTCAATTATGTATGACGAAAACCTGAACGTAGGTAGGTAGTGTGGTCGATGATAAAATATGCTTCGAAACAAGTACACCAACACATGGCAACACCTTTAACATTCTAAAACAAACCGTATTCCGACGACATAAGAGTATTTTTAGTTACATAAAATTTCACAGTATATGCTATTATGTACGGACTTATAATCTACCTATATTTAATGTATCCTATTTAGGTGAAATCGTTTTACTTATTAATACTCGTGTAATAATGTATACCTTTTATTTCACGACTAGCTGCGCCCCGCTGCTTCCCCCGAGGTTTCCCGGAATAAAAAGTAGCCTATAAGCTATCTCCAAATCCAATGATCAAGGATAATAACCTACCTACCTAGGAATCGCATTGAAACCCCTTCCCGCACGCAATCGATAGGAGTTTTATCTTTAAAGTAGGGACAAGATAATAGGTCACTTTTGACAGATGTCAGTTTTATATTCATAGTGAGGTGACCTGCTTAAAAACATCGATTAAATGAATGAATCGAATGAATCGATACAGACTTGAAACATATGTGAATTTTAAAAATGATCATGCGAATCCCTGTCCCATTATTATTTTTTCTTTCATAAATTAAAGGAGCAAAATAAGACAAGTACCTACGTAATTTAACAAAAAAATTGCTTTTATTCACTTGAACTATCGGAACTGCTATCTTCATCACTGCTGTCAGCACTCAGAGATATTATTAATTCATTTTCAATAATATTGTCTATTCTCACATCTCGTTCAAAATCTTGTAAAATTATTTTCTTTGTCTTCTCCACGACTTTTCGCCAGTTTTCTGTAGTGACTTCTGCACATGCAGTTTGTAGCAGAGTCATCATTTTAGCAGTACTGAAGGGTGGTTCAGTATTGTTCCGTGCTGCATGACCCTTTATTTGTGCCCAAATAAGCTCGATGGCGTTATACTGGCAATGGTAGGGAGGCAATCGAATAACTTCGTGTCCATGCTCTAGGGCTAGTTCATCGATTACATAGCGGAGCTTGGACGGCTTAGTTGCTTTTACCAGATTTAACAACTCAACTTTTAATAAAGTTGGACTTGCCTCCACACCATTTCTTACCAGCCACGAGACAATTTCTTGCTTTTTATTTGCTTGAGTTGGTGGTTTATCAACTTGTACAGAATGATACGGAGCATTGTCCATTATAATTTTAGATGAGTTTTCTAAGCTGACTAGCAGCTTCTCAAACCACTCTTTAAAAACATCAAAGTTCATTTCCTCATGGTAATCTGTTGTAGTTTTAGAGGCGAATGCGAGGAGGCAGTCTGGAATAAAACCTTGAGAAGCTGATCCCGCGTGACATATAATAAGTCGGGCTCCTTTTCCCGATGGAACTTTTGAGGTGGAGACCGCTGTATCATCGGTCCATGTCCGCGCAACCGTATGGTTCGCATTCAACCATGTTTCGTCAATAAACACGATATTGTCCCAATCCGTAATTTTATTTACCTGACGTAAGAATGTTATTCTCTTCAAAATAATATCGTAGCGTTCTAGCAGGATTTTCCGCTTGTCGGATTTTTTAAATCTAAAGCCAATCGATTTCAAAACCTTTGATAGAGACGATTTGCCTCCAAAAAATAAGCCTGCGCCTTTTAACGAACTCAATAGCTTTTCCCGTGTAGGATATTCTTTTCTCGAGTAATATCCATAAATGTGGTTGCGAATTGCAGCAGCATCAAAATTATCAACGTCAACAATTTTCTTGTCCCTCTTTCGTTTTTTCGGTGTACGTAAAGTATTATCTTCTGAGCCTGATGGTCCGTATTTCTCTTTCAGAATTTGAGTTACTGTCTTCTTCCCTATTCCCAATGCTTCGGCAACGCGTTCTCTCGGTAGTTTCAATGGTAAAAGAGGCCCATCGTTAAGTGATTCACGTCCAAAATAATTGTACAATTTCAGCACTAGTTCGCGAGATTGACTGTTTAGAGTTTTCCCCCGTTTCGACATAGTAAGACTGTAATGTTTTTCTTGTTTAATAATCGTTAAGCAATCGGAGTCCAATTTATAGCCAGGTAAACGTAGTCAGTAAGATCAGGTTAAATGAAAAAGCCGGATCAGAAGAAAATAACAGAGAGCACACCAAAAACGCACAGTCACTTCGCACAACAACAAAAGACTGCGTCATCATCATGTAATGGCGACATGACATGCGTCATCGACAGGCACTGGTGTTGCCAGCAACATCCACCTAAATTGCACCCAACATCAATGACCTTTCTGTTTAGTTATTTTTTTGTATTTTTATAGTTAGTTAAAAGAATAATAAATATGTATAATTAGGTTTTATTATAATCACAACGTGGTTATAAATTTATGGTGATTTTTCTTCACAAGTAATCATTGCATTCGATTCAACTTACAATCCTATCAGCTTTCGATTTTTAGAGTAACATCCCTAGTGTTTAAAAAGAAAAAGGGTTGACTGACGCAACATTGTAACGACGTTCAGTTCTTTAGATCAGAAATTGTTTATTATGTTTAGAATGGTTTATTAGTGAAAGCAAATCGTAAAATTACTCGTATCGGTCATTATTACAATAAATATGTAAACGTAATTGAAAAAAGTTAAGCAATTGTGCAGTTCTTATTTTATGCCCGCCGTTACAAGGTTACGTTGTTGAATTTTGATGAAATGTCAAAAGTGACCTATTATCTTGTCCCTACTTTAATTAGTTTTTACACTAGGTATGTAGGTACAGCAGTATATTTTATGTCAATTTTGAGAAGAGGGAAGACTTTGTATATCATACTTATAGTTAAATATAACATATTCATGTATACCTAGATGTAACATTCCTATATGTTACATCATGTTACATATAGCAGTATGTAGTATGTAGGTAATTGTAACAAGTAAAAACTTAGTTCTAACGAAGTATACCTATGGTATTTTATTTTTATCACATGCTTAAGTATTTATATAAAATATATTTTTTATTATTTTATTATACAATATAATAAATGAATACAATATAATATTATTCATAAAGCCTTGTACATATTTTTAGTAAGTTCATATAATAAATGTATCTATGAGTGAAATAGTACCTAAAGAATGAATAACATTGAATACTGGGATTCTAGCGGTCCTATTATGCTCGTGTATATAGAGTATTCGGCTTATATACCCCCCTCCTCTCCTCTCCTTCCTCCTCTTCTCACCCCAGCACTTCCTGGCACCCTCGGCACCTATGCTTCCTCTTAAAAATAATGCTTTGGTACATCCGCTGATTGAGATCTATCTTTTATAACCTTTTATTCTTTCTCCCTTTGAGTCTGGTTCTTATTTAATACTACTGTTATATATTTATTGCACATTGTTTGTTTGAAGCACTATTCATATGTATTTATTATATTACATTTAAAATATACCATTTTATATTCGGTTAATCTTTAATATGTCTTTTATATATTTTATAGTGTATATAGTTAAATTATTACGAGTATGTCCGTGCGTTACCAAAGGTCGGAGCTGAAAACCAGCGTTGTGATACAATCACAACATTAAGCTGAGCTCAAACCTTTCCTGGCAACACTGTGCACGGCAGCTATCTATGTACGTACACGGACGCATTATAATTATTGTAGACATTGTTTCTTGTTAAAGGACCCGTGTATTTATGTGTTGTTGTGTGCAGTTTTGCGAGAATAAATAATTTTCTTTCTTTCTTTCTTTTCTTTCTTATAGTTGCTACCTCGGGAACGGTTCGTTTTTCCGGGATGAAAGTATCCTTTTTTTAACCGACTTCAAAAAAGGAGGAGGTTCTCTGTTCGATTGTATTTTTTTGTATGTTTGTTACCTCAGAACTCCGTCATTTATGAACCGATTTGAAAAATTCTTTTTGCGTCGGGTTCAGTATAGCTACGAAGTGGTCCCATATAAATTTCATCGATATGTGACCTTGGACTTCGAAGATACATTGAAGTCGGTTTTTGTTTTTTTCTAAAAATTAATTATTTAACAACAGACTGGGTCCTCGTTTGACCACAGTCTCACCTGATGGGAAGTTACGATGCGGTCGAAGATGTAGCACGCTTACCCAGTGGATACTTGTTCACTCTAGATTTGAACATATCCAAATTGTATTTATGTGGAAATACAGACGACAAGGCATTCCACTCTTTTTACGTTCGCACTAAAAAGGATGTCCCAAAACGTTTAGTACGAACAGGCGGAACTTCTACCATGTAGGGGTGCCGTTGTGCCGATCATCTAGTTGTCCGATTATAGAATGGAGATGGGGGGATCAGATTGTGCAGTTCTTGAGCACATTCTCCGTGGTGTATTCTGTAAAACACCGATAGGCTTGCGACTTCACGTCGATATGCCAGGCTTTGCAGTTTAGTTTCCACCAACGTGGCGTCCTATGTCCTATACTATATTACCTAACTACATACAAAATGTCATGAAAATCCGTTTAATCGTTATGGACTTCAGTAGTAACAAACTCAGACACACACACCTCGACTTTCGCATTTACAAAATTAAGTAGGATATATTAATTATATTTCTTAAAACAACATCGCTAGTTAAGGGTTCCGATGGCTTCACTTGTGGCTAACAAGGCATTACAATGACCTTACTAAGCCAATTTTTCTATGAAGATTTTCACAATATGGTTCCTTTGTGAAACTAACTCATATAATGGGCATTGTTATTTTTAACGACCTTGACGCCCATCACAGGTTCACCCGCCATGATGTTTATATACTAGCTGCGCTCCGCGGTTTCACCCGCAGTTTCCAATATAATTGTTAATTTTATAACAAAAAAAGCGACTTCAATATATATAGTATCTTCGAAATCAAAGGTCGAATATCGTTTATATTTATATGGGACCACAATGTAACTGTACTAAACCCAACGCTATGTTTTTTAAATCGGTTCATAAATGGCGGAGTTCAGAGGTAACAAACACAATCACAATCAAATCAGAAAATACAATCGAATTGAGAAACCCCTCCTTTTTGAAGTCTGTTAAAAAGAAGCAGAATTTGAGTGGCATGTGGCACTGAGCTCGTCACTCTGAGACAATAACTTTTATCTCTCGTAATGCCCAGTAATTGCGTTTGAAATAGTCCCTTCCAAACCACAGTGATGTTTGCACACTACTGCTTAGCGGTTGCATATATGGCAAGTTCACCACTTCAAAAGATGCGGTGCGATAACATATACCTACATATTACTAGCTGACCCGGCAAACGTTGTTTTGCCATATAAATTTAAAAAAAACACTTAGGGGTATGAAAAATAGATAGTACCGATTCTCAGACCTACTGAATATGCATATAAAATTTGGTAAAAATCAGTAAAGCCGTTTTGGAGGAGTAAGGTAACTAACATTGTGACACGAGAATATATATTATTGTATTACACATTCATCATATCTCACGCGTCCTAAGGGCACCAATAAACCAGTATTGATCTTTTTTAATGGTCTTGAATAATGTTACGGGCAAGTCGTTCGCCCGAAGGTAAGCGCCACAACAGCTAAAAACAATTACACTGCCACCCAGAACTATTAATACCAAAAAAGTACTGCGGAGCACTGCATTGCGCTCATCACCCCGAGACGTCAGATAGTCTCAAATGCCCAGTAATTTTGCTTTCTTTTGTCTCTAGAAATAAGTGGCGCTACGGATGAGTAAGTATTTATCAAAACGTAAAAAAAAAACTGTATCAGTGATTCAATGTACCTATTATATTTATATGAAGCACTAGCTGCGCCCTGCGGTTTCACCCGCGGTTTTCCGGGATAAAAAGTAGCAGGGTATAAGCTATTTCCATACCAAATTTCATCAAAATCCATTCAGTAGTTTTTGCGTGAAAGAGTAACAAAGGTACATCCATATATCCATTCTTACAAACTTTCGCGTTTATAATATAAGTAGGATTCATCATCATCATCATCATCATCAGCCCATTACGTTCCCAATGCCCAGCATTGGCCTTGAACTCGGGCCTTCCCTCGTAGAGAGAGTATGGGCCATAATCCACCACGCTGGCCCAGTGCGGGTTGGTGGATGTCACATATCCTTAAATTTTTGTTATAAATCCTGGGATATGCCGGTTTCCTCATGATGTTTTCCTTCACCGTTTTCAGAGCGTGTTAAATCCGCACATAACTTAAGAAAATCAGTGGTGCGAGGCCAGCGGGATTCGAACTCGGGTGCGTTGGATCGAAAGTCGCACGTGCTCCCACTGAGCCACACTCGCTCCTAAGTAGGATTAACGCATGCCAATCAAAAAAAATCAAACAAAGTTTTTCGGAAAGAAAAAATACGGCCACCGGCTGGGACTTGAACACGCATCTCAATATCTCAATCTTCCCTCAGCACGGGAAGTGCTCTGCCCAATTGAGCTACGGTGTTCATCAACTCGAGAGTAAAATTTTTTCTTCCGTTATGTAACCGCCTTAAGGGTGTCATGTACGTCATCTATTGAGATAGGAGTGAACCTTCAGTTTCTTGGTGCTATCTTCTCTAGCGGGCGTATTTCCGAAGCACTGGTAGAGTCCGTTTTCGCATTTCTTTTCTGTATCAGGATTTCAATTTGATATAGGAAAGAAATGGGTTATTATAAGCCATAAGTTACATTTTTTAACATATGTTTAATTTCATTTGTATCGTGTTTATGACTTTTAAAAGTGCACTTTTGTGCCTATTTAATAAACGATATTTGACTTTGACTTTCACTTGATTTTCTCTCAAAAAACCCTTTTTGATGTAGGTACCTATTAAAACATTGATTTAATTATTAGAGGTTAGGTTTTTCCGTAAATTTAAAGCTAATACATAGTTACACGATTGCTAACCATACCTACCTTTTATCTATGTATTTAGTTGACGTAACTGCGTAAGGGTGACATTTTTCGGATTATACAGGAACATAACAGGAAAGAAATGATCATATAAAATAGTTTGTGTGTGCCTTTCAGCATTCATTATTTGAGTGACCTCTGTGGAGTAACTCACTTATAAGTAATGAATAATTATTTTTAAGATAATTACATTTTGATAGAAGAAAATAAACGTTAGATTAACGATGATTTGCTCCAGAGTTATTGTGGTGAGATTTTACAATCTGTTTTTAATTAAATTATATTTTGTTTATTATTTTATTTATAAAATAAAAATAAAATGTTTATTATTATTTTATTATAGTGTGGGACCAGGTGCTCCATTTCCCTAAATATGTACCTTTGCCTCTTTAACCTAATAAAAATAAATCATTTTCCATTTTCATTTTCATTATTTTTAATACAAATTTTATAAAAACCAGTTCAGTAGTTTTTGCGAGATTGAGTAACAAACATCCATCCATCCATACATCCATCCTCTCAAAGTTTTGTAGTTATAATATTGATATTAAGAATTATAGTGAATGGATTAAGAAGATATTTTAAAATATTTTTTTTACAGGTTTTAGGAACTGTCGTTGTCGCTTTAGCAGCAGTCGGATATGCAAACGGTGATTTTTTTAAATATATAATACTTGACATTTTGTTTATTGAACTAATATGAAACAAATGAATATGCATGTATAAGTTTTGATGGACGAATTCCTTAAATCAGAAAAAGTTTATTAACTTTCTCTTAGTGTCTCCGCCGACGTTTTTTTTTTTTTTTTTTTTTTATATGACTAGGTAGTCGAACAAGCAGACGGCCCGCCTGGATGGTAAGCGGTTACCGTCGCCTATGGACACCTGCAACACTCGGGGCGTTACTGGTGCGTTGCCTACCTTTAAGGACCCTTTTCACCCTTATTTTAAAGACGTCAAACTTTTTGTAGGTCCGATAGTCGGTCTGATTTTCTCACCGTCATTTGTCACCGATTTTTAATCTCCGTTGCAGAAAGTTATAAGTTTGACCACCTTGTGTGTCTATCTGTGGCACCGTAGCTCTTAAAGGGGTGAACCGTTTTGGATGCGGTTTTTTTTATTTACAAGCAAATTTTCTAGCGGTGGTTCTTAGACGTGCTTTATTGTGTCGGGGTTTTAAATCTTTAATTTAAGTTTCCAACTTTTTGTAGGCAGGCGCGTTGCAATGTGAAACGCCATACGTTTCATTTTTGCCGACAAAAAAGTCGGTGATCGATTGTTTGAAGTGGGCGGGCAGCCTTAGGTCGTGTATTTGAGATTGTATTATATCATTTCAGATAAAGTAAATAGCATCGAGAAACATCCAGAAAGCACTGGAAACTGTTCGTTTTACGAGAACCCACCACCTGTCTACGACGCACATTTGCCGAATATGACAAAACAGATCCAAGCGAACAAGGTAACGAACTTACGTTAAGGGAATAAACTTAACTTGCAGATACGTGATACACAATAATAAAATTATACTATTTAAAAAAATATATTATTTTTAACCGAATTTAAAAAAGGAGAAGGTTTTCTATTCATTTTTTTTGTTACCTCAGAACTCCGTCATTCATGAACCGATTTGGAAAATTATTTTTGAGTTGGGTTCAGTATTAGCTACAAAGGGGTCCCAGGTCAAATATCGATGAAATTTATATGTGACAGTGCCAAAATATTTATCCAAATAGGTTTATAAATGACGGAAATCTGAGGTAACAAACATAAAACATTACTGTGCATTATGAGACTCAACAGCTAATTGTCTCAGGGTGACGAGCGCAGTGCAGCGCCGCGCAGGATTTTGCAAAACAAAGTTCTGGGTGGTGCTGTAATTGTAACGGGCTGGCGTATTGCTTACCATCAGGCATGCGAACAGCTCGTCTTGTCATTTAATTAAATGTGTAAAAACACAATCAAATTGAGAACCTTCTCCATTTTTTAACCGACTTCAAAAAGGAGGAGGTTTACAATTCGACGGTATGTTTTTTTTTTTTATTTTTTTTTGTGTGTTTGTTACGCGATTTCTCCGCCAATTATGCATTGATTTCGATGATTCTTTTTTTGATTGGTAGGTAATACTTCAAAGGTGGTCCCATATAAATTTTATCGAAATTCATTCTGTAGTTTTTGAAAAAAATAGCAAAAACAAAAAATATGTTTAATCTTCAAGTCGGTTCTTGTTTTTTTCGTAACCAACTTTCTAAAGGTGGAGGTTTGTATTCGACTGCTTCACCTGCTTCACCCAGGGTTGACTTCCGGTGAGGGAACTCCTCAACGGTGAATAGTACAGACACAACATTTCGTAAATGGATTTAACCATAATAGCCTGTTCTAAATTCCATCATGACATGGCAGATACACCCAGGATTGACTTCCGGCGAGGGAACTCTTCAACAGAGATATAGGACAGACATGAAATTTTTTTGTACATGCATTTAATTGTGATAGCCCGTTTTAAACTTCGTCATGATGTGGCTTCTTTAAAAACTTTTTGAATTAATTTAATTAAAACTTGTTTTTCACTAAAAAGGGTAAAATAAATTATTTTTCAAAAAAAACTAAACCGACTTCAAAACCACAAATGGCACTCAAAAGTAAAAAATAAATTAATATAATTATCATAAGCGCTACCCACTCATATATTTGAAGTCGGTGCCAGCCAAGTCTAAAAGGTAGTAGATAAATACTACCTAGAAGTAGTACTTACTATATACATAGTATTTATCTACCTATTAGACTTGGCTGGCACCGACTTCAAATATATGAGTGGGTAGCGCTTATGATAATTATATTAATTTATTTTTTACTTTTGAGTGCCATTTGTGGTTTTGAAGTCGGTTTAGTTTTTTTTGAAAAATAATTTATTAAGTTAAAAAAATGTGTTAATAATGGTAGAGTCATTAAAAATTGGTTAAAGCTACCATGTTTCTGCATCCTTATTCACAAGGTTTTCAGCATTTTGTCCCTATACCTTCTATAAGCGTTTGGCTTTTTTCAGAATTGGAAACCCATAATGAATCTATCACTAACGCAGGATGAGATTGAAGATCCGTATTCTGGAGATGAGGAAAATTGCAGGACTTTTACCGAGGTAAGCTTTATTTAAATTAAATTAGATTAGATAACGCTTTAATGTTACAAAATAACAAGAAGTAATTACAAAACAAATTCTTAACGCTCAAAGTGAGTAAGCGTTACAATTGGCGGTCTTATCGCTTATAGCGATCTCTTACTAACAACTTTTGGATTTAATAAGCCATAGTAAGGTATTTTTATACGTGGACACTGACGGTAAGGCTGGTCCACAAATAAATTCAAAGTCGCTCAGCGAGCTATGGAACGAGCTATGCTCGGAGTTTCTTTAAAGGATCGAATTCGAAACGAAGTGATTCGGCAAAGAACTGGAGTGACCGACATAGCTTAAAGAATAAGCAAGTTGAAGTGGCAATGGGGCGGCCTCATTTATTGAAGAACCGATAACCGGTGGGGTTCTAGAGACCACGTTTAGACAAACGTAGTGTAGGACTAATAGAAGTTGGCAGCAATTACATGAGGAGAGCCTAAGATCGGGCTCAGTGGCATGCATTGGGAGACGCCTATGTCCAACAGTGGACTAATACGGGCTGTTGATGATGATGACGATGATGATGACGATGATGATGATGATGATGATGTTGTTGATGATGATGATGATAATTATAAATGTGAAAGTTTATCTGTAAGTACGTTAGTGTGTTTCTTCACGCCGCAACGGCTGAACTGATTTGAGTAAAATTCGGAATGGAGAAAGCTTACATCCTGGATTAACACATAAGTTACATTTTATCCCGGGAAACCGCGGGTGAAACCGCGGGGCGCAGCTAGTACTTAATATTTTGGTTATCTTATTTATTTTTCTTTTACAGTGGAAAGCTTTTTACATGATAATAAAGAATGAATCTTCAGAAATATCTACGTACCTTGTACCCCAAACTGATAATTTCAAGCAGAAGATCAAAACAACAAGATGCCTGTGAGTATAATAATATGGATTTTTCAATAGAAATCTGAATACAACTCGCTGTTCGATAAAATCAAAAATGAAACGCAATCACCATCAAATGGAACTCAGATAAACTGTACTGCAACAATACTATAAGTCGACACACAAGAATACTGAACCAGTTTTGATCATCCTCAGATATTACTCTACTGCAACAATAGTATACAGGTGGTAGGTTTCTCGTATGCAAGAGGCCGTCTGGATGGGTACTACCGCTTCGCCAGTTATTCTGCCGCCAAGCAGTAGTGCGCTAGCATTACTGTGTTCCGGTTTGATGGGCATTGTAGCCAGTGAAATTACTGCGCATTATGAGACTCAACAGCTAGTAGCGGTTGTAGTAGTGGTAGTAGCTCATAGTGGTCAAACGATTATTGATTGCTTACCATCAGGCAAATGACCAGCTCGTCTCGTCATACAGTTACAAAAAAAAAGAAAAAAGTTATAAGTCCACATACGAGGATACCAAACCATTTTTGATTTGTATCCTTGTCTACCCACTGTATTTTTGGGTCGCGTAACTTCTTCAAAAAAGGAGAACGTTCTCTGTACGATTGTATTTTTTTTGTTTGTTACCTCAGAACTCCGTCATTTATGAACCGATTTGGAAAATTATTTTTTCGTTGGGTTCAGTACGGCTACGAAGTGGTCCCATATAAATTCATCATCGATATTTGACCTTGGACTTCGAAGATACATTGAAGTCGGTTTTTGTTTTTTTTTCTAAAAATTAATTTATCGTCAGTTTATTCTTGATCCAAACCAGCTTTTTCGGAAATAAAAATACGAGCACCAGCTGGGACTTGAACCCGCATCAATAGTCCCACAATATCTAGACACGATTATTTTTAAGTATGACTGTTTTGAACACTAATAACTTTTATGTAGGTATGCGTATTTGACACCCTCTCAGGTGTGGTGTACTGGTAGGGCAGGTTATCTCTAATGCCATACACCACTGAGGTAGCGAGTTCGATGCCCGCGACGGGATATGATGATGTTCGGTGAACCAACGGGGAGACGGGTCTGAGCAGCTGCTCAACTGCCGTCTCTCTCTAGATCTATGTGCTCCATCTAAGGCCACATCATCGCTTCACATCAGGCGAGATAGTGGCCAAACATCTATTAAGTGTAAAAAAAAAACGAACATTTACCAAGAAAAAAAATTGACATTAATTAAAACGCCTTGTTTCAGGGAAATGAACAAGATCGACAGTTGCTTCGGAGAAGTCTTCCATGGCTTCACGACTGTGTCAACATCCTGCCAACCTAAAACGGCTTATACGTCTCTTTACGTCTACAATCTTAAAACGAATAAAATGACATACGAAGCTTTCCCAATCCCAGTCGCTTGTACTTGTATGATGCGAAATCGCGCACCAAACTAAAATATATATTTTATATGATATATATATACATAAATAAATAAAATTACTATATTAATAAAATATATATATATATATATATATGGCAAAATAGATGTATTTTCTTATAATGAAGATTCTTATAAGAAATTTCTTCTATTTTATATTATATATCATATGATATAAAAGTATATATTGAGTTGTTAACTCAATATATACTTTTGTATAATACAATATAAAGTACAATGTAATATATTAAAACACTTTTTTGCACTTAAAAATAGAATTATAGTATAAATAAATAGTAATATTTATATTACATACAAACATACAGAGGCACGCGCGAGTTAAAAACTTAAAGCTTAATAATAAGTCTACCCCGATCGACCCCGCTGGATCGCTAGCGTAATATATAAGCAGCGATTTCTTCCAGACAACACCAGACACGATAGTGTACAGTAATATATATATATATATATATATATATATATATATTAAATGACAAATGAATATATATATATATATATATTCATTTGTCATTTAAATGTATAATAATATTCGTCCTACTTATGACTGTAAAATATACAAAATATAGTCGTTAAAATGTTGTTTCCCTTACTTTATGGTTGTGCAATAAAGTGTTCTATCTATCTATAGGTATGTAAATTTGACATGAATACGAAGTAATAGTAAGATTTTGATTATTAATAAATTATATATATTTCAATTTGTATCTATTAGGATTTTGGACTATTAGCTGTAATTGATCTTGACATTTAATTTATTGATTATTAATTTAGTGTATAATTTTGACTTTCGTAATTATTATGTGGACTTGTGTTTGGACTATGTATTTTGTTGATTATTATTAATTTTATTTTGTATATTAATTGATATTAATATTATTTAATCTGATTCAATTGCTCTTATTATTGTTTATTGTAACTGGTTCATCCGTGCTGATTAAATAAAATAAATAAATACACTTGAATAATATTGTTGTTTAATGTGACCTTATGACGTAGTTCAGGACTACAGGTTGTTTAATGTCAATTTTATAGCATAGTCCTCAACTTAGCTTAATACCAGCGCCGTTTTTACTCGCTTTTATTTAACTTGCAATGTTTGTTTGGGTCAAATCTTTCCAGTTGAATCATAACCACTTCCTCTTATACTACGGAGTTGAAATTTTGTATACTTGTCAAAGTCCGATGACAATGCAATATTATGGCGACAGCCAGCTGATCTGATGATGGAGACGGAAGGTGGGCAACGGATAATCGTAAACCACTAGTGTTTAGGCTCATTTTGATCTGCTCGTGGTTCCGATTAAGTATTTTTTAAAAGCATATATTGAAAAATATATTATTCAACAAAAATCTTGTTCATTTTTTGATGCAGAGAAATAAAAAAACACTGCAGAATACAACATTATGCTTCCGCATGAAACTATAATTATAACTACTATAATCTATAATCTTTACTATACCTACTGTGTATCTTTACTGGGTTCCGGTTTGAAGGGCGTTGTAGCCAGCGAAATTACTGGGCATTTGAGACTCAACAGCTTATTGTCTCAGGGTGACGAGCGCAGTGCAGCGCCGCGCAGGATTTTGCAAAACAAAGTCCTGGGTGGTGCTGTTATTGTTATGGGCTGGCGTATCATACCATCAGACAAACAACCAGCTCGTCTCGTAATTCAGTTACATAAAAAACTCTACCTCTATGGTGAATAGATTTATTTCAAAATCATTTATGTATGATAGGTAAGCATAAAAATAATTTTATATGTAACGGGGGTACATCAGGGGGCGCTCGTTATCAGGTGGGTCAGATATGTAGAAACGCGGAGAGTTTAGTACGAAACCTTGAACAAACTATTGATAAGTTGAATAATAGTGGTGCCACGTTCATCTTACGAACAGCCAAGGAGTGGAACGCATTGCCAACGTCTGTGTTTCCTGACTACTACAACCTGGGAGTCTTCAAATCGAGAGTGAACAGGTATCTTCTAGGTGTGGCCGAAGATGTAGCACGCTTACCCAGTAAGTACTTGTTCACTCTAGATTTAAACACACCCAGATTGTATTTATGTGGAAACACAGACGACGGCAAGGCGTTCCACTCCTTCGACGTTCGCACCAAAAAGGAATATTCGAAACGTTCGAAAATTCGGAACGTCCACCATGTAGGGGTGACGTTGTGCCGATCGTCTGGTTGTCCGATGGTAAAAAGGTGATGGGGGATCAGATTGTGCAGTTCTTGAGCACACTCTCCGTAGTATATTCTGTAGAATACCAATAAGCTGGCGACTTCACGTCGATGAACCAGGCTTTGGACTTCGGATTCCAACTTGTCGTCGTTAATGAGCCGTTTTGCGCGTCTTTCAATCGAATCTAAAGCCTCAAGCTGGTACTTGCATCCATACATCCATTCTTACAAACTTTCGCGTTTATAATATTAGTAGGATGTCACATCTCTGTCTACAATAATACGTACGTATACTTAGTATAAAGCTACGTATCACCTACGTACATTCAGCGGTCATAGTGATGTCAATCCAATAAGAGGAAAAATATGTATAAGTAATTCAAGTATAAATACAAAGGATGAATACTATTCAACTCATTAAATAGAATACACTTAACGTGTTAACAACCTTGCAACCTCGTGGAAATTATAATTAGTACTTACCTAATATCTAAATATTATTTTGAAGAAATAATTAGTGTTACCTAAATATTCAACTTTGTTCTAATTTCGCAAAATGGCGTCTTCAACTTGCACTTTTGGAATCGCAACGGTAAACAAAAAAAAAATGTTTCTCGTGCATCTTTAAGTCACAATCGTGTGAAATGAGAATTATTAACCCCTTCTTGAAATTTACGACTATTATGTACAATAAATAAACAAAAAAAATATTTACCCTTCTATGTCCCACTGAAGCAAAAGCTTCTCCTAAACATTTCAAAAATATACAAAAAGAAAATCAAAAGTCATAAAATTGCTCGGGGTCTAAGCAAAGTTTTCGTATAAGCAACCCTGGTTGCTGAACTGAGCGTTTACAATCTTCACCTTCATATTTAAATTTATTTCCACAGATTGCCGTTTTCCTGACCGCCCAGTTCTCGGGAGCAAGCTACCTGCCTAGTGAAGGTCTACTTGACGAAATGCCCAGCAACTGTTCAGGTGTGGGGTTCTGTCTGGAGAAGCACGAGATGTACCCGCAGGAGAAAATTGATAAGCTGCTCACTGAAAAGGTATATCCCGTCACTACTTAAGGTGCTACTAACGAGGCCAGTTGTGCTGCAAAATATGCATCTATGCTGTATAGAAAAACAACAATAGCTTGCCACGACTCGACGGTCTTCTTTCTAAGCAGCAGCTTTTAATCAACCGTAACAATTTAATCTTAAAGCTAAAAAGATACCTACGTAAATAAATTGACCGGCACTTCTAAAGAATACAAACGAATTTCAGTAATTAAAATTTAGAAAACCTCCGACACAAAAATCCTATAAAAAGGGAAAAAACGGCTGAACGTGTTTATGATAAAAATTCGGTAGAAAGCCAGCTTTCAAATAAAAAAACCGCATCCCAATCGGTTCACCTGTTTAAGAGCTAAGGTGCCTCAGACAGATACACAAAGTGGTCAAACGTATAACACCCCTTCTTTTTTTGCGTCGGGTGTTAATAAAATTAAAGGTTAAGGTTTACTATTGCTGAATTCTGCCTTCTGGCCTGCAGGGGTAGTATACCGGAGATTCAGAGAAGGAGCGAAATTTTTGAACCCTGTGAAGCACTTTGTTGTACTTATATTGCCTGAAATAATGAGTTTAAAAATAAAATTATAGGAAATCCCCTAAACGTGTTTTGTCCTGCAAAACTCCCCATATTGTCTATGAAATCCATTGAAAATATCTTCGACAAGGAATACATATAAATGCACACTATTATTTCATAAAAATGCCTTTTATATATCCTATCTAGAACTTTTAATACCATAAAAGTACTGCGTAGCACTCCATTGCTTTCATCACCCCGAGAAAGCAGGCCCAGTAATTTCGCCTCAGTAATGCCTTTGAAACCGGAACACAGTAATGCTTGCGCACTACTGCAGATAAATGTGCGTGATTGGATATTTAACATTTCGTCGATCTGTTTTTACTTTTGGATTCTGACCACTCGGAGCTGGCGTAGCAGTTATCCTGTCTTTTTATTAGGTACTGACTTCTCTTTTTTATTACAGTATCAGCTTACACTGGGAAGTGTTCACGAAGAGCCTGTTGAAAGAGAAGGATCCGGCGATGACGAACAAAACGACTGTCAGAAGTATATAACTGTAAGTACAAAATAATTCTAACTCTTGTTAGTCCGGGCAGACGCAAATCAGTATTTTACAAGCCGTTCAGTATTTGCGTGGTTCATCCTTACAAATTAACCATTGGAATAATAGCTGCGCACAGCGGTTTTCGGGATAAAAGTCACCGAAATCCGAACATAAGAAATTTCATCAAAATTCTTTCAGTAATTTTTGCAAGATCGAGAATTAAACATCCACATATCCTGACAAATTTTCGCATTCATAAATAATACAGCTAGTATTATATCTGTTAGTACCTTCATTCCAAATTTCACTCAGATCTGCCGTTACCGCGTGAAGAAGTAATAAAGACAGTTACTTATAAACTTTTTCATTTATTGTGATTAGTAAGATTGTGATTTGAAGGATTTTTTAAACACACCACACATAATAATTAAAATGAAATTAATCTAATGATTATATGTTTCTATTTATAGTATGGGGAAATATACGAGATCATAGATGAGGACGGCAACGTGCGGGTTGTGATCCAATCGCAGAACCTTTTCAAACAACAAATCAGGATAGAGCAATGCGCGTAAGTATATTTTCATAGTAACAAAATAATTTATCCATAAATGCAAGAAACCGCTAGCATTTCAACGCTACAAGTTTTCTTAGGGCAATAAGCAGTACCGTGTTTTACGTAGATATTTCAAATTAATTAGAAATTCGAACTTTAGACATTTGTCTATGCATTAAAAAATCACAACATCACACATAACAAAGGTGTTTAGAATTCGTTTTTTTACAGGTACCCTGGGCGACTGCAGCTTCAGGGAGGCACTGAACACTTCAGTGCGGAAGAATTAGAAATTCACCAAGTGAGTTGCGTTGAGAAGAGGATGGACTACAGCTTCCTGGTGCTGACCCGAGATGGGAAAGGAGTAGAGTCCGTCAGGAGCAGAGAAGGAATCCCAGTCTGTTGCTCTTGCAGAGTTGGACTGCCTTCAAATTGAAGTACCTGCCTACCTAAATATAGGACCTGAATATAGAGCAAAATGCTGGTGTGTATTTTGCCCAAAGAATCAGCCGCGCTGTTCAGCGTGGCAACGCCGCCAGCATTTTGGGCCCGTTGCCGGACGACGGGTATGGGTTGAATTATCTGTAGGCCATTCAGTTGGCTCAATTGATACCCGTATGTACAAATTATTATTTTATTATAGTTAGTTTTAATTTACTAGTATTTAATAAATTATTGTTACTTACAATGTTAAAAAAAATTTAAAATGTTAATACTTCAGTGACTGAAGATGTCTGTTTAATGTTTCATTAGTATTAAATTAGTTTAATAACAAAAGTGCAAGCGCCTAGCTTGGCATTTTTACAAAAGTAACTTATTGCATTTAAAATATAAGTGTTATTTATTATATTCCTGTTTTTTTTATTTTTTGTTTCTTATGCCCTTGTATATAGGTATATATTAGACTTGTAACGACTAGTCGGCAAAATCGACTATTCGGCTATATTTCTATATAGTCGAACTACAGCCGACTACAGTAGATAAATATAGTCGGTTATATGCTTAAAAACAGGGTAGGTAACTGGAATAAAATCGTCAACTTTATTGAAATGATTCAATTTCAATTAAGCACTTTTGCTATAAACTGTTTTAGCTAAGTCTAATACAATCTTTGTTTTCCTTTCTTTTTTTTATGACTTTATGACTTTTGTTGATATTTTCTAAAAAAAACACTCAGTAACGCCGGTTCGATCGTAATCAACACAAAAAAAAATGCAAAGGAAACAATAACCTGTTTCGACACGAATGCTCAGCCGTTGCGAGCGACTCAGCTGTAAAAGAAGCGCCACGAACATAGACGATGCTACTCGAATTCTACCGAAAGCAATGGTCGGGTTGGCCAACTTATTGGCCGACTAGTAGGCCCATGTCATAGCCGGCCCATCTCTAGTACCTATATCTATATAAATATGTCTCTATGTAGATAGACATTCAAGGAATCGCTATTACAATTTGTTAGGACAAGGTTATATCAATGCTAAAGGGTGAATTTTAGTTCTAAAAATCATCAGCCTCTGTGGTGTAGTGGTTGGGCAGGTTGGCTCTAAACTCATACACCACTGAGATTGCAGGTTCGATTTCCGCGATGGGAAAAATGTTTGTGCATAGAAAAAAACCTCAAGCATTTTTTTTCGTGTCTGGGTGTTGTGGGAGCGTGGTGTGGGTTCCCTAGATTAGGGGCCAGGATCTATGTATGTGATCGTTGGGCTTTATTTATTTATTTTATTAATTACATTCACTGGGTGATTTCTGAACGCCCACTTAGTTATATAAAAAATGCTAGTATAGGCAGACCCCCGACACTCCATACAAATTCGCCGAGCTAACTGTTTAGTACTACTACTGGTGCACCGGCCTGTCCGCACACGTTTTGTGTGTGTGCGTAATTATTGTAAGGATATGATAATACGAATCGAGCGCGACAAGGACAACGCTATACGTAAGCAACCTAAGTGTTTCTCTTTCACACTACTATCGCTTGGCTGGGAGACGCGAAAAAAAACGGAAGGAAAACCAAACAATCTCCGATTTTTATTTGTGTAATTGCTTTCTTTGCATCCATACACAAAACAATAACGAACCATTTTGTTTTAGGTATATTAATATTGTATCATAGTCAATATATTGAATTTTAAAGAAAAAAGAGAAAGGTAGACCTCCGTCAGGTCAGGTCCTGGTCAGCTCCACCGTCTTCAGCCGTTCTCCGTCTTTTTCTCAATATATTTCGTCTATATGTCAAAGTCAAATAGTCAGCCGGCCTGCTCTACCTCTGTAAAGCAGGTCGTCGTCGTCATCCAAAAAGGTCATAATAACCTCAAATAACATCAATTGATCGCACATATAAAATAAACATTTGAATCTAACTCATTAGTCATTCGCAGCGAGCGGTGACAACCGAGTGACGCAAGCACGGCATTACCCATTTTTTCATCGATGCATTGCGGGTGACGACAATTGGGGGGGGGGAGTGTCGCTTTATTACGTAATAATATTTAGTTTTATTTGGTATAGGTAAACCATAAGTAAATTTTTCTTACTGCACTTCTCTTGCTGCTTTCTATTCGATGTCTGTTGTACCTACACGAATATTTAGCCAGTCCTCAGTCTCGTATAATTATTTACTTCAGCCCCCCCACCTATATGTCCCTCAAACGCTAATCGTATATCGTGTGGAGCTCTTAAGGTAAAGCTTCACTGCAACCTATACCTCACCTACTCACTCCAAGGTTTTATTCTGAATCCGATATATCCGACTATCCTATCCTAGTAATATTATAAATGCGAATGTTTGTGAGGGTATGTGTGTTTGTTACCATTTATCGCCATTACGGCTGAACGGATTTTGATGGAATTTGGTATATATGTAGATAATTTATGTCCTGGAATATTTTCCTGATGGTAAAAGCCACGCCTACCCCTAACAATTACAGTGCCACCCAGAAGTTTAATTACCATAAAAAGTACAACATGGCACTGCATTGCTCTCATCACATATACACACAATAAATCGCCTCTACTGTCTAGATGGAAATACTCTAGAGAGGGTAAATAAGATCCGAGACTTAGGTATCCTCATGGATAGCGAGCTACGATTTGATGAGCACATTACGTCCATCTGCAAAAAAGCAAATAAAACACTGGGGTTTATATCTCGAACTGCTGCGCAGTTTAGTGATATAAATATACCAATTCTGCTATACAATGCGTATGTTCGTAATGTGCTCGAATTTGGTGCAGTGGTTTGGGATCCACGGGAGAAAAAGTATTCTCTCATAATTGAAAGAGTCCAGTGAAAGTTTGCTAGGTATCTTTATAAAAAGAAATACGGCTATTACCCCTTCCTTTTCCCTTCTCTATTCGTCGCTGGTATGGTAGGGCTTCTTACCCTAGAACTTAGACGCAAGCTCTTACTCATTATCCATTACTGTATGCTGATGCGCAATGGAGTGGATAACCCTACAGTTCTGAGTCGAGTAGGCTACTATGTCCCTCAGAACTATATCCGCGCTGGTCAGCGTCGCCGGCACCAGCTGTTAGTGTCGTCTGGCGTGTTACGCACACAACATGCGAATAATGCACCGACGGCGAGAGCAATCAAACTAATTAATCAGTTCCTTAATGAGGTCCAAGATGCCGACATACATATTGACCCCATTAGTCGTATATATAAGTATCTAATATTCCATTTAAGTGTAGCATTGTGAGCGTTTTGGCGTAGATGTAAGTTCACAATTGTAAACTATGAATAAATAAATAAATAAATAAAAAAATAAAAAATATCACTCCGAGACATCAGATATTAAGTCTCCATATACCCAGTAATTTCTCTGGCTACAATACCTTTCAAACCGGAACACAGTAATACTTGCGCACTACTGCTAAGTAGGGAGAGAGGTAGTGGATAAAAAT
The DNA here is from genome assembly GCA_951640565.1 of Petrophora chlorosata. Classification (NCBI taxonomy): domain Eukaryota; kingdom Metazoa; phylum Arthropoda; class Insecta; order Lepidoptera; family Geometridae; genus Petrophora; species Petrophora chlorosata. The sequence continues at coordinate 15,432,595 of OX621196.1, read as the reverse complement.
ACCTAGAACTGTAGATGTTGTTGAAATACTTTCTTATCACATGGTAACTGAATTAAAAAGAAAAAAGATGTATTATACTGTTATTTATTTAATAATTTGGAAAGAAAAAAATTAGGTTAAATATTGTTTACAATGATATACAATAAGAATGGTTTGAAAAACTATTTTGATATCAAAAATTTGGATAATTTACAATGTACATTTATAAAGCCACCGGATCAAAATCCAGTAGAGTCCTTTCAAGTAAATGTCACTGGATACATTTCCACACTAGGAACCAGAATGCAACTTGCAGGCGCAGCAGACGGGGACCTCGAACATCTTGTACCGGACCTGGTTTACAGCTGGGTCGTAGATGTAAAGGGACACGGCGCCGTGCTTCTCCTCGCAGAAAGTTTGTATCCCGAAATCTGGGACTTTGACACTTTCGAAACAGGAACTTTGTGGCTTCCTGAAACAAACAAAGCATTAGGTTCTTCGGCGGGGTAAACCAACTGGATCGACTATTTATAGAGTAGGTACTGACAGTGGCGTAGCCAGGTAACCAAAAGCCCTGGGGCAAAAAAGAAACTAGGGCCCCAACTAAACTATTTAAAATAGTTTGTTTCGTATTAGTCTCGTTCGAGCTCTGGTTTATTTATATTCCGAATGTGGGAGAAATTTTCACTAGTTCAATTTATAGTATGTAAGTCAGAGATAAGAGTCCGAGGGGCCCCCTGAGCTTGGGGGGCCCTGGGCACTGCCCCATCTAGCCCTCCGGTAGTTACGCCACTGGATACTGAACACAAATTGAGATTATTTTTCAGTTTGTTTGTTATCTATACACTCGCAAAACTGCTGAACGGAATTTGATATGATTTTCAGGGTTTGGTAGCATAAGTCCCAACTTAGATTATAGGGTACCTGTGTAACATCAACATCGGTTAAGTGATTACGAAGATACAGCTTGACCTCTTCGTATAGTGGTATGGTTATGGTATGGTTTTACTTTCTTTTTCTCTTTCTTCTAGTACGCGCTCTCTTATAAAGGGGAGGTCTAAAATGTTCTTGAAAAAAGTCGAATGGGGTTTCTCTGTCGTCTAGCTTATGCTGGGTAAAAATAAATATAATATACTCACTTGCATCGAGTAACACTGATCCACTGCTCGAAAAGTTCAGACTGCACGACGTACTCGTAGTTGGAGGAGGTATTCGTTTTTATCACGAAAGGCTTTTCAACCTACAAATGAAAAATCATAAATAAAATATATTGAATTTATTTAAGAAATATTACAATTCAAAAAAAGGAAACTATGAGTTGACAAAATAATTCAATTGTATAAACAATTGTTTAGATATATATATATATATACATATATATATATATATATATATATATATATATATATATATATATATATATATATATATATATACATATATTATATATATATATATATAAATATATATATATAATATATGTACAGTGAAAAAGACTAAAGAAACCTACAACCAAATTAAATTTATAGATAGAAAACAGATTCTTTTCTACACTCAAACTAAAAATGGTGTCCATGAGGCACGGTGCCAAGAACGCTGGCTGCATTCCAGCGTTAAATGGCTAACGCCCTCTTGTCACCTGCGGCTTCGAAAAACGTTGGCGATTTTTTAAACAAAACTATCATCAATACCATAACTCAGTTCCATAAAAAAAAATTGCTTCCATCACAGATATACCTGAAGTTCTAACCGGTTTCCCGAGGAAATTTAAAAATATGTTTGTTTATAGTTACGGTAAATTAAAAAAAAAGAACCTTAATATTTGTAGAATTTAGTTTTGCTTTATATTCAAACCATAAACGGTTTTGATGTGCGTTGTTAGTTCCTAAGGTTTTAACTAGATGGCGATAACAAACGAGTTGCGTTTTCTAGATCGCGGTGACAAGTTTCGCACGGAACATCAGGTTATATTTTACAGTTGAAATATACATTTTTCTCGAAAGTTTATCGAATTATTTGTAATTATCTAACCCTTAAGGCTTCACGAGGACGTGTGAACATCAGCTTGTACAATATTGTATCGAAATAGTGAAATAATTAGAAATTAATGAAGGTAACATACTTTTAAAGTAACTTACTGCAATATAAAACACTATTTATAAAAATGGACTCACGGTAGTAACTGCCATGCAGTTATCGTCGTCTCCGGTAGTTACTGGTTCGAAGTCTCTTGCTGCGTCCAGCCCAACTTTTTTGGATATCAGTGCCTGAAATAAATAATACATATATATATATAACAAAAAAAAACTAAATTAATTCTGATTTATCTTCAAAGTCCACGAATATCAATGAAATTTATATGGAACCATGTTAAAGCCTTTCTGAACCTAACACAAGAAGATTTTTCTAAATCAGTTTATAACTAACGGAGTTTGCAAACCTGTTACAAACATCTGTTCAAAAGAACCTTAATTTTATTTTATGTTATTATTTCGTTTCGTTTCGTTTTATTTTATTCTAAAAGCATTTCATCGTTAATCAACCATCAACGTTACCCCATAAATTCCCACTATTGGGACTGTAGATAACATTCATCGACCTATGTAGTACCAGGCCTAGCACACTCCGCACTGTAGGTACGAAGCTACAAGTACATAGCCGGACACCGACGGCGGGTCGCGGTTCGTTACACGTACCGCATTAGAAGAGATAAGAGCTATGCGATAGAAAGAGAGGCGCTCTGTAGTTTAATGTGACTGGTAGGTATGCAGCGATACGCGAGCTGAATTGAATTTTATTGCGTCATAGCAAGAGTCGCTTTTTGTTTATATTTCTTTGCGGAGTGATGCTTCTGTCCCTTAGTATTCTGTGGTAGTACTTAGTAGATTTTAAAATGATACTCTAGCATGAACACGTCATAGCATGTGTCTAAATGAATCACTGGATTGCAGGTGTAGGTGCATTCGTCATATCTAACGCTGAGCGAATAGTTCTTGCTAACCCTGGTTTACCTCTTTGGGATATTCTTAGTTTAGATGTTCAAACATCAGGTAGGTGACAATTACCTGTTGAGTCTCATAATGCCCAGTAATTTAGCTGGCTACAATGCCCTTCTAACCGGAACATAGTAATCCTTGCGCTGTTTGGCGGCAGAATAACTGGCAAAGCGGTGGTACCTACCCAGATGGCCTCTCACATACGAGAAACCTACCACCAGTAGTAGTAATTGGACAACCTATTGACAATTAAAGGCCTACGTATAGCAAAGAAAATTAACTATTACTTAGTATTCTGTGCCCAAATGCTTCAACCCACTACCAGTTGGCAGCGCATCCAAGATGCTGGCAGTATTGCCCCGTTGGATTGCAATACTGATACGTTGAGCCAAATAAGAAAAAAATCATTACCTTATTCTTCTGGACTAACTCATCGATGTTTGTTTGGTACGAGTCATAGTTTGGAGGTTTTTCAAGGCAGATGGTGCCGTCGCAAGGCTCCGCATTAGCCGCACCTAAAATGCAGTTAATAATTAACTAGCTGCGCCCCGCGGTTTTACCCGCGGTTTCCCGGGATAAAAAGTAGCCTATGTGCTAAAGTAACATAAGTATTCCAAGTCCTAAAGTAACTACATAACAAATTTCATCAAAATCGGTTCGGTGGTTTTTGCGTGAAAGAGTAACAAACAGACATCCATACATCCACATATTCTTACAAACTTTCGCGTTTATAATATTAGTTAGATAAATCTAAAGGAATCAGGCGTGACGTTGCAGAAATTCATCTCAAATCTGAAACGCAATGAAAATGTCTAGTGTAATTCCGCTGAAAAACACACACGCTTTATTCAGCAGAATGACACAATATATTTTCATTGCGCGTTAGATTTATAACAAATATGATGTGTTTATTATAAAATGTTTCATTTTAAAATCATATTTGTGTAATTAAATGACTCAGATCATTATTATCTTGAGGATACATTTGAAAATAGATTTGTTTTGTCCTGTATTTTATTGCAATAACAGAAACTAATAATTAATAATGCATAATTAAATCCAATAATATTATTTAATTTATCAGGCATTAAGGTAATAGAGACTTACCGTGAGGATATTGGGCTGCTGCCAGAGCTAGTAAAATCTGAAAGAGACACATTAATTAACCTCAAGGAATATTAAAAAGCTGAGAGTCATATACTAGAGAGACAGAGAGGTCATAGAGTCCTATAGGTTCCAAGTTCCAGCGGTGCTTAAGGAACTGTTCCTGAATTCTGACTTCTGGCCTGTAGGGGTAGTATAAAGGGGAGGAGCGAAATTGTTAAACCCTCTGAAGTAGTGTGTGTGGTTTATTTGTAACTAGCGACCCGCCCCGGCTTCGCACGGTTATTATACATATAAACCTTCCTCTTCAATCATTCCATCTATTAAAAGAAATCGCATCAAAATCCGTTGCGTAGTTTTAAAGATTTAAGCATACATAGGGATATAGGGACAGAGAAAGCGACTTTGTTTTATACTATGTAGTGATGTTATATTTTTGTATGTATGTTAGTCTGTAAGGTATATATTCTATGAGCCTCTGTTAATTTTACTTTGATGTTACTTAATATAGCCTGAAATAAAGAGTTTAAAAATATACTAATGAGTATGAGTGAAGTAAAATTAACTTAGCTAACTTATGTAGCTTAAGTTGCAATTATTGTTTTTAATACTAAGTTATCAATCTAATATTTTTTTTTATCTAAAGAGGGTAGTTGGCACACAAACTAGGATAAACATGCGGTATGACGTATGGCGAGAGCGTGTGTGGCTCAGCGGGAGAACGTGCGACTTTCGATCCGACGCACCCAAGTTCCCCCGCACCACTGACTTTCTTACGTTATGTGTGGATTTAACACTCGCTTTAAAAACGGTGAAGGAAACCATCGTGAGGAAACCGACATGTCTAAGAATTTATCATAAAAATTCAAGGACTTCCTCACTGGGCTAGCAATGGATTATGGCCCATACTCTCTCTATGAGAGAAGGCCCGTGTCCCAGCAGTGGGACGGTGATGGGCTGATGATGATAATGACGTATGGCATGGCATGCCAACGCCCCAACAACAGTGTACCTCTACATCACAAAGTGAAGATTATTACATAAGAATATCATAACTACACACGTTTAAAATATTTTTACAAGCTTTTATTTAACTTGTTTGTTTGTTTGTTTGGCTCACATTTTGCAAGTTGAATCAGAAACACTTCCTCTTATCTTACGGAGTTGAAATTTTGCATTCTTGTCAAAGTCCGATGACAATGCAATATTATGGTGAGAACCAGCTGATCTGATGATGAAGACGGAAGGTGGGCAATGGAAATCGTTGACGGATAATTGTAAACTACTAGTGTTTGGGCTCATTTTAATCTGCTCGCGATTCTGATTACGAATTTGTTAAAAGCTTGTCTTGAAATATATATTCATCAAAAAAATAAATATATTTCTATTTTAAAAACTTTTTAACTTATTCAAAATACTACGCATTAATAAAAGTAAACTTTTGTCTGACTTCAATCTGAGTATGGGAAAGAAATGGGTACACATTTTTTTAAAGTCAAGAAATCTTAAGTTACAGTTTTAAAGTTTTTTAAACTTTTCCCCATCCTCTAATATACAATCGAGTCAACAAAATATGTAACATCAAAGAAAATAGCGTGAGAGAAGTTAGGAATAAATTAAAAAAATGGCTTATATTACTATCATATCGTGACACCGAAAATATTATAAAATTAGCTGATTAGGTAGATACTAGATACCATCCTTGCTACAATAATGCAATAATAATAATTAAATACTTATTGCACCGTACTCTTGCATAGTACAGGGAGCTGGATGAGATATTGAAGGTAGTTTTAAGATGTTATACCATATCCGTTATCGAATTTTGTCACCTATAAAGTTTTTAATTAAGTATTTTATGTTGGATGACACCCGCGACACAGGCCTCGAGCCTAGTGTGGGACAGTTATCAGAAACAGTGTGCATAGTAAACTGTTTCTCTGCAATGTATATAACATGTGCTAATCATAGTTAAACTTAGTTTCATAAGTACCTTCAAATAAGTTCATTGCTAAATAAAGATTTATATTTTTATTTATTTTATTTTAAATAATTTGTACTATGTGTATAAAATCATAATAAACATCTTTTGATATAACTTGACTCAATAGGAAATTATAAATTCACTTACCAAAACGAGACTTGGAGAGGCCATAATGAAACTTACAATTCCTTTTACCCTCGTCCAAAAACAACACAAACTGAGATACGGGATACAAGTTTGTAATAATATAACAAATATCCTTTATTAGGACTATAATTATTAATTATTTAAAACGTTGTAACCCTTAAAGCGTTAGTCGTGAAATAAAATCAAGTGCCTGTTCGTGTATATTTATACCCAGTCAGTTTTCCTGTTTAATACCAAGATGTATGACACAATTAATTAAAACCCATATATTACAGCTAATAATGATTAATCCTGCTAATATTATAAATACGAAAGTTTGTAAGGATGGATGGATGTGTGTATGTAACCTCATGCCAAAGCTACTGAACGGATTTTCAATTCATTTTTTAATAATTCTGTCTGAATTATTAATATATTTGTTGGTAAAAATACAAGTTTATAAAAATGTTTGTAGGTAAATTAGGTACATTAAAATGTCAAAATGAAATCAATAAAATAATCAAAAATGTTAATAATTTTGAATCAAAGGCAGCTTAGAATAATAATTTAAATCTTTCCCATATTTATTGTGACTAGATGGGCTAAGGGCCTAGGAATTTTTACCCAGTGCGTCATGAAATTGCAGTTAAAATTATTTGCTTTATCGTTCAGGATGCTGTTGGTGCTGGCACAGAGCCGGCCCATCAGGGATGCAGTTCTGCTTCGCATTTTTATGAACGTTTTTAAATAGGTACCTCAGACCGAAATAGATAGTACTTTTCATCCCGTAAAGGCGCAGCTGGTGAATATATACTATGTTTACATCCATAAACAGTATGACATCAGTAAATTCCTCAGATAAATAAAATTGTCAATAAAATTTTTCCTTCAGCTTTGCGAAAAACCCATAACATTTTATTTATGGATCTGACTGATGAGACGAGCAAGTCGTTCACCTGATGGTAAGCGCCACTTCTGCCCATAACAACTGCAGTGCCACCACAGAACTTTAAATACCATTAAAAGCACTGCGTAGCACAGCCTTTATAATAGATCTTTCAATACCAGAATCCCGGATTACCGCGCTATTTCAGAGCTTTTTCAATACTGGTATTGAAGAAGCATTACTGGGATCCCGGTATCAAGCATGACATTAATTTCAATGAATTCATGCATTTTTTCCTAATAATTTCCTTTCACCGTGTTCGTGTGGCATGATCATGATACGAATGTATGAGAGTACGAACTCAACCGATGTCAACTCGATAGGCGAACGTCGTTAAGTACCTGCCCTTCGTTATCACAAATAAATTATTTTTCAAAAAAAACTAAACCGACTTCAAAACCACAAATGGCACTCAAAAGTAAAAAATAAATTAATATAATTATCATAAGCGCTACCCACTTATATATTTGAAGTCGGTGCCAGCAAAGTCTAAAAGGTAGTAGATAGATACTACCTACAAGTAGTACTTACTATATACATATTTATCTGCTACCTATTAGACTTGGCTGGCACCGACTTCAAATATATGAGTGGGTAGCGCTTATGATAATTATATTAATTTATTTTTTACTTTTGAGTGCCATTTGTGGTTTTGAAGTCGGTTTAGTTTTTTTTGAAAAATAATTTATTTTACCCTTTTTAGTGAAAAACAAGTTTTAATTAAATTAATTCAAAAAGTTTTTAAAGACAAGCTTTTATGATCTAGAAGCCACATCATGACGAAGTTTAAAACGGGCTATCACAATTAAATGCATGTACAAAAAAATTTCATGTCTGTCCTATATCTCTGTTGAAGAGTTCCCTCGCCGGAAGTCAATCCTGGGTGTATCTGCCATGTCATGATGGAATTTAGAACAGGCTATTATGGTTAAATCCATTTACGAAATGTTGTGTCTGTACTATTCACCGTTGAGGAGTTCCCTCACCGGAAGTCAACCCTGGGTGAAGCAGGTGACGCAGTCGAATACAAATCTCCACCTTTAGAAAGTTGGTTACGAAAAAAACAAGAACCGACTTGAAGATTAAACTTATATTTTTTGTTTTTGCTATTTTTTTCAAAAACTACTGAATGAATTTCGATAAAATTTATATGGGACCACCTTTGAAGTATTACCTACCAATCAAAAAAAGAATCATCGAAATCAATGCATAATTGGCGGAGAAATCGCGTAACAAAAACACAAAAAAAAAAAAAAAAAACATACCGCCGAATTGTAAACCTCCTCCTTTTTGAAGTCGGTTAAAAACAAGCAATAGTGCAATCTTTATACTTAGTTAGGAAATAATTAGAGAAAATAAAAAAATGGCAAACGGAGAAAGTTAGAAGGAAAATTAAAAAAAAAATTATGATCGAAAATGTAAACAACGGTGTCGCAGGATTTCAAAATACTGATCTGGATTTCACTAAAATATTTACTGTCTGTTGTAACCACTAGTGTAAAGCGTACATTTAATTCAGTTAGTTACCAGTAATTGACTAAAAATCTTACTCTCAGACAAATCCTGCTTGCTCTCGTCTTCTTATGATCTCAATTTCAAAGTGATCGTAAAGAATATATTCAATGACTGATTCTTGTTATACATATAATAAAGTCGTAAAACCCAAAAAATCTGTACTTACGATATATAAACCTTTTGTTTGTTGTGATATTGGTGTTTTGTGGGCTCTGGATCCCAGTGCAACTGTGGAAGAAGTATCTACTCCATCTAGCCGAAGATCCCTTCTTAACCACCTGTGGCTCTGAGAAACATTGAACAGGATGTGGACGTATCAGACGAGAGGGTCAAAAATCGTTGACTTACTATGCTACAAGATGTTGTCATTGCTATCGTTAGCGATTCACTAGACCGCGTGTAAAACGCAGATTTTTTTAACTCTGAGTGAATCTTGGCTTCCCTCTCTATTATGATCTTCTTGGATTAGGGTTATTTTTTCTATGATTATTATTATCTTCTGGGCGGGCGGTTCGCGCTATTTATGAATTGGGTCCTCGCGAATCATTAAGAGAAGTCTTTAAACAAATTAATGTATTACTTTACCATCTCTGTATATTTAATAATGTATGTTCGTAAAAAGCTGCACAAATTCAAAGTGAATAGTGACCACCACAACATAAACACTAGAAATAAGGATAGAATTGCAGTACCTAGGTTTAGACTGAGTAAAACGAATAAGTCCTTCATGGGCAATTGTGTACGTTTTTACAATAAAATTCCAAAATGTATAACGGAGCTCACAGAAAGTAGATTCAAATTGAGTGTGAAAAATATCTACTATACCGTTAGTAATTACATAGAAGACAAAGATGCATGGAACATTCCGCTTCTGCCAAGTAGCCAACTGGCACATAAGAAAAATAATATTGTCAAAAACGAACATAGAATATTGGAACAAAAGTTCTAAAAAATATGCCCCTCAGTTTCTTGCCGTATCTTCTGAGTAGTGGCTCTTTTTCCGATACGGTGGTAGAGTCATTGTAATAATTGACGTTCATAAGTGCGTCTGTGACGACAAAATTGAAATAAAGAACTTTTGAATTGAATTTTGAATTGAATAGCACGCCACTGTGCCCGATCTTAGGCTTTCCTTCTCCAGTCTACAGAAAGTAGACACTTTCTGTTAACATCAGCGTTAAACTATAGTCCACGCGAACGAAGTCGCGGGCAACAGCTAGCCCTAAGTATACCTAATTAACCCGAGACTACTAGGGCGCCTCGGCATTTGTGATTGTTTATGTCTGTATATGTTTGTTTGTCGACGATATCTTTCGAACCGCAGCGCAGTTCGGATCTTTATTATATTTGGCATGCATAAAAAAAAAATAAGTTCGAAGATGAGCTAAATCGTTAACTGCATTGTTAAGATTTCGAGGATATAAGATCTATAACGTGGAAAACGCAACTTTAATTTTGTCTGTATAAACAATTTATAATCATGGTAAGTGTTACTTATCACAATGTTGATCAACTATGCAAAAACCTCGAGCGCTACGTTTTTTCATTGAAAAAAAACGGACGTACAGTTTCCATAGAAGCTGACGGCTACGTGTCTTCGTTACTAAGCTATGGCATGATTTGGGGAAAATCTGTAGACATGGACAGAGTTTTTAAAATGCAAAAACGCTGCGTTCTGGTGATTAAAAAGATAGCTGTAGACCACTATTTAAGATATGTAACATCCTTCATCTGCCTTGTATGTATATCAGTGAGGTGTGTGTTTTCGTCAAATCCCATCCGGAGTACTTTAAATTTTATTGCGTCATAGCAAGAGTCGATATATGTTTAAATTTATTTGCGGAGTGATGCTTCTTTCCCTTAGTATTCTGTGCTAATGCATACCGCCGGTTTATTATTACTTGTTATTATTTATTCCTAAGCCTTCGGTTAGGTAAATGAAACAAAAACATTACAAATATTATCAAAAGTATATTTCATATTCTATGATATATATTTAGAAATGCAAAGCGCCTGCGCCTGTGCTCTTCATAACAAGGAATACAATTATTTTACCTTAAAAACAGTAGGTATTTTAACTAAGCATAGGTTAAGATTATGCCCGGGTTAGGCAATATAAATCTAATATATATTAATTAAAAAAGCAGACTTTTTAGTTTAGTATTCTCTCTCTTTCGGCTCAGATCTACAGTTGCAGGAGACTGGGATGCCTTCTTTCATCTTGACAAACTCCACTTCTTGCCAGTTGTGGGTTAGCACGAGAAAGTAGTATTGTAATTTCGTCTCGATGCAGCTAATGTTGCGTTTAGAGAGATGTTCTAAATCGAAGTGTTGCGTCCGTGCCGTCAGTAGTCCTGGACTGTAAAACAAACACTGTGTTCAGAGATATTCCACCTAGATAAGTATTATTTAAGCAATACATTCGAATGACAAAATAAATTGAAAAAAATGTCCCTATAATCAAAATGTCCATAAATAATTTAAATTAAATTTCATGGAGATTTTCATACAGCCTCGGCGTGTAGTATTTTTATGAAACTGAATGACGAGACTTGCAGGTCATACGTCAACATGTCCATGTATATTTAAAGAAAAGGCTTTATAAAGAATCAAAGGTTATTGCGAGAGCGAGTGTGGCTCAGTGGGAGCAGGTGTGACTTTCGATTCGACGCACCCGAGTTCGAATCCCGCTGGCCCCGCACAACTGACTTTCTTAAGTTATGTTCGGATTTAACACTCGCTCTAAAAACGGTGAAGGAAAACATCGTTGGGAAACCAGCATGTCCAAGAATTTATCACAAAAAATTAAAGACATGTACACACCAACCCGCACTGGGCATGCATGGTGGATTATGGCCCATACGAGGGAAGGCCTGAGTCCCAGCAGTGGGAATGTTGGCTGCTGATAATTATATGATTACAAAGGTTATTGGCGGGGCGGGGGCCGGCAGACGTCTCAAAAATTTCAAGATCCGGGGCTGGTTTGTGGCACTCTATACTCACTTGTGACACCATTCGATGCGTATTTCCTGCTGGTACGCAGCATGCTTGTTATCCGATTGCACCACCACACGGACATTGCCGTGTTCATCTATGATCTCATAAATCAGGGAATACTGTCGAGGGAAAGTAGATTTTAAACTATTGTACTTATTTATATACAGAAAAGAAAGACAAGATAATAATAAACTAACTAATATATATTTTTTTAATGTAACTGAATGACGAGATGAGCTGGTCATTTGCCTCATGGTAAGCAATACGCCAGCCCATAACAATAACAGCACCACCCGGAAATTTGTTTTGCAAAATCCTACGCGGCGCTGTACTGCGCTCGTCACCCTGAGACAATTAGCTGTTGAGTCTCAAATTGCCCAGATCATCACAAATGACAAGAAACTTGTGAAGGCCGAGAAGCACAAGCTTCGCAAGTACCTTGACGCTAATCACGTGGTACAATGTGGGACGTTGACTCGACGATCATTATCCCGATAGTTGTTCTCTCACTCTGCAGCCCTAACCACCAGTAGTCTAGGGTCTTGCCCCGTTGTCGGCGGCATTGTAGCTGTTACATTCTTGGTAGCGCATTCGCTTTAATGACATAAACTTTCGTAAATATTACTTACAGCTACATCTTTTTGGCAGTCAACATCGTCATATTCTGATGCTCTATGCATCGGGTCTAGTTCTCTTCTCTGCAGTTTTAGTTGGTACTGAAATTAAAAAAAAAAAAGATAAAAGTAGCACCCGCTGACATCAGACTAGAGAAAACCCGAGAAAAATTAAACCAAGAAATATGTTCTAAATCCTTTCATTTTAGGTTGGAAAAACAAAAGCAGATCTAAGATTCTCGTATTGACACAGAATGAGGTCGCCTAGCTGGATCTAGCTTTAAATAGATCTGCTAGGTTCAGCCACGATCACTACGGTCATCAGTTGAATTGGTGAGCGTTTGTGTAGTATTGGTTCAAATACAAACCTCGCTTTGACCCGCACAGTTGAGTTCAAAAATATACCGACGGGATTATAATATAGAGATAATTGCCAGTTTTTTTTTGATGTTCACACAACTGTATCGAATTTCTCTATTTACTGTCATTTATAGGTTCACGTTTGGCCTGGAATGGTTTTGTGACGATGAGGCCAAAGTTGGAACTATATCAAGTAACTATTGAGTAATCTGTCACCTACATTTTAAGGTAGATGACAATTTACCGATTGGTTAGACCCATCTTCTTCGTGGATCATTTCATTATTGAAATGACTATTAGGATAACCAAGAGACTCTTATCGGAGATTACTTCGGAATCAATTTTCATTTTTCTTAAATAGATATATATTCTGTTCTTAAACTTAGGGCGCCGCTGCTGTAAAAAGCGTCAGGTACACATACCTTTTTAGTTCACATATATTTTTAATAATATATTATATGTAATTTTATTTATATGTCACACTTACACCACAACACAATACAAAACAACTTGTATTTGTACATGTTATAATGTTTTGTACTCCGACGAAAGAGGCCTGGAAGCTATACCACAGGCCACAAGCCTAGTTTAGGTTTCAGGTGCTCCACCAGTTAAACTTTTTTGTAACAAATGTTTCAATTAATAAATGATTTTCTTTATTGATTTTGATAGTATTCTGTGCTGAAACCCACGACACAGGTTATCTAGTGTGGGTTCCGGGTATCAATAGTGTGGGTTCCGGGTTGTCTGGAAGAGATCGCTTTAAGCGATAAGACCGCCCATTGTTACACCACTGTAAACATTTGAATTGTACTTTATCTCTATTTTTAAGGTGAATAATAAAGTGTTTATCTATCTATCTATCTATCTATCTATCAATACTGAATTGCATAAAAAAAAATACAATTTGAGATTGTTCTCTTCGAGTAGACAGCCAAATACTTTATCTGAGATTGTTCTACATCTCCGATGTATAAAAATTGTTAGTTATCTGGTCAAATAAATATATATACTATACCTTTTTAGTTAGCAGACAATCGATTTGCTCTTGTGGATAATAGTGGCGCTTCGCACGGCAGAACACCCCATCGCAGTTTTCAGGCTTTCTAAACATATATAAACTCGTATCTGCAAAAGCACATCAGAGATGCAATAAATGTATACAATTTTATAAGCGGGGGGTCGGCGTGTTCACATAACACGGACCTTTTTACAAGCTTTTATTGAAACTTGCAATGTTTGGGTCAAATCTTGCAACTTGAATCAGAACCACTTTCTCTTAGCCTACGGAGTTGAAATTTTGCATACTTGTCAATGTCCGATGACAATGCAATATTATGGTGACAGCCAGTTGATCTGATGATGGACGGAAGGTAGGCAATGGAACTCCTTGACGGATAATCGTAAATACTAGTGTTCGGGCGCATTTTAATCTGCTCGCTATTCCAATTACAAATTTGTTAAAACCTTGTCTTGAAAATAATTATTTCAACAAAAATCTTGCCTCAATAAAGAAAGTAAAGACCTTCTCTATTTAAGTAGGTCTAAAAAGATCCGCGTAGTCAAGTCCTCTGCGCCTTAGATTTCTTTACTCTAAAGTGACGTCATAATCATGGCGGCTAGAATTTAATTATAAGGACGAATTTTCTCTGTATTCGTTATAGTCCCACTATGGCAGACAATGTGCGTCGAATCTTTGAAGGACTTCTTACACTTTCCGATAATCGGACATCCTAAATCAGATGTTTACATTGATGATTACCTATCCTACATTCGACCATCCGACACACACCGATTTTTGATATCTGATTACCGGAAGGTTAGGAAGTCCTTTAATAATATACGCATTCATAAAAGCTTAAGTTGTATAAGTTTTAAACTGCCATGAACACTAACGTCAGAATATTCTGAAGCAGAGCATTCATCTGCAAACGTTGTTTCGTTTATATTATTCCTTTTACCCACATCGGTCAACGAATGGTCCCTTTAAATTATAGATTTGATACTGTATCTTAAAACTGCAACTAATTTAGTCGTTTGATGACCTAAACAATATCGTGCTTTAAAGTAGGGGATCGGACAGTAATTGAAAAAAAATCTAAAATGTAATTACAACGAATGTTTATCGAATCCGAAAGATCATTCAATCAATATTTTTGTAAAGTAATAATGATTTTTATTTTCAAATCAATAAATAAAATCGAATAACTCTGACATTTTTAATCTGTTCTTTATCTCAAACAAAACACCAATCACAGTGCGTGGGTATAATGACCTTTTGCGCGGCAATATTTGAAACATAACTTTTAAACGTAGTATTAGGTACTTGGACTTTATTTAATTAAAATATTATTTTTCATGGCTATATATACATTATGGTTAATTTATACACTTTCTGAAAAGTTGTCCGATCCCCTATTGTATATGGATTTAACAGTTAAAGGTAAAGAACTACCATTCTCTCTTTGGGAATGAAATAAGCTGATTGTAATGATTCTTACCATTGAATTCATTGCAGTTATAGTCCAAAGACGGGGTCGGTATTGCTTCAGAGACCTGTGCCGTCAGCACCACAGCAATCTGTTACAAATGATGAAATAATTATAACTCTAATTCGGCCCACTTCATAGAACTCCTTAGTTCCTTACAGTACACAGTATGACCGTACCAAGATTGCGTAACCCTACCAGCACAGACAAAATAAATATAATAAATAAATAAATACGCCCAACGATCACATACATAGATCCTGGCTTCTAACTAAGATTCCCTGTATCTAGGACACTAGGCAGGAAGTTTGAGGATCATAGGTCCACAACACCCAGAGACGACATGTTTGTAATTATATAAAAATATATAATTACAAAACTAAAGTAATTATCAAAAATTATTGTGTAATAAGTTTTGTATTTATATACAAATATTAATTACTAAAATTATATAAAAACAAGACGCGCACCAATAAAATTGGTATGAGATGACGCAGGAGCAAGACAGGTGGAAGGACAATTCCTTCCACCTGTCTTGCTCCTGCGTCATCTCATACCCAACTCCCCCAATGGGGAGGCCTATGCCCAGCAGTGGGACTAGGAATATAAGCTAGGAATATATGTATATAAAAAGTGATGTTCTTACCAAAATTCCAAAAATGTAAACTAAGGAATCCATTATGAGAAAATTATTCAAAAACAATAATTTTATATTTTATTAATTTTAAAATTACACTGTAACCATAAAGTTTACTAGAAAAGCTAACTCTATAATGTACTGTAATGAAATAATTTATGCCAAATGTCCCTTTATATATTGTTCTATATGTTTGAAATGTTTCAGACATTTTCCTTTGGACTTGTGACCAGCGGAAATGACGTCCGTCGATATAATATAATCATAATTTTAATTAATGTAATTAACTTTCCCGTTATCGGCGGGTATTTAATAGGTAGGTAATTTTCTATTGCTATGCAAATTTATGTCCTTAAGAATAAATCCCAGAATATTAACTGGATTTATTAAAATAAGGATGGTGTATGTAAACTTTATAATAGAGGTTTTTAGTTTTTTTTACAATTGTAAGTATGTAGTTCGTTAATGTTTTTTTTTTTATGATAAATGTTTTCTATACATATAATAAAATCGTAGAACTAAAAAATCTGTACATGGAAGATATTCGAAAAAAAATCAACCAGGGCGACTTAAAATGAGTAACTGGACATATTTAAAGAGTTTTTAAATTTTTTGTTTGTTTGTCTGTTTGTTTGTTTGAAAGCGTTAAACTTAAAAACTACTAAACGGATTTTGATAAAATTTCCAGGAATTTGTTTAATTAAATCCTGATTCTAATATAGGCTATCGAAATTTTGAAAAATCTACTTATGGGGGGTTAAATGGGGGATGAAGTTAGTATGGAAAAAAGTTATTTGAATGTCCTAGAATCTTGAAACTCAGACTGAATACTTATAATTACAAATTAATAAATACGGGTTCAAGCATTTTTCAAAATTTAGCTTCTTTAAGCAATGACGACAGAAAATAGATAAAATTAGTCTGACTTTCAAACGCTGTGTAGACTACGAAATTGAATGAAATACATAGGTGTAAAATTATAATTACATAAAAAAATATCATGGTAGAAATATAATTTCAGCGTTTTCAGGAAATCTTACAAAATAACTTGGAATCTTTACACGAAAGAAACTATAATTATTTCAACACTTGAAAATTAGTTTATGCAATAGAAAGTAGATGGCGTTAAAATTATAATTACATGAAAAATATCATGGTTACATGAGAAATATAATTACAGCGTTTTTTTCAACACTTGAAAATTAGTTTATGCAATAGAAAGTAGATGGTGGTAAAATTAAAACTCGCAACCATAAAATTACTTTATGGAATGCACTAGACCAGTGAATAATGTTAAAATATTTTTCCTTTCCAATTCGCTTAGGTCGACGTTACCTGATTTATGATTGGTATATCAGTAGGTACCTCTGAAGCAGTGTGGCGAATTTTGGCTTCAACCGTCCGGCTCAAACCGGCTCAAACCGTCCAAAAGCCTTTTAAATCCCTCTCCAGACTGTGGTCTGTGGTATGTGTGTCAGAAATGTGCTTCTGGCGTTTTTAAAGTTTTGCCAAGAGGATAATTCTGCAGAAACTTTTATGTTTGACGAAGTACCTTTGTTCAACGAAAAACAAATTGATCTATCTAATAGATGACGACGCGATATGGTTGCTCCCACCAAGTGTCTTTAAGAAGCATGCTTTAGGCAGGACAATATACACTGTCCTGTCAATACCAGTAACAAAGCATGCTACTATTTACAGCTGCTAATACACGATTTCTGTCAGCGGCGCTATCTCATTTGCGTTCCTCAGAACAGTCGATAGTATTGAATGCCGTACATTCCATGCAGCCTGCAGATTAAGGCGCCTCCTGAATGACGACCAAATTTGGGATGAAATTCTAGCAAATGCAGTCGTGATACTTCACGACGTAGGCGCCATTTGTTTGCTGGGTGTTGGTATTTTATGAGCTTTCGAGCTTCGTGCAACTGTGGGAGAAGTGTCTACACCATCTTGCCGAAGATATCCCGCCTATATGCTTTGAAGAACTTTGAACAGGACGTGGACGTATCAGACGAGAGGGAGATAAATTGTTGTCTTACTATGCTACAAAATGTTGTCATTGCTATCGGTGGTGATTCATTAGACCGCGTGAATCCCGTAAAAATTGTCGCGTCGACAACAAATGCAGGTTAAATTACGCTTCTTTAAAATTGGGTCACTCCGAAATTGTGTAACGTAACTCGGCTAAAGGAAGTGTCCCTACAAAGGAACCTGCTTGAGCGTTAAACTACAAATACGATCCTGTATGGAGTACTGTAGCCATCTATGGGGTGGGTCAGCCGAATACCAACTGGCAGCTCGGGAATCATTAGAACGTTACCCAATTAATTTTATAAATAACAATGTGCTGGTGGAGAAGAAACTGACAAGTCTTAAACACGGACGGAAACTTGGGTGTCTGTCGCTCTTCTATCGACAGCACTTCGGTAAGAATTGCACTGACCGATCCCTTCTTCTTATTTCCACTTAAGGGACTTGCAGGCGAGGAGAGTCGTTTCCCCGGACGTTCTTAATGTCCCACCGATCGGTACGAAGCGTTTTGCAGATTCTTTCATCATGCGGACTCCTTAAAGAGTAGAACGTTCTACCAGCTTTTTTTTCCAAATAGCTACAAAGTCTAGAGTGAATAGGCATCTCATCTCAGGAGCAACCATGCTCCATCTTCGTTTTCCATCAGGCGAGATGTCATCAAACAAGTGCCCATTTACCAATTTTAAAAAATATAAGTAGTCGACGCGAACGTAGTAGGGACATTTCTCTCTACAAAAAAAGACTCTACATCAGCGTTAAACTATAATCCACGTGAACGAAGTTGCGGGCAACAGCTATTTTATGATAAATCTGTACACAACCAGGCCTAGCGCACTCCGCACTGTAGGTACGAAGCTAGTACATAGCCGGACACCGACGGCGGGTCTTGCGTCGTTACATGTGCCGTGTCAGAAGAGATAAGAGCTATGCGATAGAAAGAGAGGCACTCTGTAGGTTAATATGACTGGTAGGTATGCAGCGCTACGCGGCGAGCTGAATTGAATTTTATTGCGTCATAGCAAGACTCGCTATTTGTTTAAATTTCTTTGCGGAGTGATGCCCTTAGTATTCTGTGGTAAAAGGGAATATGCATGTGTTGTTGAAAAATCTGGAAATCACTTTTTACGATAGATTACTCCTGTAAACATTTAGTATTGATATGATTATTATTATTACTTACGCAGTTCTTTTGTATTTCAATGTTTCTTTTTATTATTTTTGGAGAAACGGAACGTAATCCCAAAACGCTTGAGTACGTGCAACCACGTTTCGACCTTACGTGCCTCACTGCTTATTGGTCAATTTTTGACATAGAGTCCGTTCTATTGGTAAATTATTGACACACACATTTGTAGCATGAGGACCAATGAGGAGATTCTAGGTCCCCACCTTTCGACGTCACACGCAAATGGCACGTTTATGTTGATTTAAATTATTTTATTGACGAGTGATGCCGTAAAATTTTAAACATTTTTTTTTATTAATAGTATTAAATGATGAATCGATTCATGCATTAAAAAAAATACATGCATATTCCCTATTATATGGAGACAAAGTTGCTTGGAATATTCCACTTCTGCAAAGTAGCCAACTGGTACAGAACAAAATATAGTAGCAAACCAAAAAAAAATTGTAACAAAATCTCTAAAAAAATGCCCCTCATTTTCTTGCCTTATCTTCTGAGTCATCCAGAAGGCTCCAGTGGTTCTTTTTTCTATGCGGTGGTAGAGTCATGGTGATATTTCGACGTTCATAAGTGCGTCTGTGATGCCAAAACTGATTAAAGAGATTTTGATTTGATTTGAGTTCCATTTTCGGATTCCGTATGTAACTGTTTTCTTATTTTTTTATTGTACGTGACCAGTTCCAGAAACATTCAGTATGCCTCACGATTAATTACTAAAGCGCTAAAAAAAATTATATCGGATTTTTGGCGATGGCAATTTTTTTCACCAAGATTCACATTTCCCGTTCACATAGCTGCTAGAACCATGGACTATTTGAATACTTCGGGGGTAAAAATGCTACCCCATCCTCCGTACAGCCCAGATTTACCTCTATGCGGTTTTTTTTCCCACGGTAAAAAAATGCTTCGTGGGCGATATTTATTTTAAATGTTTTGCAATACATAAATGCATTGGGGTTGGAGGGAATTATTTTGAAAAGCTAAAAATATATTCTTTTCATATTCTAACTATTTTTCATTTTACTAACAAGTTTTGAAACAGCCCACGTACAAACAACATTTCTCATTTATAATATTAATGTGGTTGCATTCAGAGATAGTGTAGCTTTCTATCAGTGAAAGAATTTTCAAAATCGGATCAGTAGTTTCAGAGATTACCCCCTACATCAAAACAAATTCTCAAACGTATGTTAGGTACCTCTTTATAATATTAATGTAGATTAAGGCATTTTTTCTGTTTATGCAGTCATCAACTGAGTCACCATCTTATGGGGAAATTAATTCATGGCAATGGGTTTTATCTGTTACGTAACATAAGGTTCTTACCTAATTAGTCCTTATCTAATTAGTACCTAATTAGTTTTTACCTAATTAGTATTAGTATTAGTACAGCGGCGACGTTCAAAGAGCGTGTTCAAAAATTATATTTGACCAACTACGTAATAATAATTTATTTGTATATTTTGCTATTGTATTTTGTTTGTTCACTTTTGGATTTATACATTATACATTATGACTACATAATTATACTTATATACGTAAATAATATACCTATCTCTACATAGGTATATATGTTGGCCATCAATTTGGTGATAGTTTCCCCACAATTTTAGTTTCATGTACCTAAGGAATTATCGGGTTTTGGTCCGCCTATAATGTAATTATCGGGATTGGAACGGCTATATTGTATATATGTAGATATAGGTATATTATAATGTTGTAGTCATAATGTATAAATAATAAATTATTATATTTTATACCATGTGTAAGCTCTTAGTATATTTTATAATTTATATCACCGCCGTCGTATGTTACGTTTCTCATCTTCATTCAAAGGTTGTCCGGAAGTGATCACTTTAAGCGATAAGACCGCCCATTGTTACACCATTGTATACATTTAACTTGTACTCAATTTCTATCGCTATGGTAAAATTGGACAACCTTTGTGGTGTAGTAGTTGGGCAGGTTGGCTCAAATCTCAAACACCACTGAGGTTGCGGGTTCGATTCTTCCGACGGCGACGGAACAAATGGTTGTGCACAGAAAAAAAAGCGCAAGCATTTGTTTCGTGTCTGGGTGTTGTAGGACCATGATGCTCGTAGTTCCTGGTTCCCTAGATACAGGGAATTCTAGTTAGGGGCAAAGATCTCTGTATGTAACCGTTAGGCGTATACAAAATAAATTTGTTTAATGTGTTAGTAGTAATATTGCTTATCTATCTACCTACCTATTTAATTTGACGTAAGGTAGGCATATCGACGAGAGGAAGAGGATGTAGGTATACAAAACTATTAGCTCTCCGCGGTTTCACCTGCGGTTTTCCGGTATAAAAAGTGACCAGTGTCCTTACCCAGCACCTAAAAATTAAAAAAAATACATCAAATTAAAAAAAAAATGTGAGATATATATGTACCTATATTATTTAGGTATATTTTCTACATTATCATCATCATCAGCCCATCACGTTCCCACTCGCGCCACTGCTAGGACACGGCCCTTCTCTCTTTGAGAGAAGGCCCAAACATATATTATTTAATTTAAAATGATACAACTTACACTAAAGGTCGTTTATACTCGATCCTTTGCACGGTATTGGAGCCAAGGGCCTTTTTAGGTTAGAGATATGATGACTGGTAGATGAAAGAGTTTATTCTTACCCTACGTTATTCAATTATTCAACTGCTAGCTTCTTCTAATTACCAACTTTACCAAGGTTTTTATGTAATTAAGTGATGAGACGAGCTGGACTCCAATTCACTATGACAACTTGGCTAGTCTATGCTTCGAAATCACGTCTATTCCTGCATTAATAAACGACATCTCTATGACGCATTCATATATGATGCTCTGTGACGCGTCATAGAGAATACAAATTTCGCAGATGTCGTTTATTAATGAAGGAATCGATTACAATTACAAAACTCTTTATTGCATACCAGACACGATTTTTCGACGTGATTTCGAAGCAAGGAATCGCTAATTTGTCATATTGTTTTGTTTTTTTTTTATATTATTTATAGGCTTGCATTTGACCGCTATCTCACCTATTGATAAGTGACGATGCGGTCAAAGATGTAGCACGCTCGCCTAGAAGAAGCCTGTTTACTCTTGTCTTAAAGACACCCAGATTATAGCTATCCGGAAACAGATTGAATTGGGCCCTGGGCTCATTGTCTTACTTTCACATCTTTCGCGATACCTTTTAAAGGGATAGCGATTATGATCGTGATCCTAACTTTCAAATGGAATTGACATAGTTGTTTAAGCACAATCGCTATCAGAACGAATGTATTACTTAACTAGCTGCGCCCTGCGGTTCTACCCGCGGTTTCCCGGGATAAAAAGTAGCCTTTGTGTTATTCTGATGTGTAAGCTATATTATTGTAAAGTTTCATAAAAATCCATTCAGTCGTTTTTGCGTGAAAGAGTAACAAACATACACCATACATTCATACATTCTTACACATTTTCGCGTTTATAATATTATAGTAGGAAGTAGAATTGAAAGAAATCGACGCGTATCAGTACAAATAATGCGTTTAGTTACTGCCAGGTTGAATAAAAGCAACACGGAGGATTATCCAAAATCCTCCGCAGCGCTGCACTGCGCTTGTCACCTTGAGATAATACTAGATAATACTCTTGAGTCTCATAATGCCCAGTAATTTTATTGGTTACAATGTCAATATTCCTTAGGGATCGAATCCGGAACGAAATTATCCGCCAGAGAACTGAAGTTATCGACATAGCTCAGCGGATTAGCAAGCTGAAGTGGCAGTGGGCTGGTCATTTTTGCCGCAGAACCGATAACCGTTGGGGTAGACGTGTTCTAGAGTGGAGACCGCGAATTGGCAAACGTACAGTCCGTCAAATCTAAGAAGTACCGTTTGACAGTTCTGACAATTGAATGATAGGGATGGGATGAAAAAATCGATTACTATAATATCCGAACTTTAAGAGATCGATTACTATAATATCCGAATTTTAAGAAATCAATTGTTATAATTAAATAAAAGAAATGTTTAGGATATTTTTTTATTCACTACTAGTACTAGTATCGTCGTCTTCGTCATCATCGTCATTTAAATTAATGACCAGTTGATTGTCCATTACATTATCAAAGTGTACGTCTCTTTCGAAGTCGTCCATTATTATTTTCTTTGTTTTTTGTACTACTTTACTCCAATCTTCCTGTGTAACTTGGGCACATGCTTCCTTTAATAAACCTTCCATTTTCTTGACACTGAAGGGTGGTTTTGTGTTGTGTCTTGCTGCATAACCTGTAAAACAATAATGTAACTATTTGATAGCAGACGAAAACCATTGTTTAAATTATAAATGTTAGAAGTACTCGTGTCATTATTATAATATTATAAAATATTACCTTTAACTTGGGCCCAAATCAGTTCAATGGCATTATATTGGCAATGGTACGGAGGAAGTCGTATGACTTTGTGCCCGTGCTCTTCGGCCAATTGGTCAATTACATATGTCGGTTTTGGTGGTTTATGCAATTTCACTAACTGTAATAATTCAGCTTTTAATAGTGACATGTCGGCATCCACTCCTTTTCTTTGCAGCCATGCCACCAAATCTGCTTTCTTATTGGCTGACGTAGGTGCTTTATCAATTTGCACAGAGTGGTATGGGGCATTATCCATTATAATTGTGCTGTTAGGAGGGATATTCTGTAATAAATTTAAGAACCACTCTCGGAACCTTACTGCGTCCATTTCTTCATGATACTCTTTAGTGCTTTTGGATTGGAAAGCTAATAAAGAGTTTTCCACGAAGCCTGTAGACGCTGACCCAGCATGGCATATTATGAGGCGTCCACCTTTTCCTATCGGCACCTTCGAGCACGAAGCTTCAGAATCATCAGTCCATGTTTTCGGCACAGAATGGTTGGAATTTAGCCAGGTTTCGTCCAAAAATATTACATTATCCCAGTTTATAATTTGTTTAACTTCGCGCAGGAATGTTAGTCGCTGCATAATTATGTCATGTCGCTCCATAACAATTTTTCGTTTGTCAACTTTTTTGTATCTGAAGCCAATTCCTGTTATTACCGTTCTCAACGACTCTATGCTTCCCTTATACAGCCCGGCATCTTTTAAAGTTGCACATAACTTTGCCAATGTTGGAAATTCGCCTCTTGTAAAATACCCGTATATATGGTTTCTAATAGCATGACTATCGAATTCATCGATGCCTGTCACAGGTTTATTTCTTTTTCGTTTTTTCGGTGTGTGAAGTACGTTACTGTCACTCCCCGAAGGCCCATATTTTTCACTTAATATTTTGCCAACGGTGCGGCTACCAATACCGAGAGCTTCACCGACGCGATCCCGAACTTGTGTAACTGGCAGTAGAAGTCCACCATTTTGAGATTCACGCTCAAAATACTCGTGTAATTTCACCACCAATTCACGAGCCTGGCTGTTCAAAGTACGTCCTCTTTTCGACATTATTAATAAACACTTGCTTAGTTCGGAGTCCAGTATAAATATTGCCAAGGTAAACGGATAAAGAATGATCAGTCCAGAAAAGTAATAGCCAAGTCACAAATTGTAAAACACAAACGAGAAAGCAAGTACGCGCACAGTCAGCTTCCAAGATGGCGAGAGACTGCTGACGCCGAACCGACCGAGCGGACCGCGTGCGCTTGTAGTTGGCAGTGTTGCCAGAAAAAAAAAAATTATTTTATTTTTTCGCTTTCGACAACTTTTTAAAGAAGCAAATATATTTGATTTATAAATACGTATTTTTGGTGAATGGGTTTTATCTCATATTTTACGATTACATAACTATTTAGTTATGTAATCGTAATATGTGAGATAAATCCCATTCACATGAAAAAATATTTGTTTGGTTGTCAAGTGTAATTTGTAAATAATACATTCGATTTTTCATATATGTAAACGATTTTTTTGCATACAAGTGTATCCGAAGAGTCGCAACACTACGTGCAGTGACCTAACTACGTAACTTTGTAATGAGGTCAAGAATATAACTATTAGAAATTATTTACTGTGTAAATATGTGTTATTTTGCTTTGTTTGAAAGTTTTCAATTACATTTAGATATTAAGAATTGTACATTTTTAGATACAATAATGAAATCTTTCTAAATTCATGGTTTTATGAAAAAGGTTATCGAAACTGAATAATGTACGTATGAACAAAGTTGTTTCGGTTTGAAAAATATGAAACGTCAAACGGTACCTCTTAGATTTGATGGACTGTAGTGTAGGACGCCCTGTGACTAGACGGAGCGACGATATACGTAGGGTTGCTGGTAGCGACTGGAGAAGGAAAGCCGAAGATCGGGCTCAGTGGCTTGCTATGGGTGAGGCCTATGTCCAGCAGTGGACTGATGTAGGCTGATGATGATGATTCCTTAGAGAATTTTTAAATCTTATTCATCTATAGGTAACTAGGTGCGCCCCCGGTTTCTTTTGCGGTTTCTAGGGATATAAGTAGCTTATGTCCTTTTTCAGGAACTATATACCAAATTTCATCAAAATCTGTTCAATCGTTTCGGACCCACCGATAATCTAATATTAAATCAGTTTATTTTTAAATCAATATGTATTTTAATTGGAATGCGGATTTGTATAACTTGTGGAAAATATTTTTTTACTTTAATTTAAGTTGGATAGGATTAGTATATATTTGATAGAAAAACATCTCGCGTATGCGGGAGCTATCTGGGTAGGTACCACCGCTTTGCCAGTTATTCAGCCGCCAAGCAGTAGAGCGTAAGCTCTTCACTAAATTACATTAAAAGAATAAATGTAATTTAATGGTATAGCGGATTTAAGTATAACCACAGAATACTAAGGGATCATCACTCCGCAAAAAAAATTAAACAAATAGCGACTCTTGCTATGACGCAATAAAATTCAATTCAGCTCGCGTAGCGTTGCATACCTACCAGTCATATTAACCTAAAGAGCGCCTCTTTTTCTATCGCATAGCTCTTATCCCTTTTGACGCGGCACGTGTAACGACGCGCGACCTGCCGCCGTTGTTCAGCTATGCACCTACTTGTAGCTTCATACCTACAGTTCGGAGTGTGCTAGGCCTGGTATAACTTTGGAAAAAAAAATTTTACTTTAATTTAAGTAGGGTAGTAGGATTGGTATTTGATAGACAAAACATTTTTTACTAAGGTTTAAGGTTTTTATTAATTTTCTATCCTGCAGGAGCAACAGACCGGGATCCCGTGCTTGCTCCTAACGGTCTCCAAACTCTTCCCATCTTGACTGAGTACCAGGAAGTTGTAGTCCAATTTCTTCTCCACACAAGAGATGTGGTTGTCTTCAAGTTCTTCTAAACCGAAGTGCTCTGTACGTTGGAGCAAGCGACCAGGATAACTGTAAATAAAAGGTTTAGGCATTTAATTATATTGATTGACACTACTAGCAGGCCTGGCGCTCTCCGCACTGTAGGTACGAAGCTCCAAGTACATAGCCGGGCACCGACGGCGGGTCGC
This sequence comes from Petrophora chlorosata, assembly GCA_951640565.1. NCBI lineage: Eukaryota > Metazoa > Arthropoda > Insecta > Lepidoptera > Geometridae > Petrophora > Petrophora chlorosata. The sequence goes on along the minus strand of OX621196.1, from coordinate 15,406,131 downwards.
GCGTCGTTACACGTGCCGCGTCAGAAGAGATAAGAGCTATGCGATAGAAAGAGAGGCGCTCTGTAGGTTAACATGACTGGTAGGCATGCAGCGCTACGCGAGCTGAATTGAATTTCATTGCGTCATAGCAAGAGTCGCTATTTGTTTAAATTTCTTTGCGGAGTAATGCTTCTGTCCCTTAGTATTCTGTGCTAATAGTCCTACTATACTACTTTCTACTACTTTTCAACCGACTTCAAAAAAAGGAGGAGGTTCTCAATTTTTTTTATGTTTGTTCCGCGATTACTCCGCCAATAGTGAATTGATTTTGATGATTCTCTTTGTTTGGTACAGAATACTTTAGCGGTGGTCCCATATAAATGATCAAAATTGATTCAGTAGTTTTTGAAATAAAAAAAATATATGGTTCAATCGTTTCGGACCCACCGATAATCTAATATTAAATCAGTTTATTTTTAAATCAATATGTATTTTAATTGGAATGCGGATTTGTATAACTTTGGAAAATATTTTTTTACTTTAATTTAAGTTGGATAGGATTAGTATATATTTGATAGAAAAACATCTCGCGTATGCGGGAGCTATCTGGGTAGGTACCACCGCTTTGCCAGTTATTCAGCCGCCAAGCAGTAGAGCGTAAGCTCTTCACTAAATTACATTAAAAGAATAAATGTAATTTAATGGTATAGCGGATTTAAGTATAACCACAGAATACTAAGGGATCATCACTCCGCAATTTTTTTTTAACAAATAGCGACTCTTGCTGTGACGCAATAAAATTCAATTCAGTATAATACTCCGCCAATAGTGAATTGATTTTGATGATTCTCTTTGTTTGGTACAGAATACTTTAGCGGTGGTCCCATATAAATGATCAAAATTGATTCAGTAGTTTTTGAAATAAAAAAAATATATGGTAAGTCTTGAAGGTATTTGATTTATAAGAACTATGGTCCTACCATAACCATACCAATTTTGTATGTTAATGAACCATAGCTCTTATACCTATACTTCAAACTTCAAGAAACTTACCGGCAGCTTTCTATCCTAAGAATTTGTTTGAAGTTGCCCGACTGCACCACCACACGAACATTGTCTTTCTCGTCCACGATCTCGTAAATGGAGCCATACTGTTGATAGAAATAAAATTAACCATATAAAAAATCTTACAAAAAAAGTAATTTTGAATTTTTTCAAAAATTTACGATTTAGGAAAGAAAGAAAAGAAAGAAAAAACATATTGATGACCACAATCATACACTTACAAAATAAAGAAAGAAAATAAACATAATTACAAAAAGAAAAAATAAATATAAGTATAAACAGTATGAAGAGATAATAAGATTGAGTTAATTTGATTTGATGGATCACTTTGGGGAAAATATCCGAAATGGGAAATAGGATCAATGAAGCCCATTCTCTTTTGAGAAATTTATTTTTTGTGAATACGTGCAATTTTTTTCAAAAATCCAAAAATGCTTTTTTTCCGAAATTCAACGGATTTTGAGAACAATACTTTCTCACTGCTAAGGAAAACGTTCCTACCCTGAACTTCCAAAAATGTTCGGAACCTTTTCCTGACATCGCGCAACATTTCACTGTTTACTGTGTATTTATTGTTTTTGTTTTGCCTTTAATTTAGTACGTTCAGTGTAATGCTGAGTGATGTCTGGAATCAATGTTTTTTTCTTTCTTTCTTCTTTTACTTTATTGACTTACAGTAATGTGTTTTTCACAGTTTTCATTTGAGTCAAAATCTCGATCTCTCACTACAGGCGGCTCTGCAGGCTCACTGTGTAGTTCTATTCTGTACTGTAATCATAAACAAAACCAATTATTAATAATTAAATTGACTATACATATTATCCTTCAATAACATAACAAATTCATTTTTTTTTTAAAGAATTCCCTTTCCAAACGCGATTGCTTAAAATGATTGATATTGCTGTTTGAAAGATGCTAACGCCTTCCAAATTTGAAATTTAAAACGTTCGGGATCGGTGTTTGAGTTGCAGGTTTCCGTGATGGATTATGGACCTTACTTTCTTCCTCTAAGAGAAGGTCTGTGCCGTAGTGGAAACGAAATGGGCTGACGAAGGTGCGGCATAAACTCGTATGATAATAACATAGTATACCTTTTCATTAAGAAGCCAATCAATACTTTTCTGTGGGTATTCCGGATGCTTCTCAAGGCAGTAGTCTAAACCGATGCAGTTCTCTGGCATTTGTTCTAAAAAGCCTGCAAATAAAAGTTTGAGTTAAAGTGCAGTCGTGCATAAGAAGAGCCTAACAGGGTGGGAAACACATCGATTCTGGCGTTGTCACATGACCGTAGGCGACAGTAACCGCTTTCAAATCAAATCATCATTTATTTCACGCAATAACAAAGTGCTAGTGGCCCATAAAAATATACACTTCATTAACATATACATACATTTTTTTTTACGCTTAATGGATCAGTGTTTGGCCACTATCTCGCCTGGTGTTAAGCGATAATGTGACCTATGATGGAGCACATAGATCTAGAGAGAGACGGCAGTTGAGCGGCTGCTCAGACCTCCCCGATGGTTCACCGAACATCATCCCGAAACACGACTAGGTCGCTTGACGGCATAGCTTTGTTCGGTGGGTGGTATTACAACCACGGCCAGAGCCTACCACTCCAAAGCGCGTAAGCGGGTTTCATCACGATGTTTTCCTTCACCGTTTTAGAGCGAGCGTGCAAAATCTGCAGTTAACTGTAAGTAATTGGTGCAGGGCCGAGTCGGGATTCGAACACAGGTGCGTCGGATCGAAAGGCGCACGAGTTCCCGCTGAGCCACACTCGCTCTAAAATAATAATATAATATAAACTAAGCGAAAGGCGAATATCTAAAAGGTCGATGATGATGGTATAACGTACCTGCTCTAGACAGATATCCTGCTTCAGAAATTGAAATTGTCAAGAAGACAGCGATCTGTGAACAAAATTAAATAATGATATTAAGCTTATTGGTATATCATATAAAAATAAAGTTCGATCCTATCCACTCGTGGTAAGTCTCTCGTATGCTGGAGGCCGTCTGGGTCGGTACCACAGCTTTGCCAGTTATTCTGCCGTCAAGCAGTAGTGCGCAAGCATTACTGTGTTCCAGTTTGAAGGGAATTGTAGCCAGCGAAATTACGGGCATATGAGACTTATATCTGATGTCTCGGGGTGATGAGCGCAATGCAGTGCTACGCAGTGTTTTTTATGGTATTAAAAGTTCTGGGTGGCACTGCAATTTTTATCGGCAGGCGTGGCGCTTACTATCAGACGAACATCTTGCTTGACTCATCACTTAATTAAAAAATAAGTTTGAGGGGCATTGTAGCCAACGAAATTACCGGGGTGATGAACGCAATGCAGTATACTATGCAGTGCTTTTTATGGTATTAAAAGTTCTAGGTGGCACTGCAATTGTTAGTAACAGGCGTGGCGCTTACCATCAGGCGAACGATATGCGATATACGAGTTTTTTATGGAACTGAGTGAAGAGACGACTCTTCACTCAGTTCCATAAAAAATCGTATGTATATCATGTTCATCGATTTGTAATTTCGAAATTAAGATACTTACCAAAGTTATTTCAAAGTTGTATTCCATTTCGAGAAAAAATATTTTGAGTAATTCTTTGATTATTTTTAAATAATTTTAAATACTATCCAATTTATTTTTTTAGACACTTGACTATCTCTGAAAATATTATAAATTATAGTTACGTCGTTCTTCTTTGCTGTTGAAATTTATTATGGATTTAAAACGCGTGGATCGCCATATATATAATTATATTCGTCATAACTATGACGTGTTTGAGAGTTATGTCAGATATTCCTCTACGTAGACAAATGTTACCTTTACGCGAGTTTTGCGCCTGTTTCTGTACTCTTTTCCTGTTTCATAAACAGGTCACTACATCAGATGAGGCATTACAATGAATTAAGCTGCACAAATGCATTACTCATAATTCCTGGTTCCTTACATACAGGGAACTCTAGTTAGGGGCCAGGATCTAAGTATGTGATCGTTGGGCGTATTTATTTATTTATTATGTGTATTAACCGGTGGTAGGTTTCTCGTATGCGAGAGGCCGTCCGGGTGGGTACCACCGCTTTGCCAGTTATTCAATCGCCAAGCAGTAGTGCGCATTACTGTGTTCCGGCTTGAAGGGCATTGTAGCCAGTGAAATTACTGGGCATGAAACTCAACAGCTAATTGTCGCAGGGTGACGAGCGCAGTGCAGCGCCGCGCAGGATTTTGCAAAACAAAGTTCTGGGTGGTGCTGTTATTGTTATGGGCTGGCGTATTGCTTACCATCAGGCAAACGACCAGCTCGTCTCGTCATTCAGTTACATAAAAAAAAAACTAGGGGATTCCAAGGACAGGGCGATTTTTGAAACCGTGAGAATATTATCTCCGGTAATAACAAATAAATGAAAATAGATGAGAATTAATAAATTTAACTTGTTTTCGTCTTATATCTAACTGCTCGTGTGGTCACGGTAGGTTCCGACTGAAAATCAGTACTAAGGTATTTATTGCCTTAGTTTTATGCTGTATCGGAACCTTTTCCAGACATACAAAATACATAATTATTTTTTAGAAAAAAACTAAAACCGACTTCAATGTATCTTCGAAGTCCAAGGTCAAATATCGATGAAAGAAAAAGCAAAAAGACTTTTCCAAATCGGTTCATAAATGACGGAGTTCTGAGGTAACAAACATAAAAAAATTATAAAAAAATACAATCGAGCATAGAACCTTCTCCTTTTTTCAAGTCGGCTAAAAATACAAAAACTTGTATTTACCAAAAAAATAACTTACAAGTAAATACAATAATTACAATAATTACAATAAATATGTGGTAACTAATGGTCCCCGCACTAGGGCAAGCCTGTATCGCGAGAGGCCTGGATAAGTGGATATGGCACAGCCGCGGCCAGCGAGCACTAGGTATTTGAATAATGGTTTACAGTCTCGCAGAAAATGCGTAAATTAAATTAAATAAATTAACTAAATAATAATAACTTAACTAAATTCGTATCAACTCGTTAGCGTTTCGGGAGAAAACGTTTCTACCACACTAAATCTCAACCAAACTTGGTAATTTTGGTCTCGATTTCTTAAATGGAGAATAAACTACGTTTGTAGGTTTTCCTTTTTCTAAGTTTATGTCTATTTTTAAAGTTAACAGCATCAAAACTTCAAAAAAAATGTTCGTTTTAATATCGAGATTTTTGGGTCCATTTCTTCAAATTCTATAAGAATTATCGAAAAAATAAAAACCTACAAACCTCAATAATGATAACATCTCTTACATGTACAAATTTCATCGAATTTGGTTAATGTTTAAGGGTAGAAAAACGTTTTCTCTTTTTGTATGAAAATTTCAGCGTGCCGTTCCCTCTTCTTTTCGAGAACTGCAGTACTAATTTTAATAACATTAAGGTAACTAACTAAAAATAGAGTATGAGTGTAGAGTTTGCAAGGTTACGTGTGCTTATGTTAGGATATGGGTGTGTGTACGCGTGAGTTTAGGGGTGTGTGTTTGGGTGTGAATGTGAGTAGATATTGTAATTATATAATCATTTCTGAACGATCATTAAGTTCAGAAGACTCAGTTTCGTCGTAATCTAGAGTTAAAAGCCAACAACGACATCGCGCAACATTTCATTATCTATAATTATATTATGTTTTTACTAGCTGCGCCCTGCGGTTTCACCCGCGGTTTTTCCCGGGATAAAAAGTAGCCTATATGTTAATCCAGGGTATAAGCTATCTCCATACCAAATTTCATCAAAATCCATTCAGTAGTTTTTGCGTTAAAAAGTAACAAAGGTACATCCATACATCCATTCTTACAAACTTTCGCGTTTATAATATTATTAGGATTGTGTGTTACATGTTTTATCTTTTTCCGTTATACTATAGTATGAATTGTTATGTGTAGTATAGTATTATAGTTTAATGTAATGTTGTGTATCTGTCTCTAATAAATGTCTTTTTTTATCTTTTTTTTCTTTCTAATAATGTTGACCATCTTTAACCTTTTTTAGCCTCTTATGGTTTTCTGATCGCCTGGTAGGTGCTTTTTGAGTAAAATGGGTACCTACATTAGGTATAGATAAAGGATGCAAATCAAGTTTCTGGTTTATTTTATTGAACACAACAATTTTTTTCTTAATACCTGGGCCTCAATTCACTATGACAACTTGGCGATTCCTTGCTTCGAGGAAACGTCGATTTCTTTATTAATAAACGACATCTGCGAAATTTGTATTCTCTATGATGCGTCACATATATGAATGCGTCATAGAGATGTCGTTTATTAATGAAGGAATCGACGTGAATTCGAAGCAAGGAATCGCCAAGTTGTCATAGTGAATTGGGGCCCAGTACCATTCAACTAGCTGTTCAATTGTTTATTCATTAGTTTTTAAACTGTACCGAATTGGGGTCTGTCGATGTACAAACATTTCGATGGACAAATGACGGTTGTACCGAATTGGGACTTACTCATGGTTGGTATATTACGAATCCCAACCGTATTTGGAATCATCGGTGACTAATTGGAGTGTTCAGGCGACTGGGACTGCTTTGGAACTGGGATTGCAGTCCCAGTTGCCTGATTCATTTATCCTATTATTTTTCTTCCGGCGACGGGGACTACACCAAATATTAACAAAAAATCGATTGTTTTATCCTAATTCTAGTACCTACAGTTAGCATGAGAAGTATTTAAAATTAAAAGCAAGTAACTTTTTGATAGGATTCAATCATTTATTTATCAACATAAAATACACTCGTGAGCAAAAAAATCGACTCAGGACGCACGCTCGCGGTTAAAAAACTCTAGCAAAAAATCTGAAGCTTTTATTCTATTTCTGATTTTTACATCTCAAAGCTGTTAGTTTTAGCTTTAAAATGAATGGTCAACGTTGTTATTTTAAGTTTTTTTATGGTAATGAAAAAATATTAAATGAAAAGGAGTCAAAGCAATGAAAAAAGGTGATAATTAACAGTAAAGAAAATACCAGGTTAAATTTGTCAAAATATTAAATTAATTTAAATTAACATATCAATATTTAGTGTTGCCCCCTCTGGCCATAATAACAGCTTCCAATCGCTTCTTCATGGATCGAATAAGTATCTTTACTCGATCTTGTTCGATGCTATCCCATTCTTCAATGAGCGCCGCTTTGAGGTCCGATTTCGTGGCTGGTGCAGGATTTCTAGCCCGAACATTTCTTTTAAGTTCATCCCACAAATGCTCGATAGGATTTAAGTCCGGGCTACGCGCTGGCCAGTCCATAGCGGCAATTACGACCTCCTGTAAATACTGCCGGACGGAACCTGCAGTATGTGGACGGGCATTGTCGTGCATTAAGATGAAGTTTTCGCCCACGGAACCAGCGTAGGGAACGACGTGATCCCCTAAAATCTCTTCGATATATCGGTTTGCCGTCAATCCTCCCACTCGACCGCTAGTTTCAATAAAAACCAACTCGGTTTTTGACTCCATTGAAATGCCCGCCCACACCATCCAGGAACCTCCGCCAAAAGCCACATTTTCTTTGATGCAGCACTGCGCAAATCTTTCTCCAGGTCTTCTGTAAACTCGTCCTCTTCTATCGCTACCATGCAAGCACACTCTGCTTTCGTCTGAGAAGAGAACGGAGCTCCATTGTTCTTCAGTCCAATCAACGTGTTCCCTGGCAAATCGTAGGTGGGCTGCTCGATGGGCTGGGGTTAATTTGGGGCCAGTAGCTGGCCTTTTTGGCTCAAGGTTAGCTGCCTTGAGTCTTCTTCTGACTGTCCAGCCACTAACAGCCACTCCTCGCGTTTCTCTGAGCTCTTGTTGGACTTGAACGCCAGTGAGTGCCCGATTTCTCAGCGATGTGCTGACAATGAATCGGTCATCTCTCTCTGATGTGCACCTTTTTCTTCCAGACCCGCGTCTTCGATTAAAGCTACCAGTCTCTTGGTAACGACGGTAAACTTTGGAAACAGCAGACTGGCTCATGTTCAGCGCACAAGCCACTTCACGCTGAGTCTGGCCTTGTCGCAATAGGGTGATCGCTTGAGCAGCTTCTTCACTTGTTGTGTCCATTTTCAGGTAGAATTCTTGTTTGTTGATAACAGAGATGTGTATCGGTTGACGTTTGACGGCTAACTGATAAGGGTGGGTCAGGTAGATAACCTTTTATATGGGTCTGTAACCCTTAACTAGCACTATTGTAAACAAGCGTAAAAAGGGTGGTTACTGATCACAACACATTATTGGGTTGTGTGAGCAAGTAACATTACGATATTTTATATCATTTTGAAGCTAATACTAGCAGCTTTCAGATTTTACTAAGAAAAATATATTTTCGCCTTCAGTTTTTTTGCCAGTGACTTGCGACTGCAGTTGTGTCGCCTGAGTCGATTTTTTTGCTCACGAGTGTATATAAGTATCATGACTATGTACAATAATAATAAAAAATCACAGAACGCGTTTGAAAATTACAATTTATACAATTTGTTTTCTCTAAAGATCTTAGATTCTTAGGGTATATATATATATATATATATATATATATATATATATATATATATATATATACATATTTTTATTCACCCTAAGAATCTAAAACCAGTGTAACTAGACAAAGGTTCAAAAAACATTAAAAATGAATCTTGATGTGTGTAGTGTAGTGGTTGGGTAGGTTGGCTCAAATCTCAAACACCACTGAGGTTGCGGGTTTGATTCTTCCGACGGAACAAATAGTTGTGCACAGAAAAAAAGCGCAATTTCGTGTCTGGGTGTTGTGGGACCATGATGCTCGTAGTTCCTGGTTCCCTAGATACAGGGAATTCTAGTTAGGGGCAAAGATCTCTGTATGTAACCGTTAGGCGTATACAAAATAAATTTGTTTAATGTGTTAGTAGTTATATTGCTTATCTATCTACCTACCTATTTAATTTGACGTAAGGTAGGCATATCGACGAGAGGAAGAGGATGTAGGTATACAAAACTATTAGCTCTCCGCGGTTTCACCTGCGGTTTTCCGGTATAAAAAGTGGCCAGTGTCCTTACCCAGCACCTAAAAATTAAAAAAAAAACAAAAAATTAAAAAAAAAAATGTGAGATATATATGTACCTATATTATTTAGGTATATTTTCTACATTATCATCATCATTAGCCCATCACGTTCCCACTCGCGCCACTGCTGGGACACGGGCCTTCTCTCTTTGAGAGAGAAGGCCCGTGGATAGATGTACATGGGAGAAGCCACTGGCACCCGAAACACAGTTTTTAACTAGTTCGGGAGCCTATGGATTCAACATTCAAATGTAAACTTTTTATGCAAATAAACTCATTATTATACCTAAAAAATATTTTAGAACCGTTTCTGCATAGGTACATAGTTTTTGTCACCATAAGTTTTTAAGCTATTATGGTCATTAACGTCAGAATCGTTTTTAGAAACGGGATATGTACTAATGTTTATGATATGTTTCGGCTTTGTTTATATTTATTATTAGGTACCTACCGGTGACGGACGTAAGAAATGCAAATGCAAAGACCACTTTACCTCGCAATTACTAAACAAACCACGTCCTGTAACATCTTCAGTTCTTATTAATAATTTTATCATGACACTTGCAGCAGTACCCAAAATATTGAATCAAAAAAATAAATCTCATAATGACATAACTATAAATTAAAAATAAATACGTGGTCCGTGATTTATCGCCGCGGTCTTATCGCTTAAAACGATCTCTTCCAGACAACCTTTGGATGGAGAGAAATAACGAAACATAAATAAATGGTAGTAATAAAGAAAATAATTTTCCAAATCGGTCCATAAATGACTAAGTTCTGAGGTAATAAACATAAAAAAATACAACCGAATAGAGAACCTCCTCCTTTTTGAAGTCGGTTAAAAATTATAATAGACATACATATGATATAAAATATAAAATCTAATTACTTATTTAATTATATGACTATTTAATATAAATATATACATCTCTACATACATACAATTTATAATTATATTACACAATCCAAATACACATACCTATTACACAATCCGAAAGTGAACGGATAAAAAAAATACAATAGCACACAGGTAAATTAATAATGCTGTATAGTTATTATTATTATTATTATTCAGCCAATTATGTAGGCTACAGGTAGGAGGATGCAATATAAAACCCAAAAGCAGGTTTAAATTATATAATTAGATTAAAAAATACAAAATTATTCCTACTATCTAAAATATGTGGCGACGGTTCGATGTGAGAAACCGAAGTCTGGGGGAAACAATCGTAAAAATGAAAGAGGAAACGTTATGCTGCGTCGGCGCCTCGTGGAGTCGCGGCAGCGCGGCGAGCTGTTGCCACACGAAACTGGTCCTTATGTATCATCTCCCTCCTGAAGATCAGCAACTACTGGCGGGCTTTGGCTGATGTAGTTGCTGGTATGATGTTGGTATCAACCCTCACAAGGCTAGGTTCGATTTTTCTCTCTTCTGCAATCACTGCATATGTTTCTGGTGGGTTAATAGTATTCGAAGAATCTATTAGTTTTTTGTGAAGATATTTAATTAGTACTCTACGACACAGTACTCCGATAACGAGTGCACCTGCACCGAGTAGTATAGTATAAATTGGAATTGTAGTATGATACAAAGTTTGATCTTCGACTTGATTTAGTTTTACTGGAGCTTGGAGAGATATCTTAGTGTTGACGTCATGAAGATTCTCAAGGTTGATTGAGTTGAGTTTCACGGTCGGCACTTCGTGTCTTGTTTCATTTGGTATAAGCTGTAATTCTATTATCTTCAGAACTCGGCCCTTAATATGGTCGTTACTATTTATGATAGTGAATTCGGGTGTCTTAATGTAACAGTTCAGTGGTAGTATAGCGAGGAAACTTCCTTTCAGAGTCTTATATTGTTCCTGTCTGCAGAATATCTTGACCTTAGTTGTTTCAGGAAAGCTCATCGTATAGTGCTTGTCATCTAGTTGTTCCAGTGCTTCTGTGGAAAGGGCGACAGGAGTCAGCGTGCAGGATGAATCCAGTTTTTGCTTCGTGATTAGTTGATGCACGCAGTCTTGGTCATGATGAATACCGTGGCTCGCCTTCTTCTCGCAAAGATACCATGAATTGGTCTTCGGACATTCTGTCTCTATGTACATAGAGTCCATACTATTAGTTGCACATACTACATAGGGCAGGGGAGGTATAAGGGCAAGGTTATTCTTATTAGGGACGATAGACAATTTATAAAAATTGTAACTCAAAGATAAGGCAATCGGCAATTTTATTACTAAAACTATTTCATTATCTGCATAAAAATAACCTAATTTTATAATATCATAGTATTCTCTAAGTTCTAAGTTAAGAATTTCCTTTTTAGGGTATAACATTCTTAACTTATCTAACATAGTCCTAAGAGCGGCTAAACTAACTATCGAATGGGGTGTGCTCGATGCACGAATAAACGCTAGGCATAACTCCAGCTGATTTATTTCATCCGATAGACTTTCTATATTATCACTTAAAATCATAAGATATTGAGCCAGATGGGCATATACTACTAATTCCGTTTCCCTATTCATATTTCTCTCTACAATCTTATTCACTACATTTACTATTTGGTTTTGGTTTTTTTCAATGTCATCCAAAACGCTTGAATGGCGTGATAGCCATTCTTTTGTTAAACTAATATGACTGTTAAATTCTGATTCTAATTTATTCTCATTATCCCTGAGAACTTTAATGGCACGATTATATTTTATAGCATCAGTGTAATCTAAATTTCCCGAAATGCTTTTAATTACTGAACCTAATCCATCAATAAGACCTCTCTTATCGCGATTTGGCTTAAAACTTTCTAGTTTCTCTGTCAATTTTTCAATTTTATTATTTAAATATGTTATGTGGGGTCGATAAAGGCTTAAAGTATTATTATCTAATTGGTTTTTAAGAAGCAAAAGTTGCAACTTGACTGATTCTGCTTGACCTTGAATATCTTTAAGTTGGATATGTTGTAAAAAGGAATGATAGTGGGATATCACTTTGGCTGGTCCCAAATTAAACGGGAGCAACCCTGGGCCATCTCCTAGCGACTCAATGGTTAGATCTTGTCCTCGGGTCAGTTGAAGTAGTTGGATCAGGATTAACGTTGGTATCCTGCAACAATACAGGGGTTTTAGGGACTCTTTTAAGACGTGCTTTAGCAATAGCACCACGTTTTTTTTTAGTGTAGATATGTATAGGCAAATCGGCTAATACGGTATCTTGAGTATAACGAGGGGCTAATTTTTGACGACTAGCCATAGGATTACGCACAAAAACTACCTGATCTGGGGAATATTCCTGTTCAGGTTCGCGATCTCGGTTCCGATTCTCAATAAGTTGTGTACGCTCTTCAAGTGAGGATTCATTTATAAGGTCATATACTTTTAACATGCGTTTTTTATGGTCCTGTAAGTATTGTTGTAGTAAGTACTCGGTTAAGTTAATGTCTATGGGATCACGTGGGTCAAAATGTCCTGTTATTAGTTCAATTGGGCGGCACCTAGTAAAACTGTGAATGGAGTTGTTATAGGCCAAAACTGCATAAAACATGAGATTTATTACGGATTCATTTTGCTGTTCTAATCTTAGAATTCTTAAGTGTTCTAGAATGGTGGAATGAAAACGTTCCACTATTCCATTATCATTAGGAGAATGAGCAAGAACCTTATGATGTTGTATTTTGTGAAGCCTGGTAAATTCAAGAAATACTTGGTTCGCAAACTCAGGTCCTTGATCTGTAACTATGGTCAAAGGTACGCCATGATGAGTGAAAAACTGAAGTAGACCCTGGACTACGCTCAATGCTGTTCCATCTCTTAAAAGATATGCTTGAGCATACTTGGAGAAAGCATCAACTATAGTAAGATACTTTTCGTTTTGAACCGTAAATAGGTCTAAATGGACAATTTCGAAAGGCTTTGTTGGTGGTGGAACGATATTAAATTTTTGTCTAATCGGGTTACGGTCGTATTTGGCTTGGCCACAAATACTACATGCATTTATGTACTTTGTGATTTGGTCTTTCATTTTAGGCCAGTAATATCTTCGCGAAAGAGCCAAACACGTTTCGTTAATACCACGATGATTGGTCTTTCCCTCATGGTAATTTTTTATAATTTCCTGTTGACGCAGGTAATCTTTTATATTTTCTACTTCTGTTTTCGTTATCACGAGTTTCATGGCTGAACTTTTGAACTTGTCTTGAATGATAGGAATTATTTTATACATAGCTGAAGTAGGGTTAACTATTAACCCAGTTTTGACCTTTGGATTGACGTTTTCTTTAATAGCGTTTATGACATCTTCTTCAAGGGATGATTCTGATAATTGAATAGTTGTTCGAGTGTGACTTTCGAATGGTTTCGTAACTGTAGGTCCTTTCTTGATGTCCTTAACTATCACAAAACATATTTGTCTATTAAATCTATTTAAGGGATCGTCTGATATTGGAATATCTAAAATAGGATTTTCTTCACTCGTATGTGCTGTGACAGTAGAACTCAATTGAACTGAGAGAGTTGAACTTGAATGAGCTGAGAGTGTAGCACTCGAATCAGCCGAGAGAGTTGAGCTCGTACTATGAGCTGGGGAAATTGATGAACTTGATGAGTTTAATGTGCATATTTCAGAAGGGTTGACGGCAAGAGAATTGATGTCCTCATTATTAATCTGTATACGCGAGAGCGCATCGGCGTTTAAATTACGTTTGCCTTGCTTGTAGAGCACAGTAAATGTATATTCACTGAGCCTTAACCTCCAACGAGTTAATCTAGAACTAGGATCTTTTAAGTTCATTACCCATTGAAGGGGTTTGTGGTCGGTGACAATTTTAAAAGTTCTACCAAACAAGTAGGGGCGAAAATACTTGGTTGCCCATACGATTGCCAAAAGTTCCTTCTCAATCGTGCTATAGTTAATTTCACTGGTATTCAAAGTCCTTGACGCATATGCTATCGGTTTGTCAGACCCTAATGGGCCCTGCGAAAGTACGGCACCTATTGCTAAATTAGAAGCATCTGTCGTTAAGATAAAATCTTTTGAGAAATCGGGATACTGCAAGATGGGATCGTTCGTTAATAATGTCTTACATTTTTCAAAACAATGAACATAGTTCTTCTCATTCGGATTGATTTTAGATCCCTTCTTCAAACATTGCGTCATTGGTTTTGTAATACGGGCAAAATCGGGGATAAACTTTCTGTAGTAGCCCAAGAGACCAAGAAAACGTTTTATTTCTGTCGCTGTTTTTGGGATAGGAAATTTCTGAACTGCTGCAATTTTATCAGGGTTTGGTTTAATTCCGTCTTTACTGATTATGTGCCCTAAATATGCGGTCTCTAACTTCAAGAATTCCGATTTGTCCATTTGGACTTTGAAGTTAGATTCTCTGAGTCTTTTGAAAACCTTTTCTAAATTGACTATATGTTCTTGTAACGAGACACTGAATATGATGACGTCATCTAAATATACGAGGCATACTTGGTTCTGAAGGCCCTTAAGCACATTATCCATCACTCTTTGAAAAGTTGACGGAGAATTCTTAAGTCCCATCGGCATACGCAAAAACTCAAAATGTCCGTGCTCAACATTAAATGCTGTTTTAGGTATGTCATCTGGATGCATATTCACTTGGTAAAATCCACTAGCAAGGTCTAAAGTAGTAAAGTAATGGCAGTTTCCCAACTTGTCCAATACGTCAGCAATGTTAGGGATAGGGTACTTGTCATCGATAGTCTTCTCATTTAGTTTCCTAAAATCAACTACTAAACGCCATTTTTGCTGTCCTGATGCGTCTAGTTTTTTTGGAACTATCCAGATCGGTGAGCTCCATGCAGATTCTGATGGTTGAATGATACCCTGTTCTAACATTTTTGAAATCTGATTTTGAACCTCTTGCCTATGAATATACGGATATCTGTAACTCTTGGTATAAGTCGGGACTTCATCTTTAGTTCGGATTCTATGTTTAATTTTATTAGTAAATGTGAGAGGTTCTCCTTCCAGGTAAAATACGTCAGCATATTGAGCACATAACGCTTCTAAGTTAACGCGTTCCTCAGGATTCAAGTGATCAGTTCGTAATCTAGATAGCACCTTTTCAATACGCGTCCGTGGTGGTCGTTGTTCAGTGCCTGTACACTCAAAATTAAATAACTCGGCACATACTGCATGGTCCATCGAAAAGACGATGTCATGCTCAGTCGGGTTAACTACTTGAATTACACCGCGGCTATTCTTTACTTCGGTCAAACATTCCGGAATTAAACAGTTAGAAATACTTTGTTCCGGAATAAACGCATCACCATCACGAAAGTTAATGGGAACTCGAACTAATTTTGATGAGTTAGATGATATTATTTCCTCATACAAGTTGCAATTCCGAGAATTATATAATTGAATTGGATTGTTCGCATTCCGTGTCAGTAATGTTCTATTCTTCAAGTCGATATTTGACTCCCATTGTTTTAATAAGTCATAGCCAAGAAGTCCATCGAAATAATCATGAAACTTATAAACGAAGAGAGTCATGTTACCTTGCTCGTTCAATTCTGAGAAACACGGTATGGTTATAGAATAATTATGTTGGCTCGTTCCGTGATAGTTTGTTATTTCGAATGGCTGATAATTGCAGGGGATATTGGGGTAAAAGTGTTCCACTGCTTCGGGACTTATTACTGATTGATTAGCTCCGGTGTCTATGAGTAGTTTTAGGGGAGGGTCCGAGATTATAATGTAAGGTAATTGTCTTTGTGTTTGAAGATGCTGCGGCGAGCTGTTGCCACACGAAACTGGTCCTTATGTATCAAGCCTGGTTTGTCCCACTGCTGGGCAAAGGCCTCCCTACCCTCCTTCCACTCCTCACGTTTCTGGGCTATTGTTTGCCATCCCATCAAATAGGAGTCCAGTTCATCCCGCTAATGCTGTATAATAATACAGGTATACATACTTTCGTTATAAATAGGAGTAATACAAAAACAAATAGCCTTGGCTTTAATAGAGACAGTAACCGATCCGGTGACTGTTTCACATAACATTTCACGAACCTTTTTTTCGTAATTTGGTGGTAGGCTCGACATTGATGTCTATGATTGTATTATGATATGATTATATGTCTATGATTTATTATATTATATTGTTCTATAATTATATTATGTATTTATTATATTATGTATATATTGTATGTTATATAGTATATTTTTCTGTTATTTATAATATATGTCTATTGTTATAGTTTAATGTAATGTTGCGTGTGTGTCATGAATAAATGTCTTTTCTTTCTTTCTATGATTTGCCGTCGCCGTTCTTCCCGTGATGATGGATGCTTAAGAGAATTTACTGACTGTACGAACGGGAAAACCATAATACCTTTCAAAGGAATGCAGGAAGATAACGGGGAATTTATATAATACAATACATGTTTACCTACGTAAATATAACAATGCGTCTGCGCCGTTTCTATGCAGAATTACGCCATCAGCGCTGTCGTTCCGCAAACTCAAAGGTACAGTCAGCGACATAAGCAACTAATAGCAGCTAATTTTATTTACTAATTTATTTATTTGATCATTTATTTCAGGCAGTATTAAAGTACAACAAAGTAAAATTAACAGAAGCCCATAGAATATATAGGTACATTACAGACTAACATATATACAAACATATAACACAATAACTATGTATATTATTACGCTACTTTACAATATATAAGGAATGTTTTTGCGAACTTTCCCTATAACGACGGTAGAGTACCCCTGTAGGCCAGAAGTCCGGCGTAAAGAACATCTTCATGTGTTCCGCTGGAACCTGGAGCGCGTAGGACTTGAAATCAGTGGTCCTAGTTTGCTCCAGCCGCGACAAACTCACGTTGATGGGCTCCTCACGCGAACTCCGTTACTACTAAACTTTTACAATCTTTCAATTGTCAATAACACCGAAAACATACATGCAATTTCTCTTTTCGCCATGGATATTTACAGATTTTTTTTAAATGCAACATTCAGAGAAATAAGACAAATATTGAAGGTGTAGTCATCAAAGATTCACAAATTTTCAGCTACTTATGTCGCTGACTGTACTTAATACAATTTTACAATAGGTAAAATGTTATACATAGATTCAGTATCTACGAACTAATGGGTATTTATCCTAGTTATCTATATACCTATTCACATATTAACCATATTTTTTTTGTTACTGATACTTTGACTAAATACCTTTGGGACATCTCCCTTGCACTTCTAGTTCGACATTTTGTTAGTTATAATTTATACTTTATTGCTCATTGCTATATTTTGAGACATTTTAAAAGAGTTAAAAATGATACATCCGCAGAGTTTCTTGGTGCTATCTTCTCTAGCGGATGTATATCCGAAGCATTGGTAGTCAGTTTTCGCATTTCTTTTTTGGGCTCGGTCTTCAGTTTGAGTATGGGAAAGAAATATATATAGCAAAATATTTAAGAAAGTCTGTGTACATGCAAAGAGAAATTACCTAGCTCGAAGAATAGAAAACTCAGTAAATAAAGTCAAATGTGCATGGCAAATTATTAAGGAAGAAACAGGTAAAATAAACAAAGCATGTGATAATGTATGTGATAAAATTTTAAATGTTAGTAATAATGAATTTATTTATGATAAGAATGAAATATGTAACTATTTTAATAATTATTTTTTAAATATAGGACAAGAACTGACAAGCAATCTACACTGCGCTACAGATAAGGCATTGAGCTATTTAAAAATGTATACATGCACCTCAGGTAATAAATTTATTTTGAAACCTATAACTATAGGAGAGGTATTATCCATAATAATTAAGATGAAGCCCAAAAAGTCAAATGACATTTGGTACATTACTCCATGGCTAATAAAAAAACTTAGACATGAACTAGCTGTGCCTATGATGAACACAATTAATGAGTGTATTGCCATAGGATCTTTTCCGGACAACATGAAAGTCGCTAAGGAAGTTCCATTGCATAAAAAAGGTGACATTACGTCATGCAACAATTATCGCCCAGTTTCCATATTGCCTAGTCTAAGTAAAATTTATGAAAAGTATATTACAAATGAACTAATGAGTTTTATGATTGAAAATAAGTACTTCAACAATCGTCAGTTTGGTTTCCAAAAAGGAAAATCAACCAAACACGCAATAATGAGACTGATTGAGGATATATTCTCAGGTTTGGAGGGGTCATTAAAGACTTATGGCGTATTTTGTGACCTTTCCAAGGCATTCGACTGTGTGTCTCATGAAATTTTACTTGCAAAACTAAAACATTATGGTGTTATAAATAAGGAAATCGACATATTAAAGTCATATTTATCTAATAGATCACAAGTGACGGAACTAAATGGAAGCCGATCAAATACTAGCAACTTAGTTCTTGGTGTTCCGCAGGGTTCCATTCTAGGACCCTTATTATTTTTAATTTATGTAAATGACATTTCAGTAGTTTTTAATGATATTGACATTGTTTTATTTGCTGATGACACTAGCTTAATTATAAAGGACAAATACAATGAAGGCATTAGCACAAAACTTAAAAATGTTATACCTGACGTTAAAAAATGGTTTTCTGTAAACAATATGCTTTTGAATGTGGACAAAACCCGTATAATGCAATTCGCCTTAGGGCCTCGTCCAAGGATACCTGATTGCATTCAAAACACCCTAGATGAGTTTTCCTTGGCGTGCTCGGACCGTATAAAGTTTCTCGGAGTCTGGATCGATACCAAACTTACATGGGCTGTCCACATCGACAAGCTATGTAAAAAACTTAGAGGCGCCACATATGCTATAAAAAAAATTAAAGAACTAGGGGGAATGAAAGCTGCGAAAGACACATATTACGCATACTTTCATTCTCTGATGACTTACGGTGTAGTGTTTTGGGGTACAGCAGCCGAATCAGACAGAGTCTTTATACTACAAAAGCGTGCGATCAGGTACATTTTGGGCCTAAAAAGTAGAGATTCATGCAGAGAAAAATATATTATGACAATGGTTGGGGAGTTCATATACCAGAGCATACTGTATGTTAGGCAAAACATGGACAAAATGACCACACATAAAGATGTCCATCACATAGATACTAGAAATAAAGACAATTTGGTCCTGCCACGGACAAGATTATCGAAAATTGCTAAAAGCTATACCTTTATATGTGTTAAACTTTATAATAAAATACCTATGGAAAAAAAAAACATGAGCAATAATGAACTTATGCCTTACATAAAAAAACATCTTATTAATAAAAGCTTTTACTGTATTGACGAGGCTTTTGCCGATAAATCATTATTTTGTAATTGAATTATTAATAATTTCTATATATACATGTATTGACGAGGCTTTTGCCGATAAATCATTATTTTGTAATTAAATATTACTATTTTTTGTACATTATGACATATCTAAGAACATTATGAAATGTCAAAAGATGAATAAATAAATTGAAATTGAAATTGAAATGCGGGTAGATATACTTACTGACCTTTTTGTCACGTCGTGGTAACTAAGTTATAACTTTTAACATAAACGTCATAATGTGTTTATGACGTTTAAAAGTGTATTTATTTATGATCCTATTTCATAAATTAATATCTCTCTCTCTGAATGGCAATGTTGATTTTCTGAACCAAATATGAGCCAGCATTCTGGTCACACGTCGCCTCCACCAGACGTTTTGCCAAGTCCCTATAGATTTCATGGGTGCTCGGCCCCCACGGTCCTAATGTTTCTACCCCAAACGGCACAAACATTCAACCTCGGTCGAGATTTGTATATTTGCATTGCCATTCAGCGTGGCAATGCGGCCAGCGTTCTGGGCACTTTCCCCTCCACCATAGACCTTTTAGAATAACTTTATTATATTATTATTTTGTATGTATATTTTAAGTTATTTTGTATATATACTTAACAATTTTAGTTTAGATTTAGATATTTCTTTGTTAAAATTTCTAGTTGTAAATAATTAAAAGTAATAATATATAAATATTATTAGTTCTGAATATCTCTCTCTATAATAAAGGTATTATAGAGAGAGATATTCAGAACTATTATACATATATCACTCTCTATAATAAAGTCAAGGAGCAACGCACACTAAGCAGATAACTCGTCAAGTATCTGTAGTCACCGACATATATCGAAAGATGGTCAGATGTTATCTGTTATTACATATATATTTTTTTCTTTATACATATTGTTTTTAACTTTGTTGTTATTGTTGCGTCAAATTCAAAATCAGAATCTACTTCTGAGGAACTGTCTAATAAATCCAGAAATAATAAACGCGAACTTATTGTAACACACTGTATATATTGAAGGATTCCGCGTGAATGTATAATTTCGTATATTATCGTATTTGCGAAGTGTGTAATACTTTCAGATAACTTAAGTTTTTATACGCAGATAACATATTACCGTATCTGCGTAGTGTTTGCCACGCTTTATTCTCTAACTTTCACATGTATCGGGATACCTTCCAATTTGACATCTGATGGATATTCACAAACTTCAGATCGATAAACTAGCGGTTGTGTCGCGACTCATTTTTTAAAGATATTTGAGTGAGCATTATGCATAATTGAATATTGAAATTTTAATTAATGATTAGATAAATTGCTAATAATTTCAAACCACTGATATTTGGATAACAGTAACAAAACACATTATTTGTACTGCTACGCGTCGATTTCTTTCACCTAAGTAATACATATATAATTATCTATACTTATAATAAAACTGTAACGAAGCGGTTACTGTACATTGAAGACATTATTGAAAATCAATAGGACCGGAGCGTGGCGGTTACGGAATACAACCAGGACGATAACAGGCTAGGATCCCACTCCTATCCTGTTATCGTCCTGGTTGTATTCCGGACGGGATTAACGGGATAGAAGCGGTACGGTCTTGAGAAAGGAGCAGGACGGGAGCTTGAACGGAAGTAAGATGGGACGGAAATTGGTCGGAACTAGGATGAATTACTACACTACGCGTACAAAGTCGCGGGCATCAGCTAGTCCTTAATAATAGCGATTGTGATTAAACAACTTAGACAATTCCAATTGAAAATCGGAATCACGATCATAGTCGCCATCCTTTAAAAAGGTATCGCGAAAGATGTGAAATTTAGACAAACCCCCGGGTTAGATGAGCCCCATAGATGTTAGCCGCACTCGTCGCAAATATGCTGCTTTGCGACATCCATACTCATAATAGTCTCGAGCATCATCATCACCATCAGCCCATCACGTTCCCACTGCTGGGACACAGGCCTTCTCTCATAGAGAGAGAATGGGCCATAATTCGCCACGCTGGCCCAGTGCGGGTAGGTGAATGTCACACAACACTTGAATTTTTTTTTTTTTTTATATGACTAGGTAGTCAAACAAGCAGACGGCCCGCCTGGATGGTAAGCGGTTACCGTCGCCTATGGACACCTGCAACACTCGGGGCATTACTGGTGCGTTGCCTACCTTTAAGGACCCTTTTCACCCTTCTTTTAAAGTACCCCATGTTATAGCTCTGCGGAAAAACCTCGGGCGGTAGCCCATTCCATATTTTGCAGGTGTGCGGCAAGAAAGATCTGGAGAATCGGATAGTATGCGATTTCCATAGATCTATGGTATGTGGATGGGCTTTCGCACGATGTCGGGCAGTGCGGTAATGGTTTTTGTGATGAATTCTTGGACATGCCGGGCGAGTGTTAGATTCATAACATATCCATATTACAATTATCAAAATTAATGTCAAATTTAAATAATTTAAATTAGATTAAATTCAAATAAAATTAAATCAATTGAAATCCTTCTCTTCGAAATCAAAACTTATGCCTTCGGACCAAAACTCAGGAGCCAGGAAAGTGTCCTTATACTTCAAACGTCCCGTTATGAACTTCAAATGAGTTTTTAATTATTATATCCCTCTATGTTTCCGTTAATTATATAATCTTGGGAATTTGACCGTATTCATATCAAGATATAAAAACCCAGCCATTCTTAATTAACAGGGAACGGTTTGAATCGGTCGAATTATAATAATAGAATCGTACACGTAATATGCCTGTTTTTAGGGTAGAACGGGACTCTATAACTAATACTCCGCTGTCCGTCTGTCACCAGGCTGTATCTCATGAACCGTGATAGTTAGACAGTTGAAATTTTCACAGATGATGTATTTCTGTTGCCGCTATAACAATAAATATTAAAAAACAGAATAAAATTAATATTTAAGGGGGCTTCCATACAACAAACGTGATTTTTTGCCGTTTTTATAGATAATGGTACGGAACCCTTCGATTATCGATCGATTAAATTTTATTTAGCAAAGTTAATATCAATTTTAGTTTAAAAAATATATTAAGTTTGAAATAAATAATTGCATTAGCTTTTAGATTTCTTCTTCGCAGAGCTTTCTCGTTTTTAACCCCCGAATCAAAAAGGAGAGCTGTTATAAGTTTGAACACTATATGTGGCACCGTACTGTGGCACCGTAGCTCTTAAACGGGTGAACCGATTTGAATGCGGTTTTTCTATTTGAAAGCAGGTTTTTAGCGGTGGTTCTTAGACATATTTTATAGTGTCGGGGGACTTTTAAATTTTTAATTTATTGTTGAATGTCAGTGCCCAAGTGGCACTGTAAGATGATCAAACCATTTGCGAGAACGCAATCGTATGTTCTACGGTAGCAATTTTCAAAGATATTATAAATAATCACTAAGTTAGCGATTGATTAATTTTTTACAAACTTCTATTTAACTTGCCATGTTTATTATTTGGGTCAAATCTTGTAAATTAAATCAGAACCTTATTATCCTACGGAGTTGAAATTTTGCACACTGTCAAAGTTCGATGACAATGCAAATATCATGGTGACAACCACCTGATCTCAAGATAGAGACGGAAGGCGGGCAATGGATCTCCTTGAAGGATAATCGTAAACTACTATTATTTATTATTATTTTATTTACACCGCCGACCTCTCTTGCTCCCCTTTTAACTCCATCCAAAGGTTGACTGGAAGAGATCGCTTTTAGCGATAAGTCCGCCTATTGTACTTTAGTTTTTAGGTTGTTTTTATGTACTTACTGATTATTTTTGTTTGGTGTACAATAAAGTATTGTGTATTGTATTGTACTAGTGTTTTGGCCTTCGAGTTGGATACTTTATCTGAGGTTTTGGCTCATTTTAATCTGCTCGCGGTTCCGATTACGAATTTGATAAAAGCTTGAGTGAAAGTTGAAAAATATAGGTATTTTTCAATAAAAATCTTGTTAAATTTTTACCACTAACAAATAAGCTGAGGTGACAAAGTATTCCCAGATTTTAGAACGTCATGTAATCGATCGATCTTTGTAATCTCGATACGTTTCCATTGATGTCTTTCTTGACGTGTCGGCACAGAATACTAAGGGACAGAAGCATCACTCCGCAAAGAAGTTTGAACAAATAGCGACTCTTGCTATGACGCAATACAATTCAATTCGGCTCGCGTAGCGCTGCATACCTACCAGTCATATTAACCTACAGAGCGCCTCTCTTTCTATCGCATAACTCTTATCTCTTCTGACGCGGCACGTGTAACGACGCGCGATCGGTCTCCGGCTTTGTACTCGTAGCTTCGTACCTACAGTGCGGAGTGCGCTAGGCCTGGTGTCGGTCAACAGCGAACCTTGTCCACTCCGGGAATGGGAGCGAAGGTGGCTGGCAAACCCAAATTAAGTGTTAAAGACCCTGTTGCAGGGCGCACAGCGCAACTGGCCTCTAGAATAGGGGCTCGAACAAGTTTTCAGATAGTGTTTAAAATTAGCCATAATGTATATATAGCTATGAAGAATAATATTTTATATAAATAAAGTCCTAGAAATACCTACCTAAAACTATGTTTAAGTGTCATGTTTCGAATATTGAAGCGCATAATGTCACCTCAGAACGTATGACGTCATTTGAAGGCAAACGAAACGACAAGCTCTACGAAAGTAAACTTGCAAAGTGATTATTTTTTTTTACAACAACAACGATTTATATGTTTAAGGACTTTAGGGAATTAAAAACATATTGTTTTGATTTAGATAAAAAGCAAAAACATAAAATAAACTCAAGCTTCCCGGTATTTACTCAAAACAGATAAGTATTGTGGTATTCACTTTCAAATGACGTCATGCATTGTGAATGATGTTTCGTTTGAGATAAACAACATATAAAAAATATCAAAGTTATTAGATTTTATTTTATTGATTTATAAATATAAATCATTATTATTTTACAAAAATTTTGACTGAATGATCTTTCAGATTCGACAAACATTCTTTATACCTAACTATTATTGCTGACTAACCAGCAATGTGTCAACAGTTGCAAGGCAAAAAAGTCTGGGCAGTTTTTTTTTGTTTACACGGGGGAAATCCTCTTGGACACCCGGGAAGGAGGGCCGGGGTAGTGCCAGACTTGGCCTAAACCACCTACTGGCTAAAACCCCCGTCTGCTCTGCCTGTCCACAGACCAGACGTCCGTGCCGTTCTCGTCTCTTCGTATTTTCTCAATAAGTAAGTCCATAATTATTTTTATTTTTTTAATATATATAATATTTTAATATATTTTTTGTCACAATTCAATTTTTTTTTCTTAAATTATTCCTGAGCTACCAGAATCAGACTGGGCGGTTGACAGCCATTATACAGTAGTTGGGAGTGAGCCGGATCACAAACTACTCAATCATGGCGCAGCCTTTTACGTTACCATAGTAACTAACCATGCGTTAGTAACAAAATTGAGTTTATGATTTTTTTACCTTTATTTTATTACCTACTCAATCATGGCGCAGCCGTATACGTTACCATAGTAACTAACCTGCGTTAGTAACAAAATTGAGTTTACGGTTTTTTATCTTTATTCTATTTATTAATTAAGCGATATTACTGGGCATATAATATGAGACTTAATATCTGATATCTCGGGATATTGAGCGCAATGCAGTCCTACGCAGTGCTTTTTATGGTATTAAAAGTTCGCGACCTACTCAACCTTGGCACAGCCGTTTATGTTATCATATATAGTAATAACCATACGTTATTAACACAGTAGGGAATATGCATATATTTTTTTAATGCATGAATCGATTTATTATTGAATACTATTTATAAGAAAAAAAAAAATTACGGCATCATTTGTCACTAAAATAACTAAATGTAAATTTGAACCAATTATATCAACATAAACGCGCCATTTGCGAGTGACGTCAAAGCGTGGGGTCTAGGATCTCCTCATTGGTCCATCTATGCTACATGTGTGTGTACGTCAATAATTTACCAATAGTGCGGGCTCTATGTCAAAAATTGACTAATAAGCAGCGAGGCGCGTGACGTCAGATAGTGGTTGCACGTACTCAAGCGTTATGCGATTACGTTCCGTTTCTCCAAAAATAAGAAAAATAAACATTGAAATACAAATAAACTACGCAATTAATAATAATAATTATATCACTACTAAATGTATATGTTATAGGAGTAATCTATTCTAAATAAATTATAATTAATTTTTAGAAAAAAAACAAAAACCGACTTCATTGTATCTTCGAAGTCCAAGGTTACATATCGATGAAATTTATATGGGACGACTTCGTAGCTATACTGAACCCGACGTAAAAAGATTTTTTCAAATCGGTTCATAAATGACGGAGTTCTGAGGTAACAAACATAAAAAAAAATACTAACAGAACAGAGATCCTCCTCCTTTTTTGAAGTCGGTTAAAAAGTATTTTCCAAATTTTTCGACAACACATGCATATTGAGTTTATGATTTTTTTACCTTTATTCTATTTACTGGATTAATCTCTGATTTAATATCTGATGTCTCAGAATGATAAGCGCAATGCAGTCCTACGCAGTGCTTTTTATGGTTCTGGGTGGCACTGCAATTGTTAAGAGCAGGCATAGCGCCCATAACAACAATGGCGCCCGTGAAAAAAAATCTGTAATATAATAAATGTGTTGGCATGTCGGTATTTTCCTTAGGCTATTTTCCAGAATTTAACAATAGTGGTAAATAATAATTATTTAATAATTGATACGTATACAGCTAAAAACCTACGGCTGAAGTCACTGATAGTGACGTAATCATACGTCAGTCTGATGTGCGATACGTATTCTGTGTATAGAAAACGTCATTTATTGTTAATAATAATTGAGTATTTAAGAGACGCATTTAATAGCCATACATCATTAACCACACAGGCGTGTGTCAGAACGTTTGCTTAATATTTATAAATATTTTAATTCAAAATTGGGCACTTAAAGTCCATGACAACTTTAAATATGGAATCAGTTTACACTGTTGGACTCGCTTTGGTAAGGATTAAAAACTTTAATTTGGAAATTAACTAAGTAATTAATAGTAATTGTTTTTGTAAAATAAACTGGCTGAGAAGGGATCGCCCATTAGTCACGTGAGGCTCGAAAGGGAGGGTTTGGAAAAAATCACGAAATATCACATGAGGTAGTAAGGTTTTCGTTAAAAGCGTAATTTCTAAACCGAACTTGCAACCATAGTTCTCGTACTTCCTGTTCCCTAGATACAGCGAAACCTAGTTAGGGGCCAGGATCCAAGTATGTGATTTTGAGGCGTATGTATTATATATTTATTTATTATTAAGTTAAGTGTCTCTCTTTTTTTGACCGGAAAGAGTGGCGTGAACGAGAGGAGGCCTATACCAACAGTGGGTGGATACGGGCTAATTAGTAGAAGTAGTAAGCGTCTTTCCATAAAAAAAAACAAAATATGTTTTTTTAGAAACTGGCACTAAATCAATTTTAATTCTAATAATTTATGTAATAATTTAAATAATCATTGTAAATATAAAATATTCTTAAAAAAATATGCGGCGGAAATATGCTTCACTCTGGAGTGATTACATTTTTGCACCACTTGGTGTCGAAACCTTTGGTCCATGGGGTCTGGGCACCAAACAATTATATAGAAAAATTTGCCCACGTCTTGTCGAAGTTGCAGGTGACAAAAGGGCTGGCTCATTCCTGGCTCAAAGATTAGCTTAAGCCATTCAACGCGGGAATGCAGCCAGCGTTCTTGGCACCTTGCCGCATGGTCACCACTTGTATATAAATTTCTAGTTGTAAATAAAAAAAAATATAAAATATGAAATCATCCATACCTCTTCTTTAGTCCTTTTTCTTTTTCATTTATCCTTCTTCTTTACATTTCTTTATTAGCAGTACCTTATATCTTCACTTTTTTAAACTTCTTTTTTACTTACAGATTACTATATTCGTGGCCGCAAGAGTCGCTGAAGCCAAAAGTGTTAATACTGCAGGTACGTAGCACACCTTGTTTTAATAATAATAAATATACGTAGCTAGCTTCTTTCACCCGCGGTTTCCCGGGATGAAAAATAGCTTAAGTTCTTTTCCAGGACTTAAAGAGTCTACATACAAAATTTCATCAAAATCGGTTCAATAGTTTTTACGTGATTGAGTAACTAACGCCGAACGCTCATCCATCCATGGTACTTTTTTCGATACGGTGGTGGCAGAGTCATTGTAATAATTGACGTTCGTGTGCGTCTGTGATGCCAAACATTTTTTTTTTTAATGATCTGTCTCAAAAAGACATCCCCTTTAAATTACAATCCCTTTAATATTACAATCTAGCCTAATAAGACTAATAAGTAATTTAACTTTCACTTAAATTGCTAAGTATAAGATGCCAAAAATGAATAAAGAACTTTTGAACATGAACTTGAACATCCATCTATCCATCTTACAAACTTTCGCATTTATAATAAGTATCAGTGGGAAGTAGGAATTAGGATTACATTGCATTAGCAAAATTCACTTAGATGCATTATCGTGCGTTTTTAAAAGCACACGTTGGATTATTGCTTTCAGTATTATATTATTGTATAAAGTATTATATACTGGAGAAGTTCATTGTTAAGTTTTTAAAAATACTATTTTTATAAAAATATATTACCTACTTTTTTTTAAGTAATTAAGTAGAAGTGGAATGCGACACCCAAGACAAACCTATTTAAGGTTAAAAAGGTGTTAGTTAGATATACGAAATTGTAAAATTTATATAAATAAATAACAAAATGTTTCTTAAATATTTAATTAATGATTTTTGTTTTTCGCAGGCTTACTAAAAGAGATGCCCGAGAGTTGCCTTAACAAGTCATTCTGCCTTGAAAGACACGAGGAGTATCCACAAAAAGAGATTGATTTTCTGTTATCTGAAATGGTATGTTTTGTGCAGTTTAGTACACGTTTTTAACAAGTCTGGCAGTTTGTCTGTCGTTCCGGGTAGAATGCTGCAATTCAAATTTCGAGCACTTCCCGATTAGCTATCCGGTTGAAACTTTCAGAGTAGCTTACAACTCGATGACAGTGCATTCTTAATCCATTTATTAGCATGCAGTGCTACTTTACTTCAAAAGGCGCATAAAAACGGGGTTTTTAGATTAATTTTCCTTTTTGCTTTTTATAATTTGTCAGTGCAGTATGCAGCTCGATATTTTGTCAAAATTTTTGTTTGTTTTTAATTATCTAACACTGTCTAAATTACTTTGGGACATTTTTTTAATATTTTATAGAACGGCCACGGCCCATAATGTATGTTAATAAAACAAACATATTTTTTAATTAACGTATACCTACTTCTAATTTCAGTTGCAGCTACAACTTGGGAAAGCTCGAGATGAAGATTTCATTGGTAGAGACGCTGAGGTTGAGGACTCCAGTGATTGTCAGAAGCAAATCACTGTAAGTTATATTACCTAATTGATTTTTGGGATCCGATGGGAATTTTAGGAGTGGGGTGTCCTATTCATGGCATCCGGTGGGAAGCTGCCCTACCCAAAAATTTTAGATAAGCTTAGCAAGATGATTCCAAAACTTGAAACCGTTTGGTAAATTGAAAGTGCACCTAGCAATTTTTGACCTCTATGAACCTATTCATTATATACCATGAAAAATTAATCATTTCTTTGAACCTTTTTTTAATGTAACGTAGTTCTTGTAAATTTATTATTTCTTTTCTTCAACAGTATGACCTTATTTACGAGATCCTAGACAAGGACGATAGAGTACGTGTGGTGGTGCAATCTAACACCACCTTCATACAGCAAATAAGGCTTGAATGGTGCATGTGAGTATCTTTCCTTCTCTTATGTCTTTTCCTCTAATCTGTTCCCAGAATTATTGAAACCATACAAGCTCATGCAAAACTCTCTCACATTTCCATAGCTAGTTCTTTATAACATTCCCATCCGATCCCACAATACTTACTTCGACATTTTCGTCTATATTTACAGAGACGGACCCAAAAGACTACAAGGCTACAAGACATCCCACTTCGATGAAACAGAATTGGAAAACCACAATATTTTCTGCGATGAGACGGTCATGGACTACAGTTTTTTGGTGCTGACTCTAGATGGAAAAGGAGTGGAAGCCGTCCAAAGCAAAGACGGGATCCCAGTCTGCTGCACATGTAGACTACATAATAACTGAGAACAAATGAATGCATGAAATTAATGAACGAATTATTAAAATACGGAGAACCTTGCACGTACTGCGCAGGCGCAGTAACCTCATTCTTCATTCTTTCTTCATTCTTTGAAGAACTGATCGTAGATGTAGGGACGGATGCTGGCGTCTGTACTAAATAATAACTATAAATACATTATTAATAATAATTTGAGTGTTACCTCAAGCGAAAGCGAGTGCGGAACGCTCGCGAGCGTTCTACATTCGCCTTGAAACATACCACAAAAGACCGGATATGGCTAAAGTTTAACCCAGGGGTACTCCTGGGTTAAACTATAGTAGGACTACTCTAACTTTAACGTGAGTGTAACCCGTAAAGTATTATTAATAATGTGTCCAAACCTATTTTTAAATTTCATAATTAAATTATAAATACCTTGATATAAATAAATACATGTACGTTTTCTTAAGTAAGTTCTTGTTTTGTTTTTCCACCTTTAAATTTTAGATAGGTAGATAGAAAACACTTGAATGCACTTAAGGATTACATTATGCACATACTTTCTTATGATAAGTCAATTGGCGGTCTTATTGCTAAGCAGCAATCTCCTCCAGAACTGTATGCTATCGAGAGACAATAATCATTTTACTGACGATAGTGTGCAAAAATATATAGTCTAACATATTAGATATTTGACAGCCTCTGTGGTGTAGGGGTTGAGCAGGTTGGCATCTCATACACCACTAAGGTTGCAGATTCGGTTCCCGCGACGGGACAAATGTTTGTGCACAGAATAAAAAGCGCAAGCATTTGTTTCATGTGTGGGTGATGTGAGACCAATCATAGTTCCAGTTTCTCTAGATACAGGGATTCCTAGTTAAGGACCAAGATCTATGTATGTGATCGTTGGGCGAATTAATATTTAGGTAATATATATATTATACTCGTGGTAAGTCTCTCGTATGCTGGAGGCTGTCTGGGTTGGTACCAACGCATTGCCAGATATTCTGCCGCCAAGCAGTAGTGCGCAAGTATTGGTACTGTGTTCTGGTTTGAAGGGCATTGTAGCCAGCAAAATTACTGGGCATATGAGGCTTACCTAATATCTGAAGCCTAATTCTGCTAAATAAATCTATTCAAAATCTAATTCCAATCTAGTGTCGATCTCATAAATGTCATAAATCGTAGTCTTCTAATCAAAGATTTAATATTTTTTTTTTTCTTCTCCCCTTTGTGGGGTTTGGCTTTGCACGTCTTGTGCATCTGCCAGAGTCAAGTTTCGTTCGATGGAGTTCAGTATGACGTTGAGGTTTATTAGGGTGCTTACGTAGTATATTTTGCTACTAACTTTAAAAATAACGTCACACGTCATCTGTGACAGAGACACTTGAGAGACGTAGTCATTGACTATAAGAACTGTAGAGGATATCTAACATTTAAAAAATAAGTGTTGAATAATCACATAATATAATACAAAATGGAGTTACATCCGGCCACCTTCTGGTACTTGCAACATCAACTGATGAAATCTTACACACTTCATTCATTGTTGACCTTTAACCACAATACATATAAACATTAAACATTCACAAATTATTTAAATAATCCTCAGAGAAGAACACTACGAGCCGAAAATTTAACCGGAAATCGGTTCCGTACTACGTATATACTTTTACCAATGACGATATAGCCAGTTGACTGCGCTTGCCGGGTGGACGTCATACGCCAACAGTACGCTATTTGAAGCGGATGCAACTAGGGATGTTCCGATACCACCAAAATATCGATACCTGCTCATACGAGTATTCAAAGATTTCTTGTAATAATCATCATGTTATCTCAATCATTCATCTCAATCATGTTATCTCTACTCTTGCGTATACCTCTAGTTGCCCAGTCACTAAATTGTAAATTTTTCTTTAGTTTTACTTTTTTGGGAAAAATTTTAATCAAACTCTTTACTACGTATTGAAAAGATTTTTTTATAAATGATGTTTGGGTTATTACTTGAAAATTCAGTGAGACTAAGTTTCGAATTTATGCTTTAATTAAGATCTATATTTACATATACAGGCTAGAGAACAGAGTGTAATGTAAATAAATAAATTAAAACAATCTTGTCGTTCCTATCATTTCGTTTTATTCATGGATTACAAACAAAATAGTGACATCGAACCAACCCTCTTGCATTTTTCCAATTTTAATGTAAGTAAGTATGTCGTGCGATAATCGGACGAATCAGATTTACGTAAAACCGGTAAAACCTGTGGACGATCGCAAAGTTCTGAATATTAGTATATAGGGAAAGAATTTCGAACTGGGACCACTAAAATAAAATTCGCGAGGAACGGAGTGAGTCAACTTTGTCAAACCCGTCTATTCCTATAATCTTGCAACATACTCGTAATACACATTAAACACGTCCATTGCGGTTTGATTTTATCGATATCGATAATTTGACTCTTTACCTTTTTCGTATCCCTAGAATAAACTGGCAAAAATTTTTTTTATTTTATTTTGTTTATTTATGGTTTACCAACAATTATTACATTAGTACATACTTTAATAAATATTCAATAAATATAATTGCTAAACGCATAGTCTTTTACAGGTAAACACCGCATGCATAAGTAAACTAGATTTATAAATTGAATAACATATAAAAAGTACTTATAATGGTAATAGGATAGAGTTCTCGTCACTATACTCACGGGATATTGGAATTATAAAAAAAATCTAGTGTTTTTTTACGAAACCCTCGCAATGAGTCCGCAAATACGTCAACTACAGTGCTAGTATCGTTGAGAAGTCTGCTGAGCCTCGGGACCACAGAATTTGTACCATGGGTAGTCCGTCGAAAAGTCGAAAATTTTGACCAATAAAAGGTCACAAAGCCATGACAACACCTCCGCACCCCGCCGTAGATCGGTGAGTTTTGTTTCTAGGTAAAATGTACCTACACGTACTCCACTGGTTTTATGCTCCTTGACTTTTACCAATGTGCAAAAAAGACAGACAGTATTTTGGTACTCCAGTGTCGAATTGCTTTACATTTGTACAACACACAAATGTATAGACGCATGTTATCACTCCTTTACTTCTTCCAGGCCTAGCGCACTCCGCACTGTAGGTACGAAGCTACAAGTACATAGCCGGACACCGTCAGCGGGTCGCGCGTCGTTACACGTGCCGCGTCAGAAGAGATAAGAGCTATGCGATAGAAAGAGAGGCCCTCTGTACGTTAATGATTAGTAGGTATGCAGCGCTACGCGAGTTGAATTGAATGTTATTGCGTCATAACAAGAGTCGCTATTTGTTTAAATTTCTTTGCGGAGTGATGCCTCTGTCCCTTAGTATTCTTATATAGCTTCTTCTAATCTCTTTGGACAATAATCATAATTTCATCATTAGCAGAATATCAATTTTCCTTTAATTCACAATATATTTTAACTCTCATTTAAATTTAGCGGAATTGGGGTACTGATGTTTCGGGGTGATGAGCGCAATGCAGTGCCGCGCAGGATTTTTCAAAACTAAGTTCTGAGTGGTTTTGCATCTGTTATGGGCAGGCGTTTAGCACATCAAAATGGTGGCATTTTTTATAGCTATGTATGTTCTTAACGGACTGAAAAATTGTATTAGGCATTCTTTTGTCAAGCATAAATATTATACGTATAGCGCTTCGCTTCCACTTTTGTTATGCAGATTGCTAATGAGTGGAACTCTCTGACAGAGACAGTCTTTTCCGATGGCTATAATCTAGGAATCTTCAAGTCTCGAGTGAACAAGTACTTAGGTACTATCTTGGCAGGCGTGCTTGATCGTCGACCGCATCGTCGTTTACCATCAGGTGACATAGTTTATTTTTATCAAACTGAGTGATGAGACGAGCAAGTCATTCGCCTGATGGTAAGCGCCGCGCCTGCCCATAACAATTGCAGTGCGACCCAGAACTTTTAATAGCAAAAAAAGCAAAACGTAGCACTGCATTGCGCTTATCACCCGAAACATCAGATTTTAAGTCTCATATGCCCAGTAATTTCGCTGGTAATAGTTAATAGTGGTAAATTTCATTATATAATGTTTGTTGCATGAGCATGATGCCTGAATAATAAATTTGGAAATATTATAAGATTTCTCAACACTAATAATAAGATTTTGCATGCCATTAAATTGGCGAAATGTGTCAGTTAATAATAATTATATATAACATGTGTATTGTACTTACATTCAAGCTAATAAAGTATATTCTATTCTATTCTAAAAAAAAGTGGTTAACAATCGCATGAAACGCCTGGTCATTTTATTACAGCTAATACCTATTGATGCATTTGCTATGTTAATAAGAACTACGTGTGTACTGATAATGTAATACCGCGAGCGAGTGTGGCTCTGCGAGAACTCGTGCGACTTTAAATCCGACGCACCGGAGTTCGAATCCCGCTGGCCGCCAGTGACTCAGTTATGTGCGGATTTATATAATACCAAAAACGACATAAAATGCCCAAAACGATTATAATATATGTAAAGATATTGTTGGCGACTGGCTGGTGCAACCTCTTTTTGTTTAGCTATTTTTTACTGACAATGTTTTATGGGCGTTTGTTTTTGGTTTTGATTTGGGTCTTGTCAATATAGGTGATTTTTAGTTCGACTATTATAAAATTAACGAGTAACTATCTAAAGTGTTTTCATTTCATTATACAGTCCACCAATCGTCCCTAATCTAAAGTGTTTTCATTTCATTATACAGTCCACCAATCGTCCCTAATATTTGGTCCTTACGAAGCCTAAATTTATACCATTTCATCCTAGTCTTCATATTATTATTTTTTTTCACAAACGTCACTTTCACAATGGTAGTTACTCGTAGTCAAACTAAATCGCAATATGAGAATCCCACGACACAAGGCCCAGGCGAAGCACATCGCGAGGACAATTCTCCGCCCCCTCTCCGCGAGCACGCCGAGCCGCAGCCGAGCGGATCGCATCAAGCGGCACACATCGTTGAAGGTTCTAAACTGGCGGCGGGAGCTACTACAAACATTGCACAGCAAGAAACGACTGTACTCCCGGCTAGGTCCGGTCTTCAACATCAGCCGCACGGAAACAGAGGTCAGTCAACATACACAAGACGCTCTTCAAGCTCTTCTATTCTAGCTAAAAAACTGGCCATAGAGGCCGAAATTCAGCAACGTCGCGTAGAGCGTGAATGCAAGCTAGCAGAGCGAGAGCGCGAACGTGAACAGCGTGAGCGCGAACGTGAACAGCGCGAGCGCGAACGTGAACAGCGCGAGCGGGAGCGAGAGCACGAACTTGCGCTTCAACAGCAAAAAGCTGACGAGTTGGAGCTGTGCGCAAAGCTTGCTTCCCTGGAAGCACATTCTGACAGGTCTGGTAGCGTCTCTTCCCGTAGTTCGCACAAAGAACGTGTAACAACGTGGGTGGGCAACCAAAACGCACCAAACATGGCACTTGACCCACAACCACGCGTATTACGCGTTCAAGCACCCGTAGGTAACACTACTTGTGGAGCGAAAGGCGATCCGATTGTTCAGCTTGCGAAGG
Source organism: Petrophora chlorosata (assembly GCA_951640565.1). Classification (NCBI taxonomy): domain Eukaryota; kingdom Metazoa; phylum Arthropoda; class Insecta; order Lepidoptera; family Geometridae; genus Petrophora; species Petrophora chlorosata. The sequence continues at coordinate 15,370,960 of OX621196.1, read as the reverse complement.
CTATTTCATCTTTACCCGACCGCCCGAGAAAGCCGGAGCTGATTCCTTTCACAGGCAATATAGATGAATGGTTAGCTTTCAAGTGTACGTATGAGCGAACTAAAACCTTTTTCACGCCCGCAGATAATTTAGCTCGCTTAACATCCGCCGTTCGTGGTGCCGCCCGGGCAGCCGTTTCTTCAATTTTATGGCAGGCACAAGATCCCGAGGAGGTGATGACTGCTTTGGAGAAAAACTACGCGCGTCCAGAGCAGCTGGTCGCACATGAGATTGCCGGTCTACGCAGTATTAAAATAGGTAACGCAGAACATTTAAACATTCTGGCTAACAAGCTGAGGAACTGCGTTGCCATTATAAAATTGTTTCAGCAGCACGAGTACCTATCATCACTCGAGCTTCTTCGTACGGTCCTTTTAAAACTTAATGAACACACGCGAGACCGTTTTACGGATTACGCAGCCACTCACAAACCTTTTGAGCCAACGATTACTAAACTAGAGTTGCTTTCTAGGTTCTTAGTTATCGAAGCTGAACGACAACTCAATTACAACTTTTTGGTTGACGTAACGCCGAGCTCGTCGCAAAGTAAGCCACCTTTTTATAAGCCAAACGTAACGAAAGATTTGAATGTTCATGCTACTACCTCGAATGACAAAACGACACAGTGTGCATACTGTAAACAAGGGCCCCACTCTGTTAAAACATGTAAAGCGTTTTCATCGCTTTCGGTTGACGATAGATGGCGCTGGATAAAAGAAACCAAAACGTGCTATAGATGCCTAAAGTCTAGCCCACATACATGGAACACATGCCAGGCTAAGCGATGCGGTGTTAGTAGCTGCGACAGGCGCCACCACGGCCTTCTTCACGGTGACAAATCGGTATCTAATAGTAACCTCTCCGCTAATGATATTGTTTCTCTGCAGAGCTCACCAAAGAATGACACTATCGTGCCTCCTCAAGCTGACGGCGGCAACGTGGTGGCTAATACGATCGGGGTACCTGCAGCTGGTAGGCGGGGACTGCTCAAGATTCTACCTGTCACTTTAGAAGGTCTACGCGGCACGTTTGATACGTTTGCGCTTCTTGATGAGGGCAGCACAGCTACACTTATCGACGGTGACGTAGCGGCGCGCATCGGAGCTGACACCACAAACCGTCAGAAACTACGTATCACAGGGGTAGGCGGTATGTACCTCGACACTGAGGTATGCTTTGTCAATTTTTACATTCGAGGGCGCGACATGCCTGAACGCCACTTAGTCCAAGGCGCACGCAGTATTACCCCTCTTTGTCTAACTCCGCAAAGCACCGACATGCTTGATTTATCAAAATACAACCATTTGTTGGATCTGTCGGCTATGTTGAAATATCAAGACGCTACGCCAACTGTGCTCATTGGAGCGGCCGATTGGCATTTGTCTTTAAGCCGTGAGATGAGAGTAGGTAAGAAAAACGAACCTGTTGCCTCAAGAACGCTTTTGGGCTGGGCTCTACACGGCGCTATGTCCCCGTCGATTAAACCAGTAGAATTTGTCAACAATGTTTGTGAGGTAGATTACGCGTCAAGGACAATTAACTCTCTTGAGGCATTAATCAAAAAACAATATGAAATAGATTCTTTAGGCATCCAGAAGCTTGCCACCCGACAAAACAATGACGATGCACGTGCGGTAAGTTTGGTAGAGTCTTCCGCTCAGCGACTGGCTACAGGACGTTTTGAGGTAGGCTTGCCTTGGAAGGAAAGGGTAACAAACGACGTTCCAGATAGTTACCCTCACGCTTTATCACGACTCAAGTCTCTCGAAAAACAGATGGCCAAAGATAGCACACTTGCGTTAGCTTACAAAAAATATATTGAAAGCATAGTTCAAAAAGGTTATGCAGAAGAATGCGCGCCCTCTACCTTCCACGACAACTTTCTCAGGGACAAGTCCTCGGCTGGCGTTTCTTTGAGATGGTACTTACCACATTTTGGTGTGTACCATCCTCAGAAGCGTAAGTTGAGGGTGGTGTACGACGCAGCAGCTGTCACTAGAGGTGTAAGTTTGAACGAAATGCTACTGCAAGGTCCGGATCTATTGCAGTCTCTTTTAAACATTTTGTTTCGTTTTAGAGAAGGACCGATCGCGTTTAATGCCGATATAAGGGAGATGTTTCTTCAAATCAAAATGAAAGAAAACGATCGTGATGCGCTACGGTTTTTATGGCGCAACGGGAACTCTCAGGATACCGTCAAAGAATATAGGATGACGTCTTTAATTTTTGGCGCTGTATCTAGCCCTTTTATAGCAATGTTAATTAAAAACAAAAATGCTAAGGAATTTGAGCACAAATATCCAGCTGCTACTCACGCGATTATTCACGACCACTACATGGACGATTATATTGGGAGTGAGTTTAACCTCCCCGACGCGAAACGTTTAGCCTCCGATATAGTAACGGTTCACAACTCGTGTGGTTTTGAAATGCGTTCGTGGGTATCGAACGTACCCGAGGCACTTGCTTTAGTACCCAAAGAGCTTTGTAGCGACTCGAATTCTGATGTCAACTTGCCTTTAAATAATGACGTAGGTGCTTTAGGCGTAAAGTGGAATCCTCTGAACGATACTTTAGGGTTTCGCACGTGTGGCAATCGCAGTGGCGTATGCACGATAACTAAACGAAGTTTACTCTCCAGTGTTATGAGCGTCTACGATCCTTTAGGACTGATCATGCCAATAGTTATCCAAGGTAGAATTTTGGTACAAAAATTATGGAGGGAAGGGACTGACTGGGATTCGCCGATCCCACCCAAGTATGAAGTCGACTGCAAGTCGTGGTTTGATCAGATTGATTCTGTAGCTAATCTCCGTATTCCGCGGTGGTACGTAGGCAAATCAGAGCAGTGCAGCACTCAACTTCACGTTATAGCCGATGGGGGGGAACAGGCTTATGCCTCCGTTGCATATTGGCGCTATGCGTTCGTTGATGGTTCAGTTAGTTTAGCGTTGATAGGCAGCAAAGCGCGTGTTGCACCTTTAAAGCCACTTTCTATTCCGCGTCTTGAACTGCAGGCTGCTCTGATCGCGACGCGTTTTGCACAAACTATTTTGAATGCTCATCGGACACAACCTTCCGCTGTTTTCTACTGGACTGACTCCACCACGGTCTTAAAGTGGATTCGCAGCGACGCGCGGTGTTTTAAGCCGTTTGTAGCCCACAGGTTAGGCGAAATTTTAGAATTTACGAATCCATCCAATTGGAAATGGCTTCCTAGCGAACTCAACATCGCAGACGATGCTACTAAGCCAAAGCATTTTGAATTTACATCATCGCATAGATGGTTCGCTGGCCCATCTTTTCTCATCGATTCACCCTCAGAATGGCCACATGAACCAGAACACATCATTGACGAAGTTTTACGGATTTCTGAGTTAAAACCGGAGTACGTAGGGCTTCTTGTAGACAATCCATTGTTAGTTCCGCCGATTCCAGACGCAGCTCGTTTTAGCAGCTGGCTACGGTTACTAAGATCTACGGCCCGCGTTTTCCAAGCCGTACGAAAGTTTTGGTCAAAATCCAGTTCACCGCGCTTACTATCGAAATCTGTTCATGATACTACGCCCCCCTCGCATCTTTCAGCTGATGACATTCTTCAAGCAGAGAAGATGCTTTTCTCAAGGATTCAGATAGACAGCTTTTCCGAAGAACTGAAGATTTTGAAAGCCTCGCAACCTGTACCCAAGACCAGTCGCATAGCCGCACTCGCCCCGGTTCTTGACAAAGATGGTCTGATTAGATTATACTCACGAATAAAATCCGCTCCTGGGGTGAGTGAGAGTGTTAAGTCACCGATCATTCTTGACGGTCGTTATCGTATTGTACACTTAATCATTTTGCATAAACACGCTGAAGCCGGACATGGGAACCATGAGCTTGTGCTCAATGAAATAAGGCAGACATTTTGGATTCTTCGGGCTAGGGCTACCATCCGAAGCATAGCCAAAGGGTGTCTACAATGCAGAAGACAGAATGGTCGTTTAGTAACACCAGCAATAGGCGACTTGCCACGAGAGCGGCTAGACCACCACACACGGCCGTTTACGCATGTTGGTTTAGATTATTTCGGCCCCATAGAAGTTGCAAATGGCCGACGACGCGAAAAGAGGTGGGTGGCTCTTTACACATGCCTTGTTACAAGAGCTCTACATCTGGAGGTAGTCGCTTCATTATCATCTAGCTCTGCAATAATGAGCCTTAGGCGCCTAATTTCCCGGCGAGGGACTCCAGCTACAATCTTCTGCGACAACGCAACCTGCTTTGTTGGAGCCAAGCGTGAGCTTGCATCACTCTACGATGAGGAAGTAGAAAACTTCGCGACCAGCCGCAAGATCTCCTGGCGTTTCATTCCACCTGCCTCGCCATTTATGGGTGGAGCGTGGGAAAGGCTGGTACGCTCGGTGAAGACAGCTCTACGAGTCACATTAAAGAACAGAGCACCTCGAGAAGAAGTTCTTACCACGTTGCTTATCGAAGCGGAATCGATCGTCAACAGCAGGCCATTGACTTATGTACCAAACTCACCAGACGCCCCCGAGGCTATAACGCCTTTTCATTTCATCCTCGGCTCTTCATCAGTGACATCATGGCCCTGCAAACTCCCGGATGCAGACTCATTACGAGTGACTGATTGGCGGCTCGCTCTTAGGCTGGCTGAACATTTCTGGGCAAGATGGCTGGCTGAGTACCTGCCTACTCTGATTCCACGAGGCCGAAACAGAAGCGAGTCTGGATTATGCGAGGGTGACGTGGTCCTTATAGCGGACAATACACTACCAAGGGGTCTTTGGCTTCTTGGTAGGATAAACAAAACCTTTCCAGGACCTGACGGACTGGTTCGTGTCGCAGACGTTGCTACCAAAGGAGGTATCTTGCGCCGACCAGTCCGTAAGCTTCTGCCGCTTGTTGCACATACCCAGTCAGTTGCCACCAGAGTTTAGTGCTCCACTAGGGGTCCGGAATGTTGGCGACTGGCTGGTGCAACCTCTTTTTGTTTAGCTATTTTTTACTGACAATGTTTTATGGGCGTTTGTTTTTGGTTTTGATTTGGGTCTTGTCAATATAGGTGATTTTTAGTTCGACTATTATAAAATTAACGAGTAACTATCTAAAGTGTTTTCATTTCATTATATAGTCCACCAATCGTCCCTAATAGATATTTACATACGATCTTTACATATTTTCAGATCAAATATAGATAGAACAATAGATTTAATATTGAAAAGGGTCCTTGAAGGTAGGCAACGCACCAGTAATGCCCCGAGTGTTGCAGGTGTCCATAGGCGACGGTGACCGCTTACCATTCATGCGGGCTGTCTGCTTGTTTGACTATTAATTATGTATATAAAAAAAAGATCTAGATAAAAAAGACATGTAGCCTATGCCACCCGGACCATTTCAAGTTCCTAAACCCGACCTTGAAACCATCACTGAGGACTTACGAAATTTCGCGTTAAAGTAAGTAAACGTTGAAGGAAAACATCGTGATGAAACCCGCTTACGCGCTTTGGAGTGGTAGGCTCTGGCCGTGGTTGTACCTAATACCACCCACCGAACAAAGCCATGCCGTCAAGCGACCTAGTCGTGTTTCGGGATGATGTTCGGTGAACCATCGGGGAGACGGGTCTGAGCAGCCGCTCAACTGCCGTCTCTCTTTAGATCTATGTGCTTCATGTTAGGCCACATCATTGCTTCACATCAGGCGAGATAGTGGCCAAAAATGGATCTTTTAAGCGTAAATAAAAACAAAGTCCCATATAAATTTCGTTAATACATCATTGATTGTTCGTGAAGTCATAGACAGGGTTCCGACTGAAAATCAGTGCTATAAGGTACTTAAAATTTCCGTAGCGTATGCTGAGTCGCAACCTTCTCCTAATATCGCACAACATTTCATCTGTTGTATTTATTGTTTTTGCTTTGTCTTTATTTTAGTATTTTCAGTGTAATGTTGCGTGGTGTGGTGTCCTGAATAAATGTACCTATTTTCTTTCTTTCAATATTCGACTTTGAACTTCGAAGATACATCAGAATCAAAAAAGAAGCGGTAGGTACAATGGCGAGGCTCATATTAGTTTTTTTTATTCTATAAATAACGCCCAACGATCACATACTTAGATCCTGGCCCCTAACTAGGATTCCCTGTATCTAGGAAACTAGGAACTATGAGGACCATGCATATTCCCACAACACCCAGACACGAAACAAATGCTTGCGTTTTTTTTTCTGTGCACAAACACTTGTCCCGTCGCGGCCATCGAACCCGCAACATCAGTGACGTATGAGATTTGAGCCAACCTGCCCAACCACTACACCACAGAGGCTGTCGATGAGAGGAGGCTGATTAGGCTGAGGCAGAGGCTGTTAGGTACATTACATCGTAGGTATCTATGTACTTAAGTTTATTCATATTCATATTCAATCATTGATTGCATCATACATGTAACAGGGATCTTAAATATATAATACAGAGTCACATATGAACCCAATTTAGGGCATAGCAATATGAATAGCAGCGGACCGATATATTAATATATTTTTCGTCAAAATGTATCCTTAAAAATTTGTCTAAATTATAATAACTTTTACTAAATATGGTTTTAAGTTTAATTTCAAACATTTTATATTTTTCTTGAGCTTTTATTGTAATTATGAAGGATGACAACGAAACAACCGGATGAAAACAACTCGAATTAGTAGTTAAAATATTATTTGTAATTCGAACTTTTATCGTAAATTAAAATGGCTTAATTAAAATGGTTAATTTTATTTTGTAAATCCTCTAATTAAAAAACCTTCTTAAATATATATTTCCTCAAAGTGAGTCAACGGCATTTTTTAATTATTTGATAAACCTAGGCATTGTAAGAGGAAACCTAATTACAGTCATCAACACAACTACTTGTAATCACACAACATGTACCAAAATAGTACTTAGTGACGTAATTTGAAAGGCTGAGTCAAAAATGTGGGATTTCCTGAGAATTATTCCATGTCCAAGCGTCAGAGTGCTCAGTTTTATTATTCTACTAGTAACTACAATGAAGGCAGTACAGCACTAACGGTAGCCGGATACTAAAGCAGATAAACGCTGTCAGATACAACTTCGTTTAAAATCTTTATTAGGTATAGGTATGTGACAAATTTTTGTGCACTGATAATTAATTTTTGGAAAAAAAAACAAAAACCGACTTCAATGTATCTTCGTAGTCCAAGATCAAATATCGATGAAATTTTTATGGGACCACTTCGTAGCTATACTGAACCCAACGCAAAAAGAATTTTCCAAATCGGTTCATAAATGACGGAGTTCTGAGGTAACAAAATAAAAAAATGATAAAAAAAATACGATCGAACAGAGAACCTTCTCCTTTTTGAAGTCGGTTGAAAAATAACGCGCAAGCATTTTGATTCTTGTCTGGGTGTTGTGGGACCATGGCCCTCGTAGATCCTGGTTCCCTAGATACAGGGAATCCTAGTTAGGGGCCATGCATATGATCACGTTGGGCGCATTTTTTTTAGATCCATTTAGACGATGCATGTGTCTTACCTGTTGTATACAATAATGATAAGGCAGAAATTGATATGCACCGTCTAAACGTCACCTTATCACACGCCTCAGAAAAGCGGATCGGACAACTTTTCAGAAACTGATTAAAATGAACCGTAATAAATATATAAAGCCATGAAAATAGTAATTTAATTAAATAAAGGTCTAAAAGTTCCTAAAACTATGTTTAATATTGCCGTGTAAAAGGTCACCTCAGAGCATGTGACGTCATACGAAGGCAGAAAACGACAAACAATGGCTGGTCCACAAGTCATACTCGTGAACGGGTGCTGCTTGCGGGGACTGGTCTGTTCTAGTCACTCCTACTGCTACTGTCATACCTACTTATATTTTATTTACACTTTTCTGTTACTGATACTATGACTATGGGACATCTCACTCGCATTTCTTGTTTTACATTCTGTTAATTCTAATTTATACGTAATTGTGCTGAAAAAAGACATCCCGCAGAGTTTCTTGGTGCTATCTTCTCTAGCGGGCGTATTTCCGAAGCACTGGTAGAGTCAGTTTTCGCATTTCTTTTCAACACTCAGACTTCAATTTGAGTATAGGAAAGAAATGGGTAAACATACTTACCTTTTTTTCAAAGTCATGTTAACATAAGTTACAATTTTTAACATTTTTTATTTGTATCATGTGTTTATGACCTTTAAAAGTGCACTTTTGTGCCTATTTAATAAATGATATTTGACTTTGACTTTGACTTTGAAACTCTACGAAAGAAAACTTACAAAGAGATTTCAATACGTTTTGTGAAGTTTTGGGGACTATGTTGTCGTATGAAAAGCAAAAACGTAAAAGAAATACTAGCTTGACACACGGCATTTGCCTTCAAATGACATCATACGCTGTGATTGTTGTTGCGTTTGAGATGAAAAACGGATTAAAAAGAATTATTGATTGATTGATTTAAAAATATAAATCATTATTATTTCACAAAAATATTGATTGGATGATCTTTCTGGTTCGACAAACAAGCGTTCTAACTATATTTTAGATTTGTTCTCTATTACTGTCCGATTCCCTATTCCGTGTGAATAGTCGACTAGAGATTGCGTAGGTTTATTTATATTGTTATAAAAACCTATCAGTTGAACAAGTTTAGAGTAACTGTAACAAAAATGATTCTTTATTAATGACAAAATTTAAATAAGTGTTTAGCTAAGTGTGTAGGTACTTAGCTAAGTGAGAGAATATTACCCAACTTAGGTAGATAGGTAATGAGCATAATGCAATTCTTACACCAATTTATAGACAATTTCTGCAAAAACTATTATTTTCATTTCATTTCAATTATATTTTCACTATTCATAAATACTACACTCGAGAGCAATGAATCCGGGTCACTTAAAGAATGTTAAAAATCTCGGAAACTAAAAATGATAGGTTAATGCAATAAATTGTATTTAATAGACAATGTAATACTCCTTAAATGAAAGTAAAAAAAATATGAGTCACCATACATTTTATTAACACAAAATTACATAAAGAAAAAAACTGCTGATCTCTCCTTAAAACAAAAATAGGAAACATGAAATTTTTGAACTTTATTACGATTGTCTTGAATTTTAATACTTCGTATTGCCTCCTCGTGCTTCCATTACTGCGTTTACGCGGTTTGGCATGCTGTACACCAAGTTCCTTATACGATTTTGGGGAATATTCTCCCATTCCTCTGTGAGAGCAATTTTGAGCTCACGAAGCGTGATTGGGGGAGGGTTTCGTTGTTTTACGCATCTGCCTAGCTCGTCCCAAGCATGCTCGATCGGGTTGATATCCGGGCTGCGCGCTGGCCACTCCATACGAGTAATGTTCATCTCTTGAAGGTAGTCATTCACAATCCTACCTGTATGAGGTCGGGCATTGTCATGCATAAATATAGCATCCTCACCTAAATTGACCATAAATGGACCAACGTGATCATTGAGGATTTCTTCCACATATCTTACGCTAGTTAAAGAGCCGTTTTCTATGATCACCAGCTCTGTGCGACTTTCAGAAGAAATTCCGGCCCACACAAGTACAGACCCACCACCGTAGGCTACTTTTTCTTCGATGCATGCTTGCTTGAATCTTTCCCCTGGTCTTCGATACACTCTGTGTCTTCCATCGTGCTTGTAGAGCATAAATTTTGATTCGTCGGAGAACATAACTTTTGACCAATCTTCAATACTCCAATTTACGTGGCTCTGGGCATATCTTAGTCTCGAAATACGATGCCCACGCTCCAGTTTAGGGCCGTTTGCAGGTCTAAGGGGTTTTAAGTTAGATTCAGCAAGCCGACGTCTTACTGTCCATGCACTTGGGTTACTTCCTCCGAGGCGTCGAAACTGATTGGCGAGTTCAGTTCCTGTGAGAAAGCGATTTCGAAGCATGGTGTTCACCAAGTATCGGTCTTCTCGTGCTGTGGTACACCTGGTTCTGCCCGTTCCTGGTCTGCGTAGGTTAGAACCAGTTTCTTCGTAACGTCGGAGAACTCTTTGTACTGTTGACAGCGACACACCGACAGTCCTGGCTGTATCGCGCTGACTCCGGCCGGTTTCCAGCATTGTAAGTATTCTGGTGCATTCTTCAGGCGTAAGCGACATAATTTCAGCTTGAATAATGAATATAGAGCACTATCAACATGGTTTATGTACCCACATAAATGACAGATTACAAACAAAAGCAAAACCAAATGCTGTAATTTCGTAGTTCCATCTTCGAAAGTGGCCCTTTTTCAAATTTGATTTTTTTATGATATAACTTTACAATAACTAAGAAGTTTTAATACCTTCATTTAAGGAGTATTACATTGTCTATTAAATACAATTTATTGCATTAACCTAGCATTTTTAGTTTCCGAGATTTTTAGGATTCTTTAAGTGACCCGGATTCATTGCTCTCGAGTGTATTTAGGAGGAACTAATTCAGGGGCTCACTATGTACGTCATTTCGAAACACTTTAATGATGCTTTACCTAATGACGGCTCTTTTTTTTATAATTAAATGGGCTCACGTTTAACAACAACTCACCTGACTATTCCTCTCCTCTAATAATATTATTATAATTAATTTTTAGAAAAAAACAAAAACCGACTTCAATGTATCTTCGAAGTCCAAGGTCACATATCGATAAAATTTACATATATGGGACCACTTCGTAGCTATACTGAACCCAACGCAAAAATAATTTTCCAAATCGGTTCATAAATGACGGAGTTCTGAGGTAACAAACAAAAAAAAAACAATCGAACAGAGAACCTCCTCCTTTTTTGAAGTCGGTTAATTATTGTTCTCTATTCCTCTATTATTATTGACTCTTTGACTTTTCCTCCATGCTACATTTCCCAAAGACTTTAGCTCCGAAATGTTAACACCCGGTTTAATAACGATACCATTTAAAGAAAAGTACGAATGTTTTATTATTTTAATTGTAATATTTTTACATTTAGAATCGCTACGCGTATTATTGATTTATTTTTGCAATTTATAACACTTGAGATTTATAGAGGGAAAAGAGGCGAATCGTCAACACCGGCCATATTGAAAATAAGTGAGTTTGGAGCGACGAGAGTGCAACGAAAAGTGGTAAAAACAATAATTAATTTTTAGGAAAAAACAAAAACCGACTTCAATGTATCTTCGAAGTCCAAGGTCACATATCGATGGGATTTATATGGAACCACTTCGTAGCTATACTGAACCCGACGCAAAAAGAATTTTTCAAATCGGTTCATAAATGACGGAGTTCTGAGGTAACAAAGATAATATATATATATATATATATAAAAAACGAACAGAGAACCTCCTCCTTTTTGAAGTCGGTTAAAAAAGTGAGGTTACGGTTACTCAGACGCTATCAAAAGTGCTCCACGATTCTAGGAGGATCTGGGTAAGTGATTTTATCAATAAATAGGTTTCACTTAGGCTTACTTACTTATTAGGCTTATTTACTTAGGCTTTACTGGTGGTAGGTTTCTCGTATGCGAGAGGCCGTCTGGGTTGGTACCACCGCTTTGCCAGTTACTCAGCCGCCAAGCAGTAGTGCGCAAGCATTACTGTGTTCCGGTTTGAAAGACATTGCAGCCAGCGAAATTACTGGGCATCATGAGACTCAACAGCTAATTGTCTCAGGGTGACGAGCGCAGTGCAGCGCCGCGCAGGATTTTGCAATATAAAGTTCTGGTTGGCGCTGTTATTGTTATGGGCTGGCGTATTGCTTACCATCAGGCAAACGACTAGCTCGTCTCGTCATTCAGTTACATAAAATGGTATACCTTTACCTGAAAATAAATCATCGAAACACAATTATATTCACCATTTACGCAATTTTACTGTAAACCAACGTCGGTTTCGAGTATCAATAACTAGTAACTCTAAACATTAATTATGCTGACAAATAATTCCGTTTGGCCCTAAAAATATATACCTAGTTTGAAAATGTTACGTTTGATTAAATATACCTACAACCTTTTCCGATGTGTTATTACGCAGAATAATAAAATTAACAGTAACAACCACTTCCACTTTCATTATGCGCACTGCTAACGAGTGGAACCCCCTGCCGGAGTCAATCTCTCCCGATACTTACAATCTAGGAATCTTCAAATCTCGAGTGAACAGGTACATCGTCGACCGCATCGTCGCTTACCATCAGGTGATATAGTGGTTAAAGGCAAGCCAATAAAGTATTAAAAAAAAACTAGTACAAAAAACCAGCTTACGCGCTTTTCCGCTTCTCTCCACCTCTACCCTTATTGGAAAAGTGTGCGACCGTAACGTCGCCGTCGCGCGCATACAAGGACAGTCAATCGTCCGGAGGCGCTCGTCAGTACCCGATAAGAAGACAACGCAGTCACACGTGCGTTAAAATACATAGAGCGTGAATTTAATTTATTGTGCGGTGACCTTTATAATGATGTTCGTGGGAACTTGTGTTTTATTTGTAAGTAATTAGAAAATATGTTTATTTAGTAGGAATCACTTTATGACACAATTGATTTCATATTTTATGTAAATTAAGTATGACATTGAGTTTTACCTTTGTCTCTTTGTGTTAACGTAAACAAACTTGCAGATAAATTGTTGTGTTAATTTATATATTTTTCGCTTTGTTGCAACAGAATGTTGTTCGAAAGAGGCTGCCAAATAAGAAGGTACAATGTTAGTTTTGTCTTTTGTTGTGACTTTTATATTTATTTATCGAATTACATAAGACACATACACAAAATATGTTTTGGTAAAAAAAAAAATTAGGTACAGCACATAAATGTTTTGGTAGGGTAAAAACCTTAAAGCATTGAAACTAACCAAAAGCAACAAGCTTCTTATTTTTTGTTATTACTCCTACAAATCCTACATAATTTTTGGATTTTTCCACAGAACCATTCTTGTATGAAGGTTAGAATTTATGAGTGATAAAAATAAATTGTTCAAGTAATCTGCAAATTGAATAGGTAATACTGTAGACCTGGTTTTGTGCTTTTTGCATACATAACTGAGTCTAGCTTGGAAAAATCTAATTATATCGTCACGAACAGAAACAAAATCTATTAGAAGGCGACGCGACGCCGGCGCCGGCGCTACCTACTTTGATCTTGAATATACCCATATTAATGAATATGATATCAGGCCGCGTCACATTATGTACCTAATACAATTTAAATCAAATCAAAATCCTTATTGCCAGAATGTCGTACACAAATATGATAAGTAAAGTTTTAGTTCTTTAACTTTTTGATGCACGCTTTGTATCTCTCTTTTACCGTCACCGGATAACTGGTAGAAAATGCTTTAACATTAAGTTCTCCTTTTGTAGGTACTTGTAATAGTGCAATAAAGATTTAAACAAATAAATAATATTACAATTTCTAATATTCTACGATAACAATGTTGTGTAAAATATGATTAATTACATAAAATTCAAATTGTCAGTTTCTTATATTTTAATTTTACACTCCTTCACCCAATTTACACTTTCACCCATAGGTGAATGGATGGTGACAGTAGTGTTAGGAATAAATTATATATAGGTATGTGTTTACGTACTAAGACACAAATCAGTCTCATCAAACGGGTTATTCCCAAAGTACTCCATTCTTTTGTTCCAAGAAGATAAGAATCCCATACATTAATTCTCAAATTACTCCAAAGAAATATTAGTTTTATTTTTTATTTTTTTTAAAGTTGCATTTTACTCCACGTGTAGCTGGTTTTATTCTCAAAATACTCCAGTGATTTTTCAACATCAAATACCTAACTACTCCATCTAGATATTATAAAATTAACAGTTTATTTTCAGTTTCATTCTACTCCATGAGATGTTGAAAAGGTACAGTCAGTCTCAGTATTTATAAGCACTGTACTAAAATAATGCAGACGAAATTTTTTTTTATTGTGTTAGATGTTTACGTCTGTAGTAATTGGAGTAAACCTCGTCACACCACATATTTTTATTGCATTATATATTAAATATTTATTAAAACCAGTGTGAAAGAGACAGTTCAAAAGTCAAGCTGGAAAGCAGTGTCGCTATCACTAGCGCCGCCAGTATCGGTTCACACGCATAGCGCGATCAATGTGTTTAGAGAGAGAGGAGAGTAGAGTATTGTTTATCTATGTTTAAGTAAGGTGCAATTCACTTGCCTTTTTTGTAATAAGCGGATTATGGTCACTATATACATCAAGGTTAATTGGTCAGTTGAATTCACGGGACAAACAGAGTGCTATAAGTATCGAAGTCCCGGAGGGCAGAAGAATTTTAAAACGAAGTCAAATCTGTTTCATGGACGGAATCTTTTGGAGTTGTCCCATGCCGTTTCATCAGATCTATTCGATACATGTGGACGTGGGTAGCAATGAGAGTCAAACTCTAACATGTCCAGTTGAGTTTATTCTTCTACCCAATAAAGAGCAAAAATACATATGAAGTTAAATAAATAAATAAATGCTCTAAGCAAAACATTTCCCAATGCCATAACCAAAGGATGGTAATTTCCACTTCAAACAGGCAATATCATAGAACACACTCCTGCTGTAAACAGAAGCCGACACTCTACAAACAGGAACCTGAAACAAGCTTTGATTTTATTTAGATTGGTACATTTCTAGAATATTATTTTAAAATTAGGGCTAGAAAGAGACTTATTGTTTTTATTATTCAAGTTTGATGTATTTTATTATTTTAGGTAAGTTCTCATAGGTTTTTTTAACTATCGTGTTAATTTAACTTTTAATCCAGATATACAATTATTTTTCAAAATATTGTGGTAGATTTATTCAAAATTATATTTATAATTTAATTTATATTAATTAATATAAACAATTACAAACCAGTTACTGTATTTTATTCAAACTTTTCCTCGTGGTTAAATACATTTTTATTAACAGTTTTGCACCTGACTGTACGTCAACTATCTTTTGGAGTAGGATGCAGCATAAAACAGTTTTTTTTAATTAATAATCATTAAACAGAAATGGTTGGAGTAGTTTGAGAACGAATATACGGTTTATGAACTCATTATACTACAACTTATTACCTAAACAACCCTTTTGAAACTAGTAGTGTGGAGTACTTTGAGAACATTTTTATATTCTCATGGAGAAGAATGAAACTAAAATTATAAAATATATTTTTGATATTTTTTTCGTGGAGTAGTTTGAGAAAATTTCTTGGAGTACTTTGGGAATAAGCCCATCAAACTACATTGAAACTAATCAAGTATCACTCAAAACCGGTCTTTCAAGTCGGTACCGATTACTAATTTAATAAGTAAACAAATAAACAAATAGGTAGGTATATCTATTAAATTGATACACGTATAAGATAATATGCTTCAATTTATCGTTGTGCCCTTTAAATGGTCGCCTCAAGACCAGAAATGCTTTTTATCAGCATTACCCGTCAGTGGTCAAGCTAGTTTGTATGCAATAATAACTTGATTCAGTAGCTAGTTTCACGAAAGATCCCTGGCGTAGGGATCAATACACTGGGATTCTGATCCTTGTGTATATGTCGCAGCCAACTAGCTTAATTGGCCGTTCAATTAACAGCCTAGCTTCTTTACTTAACAGCGCCATTCAACTAGTGGCCTGAATGATATTCAGCCATAGCGTCTATTACAACATTTAATAAACTGGCTGGCTAATGCTTAGGCATGTGGTTAAACTTAAATGTATCTATGCGAGATTGTAAACTGTCGAAAGATTGTGAACAGTTGCATTATTTTTCGGTAGATCTATCGAAATGATAGATCTACTTACATTATATTCGTATCGAACATACATGTTCGCGGCGTTGGGGTGGCCCAAGCGCCACTCCCGCCGCACCCTAACCTACCGAGGGCTGCAGCTATATTCACTATTATTGTCACTACAGCCTAGGCAAGTAATTAAACATCATCTGTCCAAGTCATTTGCCTAGCTGTTTGATCAAATGGCTGAATATGATTCAGGCCGCTAGTTGAACGGCTCTGTTTAGTTAAGGGGCTAGGTTGTTGATTGTACGGTGATTTAAACTAGAAACTATAGCGATATATATATATATACAGTATATATATACAGTATATATATATATATATATATATATATATATATATCTGTATATATAACATAAAAATAATTTATTTTAATTGGTTAGAGCAGGGGTTCCCAAGTGTGCGCCGTAGAGAGTAAAGAGGGGCGCCGTCAGGCGCTCCTGTTTATCATTCTCCGGTAACTAAACTTAGGCAAATGAAAATAGCGGTGTCAAGCCGTATACCTTTAACTCGTCATATTGACTAAGTTGCCATTGTATTTTATTTCCTATTTTTCCTAAATAATAAATGTTTTTCTTGTAGGTATATAAATATAAAAACTCAGCTTCATATAGTGAATGTTTTAATTTTTGTGGCTATCTACTTAGTATCATTGTACCCTATTTCAACTAGCTAGGGGGCGCCGAGACAAAATACTAAACCTGTAAGTGCGCCGCTATATGAAAAAGTTTGGAAACCCCTGAGTTAGAGAAATTAGGATTCCTGTTGTACCTGAAACTAACCCAGTATAAATATAGAGGTAACTTCGTAGTATTTTTACAAACGAATATTTTGCAAAGTCATGTATTAAGTGTTCTAGGAAAATTAAATGAAGCAGCTTGCTATACGCAGTAGTAGGTACAACTGTTAGTAAAAGCCACAGAAACGTCAATAGGTAACTTTTAGGTCAAGATGACCAGAAGTGTCATGAATCATGATCATGACATAAGGTAATGCTTGCATGCATCAACTGGAAGTTGATTTTGAATTTAAATCGAATAACTTCGATGATGGTTATTGCGTATTTTCGAATTACTTTAGTAGGTATCATCATCAGCCCATCACGTTCCCACTGCTGGGACACGGGCCTTCTAGAGATAGTATGAGCCATATGCTATGGCCCAGTGCGGGTTTGTAGATGTCATATTATTTTGACATGCCGGTTTGCCTTCACCGTTTTTAGAGTAGAGCGAGTATTAAATCCGCTCATTCAGTGGGACAGTCAGCGACATAAGTAGATGAACTTTTACAATCTTTCAATAGTCAATAACACAAAAAATATACAAATTACATGCAATGTTTTGCTATTTCCCTATTCGCACAGGATATTAATAGACTTTTTAAATGAAACGTTTAGAGAAATAAGACAAATATTTAAGGTGTAGTCAATCAAAGATTCTCAAATGTTCAGCTATTTTTGTCGCTGACCGTACGAGGCTAGTAGGATTCGAACTCTGGTGCTTCGAATCGATAGTCGCACATTTTTTTTTTATTTGTTTTTATAAATTTTACAACTTTTCATAAATATCTAACACCTTATAAACCTTAAACAGGTTTGTCTTGGGTGGCGCATTCCTCTTCTATTTCTTACTTCTAAAATAGTAACATTATATAATAGTAGGTAGTATTGACTATAATATGTATAAAAATCATAACAATAGCTGCGCTCGGGACCGCTCCAACGGAATCTTTATAAATAAAGTCTATTTCCGTCCTTGTCACTCTCAGGAGTGACAAGGACGAAATGACACTAAGTATAGGCACAGAATACAGAGGTATAGGTACAGGTTGTTCCATTTTAAGGTTGTTAATTATTTCTTTAATATATAGATTTTACTAGAACTTTATATTTGCGCTATTAATTTTTGATAGGTCCGTTAATGAAATATATACGTTTGTTAGTTTTTATTCTTTTTATGTCTTGATTTTATATGATATTTTAATAATCTGTTTGTAGAGTAAGTGCGCCAAATATGGACTGGTTTTGTAATATGGACTACCTTCATTTCTCAGAAACCGTCCGTCGTATTAAGCCACCGATCGCCGCGCGCTAAGCTCCACCCCTCCCGCGCCTCGCTAGTCGCTTGCCGGTCGGCAGAGAGAGCGCGCGTGTTCACTGCAGTCATTTTTGGTTTTTATCAACGCGCGATGTAATTTTTTACCTAATTTCGTAAGCTCATAATTTCAGCAAATATTACTGTTTGGGAAAGTGGATTAAACTAGGGGAAAGGTGAGTTATTTTAAAATTATTCATATTAAGTTGCAATATCCAATAGTTTTTATAATTTTCTTAGCAACAGTATTAACCTAGAAATATATGTGTCTTATAATATGGACCACCGGCGTGTTTTGAATATGGACTAGTGGTCCATATTACAAACAGTCACTTATATTTTATTTTTATTGTTTTAGGATGGCATCTACAAATTCTACAGCTATAGGCAAGATCAGACAAACATGGGATAAAGATGCAATGGCAAATGCAATTAAAGCTATACGAGATAAGCAAATGGGTTTTTTGAAAGCATCAAAAACATACGGAGTACCCAAAACTACGCTTATACGCTTATCAAAACTGGAAGACCAATCACTTAGCGACGTTACAAACCATAAACTTGGAAGAAAATCGACTTTGCCGAGTGAATTGGAAGCTGAATTATGTGATTATATTCTAGAAATGGAAAAATCGGGATTTGGTCTTACACGCAGGGACATCAGATCTATGGCTTACCAGCTAGCGGAAAAGAATAACTTAAAGCACGGGTTTTCACAAGATAATGAATCTGCGGGAAGATCATGGTTAAGGTTATTCCTCAAGCGCCATCGTAACCTATCCTTTCGCCGTCCAACGGGCACATCAATCGCTAGAATGAAAGGATTTAACAGAGAAAATTTTAACGCATTTTTTGACTTGTTGGAGAGTTCTTTTGATAAAATCCAGTATCCTGCAACCAATGTATATAACGTGGACAAAACTGGCATTTCAGTAGTGCCATCAAAAATGCCGGAGATACTAGCACTCAAGGGCAAAAAACAAATAGGAACTGTAACGTCAGCTGAACGTGGATCAACGATTACTTGTGTGATATGTATGAGTGCAGGTGGCACATTTGTCCCGCCGATGATGATATTCCCGAGGAAACGGGACAATCCACTACTGATGAAAGGTGCTCCACTTGGCGCCATCCATGCTTGTCATCCATCCGGATGGATACAACTTGATCTATTTACTCAATGGTTCGAGCATTTTTTACAGCATGTGAAACCAAGTGCTACATCACCGGTTCTCCTGATTTTAGACGGCCATGCAAGCCACACCAGAAATATTAAAGTAGTGGATTTAGCCAGAGAAAACCATGTTCACTTGCTGTCTCTGCCTCCACACTCAAGTCACAAAATGCAGCCACTTGATAAAACATTCATGGGTCCATTAAAAAAGTACTTGACTGAAGAAACTCGCAAGCGACTAAGAATGAAACCTCGAGCAGTAACACATTTTGACATTGCGGAATTATTTGGTCTAGCCTATATAAGAGCTCAGCGTGCAGAATTGGCAATTAGCGGTTTTCGTGCAACTGGGATATATCCCGTTAATAGATACGTCTATGAAGATCATGACTTTATTGACGAAGACCTTCCAGAAGTAGAGGGGCCTTCTAATGATCCAGCGCGCGATATGACGACACCAGTTAATATCATTCCCGATAACCCGATACCTGAGCCAAGGGCTGTTGTAACTCCGGAACCTCAATCTGTGAATGAACCATTACCCCAGAGCGTTGATGGACATCATCAAGCAACCGCACAACCAGGAGTGCCAACGCCGACTATGATTGATTCAATAGTTAGTCCCTCTACATCATCTAGATCATATTTATCGCCAAAAGAGTTGCAGCCTATACCGCGTTTAAGGAAAACTGTCAGCAACAGAGGAAGAAAGGCCACCAAGCCCACAATTTTGACATCATCACCTTATAAACAAGATTTAGAAACGTCGATACAAAAGAACATAAAAAAGAACACACCAAAGACAGCGCCAAAAAAAACCCCAAAGAAAATGCCAAAAAAAACAGCCCTAAAGAAAAGAAAGATCTCAAAACAAAGAAAATCATCGTCTGCAAGTTCTGATAAAAGTGATTATTCAGTCATGGATAGTACCGATGAAAGTCCTGATCGTTCCCAAAATCAAAATGGTAAATGTTTGTATTGTGATGGCCTTTTTTCTGAAGACGTTCATGGAGAGAAATGAATCCAATGTGCATCATGTAGGCGGTGGGCTCATGAAGACTGTGCTGGCATAGAAGATATGGTTGATTACTATGTGTGCGAATTCTGTACCAGCGATTAGTTAAATCTTATCGAATAGTTGACTGATTTAATTTTAGGCAACACTTCCATTTTTTTATATAATTTTGAACCCAATTTACTGTGGTCCATATTTAAAACCATGTGGTCCATATTTTGTCCACTTTTTGCAAATGCAAAATAATCTTATATTTTAGAAAATGTTGATTATTTCTAAGATGTTCATGTTTCTTAAGAATTCTGATATTCGTTTTTGATACCAAATAATTATCGAACTGTTCAAAATATATAAGGCTGATTAATCTTTATAATTCTGAGTTTTATTTCACAAAATCCTTATGGTGGTCCATAATTGGCGCACTTACTCTATTTATATGTATAGATGTACATTTGTTAAGATTTTATTGCGAAAGATATCTTTTTTTTTAATAAATTTTTATGTTTTTAGGGTTAATTTTGTCTTTCGTTTCTTTTGGAATGTTATTAATTAATCTAGGTAAGATAAAGTCTGTAGTGCATGAGAGCGTGTGCACACTTCGCTCTTTTTAACCGACTTCAAAAAAGAAGGAGGTTCTCAATTCGACTTTATGTTTTTTTATGTTTGTTATGCGATTACTCTGTCAATTATGAATTGTTATAATGATTTCATTTTATAAACAAGGTTGTTTTTTGTTTGGCATTCGTTAATGCTTAAAAAATATAATAAGGATTTAATTTTTTGTTTGGTAGGCCATACTTCAGAGGCGGTCCCATATAAATTTTATTGAAATTAATCTAGCACTGTGAAAAAATCAACAAAAACAAAAATAAAAGTTTAGTCTTGAAGTCAGTTTTGTTTTTTTTTCTAAAAAATATTAGTAGGTATACATATACAATTATACATAGCCCTATAACCGAGCACTTAAATTATAGTAATTTACAAAATTAAATATTGACTTTGGCAGCACCTTCAGGGTTCAACAATTTGGATAGCCCTGTCGATCAAAATAAAAAAAAAATATCGTAGGTATAATAATTTAGTTATAACTACAAAAAACCTTATTATAAAGATACTACTATAAACTAAAACTAAAATTTATACAAGTTGTGTCCATGAGGCAAGGTGCCAAGAAAGCTGGCTGCATTCCCTCGCTGATTGGCTTTGTGAGGATGTGATTGTGTGAGTGTGTGAGGGTGTGAAGTGCTCGAGACGTTACCACTTATTTATATTCGCTTAGAAGTTTGAGTAATTTTTCTTAAGTTCTAATAACTTCGTTTACAATAATTGTGAAAATTAATCATAGTTTACACACACAACGCTGTGTAGACAACGCCCATTAAAAAAAAACATTTCTACAAAATGAGGGTGTACAGAATTCAAATGCGTACATTTCCTTTCGTCGGTTCTATTGGCTTAATGGTTAAACTCTAATCGTTATCCCACCAGAACCAACGAATGCTGCCGGCAAATATTCTAACCGTTAGAGCATTTGCCGGCTTTATTGAATAGGTAGACAATCTGAGGCAAATATTAATAAATACCTACTCATTATGCAAATCCAGTCGCAGAGGCGTTGTAACACTTGGAAACTGCGCATGCGCATATAAAATAGTTCAAGCTTGAACATTGTGAGCTGGTTTTATCAAGCTTCGTCTGAATAAATTAATAATTTAAAATAATAGAAGATATACAAATGTAATTCACTAAACATGTGAAAAAAGCAAAAGCTGAATAAAACGAACATAATAAATTTGTGTAGATAAATGACCGAAATAAAAAAAAAATAACTGAAAGTGTAGTTTTGTGTTTAACACATATTTAATTATTTTAATACTGCTATTTTTATTTCTTTTTATACTTATTTTTTGTTGGCGTTTGGCGGTCGCATATAAGATGATTTATGCAAAGCCTCTTGATTTCCACAATGCCGTGCCATGTCCATTTTAGAGTTATTTATCAACATCCTTCCTACTAATCAAAAAACATAAATATAAAAATTTAATTATTGACATAGTAAGTGTTACAATTTCAGTTTTGAAGTCTCTAGCCCTCGACGTAACTTGACGCTGTGTTTCAAGGACTAACGTCTTCTCCCATTTTTGATACATAAAAACTCTAAATCTGAAAAGTTGAAATAAACAAGAGCATAAGCATTCGCATTTCTTTTTATAATAATAATAAAAATAAATGCGAAAATTTGTGAGGAACATTTTTAGATTCTGTAATAGCATATGGGATATTTTTTATCCCGGACAATGGTAAAACTGCGGGGCGCAGCTAACTCTATACTACGCAATATTAACTATATTTTAGGTATCCGTATAGTCAGAGCATGATTCTTGAGATCATCTCAAGCTTATAAACATGACCTAGGCCAGGGGTTCCCAAACATTTTCTGTTAGCGGCGCACTTACAGGTTTAGTATTTTGTCTCGGCGCCCCCTAACTAGTTGAAATAGGGTACAATGATACTAAGTAGATAGGCACAAAAATTAAAACATCCACAATATGAAGCTGAGTTTTTATATTTATATACAAGAAAAACATTTATTATTTAATAAAAATAGGAAATAAAATACAATGGCAACTTAGTCAATATGACGTGTCAAAGGTATATAAGGCTTGACATCGCTATTTTCATTTGCCTAAGTTTAGTTTCCGGAGAATGGTAAACAGGAGCGCTTCACGGCGCCCCTCTTTACTCTCTACGGCGCACCAGGGCTCTGCGGTGCACACTTTGGGAACTCCTGACCTAGGCTATGGTTTTATACAATCTCGGCACGTACGATCTTTATTGCTAACGTGTTTATACATTCTTATATCCTATTCTTTTTAAATACTTCTTATTATAGAAGGGGAATGTCCCCTTAACATCATGTCATGATCATGACTAGTAGGGTTTATTTACAGCACTTAATTAGAACAATTTTATCACGTTTTTAATCTATAACTTTTTTTTAATTCTGTGGAGTATGATATGAAAAAAAGAGTAAGAAACTCAATTTTCGATTATTTTTTAATTAATTTATTATTCGCTCACATTTGTTAAAAATGTCAATGTGGTTCAATTCAATTCTTTATGGCATTCCATAATGATACATTAGGTATTCATCACAAGTTTTTCATTACCCTGTAGGGCACAGCAAATAGGACCGAGAAAGACAATGCATTTTTACCACGTTTTTATTAAGTCACTTTCTTGTTTGTCTGTCTTTCGTTCCGGGTGGAATTTTACGACAAAAATTTCGAGCACTTCCCGTTTAGCTATCCGGCTGCAACTTTCAGGGTAGCTTTCTGAATCCATAAAACGTGGTTTTAAGATATTTTTTTAATCTACCTACATTTGAAGTTTGTAACGACTGGAACATTTATTTTATTCGGCTTTTCGCATCTAAGTAATTGTTTGCCATAAAAACGTTTTGAGAGCGAGTGTGGTTCAGCGGGAACTCGTGCGCCTTTCAATCCGACGCACCTGGGTTCGAATCCCGAGTCGGCCCTGCACAAATGACTTATAGTTAAGTGCAGATTTTGTACGCTCGCTCTAAAACGGTGAAGGAAAACATCGTAATGAAACCCGCTAACGCGCTTTGGAGTGGTAGGCTCTGGCCGTGGTTGTAATACCACCCAACGAACAAAGCCATGCCGTCAAGCGACCTAGTCGTGTTTCGGAATGATGTTCGGTGAACCATCGGGGAGACGGGTCTGAGCAGCCGCTCAACTGCTGTCTCTCTCTAGATTTATGTGCTCAGGCACGTGCATCAGGTGAGATAGTGGCCAAACATAGATCTATTAAGTGTAAAAAAAGGCGTGAAAGATATCGCTTTTATTTTTTAATAAGACATCCATGATGAATAAATTACTACGATTACTACGACTTATCCAGACAGTTAATAAAGGCTAAAGTTTTATCATATTCTATATAACGTGGTTTGGACAAATTATTAATAATAATTTACGGGTGACACTCACGTTTAAATTAGAGTAATCCACTCTCCGCACTCGCCTTGAAAAAACCGATGTTGATGTGGTTGAAACTATAGTTGAATTACTCCAATTTAAACGTGATTGTCACCCGTAAATTATTATTAATAATATTCTATATAGGTAGTAATTTTTATTGTGTTAAATATGTAGTCATTATGTACTAAAGTATCAAATCAACAAGCACTATATACTAATACAAGCAGACAAAACAATCGATGACAGCTGTGCGACGAGAATACTCGTTCCATTTTTTACTAATAAATATTAGTGCATAATTATAACAAAATAAAACATTTCATAATAAAACCGACTTCAATTCTGATGTATCTGTCTTCGAAGTCCAAGGTCGAATGTCGATGAAATTTTTATGGGACCATATTGAAGCTATACTGAACCCAACGCAAAGACGAGCCGATGCAAGATTTTCCAAATCAGTTTATAAATGCCGGTAACAAACATAAAATAAACCTCCTCCTTTTTTAAGTCGGTTAACAATAACAACATACTACATCATCATCATCCCATCAGGTTCCCACTGCTGGGACACGGGCCTTCTCTCATAGAGAGTATGGGCCATCCACCAAGCTGGACCAGTGCGGGTTGGTAGATGTCACATGTCCTTGAATTTTTGTTATTAATTCTCGGACATGCTGGTTTCTTTTCGATGTTTTCCTTCACCGTTTTAAGAGCGAGTTTTAAATCCGCACATAACTTAAGAAAGTCAGTGGTGCGGGGCCAGCGGGATTTGAACTCAGGTGCGTCGGATCTAAAGTCGCAAGTGCTCCCACTGAGCTACACTCGCTCTACATACTACAACATACTATGCTTGGCTCTTAATACCTACCTTGGCTCTTAATGGCTCAACGTATCAGTATTGCAATACAACGGGGCCATACTGCCAGCATCTTGGGTACGCTACCAACTGGTAGTGGGTTGGAGCATTTGAGCTACCTATAGGCCTTTAATGGTCTATGGGTTGTCCAATTGCTTCTCCTTGTATGTAGTTAGTTTAGTTTTAGTAAGTAGAGTATAGTTTGTTTTCAGTAATAAAGGCATTCGCCCGTTAAAAAAAAACCTACTAGTACTTATTAGTTTGTGAAATAACTCGGTCTCATCGGTCAAGTTTCGCGGTCAATTACTGTAATTATTTTTAAACATTCTTGAGCGACTTGTGCATGATTTTTTATAAGAACTCTTTAATTTTACAGGTTGCAGTCTTCGGCATACGATCGGGAGATGGCGGTGTCACCGTCGATAAGCAAAGTAAGTACTAATATTTATTTATTTACTGTTATTATATAGATTAGACGGCCTTAGCCAATTACCTAATAAAATTATTCTAAAATATACAGTAAAATAGCAAAATATAGTAAAATGTAAAAATGTGTCAAACACTGCAATTCATTTATTCATTTATTAATTGCATTCATGTACATTTATTTATCATGTAGGTCTTAAATTATATCTTAGGTTGGTACATGAGCCGTGTAAGGGCGTTTGCTAGTCAGTGCGAGAGTACATTTAGTAATTTTAATTTATATTGATTTATGTTTTATTAAAGTCAGTATATTGTATAACTACAAGATATACAAAAATAAAATTACAGATAAATAAGCCATGTCAGTCAAAGTTAATTAAATATTGGTTAAGCATTAGATTACTATTAACAATTAAGAAAATATGTGAAGTCTGATTTGTGAAATCTGATGACTCATATAGAAAGTTGAAAATATAAACCTTAGGTATAATTTTGTTTTAATAAAAAAAAACGTATAATAAAGATAAAAGATCCGAGCCCTAAATTATGATAATGACAAGATTACATATTGACTTTGGCAGCACCTTCAGGATCCAACGAATTGACTCTGTCGACCAAAATAAAAAAAATTAGGTATAATAATTTAGTTGTAACTACAAAAAACCCTATTATAAAGATACTAAACAAGAAACTATGTAAAACTGAAAAAATATAGGTATACAAGCGATGTCCATGAGGCACGATGGCAAGAACGCTGGCTGCATTCCCGCGCTGATTGGCTAACGCTAATCTTTGAGCCAGGAATGGGCCAGCCCTCTTGTCACCTGCGGCACTGACGAGACATATGCAATTGTTTTATATAATACTTACCTTAGGTTAATATTTTTATGGCTTAGAACATTTCTTTCTCGTAAATAATAGAATTATTTTTTTAGAAAAAACAAACATCGACTTCAATGTATCCTCGAAGTCCGAGGTCAAATATCGATAAAAATTTAGATGGGACCACTTCGTAGCTATGCCGAACCCAACGCAAAAAGAATTTTCCAAAACGGTTCATAAATGACGAAGTTCAGAGGTACCTAACAAACAAACAAAAAATACAATCGAACAGAGAACCTTCTCCTTTTTTGAAGTCGGTTAAAAATACTTAAATCTATAGTTTAGAACTAAATCTAATTGCTCGAGAGTTTACCACTTCAAAACCAGTTGATAAGTGGGACTCTCTCCTCCAAGTACTACCTATACAGTGAAACTACGCCAACTAACGGGAGAGAGCTACCTGCCTATCTCAATTGGCAAACTTACCCGATTTCGCTTTCCAGCAGAGATATTGAATACTAGGTATTACATTACAGAGTACTGGCACAGAATACTAAGGGACAGAAGCATCACTCCGCAAAGACATTTAAACAAATAGCGAGTCTTGCTATGACGCAATAAAATTCAATTCTGCTCGCGTAACGCTACATACCTACCAGTCATATTAACCTACAGAGCGCCTCTCATCCTACCGCATAGCTCTTATCTCTTCTGACGCGGCACGTGTAACGACGCGCGACCCGCCGTCGGTGTTCGGCTATGTACTTGTAGCTTCGTACCTACAGTGCGGAGTGCGCTAGGCCTGGTACTGGTTTTATAAGCGGATTGATAACGAGGGATATAACGTTTTGTATGATTATTTTTAAAAGTAAATGTTGGAAAAGAAAAAAAAAGAGCGTGTGTGGCCCAGTGGCAGCACGTGCGCCTTTCGATCCGACGCACTCAAGTTCGAATCTCGCTGGCTCCGCACCACTGACATTCTTAAGTTATGTGCGGATTTAACACTTGCTCTAAAAACGGTAAAGAAATTACCGTCTCAAACATCGTGAGGAAACCGGCACGTCCAAGAATTAACCACAAATATTCAAGGACATGTGATAATCACCAGCCAGCACTGGGCCAAAGTGGTGGATTATGGCCCATACTCTCTCTAAGAGTGAAGAACCGTATCCCAGCAGTGAATGATGAGCTGATGATAATGATAATTCACAAATCAGACTAACTGTTTTTAACTCCATTAATACAATAAAATACATTGCAATGGGATGGTTCAGCCAAATATCAGCTTGCGGCTCTAGACTCTATTGAACAACGCGCCCTTAAATTAATTCATAAAATTACTAGCTAAGCCCCGCGGTTTTAAAGTCAAAGTCAAAATCTCTATTCATTTTTGGCATCACAGACGCACTTATTAACGTCAAAATATCACAATGACTCTACCACCGTATCGGAAAAAGAACCACTTCTCAGAAGATACGGCAAGAAACTGACAGGCAATTTTTTTAGAGATTTTTTTACAATTTTTGGGTTTCTAAATATCATGTTTCTTATGTACCAGTTGGCTACTTTGCAGAAGTGGAATGTTCCTAGCATCTTTGTCTTCTATGTAATTACGAACAGTATTAACAATTATTGCTTTTCTCATTAAAACAGTCTTAACGTGTAATTTGAATTTACTCTCTGTGACCTCAGTTGCCCATAAAGAACGTATTTGTTTTAGTCAGTCTATACCTAGTCGCCGTCTACTTCTTCTTCCGATACTGTCCATCCAAAGGTTGTCTGGAAGAGATCGCTTCAAGCAGTAAGACCGGCCATTTTACCATAGTTAAGGACAATAGTTGGTATACAATAAAGAGGTTTTCTATTCTATTTTATTCTACCTAGGTACAACAATCCTATGTGTTGTGTTTATGTTATGATGGTCACTATTTTTTTTATATAACTGGATGACGAGACGAGCTGGTCGTTTGCCTGATGGTAAGCAATACGCCAACCCATAACAATAACGGCACCATCCTGAACTTTCTTTTGCAAAATCCTGCGTGACGCTGCACCGCGCTCGTCACCCTGAGAAAATTAGCTGTTGAGTCTCATAATTCCCAGTAATTTCGCTGTGTGTGTGTGTATTTACTTTGAATTTGTGGTCATTTTTACAAACGTGCATTATATAAAGAATATAATGAATATGTAAAGAAGGTTTATAAAAAAAAAAGCAATTTTTTATTAGAGGTGTGTCTATTCGCATTTGAAGCATTGTCTAGGTGTATGGTTAGGTACTGTTTGGTAGGTGTTCGTCTAGGTATTGTCTATGTATACCTATTAATTACATATATGTACAATGAACTTTTGAACTGTAAGTTAATTAATTATTAAAACATTTTTATTGTAAGGAAATTTATTTAAGTGTAATTGCATTGTCTTGAACATCATCAGAGCGAGTGCGGTTCAGTGGGAGCACGTGCGACTTTCGATCCCATGCACCCGAGTTCGAATCCCGCTGGTCCCGCACCACTGAATTTCTTAAGTTATGTGCGAATTTTACACTCCCTCTAAAAAAGGTGAAGGAAAATATCGTGAGGAAACCGAAGTACAAGAATTAATTACAAAAATTCAAGGACATGTGACATCCACCAACCCGCACTGGGCCAGCGTGGCGGATTATGGCCCATACTCTTTCTATGAGAGAAGGCCCGTGTCGCAGCAACGTGATGAGCTGATGATGATGAACATCATCATCATCATCATCAGCCTATTTTGTTCTCACTGCTGGGACACGGGCCTTCTCTCATAGAGAGAGTATGGGCCATGATCCACCACGCTCGCCTAGTGTGGGTTGGTGGATGTTACAATGTCCTAGAATTTAGTGATTCTTGGACATGCTGGTTTTCTCACAATGTTTTCTTTCACCGTTTTTAGAGCGAATGTTGAATCAGCACACTACTCCAGGGCGTCGGATCGAAAGTGGCCCGAGTTTCCGCTGAGTCACACTTGCTCTTCTCACTCTCAATTGCAATATGTCAAGGCATATATAATTTAAAAGGGATATGTTATATCCTCTTTGTATACCAGTAGTTTTTATATACGGTGGTCATTGTGATAATTTGACGTTCATAAGTGCGTTTGTGATGCCAAAACTGATTAAAGAGATTTTCACTTTGATTTATAGTATTTTTAAGCCGCCAAGCAGTAGTGCGCAAGCATTACTGTGTTCCGGTTTGAAGGGCATTATAGCCAGTGAAATTACTGGGCATTATGAGACTTAACAGCTAATTGTCTCAGGGTGACGAGCGCAGTGCTGCGCCGCAGGATTTTGCAAAACAAAGTTCTGGGTGGTGCTGTTATTGTTATGGGCTGGCGTATTTCTTAGCATCAGGCAAACGACCAGTTCGTCTCCTCATTCAGTTACATAAGAAATACTTAGTATGGAACAAATACAACCACACAAAGTTTTTATACATTAGACACTGGCCAGTTATAAATTTATTTTTAAAATATGATTGAATTAAAAAATGGGTCTGCGTCGGGAACATCAAAGGCGCTCATAACTTTTTTTTTTACGCTTAATCGATCTATGTTTGGCCACTATCTTGCCAGATGTGAAGCGATGATGTGGCCTAAGATGGAACACATAGATCTAGAGAGAGACGGCAGTTGAGTGGCTGCTCAGACCCGTCCTCCCCGATGGTTCACCAAACATCATCCCGAAACACGACTAGGTCGCTTGACGGCATGGCTTTGTTCGGTGGGTGGTATTACAACCACGGCCAGAGCCTACCACTCCAAAGCGCGTTAGCGGGTTTCATCACGATGTTTTCCTTCACCGTTTTAGAGCGAGCGTGCTAAGTCTGCACTTAACTGTAAGTCATTGGTGCAGGGCCGAGTCGGGATTCGATCCTAGGTGCGTAGTATCGAAAGGCACACGAGTTCCCGCTGACTCACACTCGCTCTAAAAAAATAACGAAGGAGTTCCTGAAAAGCACACCGGGTCACCCTCCTTACCGCCCGGATTTGGTACTGTTTGACTTCTTTCTGTAAGATGCGCTAGCAGCTTTTAAGCAGGCCGACAAAGAGGTGTCTGAAGCAGACTGGAAAAAGTGTTTCGAAAATTGATTGAGTTAGACAAATGCGGAGAGTTCTTTGAAAAATTGTTAGTAAAAAATCTTTACCATAGAACGTTTTTTTAGTTTCATAAAACTTTCTGAGTGCCCCACGTACTATATGCAAATATAGCAGCAAAGGCGAAAACTCGCGAAAAGGTCATAAAAACCTTGGAGGTTTACAGGGTTATTGTTACATGATCTCTAGGTATGTAGGTAGGTACCACAACTTTGCCAGTTATTCTGCCGCCAAGCAGTAGTGCGCAAGCATTACTGTGTTCCGGTTTGAAGGGCATTGTAGCCAGCGTAATTATTAGGTATATGAGACTTAATATCTGATGCCTCGGGGTGATGATCGCAATGCAGTGCTACGCAGTGCTTTTTATGGTATTAAAAGTTCTCGGTGGCACTGCAATTGTTATGGGCAGGCGTGGCACGCTTACCATCAGGCGAACGAATTGCTCGTCTCATCTCTTCATAAAAAAAATTTACATATATGTCTCATCTCTTTGCAGATCAGCCCTACATCCCGATAAAATATCCCGGGCCCATACAAGAGGTCTCGCAGAACCGATACGGGACCCCCAACGACGTCCCGGAACAGTGCCGGGATAAAAACTTCTGCACGATTAAGCCTCCGGACTACCCCCAGGATAGGTTTAATAAGATGTTCAAGGGGACGGTAAGATCCTTTAAATACGAATTTCACACCTTACCATAAATACATAGCAAAATTCAGCGAATGACACATTTTGACATTTAAATAAGTTTTTGAACTATTTCAATTTATATTTCAATCATGTTTTGCGTTCCATAATGTACATAGTTGTTGCCAATAAATAGGTACAGCTCATTATGGACCCTGTCGGGCATAACAATTAGAAGAGAGGAAAAACACTTGTGAAAATAATAATTACAGAATTATTATGTCGCTCTTTCTCACGGGTTAAACACCCGGTTCTTTGGAAGGCTTGCGCGGGGATATGAGTCCAACACGTAGAGGCATTTTAGAGCACTTAATTTAAATATGTAATGGGCACACTTATCGGGGTCTGTCTCTAAGTGCATCATTAGATCAAATCAAATCAAAATCAAAATCTCTTTAATCATTTTGGCATCACAGACGCACTTATGAACGTCAAATTATCACAATGACTCTACCACCGTATCGGAAAAAGATAGAGCAGAAGATACGGCAAGAAACTGAGGGGCATTTTTTTAAGAGATTTTGTTACATTTTTTTGGGATTTTATAATGTTATGTTTCTTATGTACCAGTTGGTTACTTTGCAGGAGTGGAATGTTCCAAGCATCTTTGTCTTCTATGTAATTACGAACAGTGTAGTATGCTTTTCTCATTAGAACATTCTTAACGCGTAATTTGAATTTACTTTCTGTGAGCTCCGTTATACACTTTGGAATTTTATTATAAAAACGTACGCAGTTGCCCATAAAGGACTTATTCGTTTTAGTCAGTCTATACCTAGGTACAACAATCCTATCCTTATTTCTAGTGTTAATGTTATGATGGTCACTATTTACTTTGAATTTTTGGAAGTTTTTGCGAACATGCATTATATTTTCATAAATATATAAAGAAGGTAAAGTTAATATATTAACTTGCTTAAAAAAATCCCTTAACGAGTCACGTGGACCCAACTCGTAAATCGTGCGAACCGCACGCTTTTGTAATATAAAAATAGTATCTATATCCGCAGCAGAACTCCACAGCAAATGCCATATGACATTATGCTGTGGAAGTATGCAAAGTAAACTAACCGAGCCGTAGCTATATCCGTTAATTGCCTAATTTTACGAACCGCATATGCAGCAGAACTAAGTTTTCCAGATAGAGCATCAATATGAGGACCCCACTGCAACTTAGAGTCTATGCCTATACCTAGGTATACCGTCGCTTTGTCTGTATCGAGTTTATTACTATTGAGCATTATGTTTGGCTCTACATGTCTAACATTAGGCAAAGAGAACTTTAAACATTTCGTCTTTTTCGCGAATAGAACAATATCTGCAAGGTCTTTAACTACAAAGGGTAAATCATTTATATATGCCAAAAATAAAAACGGCCCTAATATTGATCCCTGCGGTACCCCCATTCTGACTAAGGATCCGGAAAATGTTACGTCATTTACCCCAACTTTTTGCTGCCTATCGGTTAAATAGGACTCAACAAGATTCAGAGCTGTTCCACGAACCCCATAGTGGTAGAGTTTACGAATTAGTGTACGGTGCTCTACACAATCGAAAGCTTTGGAGAGATCACAAAATACACCAATGGCATCCTGTGAACTCTCCCAACAAATAATACACATGGTAATAATCCCGTTAATAATATATACAATATTTGATATTTATTTTTGAGTCTTATGGATTTACTTTATTTCTTTAATTTTATGTGAGTCTGGCAAGATACAATGAGTCAACACCGTCGCGCTCTGACATTTAAGTCATATCATTGTAGGTACATATATTTATGCGGAAGAACCAGTTAAGTTTAATTTGAATAATCCTAGCTACAAATACCTAGTACCTAGTATTAGCAGACTCTATGGACTCTATGACTTTACTCTACGAGGTAACCAACAGTACGACGCGGCTCATTAAAATATCTCGGGGTCTCGAAGTGATGAGAGCAAAACCACAAAATAGATATGTACAGAAATCAATCTACATACAAAGTGCGCTCGAGCAACGCACACATAAACACCGCTTACGGACACGATATCTCAGCACAGTTGAGCTCAGTGCGAGCGCGAGTGCCATCCGCTTGAGACACGCGTCTGTGAACTTTTACGTGCAAAAATGGAGCAACAAGAAAAAAGTTATTTTAACTGTTCAGTGGATGGTTGTTTCAATTCAATGTTAAACGGTGATTGTCGTTATTTAAGCTACCAGTTGTTTCAGAGAGGTAAGGAGGTATTTGCTTGTATTTCGATGGTTCGTTTTAAAGTTACAAAGAGCAGTTAGGTAGGTAGGTAAGCGCCCCGGCCTATTATTGTAGATATTTACTGTAGTATAAGCTGTGTTAGCCTTGTGTTCAATAATCTAATGATGAAGATGTAAATGTAAACTAATCGTAAAATTTTGTCTTCAAAAAAAGTTTATTCAATTATAATAATAACTGCGAAAAATTATGTCGATATCTTGTAAAGTATTTTTTTTTAATCAATGAATTTTGGACTTCCCAAAAACTTTCTGCGCCGTATGAGTAACCGTCGTGACGTCACACCGCCGCACCGGGTCGCAGGCAGCGCAGGCGAGCGCATTCAATTTAACAACCCTAGCGCGACCGCCGAGCGTAGGTGTGAAAAGTGAAGTACATACATTAGATCGACTTCTGTACTTTTTTGTGCGAAACAGTACTACGCAGTACTTATCATGGTATTAAAAGGTCTGGGTGGTACAGCAATTTCTTTTTTCTGATATTGATTGCATTAGCGCATGCTAGGTGCTAATTATTATAAAACTTTTAAATAATTAGAAAAAAATATAGGTATAAATATAACGCCCGAGCAAGGACCAAACCTGCGTCTTCGGAGTACTGTCCCGATGCCTTAACTACTGGGCCACCGAGCCAGCTGCTCGAGCAACCAAATTTCTTCTATGCTTCTTATATCATCTTACGGGAACGATTCTACGTCATCTGTCGTCAACGTTTACATTGTTTAATTAGATTATATATTGTATATCATATGTAAGCCCTTAGTATGTCTATTATATTTTCTATCACCACCGTCTGTGTATGTTTCGTTATTCCTCTCCATCCAAAGGTTGTCTGGAAGAGATCGCTTTAAGCGATAAGACCGCCCATTGTTACACCACTGTACACATTTGAATTGTACTTTATCTCTATTTTTAAGGTGAATAATAAAGTGTTTATCTATCTATCTATCTATTGTTATGGGCAGGCGTGACGCTTACCATCAGGCGAAGGACTAGCTGGTCTCATTACTCAGTTCCATAAAGATGGTACAGTATTTGTACAAACAAAACAACAAATGCGCTTTTTAAAACTAAATGTTTTAGAAAGCATACGTTTTTTTATCACTGGAATAAAAAATACATAATAATTTTAAAGTTAGCTAAAATTTAAATGATTATTTTTCAGAACCCTCCCCCGCAGCCGATGCTGGTGATCGAGAACGTCGCCGACCGACAAGGGGATCCAGATGACGTCGACAACTGCGAATCAACAGTCACGGTATAAACAATACTCAATAGTCAATCATTTATTGCATCATAAATATTTATGCACATGTATTTCACAAGCATACTAGATGGTATAAAACATATAGGGTGTAGTTGTATATATAAAATATATATGGTGGTGTGTGACCCTCATAGGGTGTAGCATTTTGTAGTAGGAGCGAACCGATTCATCTTAAAGTATGCTTAAATTTGTGAGTCATTAATAAAGTCATGTAGACATTACATACATGATTTCAATATTACATACATGTCACATTGTCTCACTGCATGTGCGACTTTCAATCCGATGCACCCGAGTTCGAATCCCGCTGGCCCGCAGCACTGATTTTCTTAAGTTATGTGCGGAATTAACACTCGATCTAAAACGGTAAAGGAAAACATCGTGAGGAAACCGGCATATCCAAAAAATTATCACAAATATTCAAGGACATGTGACATCCACCAACCGGTACTGGGCCAGTGTGGTGGTTTATGGTCCATACTCTCTCTGTGTGAGAAAGCCCGTGTCCCAGCAGTGGGAACGTGATGGGATGATGATGATTATTGTTTCACTATATAAAATAATATACATCCCCGCAGAGATTCTTGGTGCTATCTTCTCTAGCGGGCGTATTTCCGAACTACTGGTAGAGACAATTTTCGCATTTATTTTCTGGGCTTTAATTTGAGTATGGGAACCTTACCACCTTTTTTCAATGTTATCAATATGGTTTCAATATTGTAAGTAACAATTTTTAAAGTATCTTAATTGATTTGTATTATGCGTTAGACTCCAATTCAGTCAAAACAGTCGAGTCTCTTGCCCCGTTTTTGTGTTTTAACTAACAATTGCGACTCGAGCCGACACTACATATAACTACGTACTTATACATATAACTACTTATACGTATAAATATAATAACCTTTTATCAATTTATTAATCAGTTTTATTCTTCGAGTAGGCTGGATACTTTATCTGAGATTTTATTTGAACATGCATAGATTGTTTTTCTTAGAAGTAGTTCATGATAAATTGAATATTAACAGCGTAATAAGTATACTGTTATATTTATGTGCAATATTATGATTACAAGTACCTTAGCGCTATTATTTGTTTGGAAATCTTATAGATACGTCGCTATATAGCAACGGTACATAGTAATCTCGCGCGGAAATCGCAAGTTCCAAGGTTATTACTGCGTTTTCCTCAATATTATGGTCAAGATAAGAAGAGCGAGACCGACTGCAGTTCGAATCCCAACTTGTGCAGATTGTACAGATTTTATTAAATATGTTATATATATATATATATATATATATATATAAATGTATTAATTATTATACATGTTTAATTATAAATTTATTAATATTTTATATAAAACACCATACATACACCTACACACACACCCCCATCCATACTTCACATTCCAGTCATTACACTAACATACATACACACATAAACACTATACCTACCCGTATTATCGTATATTGTCCTTTTCTGTCTCACTATATACTTAATCATTAGCTATGTCAACAAAGCTGTATGTAGGAAATAACTTTTGTATTTATATAAGGAGACCTATAATTGGCTGTATTAGTTTACACTAATAATAAAAAAACCCTTTAATATTAGTACTTCATTTTATCATAACGCTGTTGATCTTCTAAATAAATAAATAAATAAATGTTCACGAAAACATCTTTAGGGACACGGGTCCCTAAAGATGTTTTCGTGAACATATATAGTGTAAGAGGCTTTATGGGACCAGTCAAAACTCACCATGTTGCATCTGGCAAGTCCATTGACCGTAAGAGACTATACAGGACTTCTGCCATTTAAAACAAGAACGGGTTGGATAATCACACAAAATAATATAAAATGGAGTAACATCCGGTCACCTCCTAGTACTTGCAATTTAATTCAACTTATGAAATGTACAGTGTAAGATTTCATCACTTGAATTGCAAGTACGTGTACATATGTAAGTACATTGAAGTAAGTGTGTAAGACTTACACACTTCATTTATTGTTGACCTTTCACCACATTTCATAAAAACATCCCATTTATTGTCTCTGTTGCACAATACCTTTTTCATAAGGCTTTACCCGGTTTAGGAATTAAGCCCAATGACGAAAGAAAAAAGTTGATTAAGCCAGTTTATAATAAATAATAACAATAATAAATACTTTATTGGGCAGAAACAATGTTCACAAACAGCCATGCATCTTATATGGCAACACTATAATTACTAAGTTTTAAACTATTCACATATATACGTACTATAAATTCACATGGTAAGGAAAAAAATTAAGTAGATATACAGAAAAACGAGTAAAACAACGTCTTGTTAGTTAAATCAAAATCTTACATAAAATATAAATTGGCTCAGCGAGAACAGTTTAGGTAGGTATATTCAATTTTATTTTGAAGTTATCAATAATTTCTATGGCTTCGCACGGTTATTATACATATAAACCTTCCTCTTCAATCACTCTATCTATTAAAAAAACCTCATCAAAATCCGTTGCGTAGTTTTAAAGATTTAAGCATACATAGGGATACAGGGACAGAGAAAGCGACTTTGTTTTATACCATGTAGTGATAGTGATTATAAATATTATTAAGTTAAAAATGCTTCAAGTAGTATTGAGGGAGGATCATCGATTCATGCCAGATCCTCCTGACCCCTCTTCGCTAGCGGTTCAGTAAAGGTGGAACTTAACACGTAGCGTCTATGGACTTTTTGGAGAACATAAAAAGTAATATTACACTCCTTTTTATTATAAGCTTGCACTCTCGCAGCTTCACTGACACCGTATTGGTTAATGTTCCATCAATATTGCATATCATCAATTGCAAAAAAACTGGATTTGGAAAATAAAATAAAATCGAATTCATTACTTTTCAGTTGCCGCCAAATAATTAGAACTCATAATTGAAGCTGATGAGTGCTAATTCAGTTTCTTATGTCCATGTCACAATCGCACTGTCAGTCGTCGAGAATTTATTATGATTTGAGAGGTGATTTATTTGCCTAACGCCATCTAGAAAGTAGAGATGAACTCATTTCAATTTTTTTTCAAATGCCTCATTCTGAAAACTTTTTTGCCGATCAAGGTATATATATGTTCGTACTAATAAGTATTCTGTGACAAAGTTTTTCGGGAAGAAAAAATTCGACCACTGGCTGGGACTCGAACCCGCAACCCAATAATCTTCCCTCAGCGCGGGACGCTGTGCCAATTGAGCTACGGTGGACACCAACTCGAGTGTCGAACTTCTTCTTTCGTTATTTAACCGCCTTAGGGGTGACGTGTACGCCATCTATTGAGAGTGGAGTGAACCTTTTTCTCAACGAGCAAGATCAATGTTGCATTGAGTACTTGCTCTGTGATGACGCGAACCCATATTAATATAATAAGAATTAATATGGGTTCGCGTCATCACAAAAAAACAAAACAAAATAACGGAAGAAGAAATTCGACACTTGAGTTGGCCTCCACCGTAACACAATTGGTAGAGCGTCCGGCGCTGAGGGAAGATTGGGTTGCGGGTTCGAGTCCCAGCCGGTAGTCGAATTTTTTCTTCCCGAAAATCTTTGAGTTTTTCGCTTGGCATTCGTTAATGCTTAAACATATAATAATAAGTATACTGTGGTAATACCAAAGAAAACTAACTATTACTTACGGTAATACGGTGTTTTGGGATTGGTTGACATTTTTCGAAAACTGGGATTCGATTTTGGATTTCTTCGGAAGCTAATTCCAAAAAGTTCCACAATACATTTTACGTTTTGAGAACGCACGTGTCCAATGGGACACGAGGAGGATCGTATTAGGCTAACTATGACGGATGATGAATGTTTGTATTTTCCAGTATGAGCCTCTATACAAAGTGCGGTCGAAGCGCGGAGACTGGCGCACGGTCGTGCAAGCTCCTGAAGAGAACTACGTGCAGATGGTTAGACTGGAGACTTGCAAGTAAGCCACATTTGTTTATCGAGTCATTGACAGCCAGCCACTGTTGCTAATGGGAAAGAATAAAATTACCATCAAAATAATATTTGAGATCCCAATACACTATCCAAAAATTGTATTGGCAGATCAAATTTAGTAAATAATCACCAATTTTAGTAAATGATCATCAAATTTAGTATATGACCTCAAAATCTTACCCGAATTGCCGCACCTCACTCTTTCATGGTCCAACTCGCTCTTACCCCTAGAGTACGTATATAAAAGCGGAGCCAGAAGCTCGCGAAGGAGGTCCTGAATGAACCGAGCCTACGAGGCCGAGTGAAGCGATGGGTGGTGAGCAAAGCGCGCCAGCGACTTTCGCAGGGGAGCGAAAGTCAAGTAAGGGAAGCAACATGAAGGGGTGACGAGCGAGACTTCTAAATTAGAACTGAAATCGAGATCTATTCCTTCAGTTTCAGTTAAAAAGATCCCTAATTCAAACCTCGGCTGCACCGAAATAATTTGGATATCCATAGGTAACGTTTGTTAAACTATAGTCAAGCACGCGTTATAGCTTAAAAACAAAAATTCTATATACATACTCTCTTTAAAAATCTCACACTGAACTCCTTCGCATAGCAGTACCTTCTATGATGGTTCTTTTACTGTGGAAGCCGTATGCCTGTGAAACTCTTTACCGGTATCAATAAGGCTGCGCACGCCTTCTCTTAGGCATACGCATAGCTACGCATCTCTTAAGGAGAAGTTTTACTTAGATACGTAACTGCAGCCTCCTACTCGGAGGTAACTGTTTATTATCTCACTCATTGACTTAATATATTATACGCAACTATTATTATATTTTTTTTATACACAACACCACCGTCCCTTACAGTTTGTTTGAGTTCTCTCCATCCAAAGCTTGTCTGGAAGAGATCGCTATAAGCAATAAGACCGCCCATTGTAACACTAGCTTTAAGTACTGTTTTTAATTATTTCTTGTTGTTGTACGACAATGAAGCGTTATATAATCTAATCTATTTTTCATCTCTTTTACAGGGCAACTGAAGGCTCCTGCTTCACGGCCCTTCCCCCTACTCCCGACATCATAACTTTCTGCAAGCAGAAGTACAGCGTCTGGGAGTTCCTGGTCGCGACAGATAACAACAGCACCGAGAAAGTGAAGGCTGAGCTGCCGATCTGCTGTTCTTGCCACTACAAATTTGTTACCTAATTAATTCGCTTTAAGATTGAAGAGCCTCTTAAAATGTCCACGGAAATGTAGCTAAATAATAAGTACAACTTTATACTTTTATACTGCGTATTTTGTACTCGATTACCAATAAGATTTTTTATTACTAAATCAGACAGTACAACTAGAAAGAATATAAAACTGCAAGCTGACAGGTTAAAATAAAGCTGTTATTTTTTATTAGTTTACTTTAATTTAAATTTTAATATGTTCTACTCCTTAGAATAGAATAGAATAGAATAGAATAGAATAGAATAGAATAGAATAGAATGGAATGGAATGGAATGGAGTGGAGTGGAATGGAATGGAATGGAATGAAGTGGAATGGAATGGAATGGAATGAAGTGGAATGGAATGGAATGGAATGAAGTGGAATGGAATGGAATAGAATAGAATAGAATATCGTTTATTGCGTAAAAACCTTATACTAGGTTATATTTTATACAAGTAATTATACATAAATAGGTGCAGATTCGGGAGGAAGAGAAGTGTGTGGAAGGTCATCTCTGAAACTACATAATATAACTACTTATTACCGTAGTAATATTTAGTTTTATTTGCTATTACTAGCTGTGTGTATAGAGTAACAAACATACATCCATACATTCTTACAAACTTTCGCGTTTATAATAATAATAATAAAAAAAATATTGTCAGACCGAAATCCATGTGTTAGTAAAAATTAGAACTTACATGCTATGTTAGTCAAAATTAAAATCCAAAATAAAAATCAAAATTAATATACATAATTACAATAAGATTCAAAATAAAAGTTAAATTCAAATTCAAAAGTAAAACATAAAATTAAAATTAAAAATTAAAATTCAAAGTTAATTTTTTTTTTCCTTATATGGTTTCATAGTCATTATGATCCCCATTTTTATTACAATCTAGCCAATTAATGGTTAAAATTAAAATGTAAAATTAGTTCATATAACGTCCGGAACCAGCCGCACCAGACACGCCGCAGTGGATACGTGTCCAGTGCCCCTGGTAGGGACACTCCGGCTTATATCTAATAACGCCCAGGATACCGTTGGTGCTCCCCCGGAGCCTGCGCATCAGGGATGCTGTTCTTTTCCTGATTATTGCTTGCTTATAATAAGTAGGATTTTAAATCTACTTATGCCGATTCGACGTTTGTGGCTTTCGGCGTCTTCATTCTAAATATTATATTATTTTTCAATTATACTATAGCATTTCGAATCTAGAGCTTATCAATCGCAAATTAGACGATTTATTGCTTCAAGAACGAATCAAATAAAAATTGATTTGAACCAAATTGCAATGTTAGGTTCATGTCACAGGCAATATTTCAACATATGCCATTTGCGAAATAGCCCAGAACATACTTACACATGAGTTTGATGTGTAGGTATATATGTGTTCTACCACTATTATATGTACCCTACTGTAAACTTTTATTTCCTGTTTTGGTGTTTAATAAAGTATTATTGTATTGTATATCCTGAATTTCTGATTCTTAAAATATCTTACTAATATTATAAATGCGAAAGTTTGTGAGGATGGATGGAGGGATGGATGTTTTTCATTCAGTCATGCAACTACTGAACGGATTTTGATAAAATTTGGTATTTAGGTGCATTAGGTCTTGGAAAAGAAGGCTACGTATTATCCCGGGAAACCGTGAGTAAAACCGCGGGGCACAGCTAGTATATATTATCATGATATGTGAAGGTTTGTACATCGTAAGTACTGAACAGATTTGTAATTTATGTAGCACAGAGATAGTA
The DNA here is from genome assembly GCA_951640565.1 of Petrophora chlorosata. Classification (NCBI taxonomy): domain Eukaryota; kingdom Metazoa; phylum Arthropoda; class Insecta; order Lepidoptera; family Geometridae; genus Petrophora; species Petrophora chlorosata. Next base: position 15,329,458 of record OX621196.1, on the reverse strand, counting down.
TTTTTTTTAAGTAACTGTATGACGAGACGAGCTGGTCGTTTGCCTGATAGTAAGCAATTGTCTGGATAGGAACATAGGATACTTGTTATTCCAGAAAAACTAGATCAATTTCGATGCGACTTATGTCGCAGGTATCGACAAATGGTAAATAACTATTACACTAAAGCACACCCTAAAAGTAGCATGGCTCGCACAGATCTGTTAGGTTAAGCAACGTTCTCCGCGGCCACCACATAGATGGATGACCGTATGTGTGGTATTTACAACTGAGCGCCATCGTGCTTCGGAGGGCACGGCCGTCGGTTCTGGTCGTTGTCTTAGGACAACAGACATTAGGCCATGTCGGAGGCCTTCGGGCGGTCTAAAAGCCCCGACACCAGGGTTAGCCACACACCCACACGAGAGAAGAAGATTGTGAAGGTACCGTCTATCTAAGTTCCTAACTAATAATACACAATGCAAAACATGTATGTACAACAGTTATACATATAGGTACTATTATCAGCAAGTCTGTACCTACTGACCATTGACAATTTTAAATACAAAAATTAGACAATAGTATTTAATAAAATAATAGGTATATTATAAAAAATATATAGAAAATAATAGCGGTTTATTAAATTAGGAATCATAAAATGTATAAGACTCGCACTCAGTTTCAAACGTCCTTACAGTGTTCGTGTACCAACAATATTTAAGACCTATATATGATATCAAAATATCTGATAAGTGTATGAATACCTACTTATAAGAAAAAGAAAGAAAGGAAAAACATTTATTTGACGACCACAATCATACACTTACAAAATAAAGAAAGAAAAGAAAACATAATTACAAAAAGAAAAAATAAATATATTAACAGTATGAAGAGATAATAAATGACTACTTCATATGTGGTGCCAAAAGGGGTTAATATGAGTGCAATCAATAAATTAATTATGAAATGATATATGAATTAAGCACCTATTGATATAGCAACCAGTATTTCCCCGCTTAACAATAGACAATATAACAAAATATCGATTTAGTTACCTTACAGTCACAATAAAAGTAAGTACCTACCTACTGACATTGCAAGTGGCATTTAGTGGCAATAGACAATATAATAAAATACCGATTTAGTTACCTTACAGTCACAAATAAAAGTAAGTACCTACCTACTGACATTGCAAGTGGCATTTCCCCGCTTAACAATAGACAATATCATAAAATACCGATTTAGTTGCTTTACAGTCACAAATATATGTACCAATGGTATAAATATCATTTCAAATCCATTATTCTGTTGTGATTCTACTTAAGAATATACACACTAAGAACCGTAACGTTTTTAAATATGAATCTATTTGTGCATATTATATTGGTCACTGTGGTGAGTATCATGTTTTTACTGATATTTTTTAAATTCTTGTCTTATCTATTTTTGACTGTTTGTTTGGTTATAGACTCGAAAATCATCGAATGAATTTTAATGCTGCTTTCTTTAATAAATATAATCTTAGTTGATACCCACACAAGTACACATAGGTACTAAAACTATTAACCACGGTAAAGCTATTGCATAGCATTCGGAGTGGGGGGTGTTAGGTTATTTTCGTTACGGAATTTCTGGATTCGGTCTCCACGCTCAAGGCCCGCGATAGAAGCTATGCAATAGCTTAAAAAATTGTGACAGAGGTTATCAGATATATATCAGGAAACCGGCATGTCCAACAATTACAATATAAGTAATTCAAGGATATGAAATATCCACCAACCCGCATTGGGATGGCCCATACTCTCTCTGTGAGAGAAGGCCTATGTCCCAGCAGTTGGAACAAAATGGGTTGATGAGGATTATGATGAATTTCAATGTCTGCGCAGACGACGAGACGGACAGGCCACTGTGTACTTTTTAACCCGCAAAAATATAATACTTGGGATCGTATGCGCCCGTCGACGTGCCACGCAACGCAGACGATAAACAAAAAATTGCGCGAAAGAAGTTCCACGTAAGTAGGTACTATTTTTCCGCGGACAAAATTACGAAAACGTCCGTCTGCGCAGGTATTTATTGTCATTTAATTTAAAAACAATTTTGCAAAGAAAGAAAAGACATTTACTCAATACATACACGCGACATTATATTGAAAAACAACAATTTACAATATTTTACCACATTTTTATTAAGTCACTTTCTTGTTTATGTCTGTCTGTCTGTCTGTCGTTCCGGCTGAAACTTTAAAGGCACAACTCGAAGACAATGCATTCTAAATCCATAAAAACGTGGTTTTTAGATTAATTTTTTAATCTTTTACGGATTCTTGTTAACAAATAACACTTTAATAAATTATAGTAGGTATAGAAAAATATAATATATAAGAACAAATCAAATCAAAATCTCTTCAATCATTTTGGCATCACACTTATGAACGTCAAATTATCACAATGACTCTACCACCGCATCGGAAAAAGAACCACTACTCAGAAGATACGGCACGTGTAACAACCCTACCTACTTTCTTCTATCCTATAGCTATCCTGGTCTCGGCCAGCAAATTGAAACATCCTAGTCCTAGCCACCCAATTGTACCCACCTGCTTTTTATATATATTACTCTAACTACTCCTATCTTGAGTTACTACTGAACCAAATTGTAACATTCCTAACTAGCCTAGCCTAATCCTAGCCAATAGATAACAACCACTTAATACTACCTCTGCCTCATACCTACTTAATAAAATTTCACTAATAATATAAACTCTAACATTTATACCCTCATTATCCTACTCCAGAATTATTATGATTTGATTTATGTTTGGCCAATGTGATCATATAGTAATTAGAATCCTTTATACGTTGTGATACCGAAATAATCCATGATCTTTTAAGGTAATTAAAACAATTCATAACTAGCCCTAATAACTAAATTTAAAAACCTGTATTATTATAAATATGAGTATCTCTCCTAGGTATTGTTACACTCTCAGTCATTCTAATTTGTATTTAAAGGGATAATTTTGAATAAACAATATTAGTTAAGCAAAAGGCAAATCTGTTAAACATGGATATATATTTGTAATGAAAAGTTTAAGAGATTATTTAGAAATTTACATTCTACATTCGACAAATAAATGAATTTAATTTAATATAGAATAGTCTCGACAAAGGTTACAGCACCATCCATCCGCTGTTAACAGTGAATCTCGTCCCTGACTGGATAATTCTCCTTCGAGACTGTTCTCGGAGGTCCATGTACCTCAATTATTGGGAATTCATAAATGTTATTAATGTACTGTCTAGTCTGTCAGTTAAAATAGTTCTTCAAAAGGACAAGAGGACATTTTCTTTTAGCAAAAGTATGTCAGTCAGTTCGTTCCTAACCACACATCCATACAAGTTACTTTACTAGGTATTTAACAAATAAAACTTTCGCTACTCAGAGACAGAGCGCAGACATGGTACTCCTCTCCAAGTACCATCCTTCATGTTCATCCATCATCTAGTTCATTTCGAGACTTCCTCAAACTAGATTTAGTTTAAGAGAGTCTCTATTTAGGGCTATACAAATGCCCATCAACTTTGTTAGAATTCAACTAATGCCTAAGAATTATAATAACTATTAATATTCCTAAACTAGGTAAACTTCCTGTTCATATAAAATCTACTCCTGATAGTAATTTATCAGAGTAAAAGGTAAGTTCGTACTTTTAATCAAGTCTCCATAGATAATTACCAAAGTAATATTACACTGCTGAGATAAGTATTCCATTTAGTCAGAATAATCCAACTCTACAAACATAGACATTAACAGTACCTAATTTGTACCAGCCATGATAATAAGTAAATTATTATTTCAATTCAATGGTGTAGGATTTAGTTATCCAAAATAATGATTCATTCACTTATCAGTCCTGTTTCTCAGGAAGAATCTGAATTAGACATTCAAGTTAAATGTAATAGTAGATTTAGACAGTGACTAATAAAATAGTATCTGCCACTTTAATAAGTAAAACAGAACCATATAACCAACTTGGCAAGTATGTCTAAAAGTACCATAAGTGTTTAGTTTCTCTTGTTTAAGAAATTCGATGCTTATAGTAGACCTGGTCAGTGACTACAATAATAGTGTCTCTAATCCGTCTGGTATAGAGTTCACACTATAGGCTGCTTTTTGCTCACCTAGTATAACCAAAATGTACCACTTGCACTTTTCTTTGAAGAGTCAAAATCTGAATTATTTATATTTTTATCTTTTCAGCTTTCAACCTTTAAAACATTGATCTGAGTCAATAAAAGAATCACTATCTGTCAATAGTTTTATTTTAAAGTGAATATTCACCCAAATTAGAAAAGGATTATTGTTAATTAGCAATAGTTTTTCCATATTTCCTATTTCCCTCGGCAATCCTGAAAAGTCCTATTAACCTATGTTTCCTAAATGTTCCCTATCCATCTAAAAGTCTCCTAAAATGTAGTTACTTACCATTTCTGAAAAGTCCCTATTTGTTTACTTTCCCTAAAACGTTTCCTATCCACCTAACTTCCCTAAAACCCTACTTTCTACCCTAAATATATTCCTAATCTATCTAAAAGTCCTAGCTAATAACAAATCTAGGGATAAATCCCACATTTACATTTAAACGTGTAAGTTTTCACGGTGTAATGAAAACCCCCCTATAGAAGACGCTTTCCGTAGCCACAGAAATTGTCACCTGACTATTCTAACGACGGGATTGAGAAGGTATCTCGACTAATCCTATCACCTGTGTGTTTAGTTTCCTTACCCAAGATCGAAGTCGGATGGGCTTGGAAACAGGACAGAGACATAAAAGGAAATAAATAAGTATATAAATAAAGACCAAATCCAATGACTCTGTTCATAGTAAGGCAAGTGTGTTACCACATGGATTCACTTCGACGAGCCCCTTGCCCTCAGATAAACAGAATGCATTAGAAATGAGAGACTGGTTAGTCGAAAAGCATCAATCGACTGCTTGCTCGTCTCAGGCAAGCCCCTTCCGTTAGGAAGTTGAACCAAGGAGAAACCATTTAACACCGCAAGGCGGTACCCCTTTGGCCATGACACTTCGTCATGTGTGTTCTGTGATCAAACAACTAAGCTCTTAAACCACAAGCCGCGTTTTCCCTAGTAATAAAAAAAAACCCACTAAAGAAAACTTCTGTACACTGCCATCGCTATAACACTAAGAATCTATTATCCGAACCTCAGAACCCACAAAGGACTGCATCACAATCCCCTATAGACTCCAAAACTCAAACAATAAATCCTTTAAACAACACTAAAAATTGTAAATTAAACTCACTGAAATTAAATTAATTAACTATGGCAAACTCAGAAATCCTCCCTAGTAAACCCACCAACTAATATCGGGAGCCCAGCCACTCAAACACAGAGAGCGCCAACAAGAACAAGTGATCAAGTGATCCCTTGCTTCCCTTTATATAGCTTTTTGAGTCGCCACATCAGCGAAATCCTGGTACATCCTGCCACATCCTTTTCTTGTACACTAAAACCTTCTTTAACTCCTACGTGTTTAAATCGATAATCCTGCTTTCTACATTAATAACTGGTACATTGAGCGACATTTTCATTTTTACCAATCAAGATTAACTATCATCTCTCATGTATTTAAGTCATTATTCCTCCATCCTTACGTTAGCGTTTTAGGCCCTTTTAGAATTTATTAATTTCCGCGCATGCGTACTAACTACTGCGCATGCGTAGTAACCATCAACTGCGCTTCATCGCCCCGCCCACTTTAATTTGTTTAAATTTTTACTCTGAATATTGTTCAACAGTAGTGTGCAAACTTGCTCACTTTTTCCAATTAGCTATACTAAAATAACTTTATATTTGTCCTGCTGAAAACCTTTCTCTGTTGATATAAGTATCTCAAATTATTGTTCGAATAATACTAAGCTAAAGGTTATAATTCTGTACTATGTAGATAAATTTTAATGATATTCCTTTATTTTATGAAATTTAATTCTCATTATTCTTACGCATACTCTATTAACTATATTCCTATGCCTTTATTTATTTAATTACATTAATTAATGCTACTCCTCATCTGTTAAAGATTCTGAAACGTTTATTATATAACGAAACAAGATAATTATTTATTTATTTGTGAAATGGACAATCGGGTTAAATGAACCTGACTTGTCACACACGTATATATAACACAATAAATATATATAAATATATTACAATAAAATGTTGCGTGATGAATAAAGGTAATTTATTTATTTCACAGTTCACGGCTACGGGCTACAACGCTGAAGGTAAGTTTTCTAAGCTTACCTAAACAAACTCTGAGTGCAGGAATGGATAGAATTGTTTGAAGTTCGAACAGACGTCAGTCGGTTAGTAATACAGCAATGATGTGGAACGATGAACGGCACCCGAGTTTGATTACAAATTCGACTCTGCAGCAATGGTTGTTCTCAGGTTCTATGGCGGATTGTTCTAAAAACCGTGAAGGATACATGTCAGCAATAACAAAATGCAAGGGCATCACACTATTTGTATTCTTATTTTTCTATTTTCTATTAGGTTTTGGGCGACGGGGCAAAATTGTTTGTGCACAGAAAAAAAAATCGTGCAAGCATTTGTTTCTTGTGTGGGTGTTTTGGGACCATGGACTCTACATACAGGGAATCCTAGTTAAGGGCCATGATTTATGCATGTGATCGTCGGGCGTTGTTTATTAGATATTTTATTTTATTTATTATTTACTTCTTCGACCACATCGTCGCTTCCCATCAAGTGAGATCGTGGTCACACGCTGACCCCGTCAGATGTAAAAAAAAGCATAGCGGTGGTACCTACCCGAGCGGCTACTCGCACACGCGAGACCCACCATCTAGTAAATATGTGCTTTAGCAGTTGGAACGTTAACTGATAATCCCCAGTAAGTTAGTAGTAATTACCAAGAGAAGCCTACCTTGCATTGTATCCAGCGAAATTACTGCGCGTATGAGACTTAATATCTGCAGAATAAGGCTGGCGCGGCGGCTAATTCGACCGAGCAGCTCAAGCGGCGGAAATATGCTAACCTCGGAAGCGGTTACATATTTGAGCCGTTTGGTGTGGAGACTTTGGGTCCGTGGGGACAGGGAACTTCAAGTATTTTCAAAAGTCTGATCAATCAGAGCGCCTGATCGATGCGACGCGTGACCAAAATGCTGGGACTTATTTGGCTCAACGTTTCAGTATTGCAATCCAACGGGGCAATACTGCCAGCATCTTGGGTACGCTGCCAACTGGTATTGGGTTGGAGCATTTAAGCTATCTATAGGCCTTTTATGGTCTATGGGTTGTTTAATTGCTTCTCCTTGTATGTAGTTGGTTTAGTTTTAGTAAGTAGTGTAGTTTGTTTCAGTAATATCTGCTAGACATCAGATATTAAGTCTCGTATGTGCTGGGCTCAGCGTGATGAGCGTAATTCAGTGACGCAGTACTTTTTAAGGCATTAATAGATTTTTAACCGACTTAAAAAAAAGGAGAGGGTTCTCTATTCGTTTTTTTTTTATGTTTGTTACCTCAGAATTCCGTCATTCATGAACCGAGTTAGAAAATTATTTTTGAGTTAGGTTCAGTATAGCTACGAAGTGGTCCTATATAAATTTAAATGATATTTGGCTTGGACTTCGAAGATACATTGAAGTCAGTTTTTTTGTTTGATAAAATGTATACTCGTTTTACTAGTAATTGGCTTTCGTTTGACCACTAAAAGATATCTGTTCACTCTCGATTTGAAGACTCCCAGGTTGTAGTTGTCAGGAAACAAAGACGTTGTCAATACTTTCCACTCCTTGGCTATTCGTAAGTTTTTTTATTTTTATGTAACTGAATGACGAGACGATCTGGTCGTTTGCCTGATGGTAAGCAATACGCCAGCCCATAACAATAACAGCACCGCCCAGAATAGTAAACGCGAAGACGAACGTGTAATCAAAAGTTATGGGCGGCACTGCAACTGTTATGAGCAGGCGTGGCGCTTACCATCTGGCGAACGATTTGCTCATCACTCAGATATAAAATAAAAACTACGTAGGTATAGGCTTATAATAACTTTCTACTCCTACAAACACAAAAACAAAAATGCTGTATTGTACAACATAATAAAAAATACCAAGGTACAGGAATTGGCTTACAAACTACAGTACGACGGGCGGACTTATCGCTAAAAGCGATCTCTTCCATTCAAACTTTGGATGGAAAGAACTAACGGAGTGGGCGGCGGGCGGTGCAAATCAATAAAAATAAAAATAGCTAATAAAATAAATCCTTATTATTATATTACATATTATATATACTTACACATATATTTAACTCCTAGTATTTTATTTTTTTGTTTAAGAAACATTACCACCTATTACGGCTGAAATGATCGCCAAATGCGAGAAAGATGGTTACTGCGAGGAAGTGGATGGTTACCCCCAAGAAATAGCCGATAGACTAATTAAAGAAGTAAGTGGTATGAATAAATAAATAATAAATAAATCAAATAAAATAAGTATCATATTGTGTAATAAGCGATATGTATAAAAAAAATTACCACCTACACTTTCTAGGGTACCTATATTGGACAGTTCAGGAAAACCACTTTCAGTTCGGTGTAAGGTAGGTATAGATTTATTCGCTCTCACTACTAGGTCTATTACCAAAGTTTTTTTAATTTAAGACCGTGTGCCTATCGTGACTGCGGGGTGACGACTGGTGCAGCCCACTTGCGTCATGCAATACATTCTGCAGAATCAACAGAATGCTACAAAAACAATACAATACCATAACACTCAACACTCATTACTCATTAGATATAATTATATTTTACTATATATACCCACATTGTAAGATAACAGCATTATATACACAGTTGTTACAATAAATAACATTCTGATTCTGATTCTGATGTTCTTACATTTTGTTGAAGCAACTGTATAGAACCAAAAAACTAACTATAAATACGTAAATAGGCCACTCCCACCCCCCGCCAATTTGTCGTCACCCGCAACGTATGGGTAAAATTTTGGGTAATGCCGTGCTTGCGTCACTCGGTTGTCACCGCTCGCTGCGAATGACTAATGAGTGAGATTCAAATGTTTATTTTATATGTGCGATCAATTGATGTTATTTGAGAGTGTTATGACCTTTTTGGATGACTACGATGACCTGCTTTACAGAGGTAGAGCAGGCCGGCTGATTATTTGACTTTGACATATAGACGAAACATATTGAGAAAAAAAGGACTGCGGAGAGCGGCTGAAGACGGTGGAGCTGACCAGGACCTGACCTGACTGACGGAGGTCTGCCTCTCTCATTTTTCATTAAAATTTAATATTTTGACTTTGATACAATATTAATATACCTAAAACAATATTTTATTATTGTTCTGTGTGTGCATGAAAAGAAACTACTTACACAAATAAGAATCGGAGATTTTTTGGTTTTTCGCGTCTCCCAGCCAAGCGATAGTAGGTGTGAAAGAGAAACACTTAGGTTGCTTATGTCTAGGTTGAATTAGGTTGCGCTGTCCTTGTCGCGCTCGATTCATATTAGCTCATCCCTACAATAATTACGCACACACACAAAACGTGTGCGGACAGGCCGGTGCGCCAGTAGTAGTAGCAGACAGTTAGCTCGGCGAATTTGTACGGAGTGTCAGGGGTCTGTCAGGGGGGAAACTAAGTAATCAGAGGTTCTTACAGTTTTAATTACTATAGAGGCGTGTCCGTACATTGGAAACGTTGTCTTTTAGATTAAACATCTTGCAGAATAATTTATTTTTGTTATGTAGCACTCGTAGCATTAAAGTGTTAATCTATCAATCTATGCTTCTCTGACAGGCTGGAGACGCAATTCTCCCATACTTCACACCTGAACCGAGTATGCAGACGCCGACGAGAAGATTGATGGATGCTAATCCGCTGACCATCAACTACTGTGTAACAAAAGAAGAGGTAACGTATAAAAACATATCGTTCAATCAATCAATCAAAATCTCTTTATTCAGTTGTGGCACATAGTCGCACGATCACAGATTATGAACGTCAAATTATTACAATGACTACCACCGTATCGGAAAAAGAACCACTACTCAGAAGATACGGCAAGAAACTGAGGGGCATTTGTTTTAGAGATTTTGATATATTTTTTTGGTTTTCTACAATGTTATGTTTCTTATGTACCTACCAGTTGTCTAATTTGAAGAAGTGGAATGTTCCAAGCATATTTGACTTCTATGTAATTACTAACTGTACCTATAGTATGCATTTCCCATTAGAACAGTCTTTACGCATCTGTTCACGGGTATGACTTGTGGACCAGCCATCACCCCCTCAACCATATAAGACCCTTTTTTGAAACTATCTTTGGATACTGTGAAAAGTGCTATCCCGGAACGCTCTGAAATCATCTGTGTTTCCTTTTAAATACAACCTGGTTGTGCTCAAATCGAGAGTGAATAGATACTTACTAGGCAAGCGTGCTTCATCTTCGACCACATCGTCGCTTCCCAACAGATGAGATCGTGGGTAAAGGTTGGCCTAGTCAGATTTAAAAAGAAATATAATCCCAAAAATACGGCCCATATTATATTACTAGCTGTTGCCCGCGAGTTCGTACGCGTAGTGAAGTAATCTAATATGTTCCCAACAATTTTCCATGCCACCCTAATCCCGTTCCTGCTCCCGTCCCCGTCCTATCCCTTCACTGTCCCACTCCTGCTTTCGTCCTGCTCCTACCCATTCACGCCCTTTTTCTAACTTATAATATTTTTTCCTAAATTGCGTCATAACTTCTATATTCCTGGACTGATTTTGATGAAACAAAGCCTATGTGTATCGCCGGACTCCATAGAACATATTATTTTAAAAAACTGCTATACAATATGTATCATAATATGTGTATAAGCCCGAAGGGTGCAAATTCTGCACATCACGGCGAACAATGTTAGTTCTACGAGTTTTGAAATTTCGCAGTTTTTCATTCATGAAAAGTTCTTGTAAAGATTTTTCCGCGAAATGTAAAAACCACAACGTGATAACCATGTAACAGCTGTTTTGTGACAAGGTCAATGACCTTTGCTCTCATCTTATGAGAACAGTTAATAACAGAAGGGCCACCAATAAATAATGTGCCTATTTTTGAGGTGGTATGCATCAAGGAGTTCCACTGCCCACCTTCCGTTCCCCTCATCAGATCAGCTGGCTGTCACCATAATAATGCATTGTCATCGGACTTTGATAAGTATGCAAAATTTCAAGTCCGTAGGATAAGAGGAAGTGGTCCTGATTCAAGTTGCAAGATTTTACCCAAACATTGTAAGATAAATAAAAGCTTCTAATGATTAACTATTTACGCAATTAATTACGTCCGCTATAAAAATTGTTACTTCTGTTTGTAGTTAGTCATTATTTAGTATGACGTATGATCGCTATCCGGACGCTGACAGACGCGTGATTGACAAAATGCCATCACACCATTGAGGTCTCATGACACTACATCACACATTCATTTAAAAGTCAACAAAATCACAATATCCAGGAGTGCGTTTAGGACAGCCAACTTGGATAAAACTTACACTAGATAAATATCAAATAGCCCGTTTATAGTGTCCAAGATGTGGAAATTACTGGCTAAAATTTAAACTAAACGAAGGACAATTTTTATCCCGAAAATACGAACAGTTCCCCAGTAAACAGCTACAAACCGAATTCTACGTGGACGAAGTACGTACGGGTTGTTTACTCATGTTTTAATGAACAAATTAACATTTTAAATACATGCAAACACAATTTCCTTGAAGTAATACAATTTTTTTATTGACAACTCAGACAAGACAGCTTTAAAATAGCTGTCTTGTCTGAGTCAGATGATGAATGGTAGCAAAACCGTACTTTTTGGTCTGGTTACGCTGTACCTGTCAATTGAATTTAAAATAAAGCTATGACGCCGTTTCATGAGCTCCGTATAAATAATTTTGTCCAGCTAAAATGTATACGACTGGCTTGCCTAAACGCTCCCCAGATATTCATCATTCAAATTTATGCAACGTGATTAGACCTCTTTATCTTTGCGTTAGACGGTAGGTTATCCGTCAATGATAGCAGTGACAGTGGCAAAACTGACAGCAAAACCTATCGCCGTCAACATTTATTTGTGAAAACAATACAATAATTTATTTACAATGATACATGTATGTTTACGTAGATGCAATGATAAAACCGAGGCAACGATAGACCGTATTCCTAGTTACTGCCAACCGAGGAGAAAGTTAAAAAGGTACGTAGTTAGGTACCTAATCTTTCATAACTTTTCTCTTCCTTTTCGATTGTTGATTCTGTAAAAACTTTCATGATATCTTACTTAACTTATTAAATGCGTAAGATCTTAAGTGGACTTTTAACATTTAATTTGTGGCATAGCGCGATAGAAGCGTTTGATTTGTGCCTAGCCTAGCCAGGAGACGCAATAATAGTTAACACTGATTCAAGTTAGGGTTGTTGCAAATTTCTGCGATAAAAATAATTTTACTTTTGTATGGGGTTTCGAATATGCTATATCCAACCTTTGTACACGTCAAGTTAATCGTATGCTCGGTCAGAATAGCCCAACTTCGGGTCTATATACATATTATGATAAACGTTGTATATTAAAAAAAAAATTCAATACGCCAAGTTTCTTAGTTTCCGAGTTTATCTGGTTATACAGACAGACAGACAAACAGACAGACGGACAAAAAATTTTTAAACTGTATTTTTGGGTTCTGTCGTTCCCAAATACTCCTAAAACATGGATTTTCAAAAATATCTTCAATGTACAGTAACCGCCTCGGTACAGTTTTATTATATGTATAAATTTACAGGTAATCACACCACAAATGGCCAAAAATACAGATGGCGAGTGGCGATGGATTGTGAAGGGTTCAGTGCAGAAACATCAAAGTATGAGAATCGAGACGTGCGTGTGAGTAATACTGATAAATAATAATACAATTAAATATCGATATAATCTGATGTTCAAATCCAATCAAATCAACATAATATATCATTATTCAGTTTTAGTATCACAGACGCCCTTATGAACGTCAAATTATCATCATGACTCTGCCACCGCATCGGAAAAAGAACCACTACCACAGAATACTAAAGGAACAGAAGCATCACTCCGCAATGAAAATTAAACAAATAGCGACTTTTGCTATGACGCAATAAAATTCAATTCAGCTCGCGTAGCGCTGCATACCTACCAGTCATATTAACCTACAGACAGTGGCGTAGCTAGGTAACCAAAGGCCCAAAGGCAAAAAATAAACAAGGGCCCTAACTAAACTATTTAAAATCGTTTGTTCTACTCCAGTTCGTACTCCAGATTCGTTATTAGAAACTTGCGGGGGACTCCCCGCAAATTTCAAACAAAAATGTTCGAGACTTGTTTGAAATACCCCTGTATTTTTTCAAATAAGTTGCAATTATTAAAGTCGCGTTCCTGGAATTTGGTTTATTTATATTCCGAAAGTGGAAGAAACTTTCACTAGTTCAATTTATAGTTTGTAAGTCAGAGTCCGAGTGGCCCCCTGCACTACTACAGCACTGCCTACAGCGCGCACGCGGCACGTGTAACGTTAGGGTTGACACTTGTGTCGTGATAAAATATCAATTTAAATAGTTCAAGTAATGTATCTCTCTACTATGTATTAGGTACTATTATTCTCATTCTGTGAACAATAAAATGCGAAAGTTTATGAGGATGGCTAGCTGGATGGAAAGAAAGAAACTTTAGTTTGATTTAGTCTCCGTTTCTATTAATAGTGGTTGGCGAATAAAAAAGTACCTGTTAGGTCTCAAGTAAAAATATTTAGATAATAAACACATAACAAAGCTATACCTGACCTAGTAAACCCTATCGTCACTTGTTTAAACAGATCTTGTCATTACCTACTTAGGCAAATACGATACGAGAGACATTGATAATGATAATAAAAAGCACAGACTATATACTAATACCTACTAATAAAATTCATCATTTATGTCAGAATAAAAGTTTTGAGTTGGTAGGTAATTCTAACAACACTTTAACACTTTTTATAGCACTTAAAAGATTTTAAAAATAGATAAAATATAACTTTCTTAAAATGTTGTAGGTACATTTACTTGCCTTTCGATGTCCTTCGGAAGTGCAAAAAAAGAGAGGTTCCGGTCCTTGTTGGTATTTAGGCAGCCAAATACGATGCAGTATTTGCTTGTTTTCATATTTGTGTTAGACAGTAATACCAAAGAAAACTAAATATTACTACGTAAAGAAGCGACACTCCCACCCCCCCCGCTAATTTGTCGTCACCCACAACAAACCGATGAAAAAATGGGCAATGCCGTGCTTGCGTCACTCGGTTGTCACCGCTCGCTGCGAATGACTAATGAGTGAGATTCAAATGTTTATTTTATATGTGCGATCAATTGATGTTATTTGAGGTTGTTATGACCTCTTTGGATGACGACGACGACCTGCTTTACAGAGGTAGAGCAGGCCGGCTGATTATTTGACTTTGACATATAGACGAAACATATTGAGAAAAAGACGGAGAACGGCTGAAGACGGTGGAGTTGACCAGGACCTGACCTGACTGACGGAGGTCTGCCTATCTCTTTTAAAATGGTTCGTTATTGTTCTGTGTATGTAATATAAGTAATGTAATATAAGTAAAATAAGTAATAATTTGTTACTAAACGCGAAAAAGACGAAATGTTTAAAGTTCTCTTTGCCTAATGTTAGACATGTAGAGCCAAACATAATGCTCAATAGTAATAAACTCGATACAGACAAAGCGACGGTATTCCTAGGTATAGGCATAGACTCTAAGTTGCAGTGGGGTCCTCATATTGATGCTCTATCTGGAAAACTTAGTTCTGCTGCATATGCGGTTCGTAAAATTAGGCAATTAACGGATATAGCTACGGCTCGGTTAGTTTACTTTGCATACTTCCACAGCATAATGTCATATGGCATTTTGCTGTGGGGTTCTGCTACTATAGATACTATTTTTATATTACAGAAGCGTGCGGTTCGCGCGATTTACGAGTTGGGTCCACGTGACTCGTTAAGGGATTTTTTTAAGCAAGTTAATATATTAACTTTACCTTCTTTATATATTTATGAAAATATAATGCATGTTCGCAAAAACTTCCAAAAATTCAAAGTAAATAGTGACCATCATAACATTAACACTAGAAATAAGGATAGGATTGTTGTACCTAGGTATAGACTGACTAAAACGAATAAGTCCTTTATGGGCAACTGCGTACGTTTTTATAATAAAATTCCAAAGTGTATAACGGAGCTCACAGAAAGTAAATTCAAATTACGCGTTAAGAATGTTCTAATGAGAAAAGCATACTACACTGTTCGTAATTACATAGAAGACAAAGATGCTTGGAACATTCCACTTCTGCAAAGTAACCAACTGGTACATAAGAAACATAACATTGTAAAATCCCAAAAAATTGTAACAAAATCTCTAAAAAAAAATGCCCCTCAGTTTCTTGCCGTATCTTCTGAGTAGTGGTTCTTTTTCCGATACGGTGGTAGAGTCATTGTGATAATTTGACGTTCATAAGTGCGTCTGTGATGCCAAAATGATTAAAGAGATTTTGATTTTTTTTTTTATGGATGCAAAGAAACCACTTACTTGTTTTTCGCGTCTCTCAGCCAAGCGATAGTGGGTGTGAAAGAGAAACACTTAGGTTGCTTACGTATAGCGTTGTTCTTGTCGCGCTTGATTCGTATTAGCTTATCCTTACAATAATAACGCACACACACAAAACGTGTGCGGACAGGCCGGTGCGCCAGTAGTAGTACTAGACAGTAAGCTCGGCGAATTAGTATGGAGTGTCGGGGGTCTGGCACGTAATACTAGTCGTAAAGCGGCGCAGGCGGCGGCGGGCGCATAATGCACGTGCGTCACGGGCGGCGCGCGGCAACCCACAGAACTCCACACGACCCGTTGCTGGTGTATGTACTTGTAGCTTCGTACCTACAGTGCGAAGTGCGATAGGCCTGCCACTACTCAGAAGATACGGCAAAAAACTGAGGGGCATTGTAGAGATTTTGTTAACATTTTTTGGTTTTGTACAATGTTATATTTCTTACCAGTTTAGCTACTTTGTAGGAGTTGAATGTTCCAAGCATTATCGATCTCGAACAGTATACCTAGTAAGCTTTTCCTATTAGAATAGCCTTCAAATTAAGATTGAACGACCGTAGTACTTTTTTTTAATGCCTGATAGGCAACCATTGGACCGCAGTCTCACCTGATGGAAAGTGATCACGCGGTCGACGATCGCGATGGATCATGCTTGCCTAGAAGATACCGATCAACTCTGGGCTTGAATTTGACGAATCGTCACTTCCCATCAGGGCCCCAATTCACTATGACAACTTGGCGATTCCTTGCTTCGAGGAAACGTCCATTCCTTCATTAATAAATGACATTGCGAAATTTGTATTCTCTATGACGCGTCATATATATGAATATATGAATGCGTCATTGAGTTGTCGTTTATAAATGAAGGAATCGCCAAGCTGTCATAGTGAATTGGGGCCCAGGTGAAATCGAGCTCAAAAGCAAAACATTGATAATAATTTGAAAAATAAATAGCGAATTACAAAGTGCAGTGCATACCCACATTTTCGGCAAGAACATTTTGACAAATGTTCAAAAGTACGAATTTTTTATATATGGTTTTTTTATGGAACTGAGGGATGATACAAGCAAGTCGTACGCCTGATAGTAAGCGCCACGCCTGCCTATAACAATTGCAGTGCAACTCAGAACTCTTAAATCCATAACAAGCACCGATATGGTGGTGGAGTCATTGTAACAATTGACGTTCATAAGTGCGTGTGTGATGCCAATATTGAATAAAAAACTTTTGATTTGATTTAATTTGATTAGCACTGCATTGCGCTCATTACCCCGAGACAGTAGATATTAGGTCACATTTATGCCCATTAATTACGCTGGCTACAATGCCCTTCAAACCGGAACACAGCAATGCTTGCGCACTACTGCTTGGCGGCACATTAATCACGCTAATATTATAAATGTAAAAGTTTGTAAATATGTTAGTTGTGTAAAGTGTTCTATTCACACCGAAACAGTTGAATGCATTTTAATCCCCGCAGTTTCTTGGTGCTATCTTCTCTAGCTGGCGTATTTCCGAAGCACTGGTAGAGTCAGTTTCCGCATTTTTTTTTGGGCCCATCCTTTTATTCTGTGTATGAGAAAGAAATGGGTAGACATGCTTGCCCAATGGGTAGACATGATGAGGCCTTCGATGGGAGGAAGGTACAAAGCCTTGAACACAGAAGACAATTGGCTAGCCTGTCGATCTTCTACAGACTACATTTCGGGGAGTGTGCACAAGACCTGCATCAGCTGATTCCTTCATCCCCATTCCATCTTGCGCTTCGCTAACTCTTTCATTGTACGTACTGCTAAGGAGTGGAATTCTTTACCAGAATACTTATTTCCTTCCAATTACAACCTGGGTCTCTTTAAGACATGAGTTAATACGCACCTCATGGGCAAACGTGCTCCACCTTAGACCGCAACTACGCTTACCATCAGGTGAGTTGTTGTCAAAGGTGAGCCCATTTCGTGACTGAACTATAGACGTGAATACTTTTTAACGTATTTTAATTGACTTGTATTATGAGTATATGGCGTTTAAAAGTGCATTTTTGTTCTTATTTAATAATAGTTATTTGTTATACAAGAGTGCAAAGTTGCTTTTTGACCGCGTGCTCAATTTTGATGACCGAGCAAGCGAAGGATTCTAAAATTGAATCACGAGCGCAGCGAGTGATTTTAAAATTAGAATCCTGAGCGTTAATGAGGGAATCAAAAGAGCACGAGGTGAAAAATCTTTGCACTCGAGTGCAACACGTAACTTTTCATCCCACCTCAGCGAGAAGATGACTAAATGCAAAAAAAACATGTACAATCACAAGATACTTTGCGCGCGCAAAGCAGCGAGCAAAAAAAGTACACAAAGGAGGTTCCGAGTCTGAGTTTTAAACAAATTAAGGAAAGTTGTTTGATGAATTCGGCACCATGGAGGTAGAAGTAAATAGGTTTAATGATGTTTTGAATTCACAAACTTAGTGCACACGATGTTCTAAATTCAAATTTACTTTATCCTCTAGCGGCATTGAGGTGTGTCATTCCTCAATGTCTAGCGGATAAAAACGACTTTTGCACTCAGATATCGAAGAGCAAAAATACTCTTTCCGAGATGGGGGAATGAAAATATCTTTTGACTTGACTATTGACGAAATTTAAATGGAGATAGCTTATAGCTTAACACTTCGGCTACTTTTCATCCCGGGAAACCGCGGGTTACAGCTAATATATCACGTATTTTTTTACAGAAACAACCGTAGCCAGTGCAATGGCATACTCCAACCTCAAAGTGGCTACAGTACTGAATGTCGTCAAAAGTACATGATCCGCGACATGTTGGTATTGATCCTCACGAAAGACGACAAATTAAGAATTTTAACGGACCAACTATATCTGAAGAGCTGCTGCAATTGTGAAATTGTTCAATCAAGTTAAATTTTCGACACGTTTTAATTTTCCAGTCGATTCAGAAGCCGAAAGAAGGTTATTAAAATTTGCTTAAATAAACTGTTTGTATACTTTTAAATAATCCTTTTTGTTATGGAACTGAATAATGAGACGAGCAAGTCGTTCGTCTGATGGTAAACGCCACGCTTGCACATAACAATCGCAGTATGCAATATTATTTTTTTGCCGTATCTTCTGAGTAGGGGTTCTTTTTCCGATATGGTGGTAGAGTCATTGTAATAATTGACGTTCATAAGTGCGTCTGTGATGCCAAAACTGAACGAAGAATTTTGAACTTGAACTTAGGCGCTTTGCTTCGACCTGTAATCCGGATAGCTATAATGTTATAGCTATCCGATTCCGAAAACAGATGCCGGCAGAGTTCCACTTCTTGGCCGTTCGCATTATGAAGACACTCAGATGGGTGTCTTTAAGACAAGAGTGAAGCGGGCGTGCTACAACTTCGACTGCATCGTCACTATCTGTCACCGATAGCGGTCAAACGCAAGCCTATAATCAATTTAAAAAAATCCTAATACCTATTATAAACAGTGTAATAAAAAAATGCTTTTCGCATGACATGTGTAATATTTTTTCACCGATACCTACTTGCGTAAAATTGGTATTTAGACGCCTTGGGAGAATATAAATAAAAAACAAGTGGGCTATTTTACTGTTTTGATATAAAATTAATTTGATAAATAATTCTTTATTATTTCCTGAGTAGTTTTTTTTTTTTATAATGATCTGTCTCAGAAAGACATCCCATTAATATTACAATCTAGCCTACTAAGACTAATAAGTAATTTAACTTTGACTTAAATTGCTAAGTATAGTATAACTAAGAATGTGTCCATTAACACTTTTCTTACTGTCTCTATTTAGGCGAAGTCACTTTGTTGTTGTGTTCTTTACGGGTAGCACTAAAGTATGTATAGGTACTACGGTACACTGTCACTTCACTACACTAACTCAAAAGGTTTTGTCCTTTTGAGCCTTCTCACTAGGTCTGTGGTGTCGAGGAGCTGGATAGCCTCGACGTTCACGTGATGGTGAAGTCTACATTCGTGAGCTTCGGCGAACTTTTTAATAACACTAGTAACGAGGTCCACTTTCAGGTCCCGATGGAGGTCGTCATTTCGAATATACCACGGAGCGTTTACGATACCCCTGAGTATTTTGTTTTGGAATCTTTGTATCATTGCTACATTGCTTTGGTTGGTACACCCCCACAGCTGGATACCATACGTCCATATTGGCATGAGGATTTGTTTGTACAATAGTACTTTATTGTGCACTGACAACGTAGAATGCCTCCCAAGTAGCCAATACATTTTCCTATAGCGAAGTTCCAACTCATCGCGTTTCTTTTTGACATGTGCCTTCCAGCGAAGCTTTGCGTCTAGTGTCATGCCAAGGTACTTGGCCGTATTTTCGTACGGTATCGTCTTGCTATTGATGAACACCGGATGGTAATTTGGTCTTTTGTTAGTGAAATCTATGTGAATGGATTTAGATTCGTTGAGTTTGATTCTCCATTTTTTGGTCCAATCAAAGATGGTATTGATGGCTATTTGAACTTTTTCCACTGCTTCCTCTTGAGTGACCCCTGTGGCCATGATGGCTGTGTCGTCTGCAAAGGTTGCTATGGTATTCTCTTCTAACTCTGGAATGTCACAAGTGTACAATAAGTACAGGACCGGACCTAAGACTCCTCCTGAGTAGTTAATTAAATATTCCTTACACAATACAACGTGAAATTATTCAATATACATATACACTGAAAATTGTTAAAAGTAAAAAGCAATTTAACTAGAAAGTTACAATTTGAATAACAATATTGCTGTAAAAAATTTAGTTATACCTACAAACAGATATTATCAATCTATAATTGATATAAAACGGCTAAGACTCACTGTAAACGACAACAATTATAACAATTCTAATCAAAATCTAATTATCAATCTAATAATAATGTCCGCATTATTTAATATATTTTCGCCTACCAGAAACGGGTTTAATAAATAAACACACATAGCACACATGATTTCTAATTATTGAACAATTGAATAATTAACAAAATGAAAATTTCTGGGCCCGGACTTCAATTTGAGTACGGGAAATAAATGAGTAAACATGTTTACCTTTTCTTTTCAGTCATGATTGATGGATTGATAACACTTTAATGTACACCAATAACAACACAAAACAAATAAAAATAGAACCTAAAATTAATAGTACAATGGGCGGTCTTATTGCTAAAAAGCAATCTCTTCCAGACAACCTTTGGATGGAGGTGATTTATGGTACAGATACTTGAGTCATGATACTTTAAGTATCAATTTTTAACGTATTTTAATTGATTTGCATGATGTGTATATGACGTTTAAAAGTGGATTTTTAATCCTATTTAATAAATATCTTCTGACTTTGTCTTTAAATAATGCAATCGAGAGATTATAAAACGACCGACGCCTTCTACCGCCGATGGAAAAGTGCCATTTGCTGCAGGCTGCCCCGCTGTCACCGTGACTCTCCCTCCTACTCAAAAGATACGGTAAGACGTAGGAAGCGATTAAGAATAAGTAAATAATCAATAAGAGCGACTGTGGTTCAATGGGAGAACGTGCGACTTTCGATCCGACGTACCCTAGTTCAAATCTCGGCTGCACCACTGACATTCTTAAGTTATGTGCGAATATAACACTCGCTCTAAAAACGGTGAAGGAAAACATCGTGAGGAAACCGGTATGTCCAAGAATTTATCACAAAAACTAAAGGACATGTGACATCCACCGACCCACACTGGGCGAGGGTGGTGGATTATGGCCCATACTCTCTCTATGAGAGAAGGCCGGTGTCACAGCAGTGGGAACGTGATGGGCTGATGATGAATAATTAAAACGATAAACAGTAATTTAATTATAATAATTATGAACTATCGCATGGTTGTTAATTATTTTCTCTAGACTGTAAAGCAAAGTCGCTTTTCCGCTTTTATAAATTAAATCGTTTTTGTAATAGCTAAATGCCGTAGTAGCTAAATCTTGATAAAATAATAGTATTAAGGTAATATATCAATCAATCAATCAATCAATCAAATCATTAATTGCTAGAATATAATACATACAGTTGCTTAAAATCTAAAAAATAAGTTCTTACATTCTACCATGACAATAGTTTGCCACTTGTCTTATTTATAATTTTAATTATATTCCATCACCTTAACAAACAAATTATTATTATTAAATTAATGTCTTTAAATGTCATAGAAATTCATAAATAAAAAATAAAAATGACAAATTGATTTCATTAGTCTAATAAACATTAAATTTGTGATCGATTTCTGATATTAACTTAATTGTACAAAATTCATAATTTAACATTAATTTATAATAAGAAATTTTTAAAAGTCATATATTTCAAGTCGTAGAAGCAGTTTTTCGCAAGCCATATTATATACATTACTTCATATTCAATGCATGGAGGAAAATTTCCAATGACGTACGAGTATCCAACAAACGCATAACTATAAATATTGTATTTATTTATTGGAATTCCAGAAACCATGTATATATAGATTGGGAATATTTTTTCTTCCGTGTAAAATAAATACGTCTGCAGAAAATAATAGTATAACCACAGAATACTAAGGGACAGAAGCATCACTCTGTAAAAACATTTCAACAAATAGCGACTCTTGCTATGACGCAATAAAATTCAATTCAGTTCGCGTAGCGCTGCATACCTTCCAGTCATATTATTAACCTACAGAGCGCCTCTCTTTCTATCGCATAGCTCTTATCTCTTCTGACGCGGCACGTGTAACGACGCGAGACCCGCCGTAGGTGTCCGGCTTTGTACTTGTAGCTTCGTACCTACAGTGCGTAGTGGGCTAGGCCTTGTATAACCTCAAACTATGATAGGTATGTATGCCTTATTATTATTATAAGGATACATAATTAAAATATAACCTTCCTACTTGTTAAACTTATAAATAATAATGTTAACAAATTCTGCGATAAACAGAACATAATATTCTGGTACAAAATCGTTTGGTGGAACCCCTGGAATTATTGTTCGTCATGTTGGAATAAAAACATGAGCTCCTAAATATACCTACCCAGTTATAGCACCCGACTTTGGAAATATTTTGTAGTTTCACTGGCCCATTAAGTAACAATATAATTATATTGTATAATATACCTACATTAGTTAGTATTTTGCCATTTGCCAAAGGAAAATGGAAAGAAGCATGCTAAGCATATAACAGAAGGTACGAATTAGAAGCAAAACAATTCGAAAGAAAACGAGAATAGCAGATGTTACAAAAATTACAACATCGTTAAAATGGAAGTGGGCTGGACATGTCTGTAGGATGGACATGTCTGTAGGAAGTGGGCTGGACATGTCTGTAGGATGGAAGGTCTGCCTAGAAATTAAACAAGGAATAAAGGTCGGCCAAAGAAAAGGTGGGAAGACATCTTCCAAGGAAAAGTTGGAGCACAATGGATGTCAATAGCTAGAAACAGAAAGTTGTGGAAAGAGATGCGCCTATGCCAAAGAGGCTACAACTACTTAAGCAACAAAAAAATCTACTGTATTTTCTTCTTCTATCTATTACTAATTTATAATACTGAAACTAAGCCAATTTTTGTACATTGAAGATATTATAGAAAAACAAATCAAATGGGCTCGACTATTCAGACGGTACTACTGAACATGAATCAAAGGTTTTTAGAATTTTTGTCTGTGTTCATTTGTTTGTTTGTATGTTTGTTATATATGGACTCAAATATTACTGATCCAATCCTAATGCGATTTTCGGGGTTTGGTAGCATTAATCCCAACTTAAATTATAGGGTATGTAACATCAAAACCGGTCGGGTGACTACGAAGATACAGCTTAACCTTTTTGTAGTACGCGTTTCCATATGCTACTGAGGTTTTGCTAAAATGGTCTTTGAAACAAGACGACTACAGGCTTCCCTGTCGTCTACGCGGACGAAGCCGCGAGAAAAAGCTGCAATACCTACTAACTATACCCGAACAAATCACTCGTGGTAGGTCTCTCGTATGCGGGAGGCCGTCTGGGTAGGTACCACAGCTTTGCCAGTTATTCCGACGCCAAACAGCAGTGCGCAAGCATTATTGTGTTCTGGTTTGAAGGTCATTGTAGCCAGCGAAATTACTGGGTTTATGAGACTTAATATCTCTGATAACTTGGGGTGATGAGCGCATTGCAGTACTACACAGTGCTTTTTATGGTATTAAAAGTTCTGTGTGGCTCTGCAATTGTTATGGGCAGGCGTGGCGCTTACCATCGGGGGAACGACCTGCTCGGCTCATCATTCAGTTCAGAAAAAACACATGAGGAGTTTCTCAAGGTATAAAAAGTATACTTACACTGATATATTTATATTTCTACATGCGAACGAAGTCGTGAGCCGCGTCATCGCCTCGTTGCAGCGAGGCGACGACGACCAACGACCAATGCGTTGGTATAAACAAACCAATTGTACAATTCCAATTAGGGATTGCAATCCCGCAAAACAGGATCACGCATTCCCGCGGGATCCCGCTGCTTTTATTAATCTGCTGGATCCCGCACCTTCAAAGCGCGGATCCGCGGATCTGGCAAATTAAAAATTTGGCGCCAAAACTTTTGCATAAATCGCGAGTAGCACGAGCGCGACGTTGCCATTCCGCACAGACATTAACAAACATATAAAACTGTTGTAAAGTATAAGGTAAGGGTAAAATTAAACAAAACTATTAAACTATGCCAAATTTAAAGATGAATCTAAGAAAACAGATTACTAACTACTAATACTTAATTAATAGAAAAGAAATAATTTATTTTGCTTAATGTAAGAAATATTTCTTAAAAGTTGATTTTTACACAAAAATCTGTAGTTTCAATTGATATTGTATAATACCCGTGGATTCGTG
This sequence comes from Petrophora chlorosata, assembly GCA_951640565.1. Taxonomy (NCBI): domain Eukaryota; kingdom Metazoa; phylum Arthropoda; class Insecta; order Lepidoptera; family Geometridae; genus Petrophora; species Petrophora chlorosata. The sequence goes on along the minus strand of OX621196.1, from coordinate 15,304,868 downwards.
TTCGGTACCCCCTAAATAGTCGATCCCAACTGTTTATTTATTTATTATTTTTATATTAATTGTCCCCACTGTACAGAATTGGTTTGGTTCCATTTTTATTTATAATATTACTTATAATACCATTTTTAGTATAGATAACAAACACTTATTCAAGCTATTATTTATATAAATATTTATTTACACACTCATCACACCCCCACCTGTTCACCCTCACACTTACACACTAACTCATTCAAAAGGCATAAATTGAGATATTTGTAAGTTGTAAATAAAATCTTTTAGCTATTTATTCTTGTAAGTTTTAAGATCTAGGAACAGCCTACTTATGTACATCTTAGTAATACCAATAAATGGAAGACACTGAAACCCACGACACAGGTTTTCCTAGTGTGGGTTCCAGGGTTCACCTTGCATTGCATAACAAACCTAACAATTGCAAATTGTTCCACATCTCCGATATGTATTAAAATTGTTAATTGTTGTTGTTGTTAATTTTATAACATAATTTTAAAGATGCGGGATCCTACGTGATCCCGCGCGGGATTAAGTAATCCCGCGGGATTGCAATCCCTAATTCCAATGCAGAGTCAGTAACAAAATACCAACTAATGTAGGTATATTATATTATACAATATATATTGTTACTTAATGGGCCATTACCAGTGAAACGGGCAGAAACAGGTCCAATGGTGATTGCCAACAGCTCGCAAAAACTTTCTCTCAGTGATACTGGCCGTATTAATTGCACATGTTCCGTCTGTTCTGGCAGTTTGTTTATAATTCCATTCTCCGCAAATGGTATAGTCGACTAGGATCTGAAATTAATTATAATAATAAATAAAAATTATTTTTAACCGAATCCTTTTTATCCTTTTTTTAAAGTAGGAGGTTCTCTGTTCGATTGTTTTTTTTTATGTTTGTTACCTCAGAACTCCGCCATTTATGAACCGATTTGGAAAATTATTTTTGCGTTGTCTTCAGTATAGCTACGAAGTGGTCTCATATAAATTTCATCGGTGATCTTGGACTTCAAAGATACATTGAAGTCGGTTTTTTTGTTTGATAAAACGTATCCTTGTTTGTAATTCCATTCTCCGCAAATAGTATAGCCGACTAGGATCTGAATAATAATAATAATTAAAATCATTTAATTCAGATAATAATGCATATTACAAATTATGTAAAAATAAATAATATTAATTTCAAACAATTCAAATCCGATTAAATTCTAATTATATAACAGTATAAAATAAATCAAATCAAAAAAAAAATACATTAAAATAAATCATCAGCCTCTGAAGTGTAGTGGTTGGACAGGTTAGTTCAAATCTCGTACACCACTGAGGTTGCGGGTTCGATTCCCGCGACGGTACAAATGTTTGTGCACAGAAAAACAAGCGCAGACATTCGTGTCGTTTCTGGGTGTTGTTGGACCATGGTCCTCATAATTCCTTACATATAGGGAATCCTAATTACGGGCCAAGATATATGTATGTGATAGTTGAGCGTTATTTATTTATTTAAATCAAATAGGTAAAGTCATTGTAATAATTGACGTTCATAAGTGCGTCTGGGCGGCCTTATCGCTAAAAGCGATCTCTTCCAGGCAACCTTTGGATGGAGAGTAATCAGCAATATGTTTAAACGATCAAGTTAAATTAATTAAATCAAATCACATCAACTTAATAACCATAATATAATTTAATTATATTATATGATTATGATTATGTTATCTGTATATAATATTGTTATTCTCAAAATGCTGGTACTACTTGAGCCAAATGGCTCAACGTATCAGTATTGCAATCCAACGGGGCAATACTGCCATCATCTTGGGTACGCTGCCAACTGGTAGTGTGTTGGAGCATATTTGAGCTATCTATAGGCCTTTAATGGTCTGTGGGTTGTCCAATTGCTTCTCCTTGTAGTAGTGAGTTTAGTTTTAGTAGGTAGAGTGTAGAGTTGTTTTCAGTAATAAAGACTTTTAAAAAATAAAAAGGCATAATGTATAAAAATGTATATGCCAGTTAGCAAATACTAAATTACGTAAAATCCTCTAATATTCCGCGAGTGAACTGGCCCGGTATGACCGCTAAACTCACCCTTCGACACAAATAACCTATAAAAATTACAAAACGGCTTAACCGATTTTGATAGAACATATCTAAGAACCACCGTTAAAAAACCTGCTTTCAAATAAAAAAACCTCATCCAACTCGGTTCCCCCGTTTAAGAGCTACGATGCCACAGACAGACACACATAGTGGTCAAACTTATAACACTCTTCCTTTTTGCGTGGGGGGTTAAAAAGCCGCAATTTCAGAGCAACTATGTTCTCCCAAACATACACGTGCTTTACGAAGATCTGTTAGTCCCACGCGCTAACACGCATCCAGCCATGGGCCTGTCATGTTTACGTGGGCGCATCATGTATCCAAGTATAATATATCCGTGCCGTTATTTGCTAAAATAAAATGTTATCCATAAAATGTTATCCAAACCGAGCAAATATAAAAAAAGGAAAGAATAACTAGGTGTACTTTACTTACATTGTAAGCGTACACCGGACTATTTAAGCATTCTTTTAATTACAAATTATTTAGCTGTTAATGCCAAAGGTAAATAATATTTAACAAAGAAATACCATACGCTACAAAATTCAACGAATCCATTTAACTTAAGACACATGTAAAGTCTGTTGAGCTTCCGCATTCACTCGGACCGGTTTTAATGTAGAGTAATTTCAACTTCGGCTCTATTATTCGGATTTTGGTTGTTCGTAAGCCCGGTGGTAAGCGCCACATCTGCCCCTATCTGGGCCCCAATTACTACGTACGGCTACGACAACTTGGCGACTCCTTCACGTCTATTCCTTAATTAATAAACGACTTCTCTATGATGCAATCATATGTTCGTATATATGATTCTCTATAACGCGTCATAGAGAATACAAATTTCACAGATGTCGTTAATTAATGAAGGATTTGCCAAGTTGTCATAGTGAATTAGGGCCCTGTTGGAGTACGTGTCAATGTCAATCAGAAATTGTATAATTCTGAGCGTCAATAATACAAATTTCATAGATCATCATCATCATCATCAGCCCATTACGTTCCCACTACCGGGACTCGGGCCTTCCCTCGCAGAGAGAGTATGGTCCATAATCCACCACGCTGGCCCAGTGTGGGTTGGTAGATGTCACATGTCCTTGAATTTTCACAGATGTCGTTTATTAATGAAGGAATCGACGTGACCTCGAAGTAAGGAATCGCCAAGTTGTCATAGTGAATTAGGGCCCTGTTGGAGTAGTGTCAATGTCAATCAGAAGTTGTATAATCCTGAGCGAAACTGCACTGTGTCACTCTGAGACATCACAACTTTCGAGTTTCTTTGCGCTCGCTAGGACCTAAATCAGCACTATACAGTAGCATAGCTCGCTTAGTTGGTACAAGGTTTTCTAGCTTAAGCAACGTACGCAGCGGTCACAACTTGGATGGGTGATCGTTTGTGTAAGCGCTACCGTGCGGAAGAAAAATTCCAAAAATTTGGGATATAAGTAGGTGTAATCTGTATAAAACACGCTGAACAGAACTGTGAATTTCATTTGTAACCGAGACCTCCAACTGGTAACTGCTCCCCAGCCAGCGGCTCTGTAGCCCTCACCGCTGCAACGCTGTAACCTGTAACTGCTGTGACCTGGTAACCGAATAGTAACCTAAACTCGGGGTGCCACTTCACGTAACCTGCCAAGTCAAAATCAAAGTCAAAGTCAAAGTCAAATATCTTTTATTAAATAGGCACAAAAGTGCACTTTTAAAGGTCTTAAAAACATGATACAAATAAAAAATGTTAAAAATTGTAACTTATGTTAACATGACTTTGAAAAAAAGGTAAGTATGTTTACCCATTTCTTTCCTATACTCAAATTAAAGTCTGAGTGTTGAAAAGAAATGTGAAAACTGACTCTACCAGTGCTTCGGAAATACGCCCGCTAGAGAAGATAGCACCAAGAAACTCTGCGGGGATGTCTTTTTTCAGCACAATTACGTATAAAATAGAATTAACAGAATGTGAAACAAGAAATGCGAGTGAGAAGTCCCATAGTCATAGTATCAGTAACAGAAAAGTGTAAATAAAATATAAGTAGGTATGACAGTAGCAGTAGGAGTGACTAGAACAGACCAGTCCCCGCAAGCAGCACCCGTTCACGAGTATGACTTGTGGACCAGCCATCACCCCCCTCAACCATATTGGAGGGAAGGGAGTGACCCGACACACAGAGCCGCCGCAAGCAAAGACATTTGAGTGAGCATGACTGTAAAACCTAGTCACTTCCAACTCAAATACAATTTTTATAGCTTTATTAACTAAAGTAGACATCAAGCACTCCATAGCACGTTAAGCCGTCGGTCCCGGTTGTTATCTTAGAATAACAGTCGTTAGACCATGTCGTAGGCCTTCGGGCGGTCTAATAATAAGTTAAGTGCAGATTTTGCACGCTCGCTCTAAAACGGTGAAGGAAAACATCGTGATGAAACCCGCTTACGCGCTTTGGAGTGGTAGGCTCTGGCCGTGGTTGTAATACCACCCACCGAACAAAGCCATGCCGTCAAGCGACCTAGTCGTGTTTCGGGATGATGTTCGGTGAACCGTCAGGGAGACGGGTCTGAGCAGCCGCACAACTGCCGTCTCTCTCTAGATCTATGTGCTTCATCTTAGGCCACATCATCGCTTCACATCAGGCGAGATAGTGGCCAAACATGGATCTATTAGGCGTAAAAAAAAAACCCTGAGTCCAGGATTGCCCTTTATTGACCCAGGATTTATTGACCCTGCACCAATGACATATACCTACTTAGTTAAGTTCAGATTTTGCACGGTCGCTCCGAAACCCGCTTACGTACTTTGGAGTGGTAAGCCCTAGCGACGGCTGTAAAACAATCCTCTGAACAAAGTTTATTTTCCTTTTTAACGATCACTACCTAGATCCTGGCCCCTAAGATAGCTAGGATTCCCTGTATCTTGGTATTATATCCTCTTTGGTATCCAGACAACCAGAAACTATGAGGACCATGATGCCACAATACCCAGACACAAAACAAATTCTTGCCTTTTTTCTGTACATGCACAAAGATTTGTCCCGTCGTGGGAATCGAACCCACAACTTCAGTGGTGTATGAGATTTTAGCCAACCTACCCAACCACTACACCACAGAGGATGATAAGATATGCCGCCAAGTGACCTAGTTTTGTTTCAGGATAATATTCAATGAACCATCAGGAAGACAAACATCGTCTTAACATCAGGCAAGATATTCACTCGTGGTTGGTCTCTCGTATGCGGGAGGCCGTCTGGGTAGGTACCACCACTATGCCAGTTATTCTGCCACCGAGCAGGAGTGCGCAAGCATTACTGCGTTCTGGTTTGAGGGCACTGTAGCCAGCGAAATTACTGGGCTATAAGACTTAATATCTGATGTCTCGGGGTGATGAGCGCGAGCGCTACGCAGTACTATGTATGGTATTATAAATCCTAGGCGGCACTGCAATTATTATGGGTAGGCGTAGCGCTTACCATCAGGCAAACGACTTGCTCGTCTCATCAAATCAAATCATCAAACCATCATTTATTTGCCAGAATGTAGTACAAAGCAGATGGTAATAATTGTAATTAGATTCAGTACATCCAACCATAACAATGGTGTGCATACATAATATTTTCAAATTTAATACATAGCAAAGAAAATAGAATTATCTAATTAAAATTTCACATCACCTTCAATTAATTAATGTCAAGTTTTATAAATAGTTACTTCAAAGCTTGAAAGAAAATAAATATAATTTAAATGTCAGTCACTCAGTTTAATAAAAAAGATAGTTGTCAAACACAGACCTAAAGCTAAGCGAAAAAAAAATAACCAACATATTCTAGTACATCACCAAATATGATTTGTGTTATTTTATTAAAATTTATGAAAACTGGCGTCATTTTAATTTTAAACACATATAACCCATAATAATAATTACAATGATTCCATGTCACTTTCAAATAACCATATTTAGTGTTCACACTCATCATGCAATTTAGGTACTTCATTCATATATACTTATGGAAATTATCACTGGTGAAGTCATCATATACACGAATTTATGTACACTAATTAGATACAAGTGTTTATTTATATATTTTCAATGTTTTGGTCATAATTTTATAAATATATCTATTTATTATTATGTTTGTGTACATATATATATATATATACTCATATCCTAACACTTCTCTACAATGTCTTGTTTAATCCCTTCTCCCCTGAATATCTCAAGGAACGTTTTGAGTTCCTGCACGTGTCAAATCCCTGTTCATTATCAACATTGGCTACTTTCAAGGATCGCGTCAAAACTTATTACCTCGCTTAATATTCTGTATTATTATTATGTTCTTTTTCTCCTCTTTCTGCTATTAATGTTTCCTTTTGATTATGTTTTATATATATATATATATATATATATATATATTTATATGTGTTATTATTATCATATTATGCTTTTATATGTATATGTCATATATTATCTATATATATATATATATATATATATATATATATATTATACCTATTTATACATATATTTATAATAGAATTTGCATTTCTTTCAAAAAACCACCGTCCTTCCAAATTATGTTAGTCCTTTCTGTTCAAAGGTTGTCTGGAAGAGATCGCTTTGAGCGATAAGACCGCCTATTGTTTTGCTGATTACTGTAAAATTTACTTGTTTTTCATGTACCTATATTTAAGGTTTTTTAACAATAAAGTGTTTATCTATCTATCTATATACATATAATATATAAAATATAAAACTTACAAAACATTTTTTTTCGTTTGTGAAACTTTATAAGTAGAGCTAGGACATGCAAATAACATGCATGGAAATCTAAAATTAAATTAAATTTTATTACTTATTCTACTGCTAAGGAAATTGTGCTGTATACGTACTAAAGCCGTCATATAATAATTGTGAGCACGCAAATGTTTATCTGTAAAACGTCATACTTAGTAAGTAGTTACCAGGGAAAATATTGCTTATTAATTAATAATGAACCCACATCCATTTTTCCTATTATAGGGAAGAGACACAAAACATGACATTTATCGACAAATCAATAAATGATATTGAACTTTAACATCGAAAGGGTACGCGTCAATAAACTTGAAATCCTACACTAGGTCGACCCTGTAACAAACCAGCATAGGTTGATCTACATAGTCGTCTTGCATCGTCGAATCTTTGTAAAACTGCGAGGAAAATTACTTAGAAAATTTCCTCGGCAGAGACCTTCGTACACTGGTTACCGGTAATTACGACGACTACGGTAGTCAGAACGCAGACTTGTCATGTCAGTCGCCGCCGGTCCTCATCGGCAGATGGATGTGTCGACGTACTATAGATATCGATTCATTTCGCATGCCTACATCGCGTCGCATCGGCCGCGTAAATAGTGAGGTGGACACATCGATATGTATATTAAGTGACCGCTGTGCAAGCGGTGTGGTACTCTCCTTTTGGTCATGTTTGTGAGTGCTGAAAACGTAAGAAGTGCATAACTATGGCCCGGATACTACAGTGCCTCGTTTGCATCACTGTTGTAAGTATTTGTTATTGTTTGCAACTATAAAACCGACTGTGAGGTTAATCGCTATATCTTAATGGCTTTAGTTATACGAGTTCATTAATTTTAATGATCGCTGATACTGTTTACGTTTCGCGTAGTGCTTAGGGCGAATATGATGACCTTGTATTTTTAGTTTTAGGTTCTGCACAGTCTGTGCATTCAACAGTTTAGGGTAAACTGTTCAGATAGGTACATCAAAATAAATCGGGATTTCTTCAAATGTTTTAATAATTAAAAAATTGTGAGGTTTTGTAGGCTTATTATCCGACTTCAAAAAAGGAGAAGGTTCTCTGTCCGATTGTATTTTTTTTTTATGTTTGTTACCTCGGAACTCCGTCATTTTTGAACCGATTTAGAAAATTATTTTTGCGTTGGGTTCAGTATAGCTACGAAATGGTCCCATATACATTTCATCGATATTTGACCTTGGACTTCGAAGATACATTGAATCGAAGTCGGTAATTGATTTTTCTAAAAATTAATTATACCAAAACCTACTCGAACCTCACCAAGGCATACCAAATCATACACATTTTGTGTTCAAACACAATAGATAATGACTTTTTTCAATGTCTGTTCGTGGAATAGTTCAGTATAAATAACAGTAAAAAACCTTCACACAAATTAACTTTTAAGCCACATGTAGTTTTTGCGGACGCGGTTATTATTTCCATCGCAAATATTAGTTTTGGTCTGTGACTGGTCACGCCATCTATACAGTAATTTAATGTACCCGAAACCAGCAACATGTGACCTCTGTTTAGTACCGTGATGTGAAGAGGTCAGAGGTCAGGCCAGTTGGATACGATAGTATGATGATTACCTCGAATAAACTGTCTGCCTTAAAATTCTTGATACTATACATGGCCTTATAGTATTATCTACCTATACCTACATACATCTATATATAAGAAACTACATATTTGAATAATGTCTACAATGTCGGCTGTCCATGAAGTAGACAACTTTTTCCGAATATAAAAAATTTATAGGCAATAGTCAGGCATCCATTAAGTGGACAACTTTTTCAGAATATAAAGAATTATGGGCACAAGGCAGGCGTCCATGAAGTGGTCAACTTCTTCCGAATATAAACAATTATAGGCACTAGTCAGACGTCCATGAATTGGATTACTTTTTCCGAATATAAACAATTATTATAGGTACTAGGCAGGCGTCCATGAAGTGGACAACTTATTCCGAATATAAAGAATTATAGGCACTAAACAGAAGTCCATGAAGTGGACAACTCTTTCCGAATATAAACAATTATTATAAGCACTAGACAGGCGTCCATGAAGTGGACAACTTTTTCCGAATATAAAGAATTATAGGCACTAGACAGGCGTCCATGAAGTAGACAACTTTTTCCGAATATAAACAATTATAGGCACTAGGCAGGCGTCCATTAAATGGACAACTCTTTCCGAATATAAACAATTATTATAGGCACTAGGCAGGCGTCTATGAAGTGGATAACTTTTACCGAATATAAACGTATGTACAATTTTGGCAACAGCCAGGCCAACTGCAGAAGCCAATCCTTCCGTAAAAAAAATTGCGCTTGCTAGCACAGCCGTTAAAACGCTTCGAAATGTAAATAAATATGTACTTCGACTGTTTTTAAGAGCAAAAGTAACGAGCTTGCAGTTAGTGACGTCAACACATCCGAAAAGTAAGTAAATAAATGCGCACATGTTTATAGCCTGGCATTTAATGGTCCACTTTTTAAAGAAATTGCGGTTCTTGTGACAATAAAATTGAGTTTCTTGTCGCGATTGACGTCAACGCTTAAACCGTAAAGTAAACTTCAATAAATAGGTACCTTTGTACATAAGACATGGAAGAGATCGCTTTTAGCGATAACTGTAACACTTTTTGTAGGTAATTGTTTTTATGTAAAGTCTTTAATAAAAGTGTTAAAGAATGTCTTTACATTCTTAATCAATACTTTGGGCCCATAACCTATTCAGATGAATCAGTAAGAGCAGAATATTATAAATAATGCAAGAAATTATTTAACACTTTTATTATTCATCAAAAAACTAGCAATTCTACACAGGAAGCAACAATGTATGAGAAAATTAACCATAGACCAGAGTGCACAATTATATCCAAGAGAGTTCTATTTTCTTTTTATCTATATCGGCATATGTAAAATTCTTAGTCTAACAGTAACTTAATATTTGCAATAAAGCGTTCATCTATCTATCTATCTAGTTATTACATTTGGATAAAAAAATAGGTACCAAAATGGTTTTGATAAATGAGGATTGAAACGGGTAGATGCTCCTGTCTAAAATACCCACAGAAATCAAATTATTTCTTCGGGCATTCCTAAGCAACTGGTAGGTATAGTAGTTTCGTAATTTATTTTTTATAAGTACCTAACCTATCCCATACCATAGGTTAGGTACTTTTAAAAAATAAATTACGAAACTACTTCAACAACTTTCAACAGTAAAAATAAATAAATAAGCCCAATCATCACATCCATAGACCCTGCCCCTAACTACTCTTTTTTTTCCACAAACATTTGTCCCGGAAATTGAACCCGCAACCTCAGTAGTGTATGAGATTTGAGCCAACCTACCCAACCACTACACCATAGACGTTGTCAAAAGTAAAACGCTTCCAAATTATGTCATAATAAAACCAACACGTCATTTACTGGTTGTTTTATTAATTATTCTGTGCTACTGGCAGCGTTGAAATACCGGTCGATAATTTCTGTTCATACCTCTATATGTATAGTATACATAACTATATGAATATCGAAAGCAAAAGTCGGCTCCCTGTCACTTTCATCGACTTCGATTGGTATGCACGCGCTTATTGAGCAGTTACTATTCATATCATTGCAAAAGAAAATTAAAAAGACAGACATTAGCCAAGCTAACTGGCATAATAAAATAAAAAATATTCTAATGGAAAAAGCATACTATATATATAACCGTTAGTAATTACATAGAAGACAAAGATGCTTGGAATATTTCGCTTCTGCCAAGTAGCCATCTGGCACTTAGGAAACATAATATTGTCAAAAACAGACATAAAAAATTTGATCAAAGTTGTAAAAAAATGCCCATCAGGTTCTTGCCGTATCTTCTGAGTAGTGGTTCTTTTTCCGATACGGTGGTAGAGTCATTGTTAATTGACGTTCATAAGTGTGTCTGTGATACCAAAACTGAATAAAGAACTTTTGTACTTTGAACTTGATCTCGAATAAGCAACACAATGTTGATAAAAATCAACAAATCTTAAAAAACAATGACATTCAGTTATTTTTCTGAAGGGTATATTCGCGGTGATAGAGACATCGTGATAATTTATCTATACAGAGTACGTTTGTGCCTATATGTATATATGTATATATATTATATATATATATATTAATTTTAATTCAATTTACATTTGAAATCAACCCCCATACATATTATATTATTCTAACAACAACCTACATAATATTCAGCGAGATTACACTACATATTTTCATTGCGTTTCCGTTTCGTCAATAAATTATCAAGAGTTATCCAAACGTATAAAAACAATTTTTTTTTAACCAATACGTCTTTCACAAAGTGCGGAAATAAATTCTGCTACTGCTATGGACCAAAAAAAAATATAAGGTGGTAGGTTTCTCGTATGCGAGAGAGGCCGTCTGTGTGGGTACCACCGCTTTGACAGTTATTCAGCCGCCAAGCAGTAGTGCGCAAACATCACTGTATTCCGGCTTGAAGGGCATTATAGCGAAATTACTGGGCATTATGAGACTCAACATCTAATTGTCTCAGGGTGACGAGCGCAGTGCAGCGCCGCGCAGGATTTTGCAAAACGAAGTTTTGGGTGGTGCTATTATTGTTATGGGCTGGCGTATTGCTTACCATCAGGCAAATGACCAGCTCGTCTCGTCATTCAGTTACATAAAAAAAATAAGCATATTTTTCTTAGGTTGCTACAACTTGATCAATGTTATATAATAATATCATACAAATCTGCCTAAAATCGGTAAAAATAAAATAAAATATTGTTACTAAAATAAAATGAAATCTGCTGCTCATAATTGTAATTATATAACAAACAAAAACTTGCATAGGCAAATTTTGATAAAGTTGTTAAGTAAAATTTTTATCAAATTGTAGCAACTTGAGAAACGTATGCTCATCATTTTTTTTAAGTACAGACAGCGTGAATTGTTTTATCAACTTATTAAACCGAAAAAGATCAAACAATCTGCCTGATCTTAATTTGAAGGGAAACCCCCCGGCCCTTTGATTTTAAGACAATTAAGTTTTTACACATAGAAGGAAGCTTACATAATGATTAACTCAATTAAGTTACCTCCTTTGGGTAAAAAACTTTGCGAATCGCGTTGCCGAACGGAAGTACATAATTGTGTATATACATAGATAGATAGATAGATAAACACTTTATTATTCACCTTAGATAAAGTAAAAGTCAAATGTCAAATGGTGTAACAATGGGCGGTCTCTCTTCCAGACAACCTTTGGATGGAGAGGAATAACGAAGCATACACAGACGGCGGTGATAGAAATTAATATATATATATTATAGAATATAATAGACATACTAAGGGCTTGCATATGATATAAAATATAAAATCTAATTATTTACACACATACATACATACGCCCAACGATCACAAACATAGAATCTTGGCCCCTAACTAGGATTCCCTGTATCTAGGCAACTAGTAACTACATATGAGGGCCATGATCCCAAAACACCCAGACACGAAACATTTGTTTGCGCTTCTTTTCCTGTTCACAAACATTTGTCCGCGGGAATCGAACCCGCTTCGGTGAGGTATGAGATTTGAGTAGTTATGTGCCGGATAATCAAAAATGTATATCTGCGGACACGGATCTAGATACGGATATTTAGTGTCAAGATCCCCGGATACGGACACGGATACGGATCTTAATTTTCTCACTCAATCGGTGTCGGCGCGTGACCTTGAAACGATAGTTGACGTCACGCCCGCCGCAACGACGGGCAGGACAGGTTTCGAGTTTTCGTCGTCAATTGAATTTGAAAATTAATAAAAGATCCGCGAGAAAAGTGACGGATACGGACACGGACCTAATTTCTCTCGCGGATATCCGCGGATACGGATACGGATATCCGGAACAATCTGGCCAACCACTACACCACAGAGGCTGTCGACGCATTCGCTTATAATTTGCATATCTGAGCTAGTTCTGAGCTGAGCTGAATTACTCACTAATGTGGAACCCAACCTCGTGTTGAACGTAAACAACCATTGTACTGTACGGGTATTTCCCTTGTAATTGTGAAGAACTATAAACATAAACGGTGATTAAGAAGTGATTAATAGACACTCTATTATTAAATTACCGGTGATGAATGGGTAACTGAGAACATAAGTACTAACCGACTTGTTTTATAAGTGTCATCCACTATCCTACTATAACATTATACACGCGAAAGTTTGTAAGAATGTATGGATGTATGTTTGTTACTCTTTCACTAAGAAACTACCTAACCGATTTCGATGAAATTGCTAAATTTCATCGAAATCGAATGTAGATACTTTAGGACTTGGAATAGCTACAGCTATAGGCTACTTTTATCCCGGGAATCCGCGGATGGAACCGCGACTCGCAGCTAGTTCTTGTTCTATGATAAACATGTCAATTCTTACATGTGTTTTTTTGCAACTGAGCGATGACACGAGTAAGCCGTTCTCCTGATGGTAAGCGCCACGCTTGTACAGGAAGAGGTTCTCTGTTCGATTGTATTTTTTTTTTATGTTTGTTACGTCGACGCCTAGGAAGGCCCGGAAAACGTTGGCAGGACGATTTAGACGCTTTCTGGAGTGACTGGCCTGATATCGCAATGGAGAGGGATCAATGGAGGAAGATGGGGAAGAACTTTGCCCAGCAGTGGGATTAAATATGTTTAAAAAAATTACCTCTGAACTCCATCATTTATAAACCGAATAGAAAATTTCTTTTGCGTTGGGTTCAGTATAGACACAAGGTGGTCCTACATTTATTTCATCGATATTCGACCTTGGACTTCAAAGATACATCAGAATTGAAGTCGGTTTTTTTTTAAACTGATTTATAAATAGTGCCACTGAATTTCTAGAAGAATTATAACATTTTCAATCGTAGTTAACGTTATATTAAGAGCCTACTAGGTCGGTATCATTACTCCTTCGAACGCTTGCTTACGTAAGATGAATAGATTTGTGAATGAAAGTGGGTCTTATTCGTGTCATGTATAAAATGATTCGTTTATTTTATTAGTCTAACTCATTCGTCATAAACGACGCAAGTAGACGCACTGTGGACTGATTGTAAATATGGAAATTCTTTGACGAAACCGCAGTGTTATGATATTCGAAGCATTGTCCTAGTTACTCTTCTTTATTATTATGTCGCTCTTTCTCTCGGGTCATACACCCGGTCCTTTGGAAGGCTTGTGTGGGGACAAGTTTAGTAGTACTAGTATAGATATTTTATGGATAAGTATAGTCATTTTTTCACTGTTCCTATAGAAAATCGGGTATCAGCTGAAAATCAGCGCTGAGTTGTGTACACTCGGCATTTTATGCTGAGCTGAGCCGATACCTATATATTTATTATATAAGTTTTCTTTTCTATTTTTTGTTTGTCGTTTTTGTGTGCCGAATAAATGGTTTTTCTTTCTTTTCTTTCTTCTTTACATGAGCATTTAATTTAGATATGTAATGGGCAACACTTATCGGGGACTGTCTCTAAGTGCATCATTACTCTTCTTTATTATTAATATTTAGAGCCTAAAGTGTCCCACTGCAGGGCATAGACCTCCATTTCATTCTTCTACGTTTCACGGCTCTTCGCCATTGACGTCCAGTCTTTCATGAAGGAGTCCAGGTCATCCCGTCATCTCCGTCGACGCCTGCCACGGGGCCGTCGACCATTGCTAAAGGTCCACTCTCTTACTTTGGCCAAAGTTCGTTCGGCATGCGGCAGATGTGCTCTTCTTTACTAATATAAAATTGTAACTCTGACGTTTGTATCTATAGACTCGAAAACTGATGAATGGATTTTTATTCGGATTTCAGGGTTTGGTAGCATGAGTCCCATCAGATTATATTAATTATAGGGTATGCTAGAACCTAAAATACAAAGGGCATGTTACATATTTTTAACCGACTTCAAAAATTTTATTTTTTTATGTTTGTTACCTCAGAACTCCGTCAGTTAATAAACTGATTTGGAATATTCTTTATAGTTACAAGGTGGCCCCATATAAATTTCATCAATATTTGGACCTTGGGCTTCGAATCAGAATTAAAGTCAGTTTTTTTGTTATAAAATAAATTATTATTTAATATTATGTTACATGTTACATCTTTTATAACTTAATAAAATACTAAAAAAAAACTGCTACTAAATAAAATACTTTAAAAATAAAACCGGAAAACCGCGGGTGAGCCGTAAGAAGCAACTATTTGATATTTATTATAAAATTGTTTTTCTAATTATGAAGTTATTTATAGTAAACTATAAATGGACAAAACCCCTATGTTTATTTACGGAGAATAACCTAACGCGCCAATTAAAATATAACCAAAAACAGTATTCACCGCAAACATGCAACCTATAAATGAACTCATTAGCATAACTCTAAGGAAAACCAAGTTCAACTGCTAGAATTACATAAGCATCATTTATAACGGGATTGTACAGTAAGGCTGTACACACACATCCATTAATTATTACGACATACATAAATTATACAACGTCTTAATGAAGTGACGCAAAACCTGAGACATCCCAATTGATTTTTTAATGTTTTTTTTTTACGCTTAATAGATCCATGTTGGCCACTATCTCGCCTGATGTGAAGCGATGATGTGGCCTAAGATGAACCACATAGATCTAGAGAGAGACGGCAGTTGTCCGGCTGCTCAGACCCGTCTCTCTAATGGTTCACCGAACATCACCCCGAAACACGGCTAGGTCGCTTGACGGCATGGCTTTGTTCGGTTGTGAAATTATAAAATAAAAATAATATTATTTCGTTAAAATTTGCAAAATATATTAGGGATTTTGTATTCCTAAGAGATTCTAAATGTTTTTAATTCTGCAAATATCAATCTCGCGTTCCACAGTTCACAAGTCAAATATTTTAATATTCGCTTTCTGTGCCATAAGAAGTTTTAGACAAGGCATCATGAAAATGTGATTTATCGAAAATAAATAACCTATGGAAATAATTAGTGATATCATGGACCAAATATACAAGTGTATATTTGGTCCATGGTGATATTGACTGTACTCCCGATTTTGATCAAACTATTTTCAGGTTATGCGTTATTTCATTAACAGTATCTAGTAGTTGTATACGGGCAACTAGAGTTGAAGAAAGAAAGAAAGAAAGAAAGAAAGAAAATAAGTTAATTATTAGTTGCGTTAAAATTCTTCTAAAAAGTGTCCAGTTGCCGCCAGAAATTCAAAGAACGCGGAAGAACATGAAAATCCGAGCGAGTGATCCGAGAGAGTTTAGAGCGAGTGTGGCTCAGCGGGAACTCGTGCGCCTTTCGATCCGACGCACTTGGGTCGAATCCCGACTCGGCCCTGCACCAATGACTTATAGTTAAGTGCAGATTTTGCACGCTCGCTCTAAAACGGTGAAGGCAAACATCGTGATGAAACCCGCTTACGCGCTTTGGAGTGGTAGGTTCTGGCCGTGGTTGTAATACCACCCACCGAAAAAAATTAGCACTACCGTGTCAATACATTTATGATATTTCGTACTTCGTTAAACAACATGGTTATAATATATTCAAAAGCAAGTGAAGTTTTTCCTCGTAATACAAGGAACAGAGAAAGAATAGTGGATAGTTATGCTTACAGGACTGCGCTTTACCAGAAAAGTTACGGCTAAAAGCCGAAGTGCGGCTACACCTAGTTTTAGCCGGCTACAACTAGGTGCAGCCGGCCACATGCGGTTAAACTTAGATCTATCCAATATGCGAGATTGTAAACTGTCGAAAGATTGTGAACCGTCGCTTTATTTTTCGGTAGATTATAATCTATCGAAGTGATAGATGATAATGTACATTATATTATATCTAATATACATGTTCGCGGCATTGCCCGCCGCGCCCTAACCTACCTAGGGCTGCAGCTATATTCACATGCGGCTGCACCTAGTTCTAGCCACTATGATGAAGGCTAAACCTAGTTCTAACCGAAGATAAGTAGGATATATCTAAGTTTAACCGCATGTAACCGGCTGCACCTAGTTGTAGCCGGCTAAAACTAGGTGTAGCCGCACTTTGGCTTTTAGCCGTAACATATATATAATAAATTACCTCATCATATTAAACAAATGCCTATTGCTAGATTTAAATATGAGCTAGGAGCCTGGCTGTTGCATCACAGCTTTTACTCACTGGATGACTACTTTAATTTAATCTGATATAAATTTGATATAATTTTGTATTGCCTTTTGTGATTAAGTAGTATTAATATTGTATTATTTATATCTGTTTGTTGCATGAGCATGATGCATGAATAATACATTTGGAAATATAATAAGATTGCTCAATCCTTATAATAAGATTTTGCATGCCATTAAATTGGCGAAATGTGACAGTTACTAATAATTATATATAACATCTGTATTGTACTCACATTCAAGCAAATAAAGTATATATTCTATAAAGCCATGCCTTCAAGCGACCTTGTCGTGTTTCGGGATGATGTTCGGTAAACCATCGAGGAGACGGGTCTGAGCAGCCGCTCAACTGCCGTCTCTGTCTAGATCTATGTGCTCCATCTTACGCCACATCATCACCTCACATCAGGCGAGATAGTGGCCAAACATAGATCTATAAGGCTTAAATAAAAAATTCATCTTTCTGAACATAAAATATAAGTTTTTCTGTGGTCCTCGCGAATGAAGTCGCGGACAAAAGCTTGTAATATATATCTCGACAGAATCCGTGAAGTTTGCATGTCAATTGGCACATTGCGAACTTCGTAACATAAAAAACCCCAAATCCAAATTGTTGCAATTTCTCAGAACGACGTTAAAACCGAAGAAACGTTATGCAAACTAACAAATTGTTTGTAATAATTGTGTATTTAAACTTGACATCCATATCATTACGCATAATTCAAAGTAAATACTAGACTCAACTGTGAAAACTGAGAATACCACTACAGTGACGCAAAACAGTATTGTTGTAGGAAGTTTGTCATAGCAAGTGTGAAAACTTGCTGCGTAAAAAATCAATATCAAAAGAAAAACAAACTTGGAGCAAACTTTACGTTCCATTGCAGCGATAAATTTGACGTATCAAATTAATTTAAAATAAAAAAAAACTTGCATCAAACATTCCATTGCCGCGACAAACTTGATGTATCAAATCAATATCAAAGATAATACAAAGTTGCAGCAAGCTAAGTGCTATCTGGGATGGGCTAGAATGTATAGGTCACACAAACTCTAGTAAACAACTTGGTATTCGTAGCCATCGAGACGTGCGATTTGATCTATGACCTATTTGCCTATTTTATCATTTATCATGCTACATAAAAGGGTAGGTAGGTACTTATAGATAGGTTACACTCTTGCATTACATTGTCTTTGCATACACGTTTCGAAGGCCGACCAGCGCATTTAAATCTCAGCGTTTTTCTCGGAAACTTTGCCTTTAACTGTAAAACCATATATGTCAATTTTCAATAATATATTCTAGGTACTTTAGTGTAGATACAACGAAAAAGGAAATGCCTTATTTACTGGCAAAGATTTTTATACATGCCACTTCGCTCCACGGCTGTTGTTGTCGAACTACAGAGTGATAGGAGTAGGTACCTATATCCTACATATCCTACTAATCCTACTAATCCTACTAATCCTACTAATCCTACTAATCCTACTAATCCTACTAATCCTACTAATCCTACTAATCCTACTAATCCTACCAATCCTACTAATCCTACTAATCCTACCAATCCTACTAATCCTACTAATCCTACTAATCCTACTAATCCTACTAATCCTACTAATCCTACTAATCCTACTAATCCTACTAATCCTACTAATCCTACTAATCCTACTAATCCTACCAATCCTACTAATCCTACTAATCCTACCAATCCTACTAATCCTACTAATCCTACTAATCCTACCAATCCTACTAATCCTACCAATCCCACTAATCCTACTAATCCTACCAATCCCACTAATCCTACTAATCCTACTAATCCTACTAATCCTACCAATCCTACTAATCCTACTAATCCTACTAATCCTACTAATCCTACTAATCCTACTAATCCTACCAATCCTACTAATCCTACTAATCCTACCAATCCTACTAATCCTACTAATCCTACCAATCCTACTAATCCTACTAATCCTACTAATCCTACCAATCCTACTAATCCTACTAATCCTACTAATCCTACTAATCTTACCAATCCTACTAATCCTACTAATCGTACCAATCCTACTAATCCTACCAATCCTACTAATCCTACCAATCCTACTAATCTCACCCAGTAATTTCGCTAGCTACAATGCCATTCAAACCGGAACACAGCAATGATTGCGCACTACTAGTTAATCGGAATTACTACTCTACTCGGTACTGGTTGAACGGATGTTGATGAAATTTGGTATATAGGTTCTTTAGGTCCTGGAAAAGGACATAGTTTTTATTAGGACACATAGGAGGCACTGCAAGTGCTGGGCAGGCGTAGTGCTTACCTTCAAGCTAACGACTTGCTGGTCCCATTACTCAGTTCCATAAAAAAATAACCTTTTGTACCTCTGACGCAAAAAGGAGGAGTGTTAAAGGTTTGACCACTTATGTGTGTCTGTGGCACCGTAGCTGTTAAAAAGGTGAATAGATTTGGATGCGGTTTTTTATTTGAATGCAGGTTTTCTAGCGGTGGTTCTGAGACATGTTTTATTTTGTCGAGAGTTGTTTCATTTATATTTATTCATGGTGATGTAATGTAGGAACTATTTATACTCCTTATCTAATTAAAACCGTATTATACCGAACAAACCGAACAAAGCGTTTTGGTGCCACGTTCATCCTACGAACAGCCAAGGAGTGGAATGCATTGCCAACGTCTGTGTTTCCTGACAACTACAACCTGGGAGTCTTCGAATCGAGAGTTAACAGGTATCTTCTAGGTAAGCGTGTTACATCTTAGACCACATCGTCGCTTCCCATCAGGTGAGATAGTGGTGAAACGCAAGCCTATAACCAGTAAAAAAAAAAAAAACTTTCTGGCAGTATTGAATTCTGTGAAATATGCAGACAACTTAGTTGCATTATTTCCATTAATGAATGCAATCAGGCCATGTGTACAGTTTATGAATCTGATAACCTATTTAGAATATTATTAAGAGTACATATATGGATGACCGAGCTTTGTTCGGTATTTTAAACCGACTTCCAAAAGGAGGTTTACAATTCGACGGTATGTTTTTTTTTCTTGTCTTTGTTACGCGATTACTCCGCCAATTATGCATTGATTTCGATGATTCTTTTTTTGATTGGTAGGTCATACTTCAGAGGTGGTCCCATATAAATTTTATCGAAATTAATTCAGTACTTTTTGAAAAAAAATAGCAAAAACAAGAAATATTAGTTTAATCTTCAAGTCGGTTCTTGATTTTTTCGTAACCAACTTTCTAAAGGTGGAGGTTTACTTACATAGAGAAGACCCCTTTTATTAAGGCGATATTACTATTAAGGGTGACGAGTACGACGACGAATTTTTCAAGACGTTCTGGGTCTGCAACTGGTCTAGGCAAGCGTGTTGCTTAGTATCAGGTAATCGACCTGTTCGTCTGTTACCTAGGTTGTTACCTGTTACCTGTTACCTGTTACCAAAGTCGCATATGTCTATTGTCTAAACAAATCCTGCATCGCGCAAACGAACTTTGCACGACAGATAAGACCAGGCCTAGCACACTCCGCACTGAAGGTACGAAGCTACAAGTTCATAGCCGGACACCGACGGCGGGTCGCGCGTCGTTACACGTGCCGCGTCAGAAGAGATTAAGAGCTATGCGATAGAAAGAGAGGCGCTCTGTAGGTTAATATGAGTGGTAGGTATGCAGCGCTACGCGAGCTGAATTGAATTTTATTGCGTCATAGCAAGAGTCGCTATTTGTTTACATTTCTTTGCTGAGTGATGCTTCTGTCCCTTAGTATTCAGTGCTTATACAAGTTCCAAGTAAGATCTGTCGGACGGCTGTCCCCGGGCCAATAACACCTGACTCGGTCGGAAGATCTTCCTTATTAAATGGAGGTGCTTCTACTGTGGAAACCTATACCTACCTATCTACCTATCCACTACTTTACTTGTGGTAGGTCTCTCGTATGCGGGAGGCCGTCTGGGTAGGTACCACAGCATTGCCAGTTATTCTTACGCCAAGCAGCAGTGCGCAAGTATTACTGTGTTCCGGTGCAGTGCTACGCATTGCTTTTTTTGGTATTAAAAGTTCTGGGTGGCACTGCAATTGTTATGGGCAGGCGCGTAACGCTTACTAAAACAAGTAGTGTAAAACTCTGGGCATTTTATACTTAGCTGAGCCCATTCGGCACATATATTTATTATTTAAGATTTTCTTGTTTGTGTGCCAAATAAATGGATTTCCTTATCTTTTCTTTTTTTTTTACTATCTGGCGAT
The DNA here is from genome assembly GCA_951640565.1 of Petrophora chlorosata. Taxonomy (NCBI): domain Eukaryota; kingdom Metazoa; phylum Arthropoda; class Insecta; order Lepidoptera; family Geometridae; genus Petrophora; species Petrophora chlorosata. The sequence continues at coordinate 15,283,492 of OX621196.1, read as the reverse complement.
CGACTTGATCGTTTCATTACTCAGTCCATAAAAAAAACTACTCCCAACCTCCATAAATATCACAATTTACAGTAGGTACAACGTACCTAATTAATTACTCAGTAATTTAGTGATAGTTAAAAAACAGTAGTTATACATACCTAGGTATACATTTCGCAACATTAATTCTAACAAAACAATTTTCCTTTTATCCTTATGAGGTTAGAGTTGGTTTTATTGTCAGCATGAGTCAAACATATAACATGACGTGAGTCTGATTAGCACATACCTAAGTAGATATGTATACCTACCTATATATATAGACAATACAACTTTTACATTTAAAAAACGATATAATAAATTTTAATACCTATAATAGGTAGGTATACCTCTATGTTTCAAAGGCTTATACCCAGCTGGTTCCAAACCATTATATTCGAGAAAATAAATCTTCATACATTATTTCCCATCGAGTTTCAAGACCATTTTAAATAAAAATAAAATTATATTTTTTCCCCAATGAGCTCTAAAAGTTTGTTTACGTTTACTTTGAAGTACGGTCAGCAGAATGAACGCTGACAATTTATTTTAAATAATGAAATTTAAGATGAAATTGAGGAGTGTCTTTTCAAAAGGCGCTGTTTAAACATACAACAGTTTTTTAGTAATCAGTAGGTAAAATATTAATACTCAATATTAATAATTTATAATAATTAATAATTCTGTCACAAAAATTCAAGGACATGTGACATCCACCAACCCGCACTGGGCCAACGTGTTGGATTATGGCCCATACTCTCCCTATGAAAGAAGGCCCGTGTCCCAGCAGTGGGAACGTGATGAGCTGATGATGATGATTATGAATAATTTTGTCCCACTTATACTCGTACTTTACTTTATAAAACAATAGTTTCTTGGCCGTAAATGTAAAAAGATGAAACTAATTTATGATTTTAGAGAGATCAAATGTTTGAGACAACTTTAAATAAGAATCTGAATGAAAACACACGCATACAATTATTGTATGTATTGTATTTTGGTTTCAACTCGAACATTATAGTCATTAAAACAGTAAAATTTGTATGTTGTGTTTTTGTTGACTCTACACCGATCAAAATCCTAGGACCCATGTGGGAACTAAGTACCTGAAACATTTTGATATATACTCTGGCGCTCGATGGATCATTTCCTGGACCTAGTTTGAGAATAAGCCGTTTCAAATTTAGAATAAAAGTTGCACAAAGGTTAAAATGTTTTATAATCCTAAAAATAATCCATTTCAGATGATGTCATCAGCACGGACACAAAGAGGATACTTCTACCACCAGACATACCAAACAGCAGTAGTATATCCCACAGAAAACCCCTACGAGAGACTACAGGGGAGGAATCTACAGCATGACAATCAACCGATCTCAGAAAACCTTTCCACAAGAAATCAAGACGCTAGAAAACATAGAATAGAAACCAGGCTCCCTCAAGCCATACAAAGAGTAGAAAATGGAACATATAAGATTTTAAATCGTCTCCAATTGAACAAAAGAGGTGGGCACAGAAATAATTTGTATACAATACTTTTAACGGAATTACAGGCTACCATAGGTAGGTACATTGTCATCCATTCGCTTTTCTGTTTCCTATTCTTCGGGCGTTGAAGCTATGGAAAAGGTGTGGAAATTTCCTCAAGTGTTTTTTACTTGCATGATATAAGTCTTCACGTCTTTTTAACTGAGCTTTCTTACATATCACATACATGCATCTTTTACTCCATTTCTTTCGAATCACTAACGCTTGGCTTTATTTTGAAAACAAACAGCTTATAATATAGATATGCTTCCACTGTATTCCTTCCCTTCTTTAAACATTCACTTCAAAATTAAATGTAGAATAAGTCAGTTATGGATTTTGTTTACTGTACCAATCCTCCTTAACTAAACTAGAATGTAATAAAATTTCAGGAGCATTAGAAGATACCCTAACGAGTGACAGAGTGGTATTCCCAGGACCGACCTCGAAACCCACCTACATTCCACAGATTCCTGACGAATGTAGGAAGAAAGGCTACTGCGAGAGTGTGCCCAACTATCCCACCGAGTACGTCAAGAAATTAGTCGCTGATGTGAGTGTCTTGCTCTTCTTTATTTCTTGGAGTGGTTGGGCAGGTTGGCTTAAGTCTAATACAACACTGAGTTTACGGGATCGATTCCCGCGACAGGGAAAAAACAAGAAAACGCGCTGCTAGTTCCTAGTTCCCTAGATACATGGAATCCTAGTTAGGAGCCAGGATCCATGTATATGATCGTTGGGCCTATTTATTTTTATTTATATTCTTGCACAAACATTTGTCCCGTTAAGGGAATCGAACCCGCAACCTCGGTAGTGTATAAAGCTTAACCCCAACCACAACACCACAGAGCCTGTCTAAATGATCATGAATAGCTCAACAACATCTATCAAATAATTTCAAAGTTTAGGTACTAAACGGATAATAAAACAGACGGAAACCATTTTTTTTTATATAGAGAAGAATATATTGCACGTTCCACGCAAGGTTTCAATGCCTAACAATATTCTGCAACTCAATAGTGCAAACATTTTGTTTTCGCCCTAAGCTCAGTTAGTGGAATATTATGCTCCTAGACGAGCGAGTGTGGCTCAGTGGGAGTACATGCGACTTTCGATCATACGCACCCGAGTCCGTGAGGAAACCGGCATGTACAAGAATGAATCACAAAAATTCACGGACATGTGACATCCACCAACCCGCACTGGGCCAGCGTGTGGATTATGGCCCATACTCTCTCTACGAGGGAAGGCTCGAGTCCCAGTAGTGGGAACGTAATAACGGCTGATGATGATGATGCTCCTATACTCTTGTTCTCTGAAGGCACGTGCCCCAGCAATAGAAACAGAATGGGCATTTAGATGATGATGTACATTTTTGTGACTCACAATATTGTGTGTAGGTACGAAGGGGTATTTTACCAAGTTTGCGTTTGACCGCTGTCTTAGCAATGGAAAAACGCTTAATGCAAACGCTTTGTGCACAAGATGTAGGTAGATGCAAAAAATACCCTTCTGCAAAATATTCCGCTTCTGCGAAGTAGCCAACTGGCACGTAAGAAACATAATATTGTCATAAACAAACATTGTAACAAGAGTTCTAAAAAAATACACTTCAATTTCTTGCTGTGTCTTCTAAGTAGTGGTTCTTTATCAGATAAGATGGTAGTCATTGTAATAATTGACGATCATAAGTGCGTTTGTGATGCCAAAATTGAATAAAGAACATTCAACTTTGATACAGTTACCAAAAAACATTATCTTGTTCCTATCCACAGCTCGGCGACGAAGTAAAAAGATTCCAAAATGACACACTGGAGGAAGGAGGCGTGGAAATAGCACAAAGACTTGGTGGCACTGGCACTGACCAGGAAATAGAACTCTGCAATTTCATTGAACAGGTTTGTAAGCTTGTACCTACTCGTAGTTTTTACATAAATAGAACCAGGCTCCTAGGATTGCCTGCACCTCGGGAACAAGGAACTACGAGAACCATAGTCTGGCAACACCTAGACGATAAACAAATACCTATCTATATACCTACTTCGTTTTTTAAAAGATATACCTACTTTGACAAAGATCGTTTTTATCGCTTAAATAAATCTATGATTGGCCACTACACACACAGTCTTCCTTGATGTTAAGCGCCGATGTGGCAACAGATGAAGAATATAAATCTAGAAGAATACGGCAGTTGAGCGACTACTCAGATCCGTCTCCCTGATGGTTGACCGAACATCATCCCTAAACATGACTAGGTCCACTTTTTTTTTCATTATTTGGCTTTGTTGACTATCCCTTACTCCCCTATCTATCTGCTCAAGCGCGAACTAATGTATTCTACATGAACGAATGCCAACTCAGGCTGGCAATTGATTTTAATCATTCCTCAACCTCTAAATTATCTGGAAGAGAGCTTTGAGCGATAAGACTGCCCATTGCCCTTATATTTAGTTTTATTGTAATTTTTCAAATGTATTTTGGATAAGATCGGTCAATTAATCAAAGATATGTCCCTGACACCAGTTAACTAACTGCAAGAGGGACATAAACCTGCACCTCGTTATATCTATCTGTATAATTGTGTAGTCCGTCATGCGAGGTCGTGCAGGTCACTGGCCGTTCTAAGATATCCCTTGCCCTGAGCCCCATTATCTTCCACTATCTTGTGCCCTTCCCCTACCTTGGGTGCAGGCATCTATTGTACCTATATAAGTCATGTTAAACAAGGGTTTAAAAATGTTTACTCTCTGCCGGCTTGCACGGCCCCACTCGTCTGGGGGGTGGCCTTGGTGAGCAAGGTCACCCCTCCACAGGCGTAGTGGCCCAGTTCACACCCAGGCCTATTGCTGGGGCGAGATGGTGAATGCTAGCGCGACCCCTTCTCGCCCCACCACGGCAGAGGCACTGCTCTCGGGGGGGTTTCTAGTGGGTTCGAGCCCCACACACCCCCTTCTGCCATCCCCGTGGCAGAAGGGCAGTGCAACGGCATTATCCCCCCTAAAAAAAGGGGTTTAAAAAGGTTTTCTATAGATTTTTTTTTACGCTTAATAGATCTATGTTTGGCCGCTATCTCGCCTGATGTGAAGCGATGATGTGGCCTAAGGAGGAACTAATAGATCTAGAGAGATAGATGGCGTACACGTCTCTCTCAAGACGGTTAAATAACGGAAGAAAAAATTCGACATTCGACTTGGTGACCACCGTAGCTCAATGGACAAAGCACTTCCCGCGCTGAGGGAAAGTTGAGATGCGGGTTTCAGTCCCAGCCGGTGGCCGTATTTTTTCTTTCCGAAAAACTTTGTTTGAGTTTTTCGCTTGGCATTCGTTAATTATTAAATCATTTATTTCATATAAAAATCCATATTAAATATATCAAATAATTAAATTAATCTACAATATATTACATTAAATAAACCAAATCAAAATTAAAAACAATCAAATCAAATAAAATTACAAAAATGAACCAACTTAAATTAAATTAAATTACATTAATAAATACAATTAAAATTAAAATTAAATCAAATAAAATTACATTAAAATAAACCAATTCAAATTCAATTGTTAATGCTTCATATAAATGTAACAAAAATGTAACCATTATTAACTTGTTCCCTGAATATAATTGAAATATATTGCAGAAATGCCGAAATTTATGCGTGGTGAACTATTTACGGGTGGTTATTGACGCAAAATTAACAATATGGTACAATTTCTATCAGGTTTCTGATATACTAAATGAGATAATGGTCATGCAAGCCTATAATAAAAATGCTATAAATATATGAAAAATGCCATCACTTAATAATAAGGGTTCTGTTGTTAACAGTACCTGATTTAGATTTTGGAGGAGAGGCGGAAATACAATTAATACCTACATTAATAATCTATTTAAATTTGGAGGTGACAGGAATTGTTTTTTGGAGGAAGCGGAATAACCCGAAAACATAGGTACCTTAAGTTTTTGAAATATGTTTAGATCAACTTTACTGTTTCAGTTGATCGTCCCACAATCAGCTCCAGACATGGACAACAAGTGGTACACGGTTATCAACCTGAAGGACAAACCCCTACAATTATTCCGTGCGGAGGTGTGCTTGTGAGTATAAATCTATAAAACATAATAATGTAATGGAATCAGGCGTGACGATGCGAAAATTCATCTCAAATAAGAAAAAGAAAGAAAGATAGAAAAAACAGGTACATTTATTTAACGACCACAGTCAGTCAGTTTACTGGTGGTAGGTTTCTCGTATACGAGAGGCCGTCTGGGTGGGTAGTGGCGTCATAGAGATGTCGATTATTAATGAAGGAATAGACGTTTCCTCGAAGCAAGGAATCGCCAAGTTGTCATAGTAAATTAGAGCCCTGATGATGCCTCGTGTTGATGGCAAAATGGTGGTTTTAAGATTAATTTTTAGATTATTATTAATTTTCTGTCTTATTTCAGGACCAACACCGGTTGCAACGGTGTTGCTACCTTCCCGGAAAACTATAAGGCTGGCTGCAAACAGAAACACGTCTACAGAATGATGGAGGCTTTAGACGAACATGGGAACCATGTGCAGAAGGCTCTCAAGCTACCCAGCTGTTGCGCATGCGTGGTCAAAGTCATAAATATCTTTTAAGATAAAGATTTTTAAATAATCAGGAAGAATTGAAACTGCTCGGGCAGGGATCAAGCCCGCGTCTTCGGAATACCGTCCCGACGCCTTAATCACTGGGCTACCGAGCCAACTGCACGAGCAACCAAATTTCTTCTATCCTTCTTATATCGTCTTAGGATTACGGGGAAAATATTATTAATCCCTTTACGTCGAATTCATTCATAAAATGCATTTTTTTTTAATTAGTCAGCGCAGAGTTAAGCGCGGGACATGTTCATAGATTACCTAATCCTATTTTTTTATCATTGGAAGATGTGTTAACTGGTTGTGATTATAAAAAGCCTAGATTTTGATAGGTAGGTAGGTATCTACTAACATACTTATATTTATACATACCTATATCTGCAGGTCTATGAATGTATTATGCACATAGGCAAAGTCCTTATACTCGTATACTTACAAAGTTAAGTGATTGTTATGTGAATTTATTAGATAGATAGGTACCTCACTATGAGGTATGCATAAAGAGAAAACGAAAAATACATTTTGTGAAGTGTGAAGACTTCTATAAATACTAAATGTTTTTATTTAAAATAGTGTAAATATCTATTAATGAGGCTTACGTTAGCTTGTACAGAGAAATATTACACAGAAATATGTCGCAATTACAAGAAAAATATTTTTTGCGTAGATTTTTGTTCTGTATTCTGAGAATTTATTATGATGACAGTTTTTGTGGTGTAGTGATTGGGTAGATCGGCTCAAATCTCACACCACCGAGGTTGCGGGTTCCATTCCCATGACGGGGTAATTAGTGGACAGTAAAAACATCGCCAGTATTTGCTATACCTATTTAAGTTAATAATAAATAAATAAATACGTCTAATGTTCACCCACATAGATCCTGGACTGGCCTAACTAGGATTCCCTGCATCTAGGGAACCAGGAGCTATGAGGACCATGGTCCCACAACACCCAGACACGAAACAAATGCTAGCGCTTATTTTCTGTCACAAACCTTAGTCCCGTCGCGGGAATCAAACCCGCAACCTCAGTGGTGTATGAGGTTTAAGCGAACCTGTCCAACCACTACACCACAGAGGCTGTCCACAGAAGTTACGTCTCCGCAATGTTCTACCACATTTATTTATTTTATTTATTTTAGCTATGGTCGTCCCACTACAGGGCAAAGGCCTCCCTACCCTTCTTCCACTCCTCACGGTTTGCTCCTTGCGGCCAATCCTTCCAGTAGGAGTCTAGCTCATCCCGCCATTTCCGTCTGGGCCTGCCGCATTGTCGTCTGACGTTGTGTGGGACCCACGCAGTGGTAAATTTAGCCCACAGCTCGTTCGACATGCGGCAGACGTGTCCAGCCCAGTTCCATTTCAAGCTAGCAGATTTTTGTCCCACGTCGGCGATTTGGGCTTTGGAGTTCTACCACATAATATGTGAATCTTTAATTTTTTTACTCAATTTTATAATATATCGTGATTATTGTTAATTGTATATAAATATGTAAGTAAATGTAACAGACTTGTTACTCTAGTCTCGATGGCTAAGGCTTTGCCTATAAAATTGAAACGCTTTTGCCAAAACTTTTTGTTATTCGAAATTTAAATGGACAATCAGCTATTTAACTACTAGCATTTAGTGCCTTTGTAACGTACGTACTCATACGTACGGAATTTATATATATTTTAATTATTTATTCTCTTAGGAAAACTAGAGCTACACTTAGTATAATCTGTGGTATAATGTAGGTAGGTATTTTATCCAAGTTATACACCTCATTTTTTTTTGTAAAAAAATACATAGTAGGAATGTAGGTACATATATGAACTTTAAAACAATCCTACTGCCCAATAAGTACATTGGTGTTGTATCTTAATATAATAACATTGTGAATTTTTCAAATTAATTGTTATTGAAATCAAATATACCTAATTCCTTTCTATGTCATTACCGATAGCTATATTTTTTATAATTTTTCCATAATAAAAGAAAATGTACAAAAGTGAAACACTTTTACAATGCTTTGAAGACAATTCGACCTTCCCCTCTACCCATATGTCCCTCGAGCGCCAATCATATATTATGTTCAGCTCAAATTAAGAGATAGCTTCAAATTCAAATTCAAATTCAAATTTCATTTATTTCAGGCATGTCATGGCCCATATTATGCATAATAAATAATCAAATACAAAAAATTACAATAAAATATTAGATAAATAACAATAACTTAAAATTAAAATCAAAATCAAAATCAGAATTAAAATTAAAATCAAAAATAAAATCCAAATTAAAATTAAAATTAAAATCAAAATTAAAATTAAAATTACAATCAAAACTAAAATTAAAATCAAAATCAAAATCAAAATCAAAATCAAAATCAAAATCAAAATCAAAATCAAAATCAAAATCAAAATCAAAATCAAAATCAAAATCAAAATCAAAATCAAAATCAAAATCAAAATCAAAATCAAAATCAAAATCAAAATCAAAATCAAAATCAAAATCAAAATCAAAATCAAAATCAAAATCAAAATCAAAATCAAAATCAAAATCAAAATCAAAATCAAAATCAAAATCAAAATCAAAATCAAAATCAAAATCAAAATCAAAATCAAAATCAAAATCAAAATCAAAATCAAAATCAAAATCAAAATCAAAATCAAAATCAAAACCAAAACCAAAATCAAAATCAAAATCAAAATCAAAATCAAAATCAAAATCAAAATCAAAATCAAAATCAAAATCAAAATCAAAATCAAAATCAAAATCAAAATTAAAATTTAAATTAAAATCAAAATTAAAATTCAAATTAAAAGTCAAAATCAAAATCAACATCAAAATTAGAATTAGTACCTTCTCCCCGGCATGGGTACAGAGACATGTCTCTCACAACAATGCCGGAGATTCACTGCGGCTAATGAGATACGACCTAATTATTGTCGATTCAGGCAAGAAATCGAATTAATCTTATTCATTTATACCAAAATACGATAACTACAAGTTGAAATAAACTTGAACCATCGGGGAGACGGGTCTGAGCAGCCGCTCAACTGCCGTCTCTCTATATCTATGTGCTCCATCTTAGGCTATACCATCGCTTCACATCGGGCGAGATAGTGGCCAAACATAGAACTATTGCGTAAAAAAAAAACTTAATGGGACAATATATGGCATCATAAGACATTGTCGCAGTGAATCTACACCCTAATCTGAGCTCAACACGATATACGATTGGCGCTTGAGGGACATATGGGTACGGGGGCTTATTTCATGTTTGATTTACAAAACGAATCTCGATTTCTTGAATACTACCTACCAGCACCTTATTAGCACTTTGGTGATTGGATAGTTTACCTACTACCGTGTGTATTTGCTGAGAGAATCCTGATTAGTCCAAACAAATAAAATTCTATTTTTAATTTTGAATAACTGAAATTAACTATGGAAGTGAAGCCTTAGCCGTTAGAATGATTATTGCATTGTTTTATTGTGAGACACTAATTAAATAGATAATAAACGATGAATGATCTTAATTTAAACTTGATTGTTATTATTTTTTATTCTAAGGGTTACAAAATGATTGACGACAATGATATACCACATACACGGATATCATAATTCAAAAGTAAAAATTCAAAAGATATTCATTAAATAGGCACAAAAAACTTAAAATATTGGATATAAAAAAGGTAAGCATGTCTCTACCTATTTCTTCCCCATACTCAAATCGAAGTCCAGGCCCAGAAAAGAAATGCAAAGACTGACTCTATTAATACGAGAGAAATACGCCCGCTAGAGAAGATAGCACCAAGAAACTCTGCGGGGATGTCTTCGTCTTCTATTACTTTTATTCTACTATCCACTAATATCAAAACAAACATACTAACATACAAACTTTGCATTTATAATGCAAAGTTTGTATGTTAGTATGTTTGTTTCCTCTTCACGCCGCAACGGCAGAACGGATTTTGATAAAATTTTGAAGGTAAGTCCTGAAAAACACAGAGGGTGCTTATTATCTACGGATGAAACCGCGGGACGCAGATAGTGTTCTTATCAAATATCTTGATGAGTCATTCCTTGATATCTATTAAACATTTCCTGACCGGATGCGCTTAGCACTTTCTATTTTATTCGTACGTGCTTGTACTTAATGTCTCAGACAGACAGACTAACGTAATATTATGATATAGATTGTACACAATTACTTAGGTATATGGGAAAAGTTTTTGCGCCTCAACTAACTATGGGCAGTAAGTAATAAAGTTTTTTGCCGCGGTCAAAATTACCGAGGTACCGGATGTTACGGCGGCTGCTAACGCACCAGTTTACCTAGAAACCTTGGAAACTACTGCCTACTTCTTATATATACTACCTTTGTTTTGCAACCTATTATTTTTTTATTTAATTAACTAAGTGACGAGACGAGCTGGTCGTTCGCCTGATGGTAAGCAATACGTCTGCCCATAACAGTAACAGCTCAACCCAGAACGTTGTTTTACAAAATCCTGCGCGGCGCTGCACTGCGCTCGTCACCCTGAGACAGTTAGCTGTTAAGCCTCATAATGCCCAGTAATTCTAATACGTTCATAATTATGAATTATGAACTACCTACGTATTAGACTGTTGCTGTTACCTATAGGTATAAGCACTGTAAATACTTAATTACATCACATAAAACATACCTAAACAAAAACCATTTACTGCAATTTACAACGAAATTACTGGGTCTCAAAATGACGAGCGCAGTGCAGTGCCGAGCAGGATTTTGCAAAACATTTAAGTTCTGGGTGTTATGGGCAGGTGTGTTGCTTACCATCAGGTGAACGACCAGATTGTCACGTCACTCAATTACATAGTAAAACTAGGTATGTATGTACTTTATTAGTAGGCCCAAGTGAGAAAAACCCAGCAACGTGGGCACCGTTCGGCAAACTACGCCAAGTCTTCCCATCGTCCATGTCCACTGTGTCGTCTTTAATGCGTGCGTCCTACCCGTATTGACCTACGGAGCCGAGATGTGGATACTCACAGTGAGACTAATCCACAAGTTTAAAGTCGCTCAGCGTGCTATAGTGAGGGCTACGTATGCTCGGAGTTTCTCTGAAAGATAAAAATACGCAATGAGGTAGTCCGACAGAGAACCAAAGGAACCGACATAAGGACGGTCAACCGCTAGAGTAAACGTGTCCTTCAGTGGAGACCGCGAATCGGCACGCGTAATGTAGGATGCCAACCGGCTAGACGGAGCGATGACCTGCGAAAGACGGCCGGAAGAAAATGGATGAGAAGAACCGAAGACCGGGCTCAGTGGCGTATGTCCAGCTTTGGACGACTACATGCTGATGATGATGATGATGAGGAAAAACCAAGCAAAGGTTTTTGTTCAATACACCGTGGAGCTTTAGTAACCAAAGTTACCTACTATACACAAAAATACCTGACTACTTAGGTACTACTTACCTATAATTTCTTTCGCAGCCTCGCTATTGTAAGATTTTGACGTCGAATCTGCGTCAACTGGTTTCAGTACTAGCTTATAAGGATCTACTCAGAGAGGGCTAGAGCGATCAAAATTATTGCCCTACCGTATAATTTGGTCTTTAGACCTTAGTAGGTCTAAGCTTAAAACAGTGATTGGATTTTTACAGCGGGAAGTGAAAAGTGATGAAATTCAATTTTAATTTTTGTCAGTTATGATGTGTAATGTTGGTGGAATGCTAACCATTGGGTTTGTAAACGTGCACGTATGCAGGCAAATGCTACGAACGATACGAAATACTTAGTGCAGTTAAATATAAAATAAGTCCATACTAAACTTCATACCTATGTAATATTCCACCACTTTCCTGAAGCACTATAGACGGTCTGACATGTAGCCAATAACCCTCAGCCTCAAAACCACTTAAAGCATATTTTTAATAAATAAATTAAGTAAAAGTAACATTATTTAATGTTTTATACTTGACACTTGGCTAAATGCGCAAACGGTGCGAAGCCATATGTGTGTTGTTGCAAGTTATCAATGTCGTCAAGCTGTCATTGTTGTCATTGTCACTGTCAAACGTCAAAATTATAAGGAAATCAAATTCAAAAATCTAAATTTCTTGAAAGCCAAAGCAACCAAAATAAACCAAAAGCAAAATATAAACGATTTTGCATTGAAATGCTTTTTCCCTTGTCGAAGAAATCAATTTTTGCCCTATATTTTTCAATCCTACGACCGTGTTTAGCCGTCACGTACGCAAATATGTCTTCTGGGAGCGTAGATGCCGGTTAGTATCCATTGCTATTTTTGATTTTGCTAAATTGAGGAACTCTTACTTTGTCTAGCTATAAAACAAAAAACGAGCTTCATCCACTTGAGCTAAAAAACCAGGATGCTTAGGTACATCTGGATCATAAACGGTAGTACCTATGTGTACCATACGTACAAAAACATGAACCTCATGTTTAAGTACCTACAATCTACATACATGTCCTACAAAAACTAAGAAAATCTGCTTCTGCTGTTTCGTTGCATAATAAACCTCTCAGATACAGATATAAAGATACTATGTATACTCTTATAGATACCTACTTCAAACTTACGATATAGAAGTTACTATTTAACATTTTTTTATCAGATACTATGATGTGGTTATTTATTAATTCCAGATAAATACTCTGTAGCATATGTGACAGTTCCAAGCACAGATGTAGGCAAGACGTTGGCCCATGGGCTTGTGAAGGGGAAACTTGCCGCTTGTGTCAACATCATACCTCAAGTCACCTCGGTCTATGAGTGGAAGAATGAAATCAATGAGGACAGTGAAGTATGTACTTACTGCAAAATTTTTAATATTAATTTTACCTATGCCTAATAAGTTGTGAAAATTAATTAAAACTAAACTAGTACTTAACACTTTGAACGCCATGCAGCAAACACTATAGAAACAAGTATTGTTTGGGGTCCCCGATGGCAGGCTTTCAAAGGATTAAGTTTACAGCTCACAAGGCTTTAATTTTAAACCTAAATTGTATTCATTGTGTTCACTTGACATTCAGTGCCCATGTTAAAGATTGTCCATTGTTAAAACACAAATTATATATACTTGCAATATTTTTTATGTAGATTTTTTATTAACATTTTTTTATTAATCATTTCATATTGACATAATTATTATACAATCTTATAACCAGTGTCTGAACTGAAATGAAGAAACTTTTAACAAAAAAAAAAAACATTTCAATTCTGATCTATCTTTGAAGTCCAAGGTCAAATATATTTATATGGGACCACCTTGTAGCTATACTGAACCCAAAGCAAAATTAATTTTCCAAATCGTTTTATAAATTACAGAGTTCTGAGATAACAAACATAAAAAAATTGAAAATGTAATTGAATTGAAAACCTCTTCTTTCTTTTGTAGTTGGTAAAAATTAATAAATTGTTTCCCAGTAAAACAAAAACTAACCACAAAGTCTACATCTTTCAGGCACTTCTCATGATCAAGACACGGACATCTCAAATAGACAAGCTCACAGAGTATGTACGCTCCAACCATCCATACGAGGTCTGTGAAGTCATCTCTCTGCCAATCAAGAACGGAAACCCACCATACTTGAAGTGGATTGGAGAAACTGTGCCAGAACCTTGAAGCAGTTACAAGGATTGAAGAATATGCTAGTAATTTTAAAAAGATATTCATACCCAATACTTTTTCTATACTAATGCAGTAGAATCACGGATTAAATTTAAATATCCTAGAGGATAGATGCTAAGTGTTCTTTGTTAAAAATCATCTTTCTCAACGCCTTATTATTTTATAATAGCAAGTAATTGAACTGTGTATTGCCATAATAACTATACATTAAAACTCGCACCTAACTACGACCGCTGCTCGGCGAATCACGGGACCTGCGCAGTAGCACAAGTATACTTACATTTTGTCAAACAAAAAAACCGACTTCAATGCATATGCATTGAACAAAAAAACCGACTTCAATGCATATGCATTGAAGTCGGTTTTTTTGTTTGACAAAACGTAAGTATACTTGTGCTACTGCGCAGGTCCCGTGATTCGCCGAGCAGCGGTATACTGAACCCAACTATATTTTTAACCGACTTAAAAAAAGGAGAAGGTTCTCAATTCGATTGTATTTTTTTTTGTATGTTTGTTACCTCAGAACTCCGTCATTTATGAACCGATTTAGAAAATTATTTTTGCATTGGATTCAGTATAGCTACGAAGTGGTCCCATATAAATTTCATCGATATTTGACCTTAGACTTCGAAGATACATTTGAAGTCGGTTTCTTTTTTATATAATGTATACTTGTTTTTATTTACACCGCCGACCTCTCGCTTCGTTATTTAACTCCATCCAAAGGTTGACTGGAAGAGATCGGTTTTAGCGATCTCTTCCGCCCACTGTATTTTAGTTTGTAAGTTGTTTTCATGTACCTACGGATTATTTTTGTTTGGTGTACAATAAATCATTTTGTATTTGCCGCGTGTTGCGCCGGTAAGCGGCCAGAAGGATTAGGGCAAGGTAGGTAATGTAGGTATACTATAATATTATGCATGGTATTGCAATGTAAAGTATCGTATTTAACTGTACCTCAATTTTTTCCCGTTTTCCCGCCAAATATACTGATTGTGCACCAAAATATGCCCATTAAAATATATCATAATGAGCACCTATTTTGTGAATATTACATGTTCGCGGCGTTGGGGTGGCCCAAGGGCCATCCCCGCCGCACCCTAACCTACCGAGGGCTGCCCCTTAAACCGTTGGGGTGGCCCAACTACTGAGGGCTGCCCCTTTTGCCCCTTATACGTTTGAGTGCTAAAAACAGACCAAATTTGGTGCACAATCGGTATTTTTGGTGAACGGTTAAAAATTGTCCAAATGTAAATAGAAGACACCACTTGATCAATGGATCGAGAGTGGTCGTCGCGATCTTGCAGCTTAAACTCGCCCTTGATGAAGAGCATCGGACATGCTCGAAACCTAGGTCGACTAATTCGACAAACTACGTTAGCCCTAACCGTTTTATGAAATACTAGCTGACCCGGCGAACCTCGTACCGCCGTTTTAAATATTTGCTATATTTCTTTAAATATTTTCTTTCATACAAACCTCGAACGAACACATAAAATAAAGGTTTATCCAATTTGGTGCAGTCGTTTGGAAGTTATGCGCGTACAAACATTTCGGTGATTAATTTTTATTTATATAAATTTGTAATGAATCAAACTCACGAAAACTTTCATACTAAAGACACTAAAATCTGTATACCACTGTTCGGTGTTCATTTCTGTTATAACCTGTGACTTTGGATAGACTGTGGCATCCTCAGTCGCAGATACCATGTAAGAGAAGTTGATTTATCTCTAACTACTCAGTCGAAGGTCACAATAGCATTTATTACTAGTTTTTTTTTATGTAACTGAATAACGAGACGAGCTGGTCGTTTGCGTGATGGTAAGCAATACGCCAGCCCATAACAATAACAGCACCACTCAGAACTTTGTTTTGCAAAATCCTGCGTGGCGCTGCACTGCGCTCGTCACCCTGAGTTAATTATTACTAGTTTCTTTACTCAGTTGTATAAAGTAATCAATTGAATTTGTTATGTAGTTCTAAGTAAATAATTGTATCATAAATCATTATTTTATTTACTTACCTCTAATATAAAGAAGGATTTAGGAAAGACGTACGACAACCGGCAAGGACTTGAACCCGCAACACAATCTTCCCTAGGTGCGGGAAGGGCTCTGCCAAATTGACCTACGGTGATCAACAATTCGAGGTGTCCAATTTTTTCTTCCGTTATTTAACTGTTTTAGGGTTGACGTCTACTTCTAATTTATTTAAAAACACCAGCACTAGGCGTGAGTACAATTTTTTACAACTCCTTAATTGTAAGTTTGCCAATACTGTCTTGGCCCTAGTACAGGCGGCGATTTGGGTCCCGCCCAGAACTAGTAGTCGATTTTTTCTTTACAAAACAAAGGTTTTTTAAACTAAGCTTTAAAGTTAACACCTTTGCTCGTGGGGCTCAATACCCAACGACCTTTTCACAATTGACAATCGAGTGTTAACGTTAGACTCATATGACAGCCTCTGTGGTGTAGTCGTTGGGCATGTTGGCTCAAATCTCATACACCACTGTGGTTGCGGGTTCGATTCCTGCAACGCGACGGGGCAAATATTTGTGCAAAGAAAAAAGTGTAGGCATATTTTTCGTGTCTGGATGTTGTGGGGCCATGGTCCACATAGTTCCTGGTGCCCTAGATACAGGGAGTTCGTACCTCACGCACACACTTATTTTTTATTTAATTACGTCATGCTATGCTTATCGGAACTCCGTCCACTCACCAAACATAACGCCACCGCCATTGCTGTGCTTCAGCTGTTGCTTTGCGAGATTCCGTCCGCCTTTTTTATTCGTTCAAGGTTGCGAAATGAACCGCTACATTTCATCATTGACAACTCCATTTAGAAAAACTTTGCAGGAAATAGAACCTCCAATGTCTAAAAAAACTAGGTTATCCGACGCTCAGGCACGAATTCAGGACCAATTTGAATAGGGGGGTCACCTGTGGAGAAACAGCATGAGTTATTACTGTGAAGTACCTACTATGTATGTTATGGAGATATTTTCCCATTACTTGGTAGCGACATTTGCAAATTTGAATTATATGTAACCGCAATATTACAGCAGCGAATCACGTAACAGCGAAACATCAAGACCACGAATAATTGTACAGCGAAGCTTCAGGGCAAAGTCATACATAGGCACGACGACGAGCGAAGCAAGCAAGAGTTGGTTACTGTTGCACCACTACGCGCGAACCGAGCAAGCGAAGCGAGCGTGCCGCGGCCGGCGATGCGCCAGAAGAAGAGTAAACCAAAGCCAATCACAAACTTTCGCTGTAGAATTATTCGCGGTCTTGATTTTCCGTTGTTACGTGATTCGCTGCTGTAATATTGCGGTGACATGATATTCGAATTTTCATATTTCGGTACCAAGTAACGCACTCACATTTTCCCTTGAAATACGTCCTTCTCTGTGAGTTGGGAGCAGAGGGTTTTGATTGGCTATTAAGGGTAAACTGCCGTCTCTCTCTAGATCTATGTGCTCCATCTTAGACCCCATCGTCGCTTCGGCGAGATAGTGGCCAAACATGGATCTAGTAAGCGTAAAAAAAAACTGCTCCAGTACAGTAGTACTCCAGTGTTTTAGCGTACAGCAAATATTGGGTAGAAACCGCTGATGTTCCGTGAGTGTGGAGTGCATTTTATTTTCTCTTTAGGAAAAAAACACTTTGTATTCCCACAATGTTTTTTTTTATTTATCGTAGGTTTGCGTTTGACCGCTATCTCACCTGTTATTAAGTGACGATGCGGTCAAAGATGTAGCGCGCTCGTCCAAAACAAACCTGTTCACTCTTGTCTTAAAGACACCCAGATTATAGCTATCCGGAAACACAGATGCCGACAGAGAGTTCCACTTCTTCTCAATCTCTACTGGTGGGGCAAAGCCATTGGAGAATACTAACCCACCAAAATATATTTTTTTTTCGAACCGGTCAACTAGATTACAAGTCGTTCATCTGGTGTTAAACGAAGCGTGGCGCTTAACACTAGGCGAAGTACTTGCACCCATATAACATTTATAATACCAAGAATTTTCAATATTATGAAATGTAGGTACTGCGTTACATTGCATTGCGCTCATCACCCCGAGTCATCAGATAATCTCATATGCACAGTAATAATTTCGCGAACTACAATGCACATAATACCACCCAGAACACTGGAAATTCAAGGCACTGCACTGCGCTCGTCATCCTGAGACAATAGCTCGTCTCGTTATGCCCAGCAGTTTTGCTGGCCACACTACTGCTTAGCGGCAGAAGAACTGGCAAAGCAGGGGTACAACCTAGACGACTTGGCCTCCACTAAAAAAGAGATCTAGGTACGACCTAGTGACCTCTTTGCTTCTCTAACTGAGCATTGAAAATCGACCCTTACAGGACAAAGGTCTCCTTTCATAGACATTGTATATACAATACAAAATAAATGTACCTATAATTTTTGGCATTTTTAACCGACTTCAGGAGGACTTTCAAAAGGAGGAGGTACTCTGTTAGATTTTTTTTTTTATGTTTTTTACCTCAGAATTCCGTCATTTATGAACCGAACCGGTTAGAAAATTATTTTTGCGTTGGGTTCAGTATAGCTACGAAGTGGTCCCATATAAATTTCATCGATATTGGACTTCGAAGATACATTGAAGTCGGTTTTTGTTTTTTTCTAAAAATTAATTATTCTCTATTTCGTTGGGTATGATTTCAAAAGTACTCCGAAAGAAACGTTCCTCTTGGGAAAATAGTCATTTAATACAAAATATTTTAAGATTTTAAATAATCGGAAGAATGGTATTGCTTGGGCAGGGATCAAACCTGCGTCTTCGGAATACCGTCCCGACGCCTTAACCACTAGGCCACCGAGCCAGCTGTTCGAGAAACCAAATTTCTTTTATCCTTTTGGGGACGATTTTAAAAATCATAATATTAAAAACAATATTTTTTCTCCAAAGATGACGATTTTTTTACTGACTTACTTTAAAAAAATAACGAATAAGGAGTATATAATATTTTCAAAATTCACCTAAAGTTTTCTAAAAAAGCTTAGCATGCCCAAAATTGCGCCACCCTGTATAATCTAGGGGGACCCCCTGGGTTCACATTTGGTCACTCTTCGAAGATAAACAAAGCCGTTAACTAAGTTAAATAAATTTTTATGGTTTGCTTTTACGATCAAAGCCATGACTGATATTTTATGGATACTTCTTTACCCGCAAAAATGTGCTTATTTTTTGCTACGAGCGGGTTCTAAGTACATACTAATATATAAGTAACTATATTATTTATTTATTGCGATTAATATACCTCGTTTGAAATTTATTACAGAAATACCCGCAATTGCCTGCTCTGGAGTGTTCCTACTGTATCTAGTCGACTACTAAATAATTCGGTTACAATGACAAATCGACGATCGTTTTCAGTTACATAACAATTTAACGCGTACTTTGTCAGCAACATAAAAACTACCATTACCCCCTAATTGGCTCATTTATATTAACTGGAGGCAACTTACATAAAACACTCCCGTATGTAACAAAGAAAAGACAAATAAGTAGGTAGCTAGTGCTAGCAAGAACCCGCGCGAACATAGCCCCGCTACGGCCGGCCAATCGTAGCGCGCTCGTAGACGTCTACGAGCTTCGTAGCGCCCGCTGACGCAGTAATAGGGCGGCGTAGCGCTGCGCTCCTCGACACGGACGGAATACATTGACCTTTTTCGAAATTCCACCGCATTCCCTCTTTTATTCGCGTCCGTTGTTCTCTCGCGTACGAATCACTCAGGAAAATACGAAAGCATCCTGTTATGGCGTCGATAAAATCGGCAACATCTGCAGTCGTAAAAGGCGTATCGTCGGAGGTGGACCCAGAGTAAGGTGCGGGTCGTAAAGGCGGAGAAGAAGAAAAATAGTCGCGGGGAAGAATGAGGAAGGTTTCGGCTCGGTAGTGCGTGCAAGTGCGCCGCCGCGGATCGATCGCGCGGCATCGACCGGCGAGGCGGCGCGGCGCGGGGCGGGGCGAGCGGGCGGGGCGGGGCGGCGATCAGTCGCGCGCGGAACAGCGGGGCGCGCGCATCGCCGCACGTGCATGGCGCGCCTGACTGGATGCCTCGCGCCCTCGGGGAATGGCTTCGTCCGAGGAAGAGACGACTACGTCGCTCCCTGATGATGTCGACGTTTGTCTCAGTGTCCGAAAATGGTGGTGTTTCCTCCTTTCGTCCATCTTCACGTTCCTTGCGGGGCTCATGGTGGTGCTGGTATGGCGCGCGTGCGCGTTCGTGTGCTGCCACAAGGAGCCGGAGCTGGCGCCCAACGACCCCAAGCAGAAGGAGCAGAAGGCGGCGAGGCAAGGCAAGCAGGAGTTCGAGGGGACGTTCATGACCGAAGCGAAAGACTGGGCTGGCGAACTTATATCCGGCCAGACCACCACAGGACGGATATTGGTAAGTCTACCTTCTGTTTACCCTTACCAGAATACCCTCAAAGTACTTATAATTAATTCTAAGAGCAATACGTTGCATCACGTCATAGGCAATCGATAACTCGTCGGTCTTTGTATGTCAGTGCTACGTTTGATAACACCTTATCATTATTCCGTAGAATTCTTTTCGTAAGCTTTTAAGTTAACTTTTAGAAATTGAACACTTAAAATAAGAATCCACAGATAAATTATTTAACAGAGTTATGTGGACAAGACAATTATGATTATTTGATTTTTTAATTAGGATTTGATTGCTGCGACTGTTAGGTAAAGATTAAATTGCGATTAAGTATATAATTTTCATCGCGCGATTTATCTATTACATTTTACCTTCCTACATGGCTAATGACTTTATCTAGCTGTTCTCGCTAAATGTATAAATGTACCCGAAATGCCCTCATATAAAATATGCATCGGAACCCTCATCTTGGCAATCATGACGTCAGGGCATTCGCCCAATCGAATTGCCAAAGCTGTTTCGCGAACACACCCTTTTGCTTGTGATAGCAAGCTATCAGGCTATCATTTGATGATGTCATACTAAACGTAGTGGTTTATTTTACTGTGTGGAAAGAAGCTTTAATAGGATGGAGCAATATTACTATTTCTTTGTCAAGACATTTTTTGAGATTACTTATAGTACATCAGTACGTGTAATTGGGCAATATCTGTGAATGATCAAAATAATCGATCTTCCACCACCCTCTGGGTGATAGGGATGGTCTTGGGGATGATCCCATCGCCGAGTCAGAGGACGCACGGGCGCAACTACCCCGGTAAAAGGCAGCTTAGTGGCTGTTCCACTAACCGCTAACCGCTTCCCTCTCAATTTTGCCTTTTTTTTTGCCAAAAGCTATTGATATAGCTTATTCTTCTTTCTTAAGTTGTAACGTATCCATTATTGGGTAGTTTTAGTATATTTTCTGAGTCATTGTGGTGAAGACTCCTCAGCTGTATCATGATTTTCCTGTTTTCTTGGGGTATTTTGAAGTTATTTCTTTGCGAGCACCACGTTTAAAGCTAAGAGGAACAACCTGTACGTATGTACCTTGCTTTGTAGGCCTAGTTATGTAGATTGGCGCAATATCAATAAGTCAGTAAATTAGTGCTTTTTCGCGTTTAGTAAGATTATACTTGAACATACTTCAAGTAAGGCCATTGGAGGTTACTGCAGCTCAAATAATTTAGTAGATAGGTGGTGTAGGTACAAATAAAACATTTAAAAGAGGCAATCGTGCTAGAGTAACTGTTTGCATATGTATAAGTAAATAAAGTCTATGTGTACCTACATTCTGTAGAATTTTAGATTCTCTTTCGTGCTACTAATGTAAAATTCATGTCTTGCACCAGTCGAGTTTTAGTTCTAATACATAAGACAGAATAGAAAGGAAGTTATCATAATAGTGGGCATAACCAAATTAATTAAGAACTAAAATATAATCTTAAATACATAACTCTTGTTTTTAAATTGACATACCTGGGTAACTTAATTTTAATTTATAATGCTATTCTATTAAAAATAATTTACAATTTATTAACCGACTTCAAAAAAGGAGAAGGAGTAGTTCGATTGTATTTTTTATTATGTTTGTTACCTCAGAGCTCCGTCATTTATGAACCGATTTGGAAAATTCTTTTTGCGTTTGGTTCAGTATAGATGCGAAGTGGTCCCATATAAATTTCATCGATATTCGACCTAGGACTTGTTGTTAGGGTTTGCTTGTTTTTTTTTTTTATAAAAAATAATAATTATCATTGAGAACTTTTAAATAACTAACTGTTACTGTGATTTCATCGAAGTAGAATTCAGTTTATAGCGGCTGCCTAAAGATTTTATTTTTTTTAGTCCCTTGTCCTATTCCAAAACCTAAAATAACTGTATACCCAAATAAACTGATTGATTGATATACAAAATTTTGTCAAAACCTGTTCAGTCGTTACGGATTTACGTGGTGCACACAGACATCATCAAGACCAAGATCTTTTACTATAACAAATCTTATAATTTTGATTATTAATTTATCTAAGCAGGTGGCAAATTATACTAAAGACATAATACGGAAATCTCAGATTAACATCCAAATTATTTATTATTAATATTAGACAGCCTCTGGTGTAGTGGTTGGGCTGGTTGGCTCAAATCTCATACACCACAGAGGTTGCGTGTTCGATTCCCGCGACAGGCCAAATGTTTGTACACAGAAAAAAAGCGCAAGCATTTACTTCGGGTCTGGGTGTTGTTAGACCATAGTCCTCGTAGTTCCTGGTGCCCTAGATACAGGGAATCCTAGTTAGAGGTCAGCCCCCTACCCATATGTCCCTCAAGCGCCAATCGTATATAGTGTTGAGCTCAAATTAAGGTATAGCTTCACTGCAACTAATGAGATGCGGTCCAATTATTGTCAATTTAGATATTATTAATTTACACCAAAATACGATAACTACTCTTCTCTTCTTCTTCTTTAGCCTTTATTGGTCCATTTCTGGACATAGGCCTCTCCCAATTCTTTCCATGACTTCCGATCTTCTGCCTTGGCCATTCAGTCATGACCTGCGTGTCTTCGGATGTCGTCTACCCATCGCTTCGGTGGGCGGCCTCGTGGTCTAGTGTTCGCCCACGGCCTCCACTCTAAGATTCCTCTTGTCCAGCGGTGTCAATCCATTCGAACAATATGGCCAGCCCAACTCCACTTCCGCTCCGCGATCACCTGGACCACATCTTTCACCCACGATAACTACAAGTTGAGATAAACTTAATGGGATAATATATGTCATCATAAGACATTGTCGGAGTGATTTTACACCCTAATCTGAGCTCAACACGATATACGATTGTCGCTTGAGGGACATATGGGTACGGGTGCTGGATCTATGAATGTGATCGTTGGGCGTTATTATTATATTATTATTACTTATGTTTAAATCAAATCAAATCAAGTATTTATTTGCCAGAATGCATTATTATTTACAATTAATTGTAGGTCTTACATTATTAATGTCACTGTATTCAGCCTGCATGCAAGCGTGCAAATATTTAAATATAATCATTTAATTCATACATGTCAACATATTAAAATTAACAATTTATCTTTCTAAATAAATAAAAATTGAAATTATATAAAATTAGAGTAAGGTAAATTAGAAGGAATTATAACGTATTCGAATAAGGTTTAATAACAATAACAAAATAATTTTGATATTAATTTGTCTAAGCAGGTGGCAAATTACACTACAGACATATATACGGAAACCTAATTGACAATAATATTTATTATTTAAGATCAGCGTTGAAATAAAGTGACAAGCAAAAACCCTAAGAACACCTGTTACGTACCGTAAATAACCACGTGCTGCCTATTTATTTTAAATTCTCCGACAGAATTCAGTCAATTAGAAATTAGTAGGTACGTCACTATAAATTCTTAGGAGATACGCTTGGTCCACATATTGATCCACATTAATATTATAAATGCGAAAGTTTGTTAACTTTTCACGACTAAACGGATGAACCGATTTTGATGAAAGGCTAGACATAATTGAGATTAAATAGTTTTGCTCATGGGTTCTAACAAGTTCTCATTTTTTTTCAGTATATTTTTTTTTATTGATTTCCGAAAATTATACATGTAACCTTGTGTAGTATCGTATTTACTCCTTACAGTAACTGTTGAACAGTAATGTTCTTGACGCGCAGAACCTACACTATAAGAATAATAGTAATTTTTATGTCGTATAGCAACCATTGTTAAGAATCTGAACGTATTTCTTAATTATTTACCTGAAATATCGTTTTGGTGTTAGACTGTAAGCTTACTATTGTAAACTAAATAAATAAATAGATACAGCCTGTAGCCATAGGATACTTTAATCCCGGAAAAACAAACACTTCCATAGGGAACGACTATAAACCGAATTTTATGCGGAGTCGTGGGAGACAAGTCAGCTAGTTGTTAATAATAATCCAATAGATTATATCTACAGTTATAGATTGATACAGTACCTACGCACAGTCGAAAATAAATCTCTCCAAGGGCCGATCACTCAGCTAACGGCGAAATAAATCAATTAGCAAAGATATTTCAGTATCATAAATCATAGTTGGATTTATTTTTGTAGCATACTGAAAAAACGACTAACTGTCGACTGAATAGGTTCAATGTTTTAACAAGTCAAACTCAAACTCAAAATCTCTTTATTCATGTTTGGCATCACAGACGCGCTTATGAACGTCAAATTATCACAAGACTACTACCGTATCGGAACAAGAATCACTAAGAAGATACGGCAAGAAACTGGGGCATTTTTTTAGAGATTTTGTTACAATTTTTTGTGTTTCTATAATGTTATTTTGGCTGCTTTGCAGAAGAGGAATGTTCCAAGTATCTTTGTCTTCTATGTAATTACGACTGTTCTAATGAGAAAAGTATAGTATGCTTTTCTCATTAGAATATTCTTAACGCGTAATTTGAATTTACTTTCTGTGAGCTCCGTTATACATTTTGGAATTTTATTATAAAAACGTACGCAGTTGCCCATAAAGGACTTGTTCGTTTTAGTCAGTCTAAACCTAGGTACAACAATCCTATCCTTATTTCTAGTATTTAAGTTATGATGGTCACTATTTACTTTGAATTTGTGGAAGTTTTTACGAACGTGCATTATATTTTCATAAATATATAAAGAAGGTAAAGTTAATAAATTAATTTGCTTAAAACAA
This sequence comes from Petrophora chlorosata, assembly GCA_951640565.1. Classification (NCBI taxonomy): domain Eukaryota; kingdom Metazoa; phylum Arthropoda; class Insecta; order Lepidoptera; family Geometridae; genus Petrophora; species Petrophora chlorosata. The sequence goes on along the minus strand of OX621196.1, from coordinate 15,258,495 downwards.
TCAATTTTGACAGCCTCTAGTGGTTGGGCAGGTTGGCTCAAATCTCATACACCACTGAGGTTGCGGGTTCGATTTCCGCGACGGGACAAATGTTTGTGTCAATAAGAAAAAAAAAGCGCAAGCATTTGTTTCGTGTCTGGGTGTTGTGGGACCATGGTCCTTATACTTCCTGGTTCCCTAGATACAGGGAATCCTAGTTAGGGGTCAGGATCTATGTATGTGATCGTTGGGCGTATTTTATTATTTTTTTTACAAAATATAGGCCTACGTTTGACCACCATCTCGCCTGATGTTAAGCGACGATGTGGCCGAAGATGGAGCACGTAGATCTAGAAGATACCTTTTCACTCTGGCCTTGAAGATACCCAGATTGTAGTTATCAGGAAACAGAGAAGACGGCAATGAGTTCCATTCCTTAGCAGTACGCACTATAAATTTGGAACCAAAACGCTTTGTACGAATTGGCGGAATTTCTACTAAATAAGGGTGATATTTGGCCGATCATCTACTCGTTCTGTGATGGAAGGGGGAGGGAGAAATTAGGTCGTGAAGCTCCTGTGCACATTCACCGAAATGTATCCTATAAAAGATTGAAAGACATGCTACCTTACGCCGATGCTCAAGACTATGCAGCTTTGTAGCGACCAGTCGCTCGTCATCAATTAGGATCCAATTAGGATTGGGATTTTTATTATTAAAGAAAAAAATAATAAAAATCCCTTAACGAGTCGCGGGGACAGTTTTGTAGTATACTAAAATAGCGACTAACAGTCAACTGAATAGTTTCAATGTTTTATACAGTTTTGTAGTATACTAAAATAGCGACTAACAGTCAACTGAATAGTTTCAATGTTTTATACAGTTTTGTAGTATACTAAAATAGCGACTAACAGTCAACTGAATAGTTTCAATGTTTTATACAGTCTTGTAGTATACTAAAATAGCGACTAACAGTCAACTGAATAGTTTCAATGTTTTATACAGTCTTGTAGTATACTAAAATAGCGACTAACAGTCAACTGAATAGTTTCAATGTTTTATACAGTCTTGTAGTATACTAAAATAGCGACTAACAGTCAACTGAATAGTTTCAATGTTTTATACAGTCTTGTAGTATACTAAAATAGCGACTAACAGTCAACTGAATAGTTTCAATGTTTTATACAGTCTTGTAGTATACTAAAATAGCGACTAACAGTCAACTGAATAGTTTCAATGTTTTATACAGTCTTGTAGTATACTAAAATAGCGACTAACAGTCAACTGAATAGTTTCAATGTTTTATACAGTCTTGTAGTATACTGAAAAACGACTAACATTCGACTGAATAGGTTCAGAGACGAGCTGGTCGTTTAAAATAAATAAGATGATTCAAATAGATCCACTTACCATAATTGGTTTTTAATATCACATTAATATTAGAAATTTGAAAGTTTGTATGTCAGTGTTTGTTACTTCTTCACTTGACTTCTTGCTGTTACGGCTTAGTTGTGTTTTTTTACTTTTTATCTTGGGAAATTGCGGGTGGAAACGCGGGGTGCAGCTAGGTATTTCATATATCAGTCGGTGATTATGAAGATCTCATAATATATATCGCTATAGATCCTGGCCCCAGGCTTTCCTAATTCCGAGAATTGTAGTCCAACAACACTAATACAGAGAACTTCCCGTTTCTTTTTATAAAATAATGTCTCGTAGTGAGTTTAGAACCGACACATATTATAAAAATTAAAAAAATCTACCTCATAACAACTAAAATAAAACGCTAGATACTCCGCATTCTCGAGAAAAATAAAAGAGGCGCCAGAAATAATTACTGGCACTTTCGCGTCGTCAACAATGCCAAGTGCCACACCCTAATTTGTTTTTATGCAACTGATTAATGAGACGAGTAATAACAATTGCAGTGAGACCCAAAATTTTAAATACCATGAGAAACACTGCGTTGCGCTCATCACCCCGAGACATCAGATATTAGTCTCATATATTTGTTTATGTTACTGATTTATGAGACGAGCATGGCGTTCGCCTGATGGTAAGCGCCACGCCTGCCCATAACAATTGCAGTGTCACCCAGAACTTTTAATACCATGAAAAGCACTGCGTAGCAGTACATTGCGCTCATCACCCCAAGACATCAGATATAAAGTCTCATATGTCGAGTAATTTCGCTGGCTACAATGGCCTTCAAACCGGAACATATGCCCAGACATTACGCTAACGAAACATTTGATTTTGTTGTTTTCCTAGTGCCTAATGGCAAGTGTCGACAAGTGCGGTCGCATCGGCAGACTTGGTCTTTTTATATTATAGATTCCTATACATATGGTCTAGTTTCCATATGAATGGAAAATGTAGAAGCACTCATTTCATTGCTGTCCGTACGATTCTTTAAAGAAAATTGTGACGTGTCCCATGTTTAGGGTGTAGTCGTATGTTTTCTTCCGTCAAGAGGAAGGGAAAAGGAGAAAGGAGAAAAGGAGTGATCATCATTGATTTTAGTGTCCTTTGAAGGGTTTCATTTAAATTTTACTCATTTTATTTGTATTGTAAGTTTAAATTCCTAAAGGTTCTAGATGAATAAACGCACTACAACACACACACACATATATATAATCACATGACCTCCTACCACATTTCTAACAGACCATTCCTTGAGGTCTGATATCCAGATAAAGGTTGAAAACAAAAAGCTTGTAAGACCATATAAGAAGGATAGAAGAATTTTGGTTACTCGAGTAGGCTTGGTGGCCTAGTGGTTAAGGCGTCGGGACGGTATTCTGAAGACGCAGGTTCGATTCCTGCCCGAGAAATCTCATTGTTCTTCTTCCTCATCATTTAATATCTTATGATTTTCGCCTGGCATGCGCTAATGCATTCAATTTTAAACAATGGAAGGAAAAAGGTTGTGGGGAAAAGAAGAAAATTAATACAGTTTGATATTGTCTTAAAAAAAACAAGAAGCCATAAACATGTCCGTATGTAATCTACAATACGTAATCCTTTCATGTTTTTTTCTAACTGATATTCTGAATCTTGCAGTATCTTATAGTAGTACCAGGCCTAGCGCACTCCACACTGTAGGTACGAAGCTACAAATACATAGCCGGACACCGACGACGGCGGGTCGCGCGTCGTTACACGTGCCGCGTCAGAAGAGATAAGAGCTATGCGATAGAAAGAGAGGCGCTCTTTAGGTTTATATGACTGGTAGGTACGCGGCGCTACGCGGGCTGAATTGAATTTTATTGCGTCATAGCAAGAGTCGCTATTTGTTTAAATTTCTTTGCGGAGTGATGCTTCTGTCCCTTAGTATTCTGTGGTAGTATCTTAATGCTCTCTCACAACTAGGCTATGCAGTCAATAAATCTTTATCCTTCCCATAAAGAACACACCCCTCCTAGAACCAAGGAACTTCCCTCACCCCATCCATCCCTCGTTTCTAGAAGAATGACGTAACCGGAATCTTCCCATACCAATTCCATATACCACTTATATACTTACTACTCCCCAGTATATAACTCTTATATATTATCTGATACTTATCGGTCCTATGAGATCACCCCTTAGCTTGTTTATGCGAGCCTCGTCCTTGTGAGTTGGATATTGTGGAGTGCTTTACATAATAGTCTGCGGCTTATATACTTGTTGTATATGGGAGGACCTATATACCTAGTTTGCATATCAAAAGAATGTGCAGCTATGAATAAACCATGACTTGATCATGTCGCCTTAGATATTTTTTATTTGAAGACTTCGTTACCATCCTAGTATGGTCAGCGTAGAAGCTGAACATTTAAGTATGAATCTTTGATTGACTTCAACTTCAATGATTTTATTATGAAAAATAACGTAGTTTGGACACTAATTAATAATAATTATTATTAATAATTTACGAGTGACAGCCACGTTTGGACAGTTGGAGTAATCCAACTATAGTTTCAACCACATCCGGTGGTCGTTTTCAAGGCGAGTGCGGAACGCTCGCGAACGCCGTCGTTGTCGTTCGTCTTTTGTTTTTAACCGACTTCAAAAAAAGGAGGAGGTTCTAAACTCGATTGTATTTTTTTATGTTTCTTACCTCAGAACTCCGTCATTTATAAACAGATTTGGAAAATTCTTGCGTTGGGTCCAGTATAGCTACGAAGTAGTCCCATATAAATTTCATCGATATTCGACCTTGGACTAGATACAGTTGAAGTCGGGATATTTTCTGATAAAATGTATACTTGTTCACAAGATGTAAGAAACGTATGCTTTTTGTGGTTATTTTTGTTTTCTCAGCAGCACGTCGAGTTGTCGCCTTCCTGGAATTACTCGAAGATGAACCGTCAATGTTTCCGGAGTCCAACATATCGTTATTTTCATAGCAATTTCGTCGGTATCGAACTAGTAAATAAAGAAATCCCATATTGGGATTCGCTATGTATTTATAGCAATGTTAATTAGATAAGAGTAGATAGATACATTTATTATATACTTACCTACAAAATTATCTTAGTAACACCGTCCATATATATTTTTGTCTACATTCCACCACTTCTGGGTTGTCTGGAATAGACCGCTTTAAGACACTAATATTAAGTTAGTTTTTTTTAACGGGCGAATGCCTTTATTTCTATTTTTTAATTGTCAGAGCGCCTGATAGATGCGACGCGTGACCAAAATGATGGGCCTTACGCCTGGGCTGATACGTTAAGCCAAAGCTCAACGTATCAGTATTGCAATCCAACGGGGCAATACTGCCAGCATCTTGGGTACGCTGCCAACTGGTAGTGGGTTGGAGCATTTGAGCTATCTATAGACCTTTAATGGTCTATGGGTTGTCCAATTGCTTCTCCTTGTAAGCAGTTAGTTTAGTTTCTAGTAAGATGTGTTAAGTTTGTTGTTATTTTAGTTCTTAATTGTTTCTGTATGGTGTTATTCTATTCCGATCTAGTTAATGACGCACATCACACGATACACATAATTCAATAAATAACATCATAAATCATATACCTACAAAGATTCTTGCCTCTAACCACTTCAACACAAGGCGATATCGAAAAGATAATGAATTAGGTTTTAGTGGTATTCACATCTAGGCGCTACCATGCCTCGGAGGGTACGGTCCCGGTAGCTGTCTTAGGGGAACTCGATAGGTCATGTCGGAGGCCTTTGCTCCGACACCAGGGTTGGCCATACATCCACATGAGAAAACGAAGAAGAGAAATAATTAGGTACATTCAACATCATATCCCCTTTAGCTAAGCAACGCTTGAATACCAATCACCCAATATCCGCGACTCCCTCCGCATAGAATTTGTTATAAAGTTGTCCACTACCTATAAAAGTTGTTCGTTTTTCTGAAAAGCCTTCAGAAAAACGAACAAGTCTGAAAAAAGTATGTCCTATTCCTTAACCTTAAATCTAAATACTTATAAAGCCCTACAAATTGAAAGAATCAACCAACCGTTCAAGTAATTATACCTATCTAGTAGGTACCTATCAAATCCCCTTTGTATAAACAACGTGTAAAAACCTAAAAACCAATCATCTTATAGCACTACCAATTCAAACGACTACTTTGCTTAGCTACTACTAACCAAACTAACGAGATTACCACGGTGAATCCAGTGCTGCTTAAGTCATAAGCGGGGGGCAGAGGGCACAATCCTTACGAATTCAATCCCCCGTTGGTCTTACTGGCTTTAGCATTTACAAATCCCACACTAATATTTTCAATATCCACTTTTATTTTCTTACATTCAATTGCACATTCAATACTATTTCGTATTATTTTCTTTTTTGTTTTTTTTTTATAATTTTGTAGTTGTCAATAATGTTGTATTTTTTTGCTGCTGTTCATTTTCCTGATTTTTCATGCCTATATAAAATGATAAACCTTTTCCAAAACATAAGTATTAAAATTCAAAGTCTGTAAAAACTTACCCATCCCAATCTCACCACTACGTTATTCAAGTCATAGACACTAATTTGAACGTCGAAGCTATGATAAAACTTGTCTTATTCAATGATAATAATTATGGCTTTACACGATTGGATCTAATTTTGTTGGCATGCATGCAAAAAACTTACTATTCTTCTGTTAGTTATTACTTACTTTAAAAATTATGTTCGGGGTAGACACAAAAAGTATAAATCCTCGTGTATTTTCGATGTCCAAGATCAAATATATCGATGTTTTTTTTTTGATGAAATTTATATGGGACTACCTTGCTATACTGGGGGCCTACTCCGAGTTGCTTTCGTTCTTTCGTTCGTGCGGACTAAAAGAGACACTCTTATGTCTGTTGGATAGCGCTGGCCCTTTCATCCGACAGAACGAAGATTCTTCAGAACAACCTTTTCAGTAAGGCCCCTGAACCCAACGCATAAAAACAAAATATTTATAAATGATGGAATTCCGAGGTAACAAACAACAAAAAAAAAAATACAATCGAATTGACAAGTAAAATTTTAATTACAGAATTTCATCCAAGGCAAGCTAAATAAAACCGTTTAAAAAAAGGAAGAGGTCCTTTTTTGAAATCGGTACAAATATATATTTTTTCTGTTGTAACTAACCTAAACATTACTTCCGTGATACCCCCAGCGTCGATCCTTGGTCCGAGTCTGCGCGCCACGTGACGCGATGGAACAACCCTGACCCAGATACAATATCGAACCCGCCCTTTCCCTTTCGTTACACCATTGATGCGTTCTCACGGCTACACTGAAACTGAAGTTCAATGCAAGAACACGCACGTACTACATACAAATATGTATGTATTATGTTGTTAGCAAATGAAATGAAATAAATTTATTTGTCAGAATGTTGGTTACATAGCAAGGTGACATAGCAATAGTTTTCCCAACGAATTTCGGCCTTTGTAGGCGTACAATTAATTAACAGTTTTATTAAAACATAATTTTGTTTATTTATTTCATATAAAATGTCAAATTTTATTAATTTAATTAAGTCATAGTAAGAAAAAAAAATGTTATAAAAATATTAAAAATTACAAAAATGCATAAAAATGTCACAGAGTATAATTATTAGTATTGTCATCAAATTAGAAATCAAGTTAGCAGTTATAATTATAACTGATCGTTTAGCTTTTTAGTTGAACGCATATATATTATTCAGTATTTACTCAAAACAACGGATCCGGGACCACGATTTCTCTCTCTCTACAGAGGAAAGAGGCAGAGAGAGAGAGATCCCTTCCTCTTCCCCTCTCTCTATTCCTCCTTTCTTTCTACATTTATTATAATAATATGAACTTAGTTAAAAATATGTAGGTACAAAACTTTATGAATAAATAAAAAACCATAAGACAAACACGCTGTGTAGATCGCTACCATGCGGCAGGGTTCCCAGAGTACTGGCGGCGTTGCCCCTTTGTATATACTATATACATATCTCTCTCTCCCCCATCTCTCTTTCCCATCGATAGATGGGCCGCTCTCCCCCTCCCCGCCTTCCACTCTCCCTCAATACATATCGCCATCCAGCTCCTCAAATGTAATGGGCTGGATGATTTCTTATTAACCACGTCTTTTACAGAACTTCGACGTAGCAACAAAACTAGTTCACGTCCAATCCTCGTTAAACGTTGGTGCGTGCTGCTTACGATGAAGTTTCATGCAAGCTCACGAATTCCCTTACCCGAACAGCTGTTGTTGAAGTTAAATACGCCACCTTTAACAAAGTACTGGACATAGAGTAGAATAGAAAACACTTTATTGCACTTAAGAAGGAATTACATTTTGAACATAGTATCTCGAGGTGCGAGAGCGAGTGTGTCTCATTAGGAGAACGTGCGACTTTCGATCCGACCCACCCAAGTTCGAATCCTACTGGCCCCGCACCACTGACTTTCTTAAGTTATGTACGGATCTAATACTCGCTCTAAAGACGGTGAAGGAAAACATCGTGAGGAAACTGGCATGTCCAAGAATTAATCACAAAAAATCAAGTACATGTGATACTCTCTCTATGAGAGAAGGCCCGTGTCCCAGCTGTGGGAACGTGATGGACTGATGATGATGATCTCGAGGTGATGAGCGAAATGCAGTGCTACATAGTTCTTTTTACAGTTTTGAAAGTTCTGGGTGGCACTGCAATTGCTATGGGCAGGCGTGGCGCTTACCATCAGGCGAAGGACTCGCTCGTCTCATTACTCAATACCATGACAAAAAAGTAAATTCAAGAATATATGTGCCATTTATAAATAACTTGACTTCAGCTGTAGGTAGGTAGGTACTACTAGATCCGGCTTCGCATATGTATGCTATTTACTTTAAATATGAATAGGTATAAACACGACACCGAAATCTTTAACGAATAAAAAAAGGCGGACGGAATCTCGCTAAGCCACAACTGAAGCATAGCAATGGCGGGGTGGCGTTACGTTTGTTTGAGTGCACGAAGGACCGATGTCAAGCCGATGCGATGTGACGGCCGATTGGCATAACATGATGTAAATGTGTGCGTGAGGCTTGTGTACGAACCAGCGGACCGGCGCAGCTTGAGTGCTTTTGAATTTGGCAATGATGCATCCGCCTTTTTTATTCGTTTAAAATCTTAATCGAATTTAGAAACGGTATTTATAGAAATAAACAAACAAAATTTTTGAAAAAAAAACGTTAATATTTCATAGTGATATAAGTCATTTTTAATTTCAAGAACACCGGTGATTATAAAGATTTAAAAGTCGTATTCCTAAACTAAGCGAATATTAACAGACGCGAATGGTCTCTTTCTTTATACCTACTATCACAGAAGAAATAACAGTACTACGCTACTATTTAAAAAAAAAATATTTTGTCGTATCAAGTTTTTCAACCTTCGTTATAAATTGAATTATTATATTTGACATGAGCTCGTATTCTTCGTGCAAAAGATATCAACGCATGCGCATTTTTTGTTCGTTTTTGTTGCGTGTTTATGGTCTATCTTCTCGTATGATTTTTTGTGTACCGGCTTTTTGCGCTTCTCAAATGAAACTAATTGTTGCTAAGGAAAAGTTAAGCACTTGTCATAGTTACCTACTTACCTATGTATATTAAGGTTATTTATTACCTATGTACGTGTTTTTGCTTTATTACTTAATAAATGTACATCTATACATATAAATACAAACAGATTATTAAAATATTATATGAAATCAAGACATAAAAAGAATAAAAACTAACAAACGTATATATTTCATTAACGGAACTATCAATAATTAATAGCGCAAATATACAGTTCTAGTAAAATCTAAATATTAAAGAAATAATTAACAACCTTAAGATGGAACAACCTGTACCTATACCTCTGTATTCTGTGCCTATACTTAGTGTCATTCCGTCCTTGTTACTCCTGAGAGTGACAAGGACGGAAATAAAGTCATCAAGATTACATTGGAGCGGTCCCGACCGCAGCTATTGTTATGATTTTTATACATATTATAGTCAATACTACTTAAAATTATAAAATGTTACTATTTTAGAAGTAAGTAATAGAAGAGGAATGCGACACCCAAGACAAACCTGTTTAAGGTTTATAAGGTGTTAGATTTTTATGAAAAGTTGTAAAATATATACAAATAAATAAATAAAAAATAAAAACTTATCAGGGTGAGGTACATTTTGGGATCTTCAAGGTACGTTTTCCTTTGCAGCGAGGAAGTTTTGATCTTAGGAAACATCCGTTGAATTTAGGAGAAAATACATTTTTTATACATTTTCTGCGTTTCATAAAAAAGGTAGTCAGCCTGAAAAATTTAATTTGTATAACAAACAATATTGGCTTAATTTACCCTGTTTCCAATCAGGAATGTTTTCCCTAAGGCCACAACCGGCAATGTGTGACCTTTTTTAAGGTTCGCATTGATTCCACAGTTTATATATAAACATTTAAGTAAATACAACTTAAAATACTGACTCAAAATTCTAATGTTTCCTTGCTTTTTCCAAATATAGTTTTATACAACAGCCAAAGAAATGTTTGGTGCTAAAGTTCCTATGAAAAAGATAAACAATCATAGATTATATACAGCGACTAAACTAACCTACAACAAAATCAAAATATAAATTTAAAGATAAAAACAGAATTTAGACTGCGGGTAAGATGCTCAAAAAGCTGGCGACGTTACCTCGTTGAATAGTCAGACTAATTCGTTGGCCGAGGTAAGCGCCAGCAGTTTGGTCACCTGTTGTTCCTATGAGACGTCTGTACAGCTATGGAGCTGAACAGAAGCCGCGCGTTTGCCCCCCACGGTCCCATAGTTTCCCTCGCCGGGAGATGCATACTTCCGTTTGAGGCTCTCTGCTGCCGCCGCTGACTAGGTACAATCAGCACCAATGAATGTACCTATACATAATGTACCTATATTGCCATGTCGCAATAATTATTTATACAACAAGTATCCATTTTATCAAACAAAAAAAGTGACTTGATTGTATCTTCGAAGTCCAAGGTCAAATATCGATGAAATTTATATGGGACCACTTCGTAGCTATACTGAAAACATCGCAAAAAAATTGGTTTATAAATGACGGGAGTTCTAAGGTAGCAAACATAAAAAATAAATAAAAAAAAAACAAAAGAATAGAGAACCTTCTCCTTTTTTGAAGTCGGTTAACAAAATATTTAAGAGAAGCAAATATGTCATACTTTTTTTACGCTTAATAGATCTATGTTTGGCCACTATCTCGCCTGATGTGAAACGATAATGTGGCCTAGGATGGAGCACATAGATCTAGAGAGAGACGGCAGTTGAGCGGCTGCTCAGACCCGTCTCCCCGATAGTTCACCGAACATCATCCCGAAACACGACAAGGTCGCTTGACGGCATGGCTTTGTTCGGAGGGTGGTATTACAATCACGGCCAGAGCCTACCACTCCAAAGCGCGTAAGCGGGTTTCATCACGATGTTTTCCTTCACCGTTTTAGAGCGAGCGTGCAAAATCTGCACTTAACTATAAGTCATTGGTGCAGGGCCGAGTCGGGATTCGAACCCAGATGCGTCTGATCGAAAGGCGCATGAGTTCCAGCTGAGCCACACTCGCTCTACTACTAGTATAAATGACGTGATACCTAACTTGAATTATGTATTATGCGCTTCAATGACAAAAACTTAAACTAATCTATACCAAATACTTTATTAATACTTATTATATAAAGAGGTAAAATTATATGTATGTTTTTTATGATGACAACAACTCACCTGATGGTAAGCGTAGTTGCGGTCTAAGGTGGAGCACGTTTGCCCATGAGGTGCCTATTCACTCTTGTCTTAAAGAGACCCAGGCTGTAATTGGAAGGAAATAAGTATTCTGGTAGAGAATTCCACTCCTTAGCAGTACTTATAATGAAAGAGTCAGCGAAACGCTTTGTGCGGATATGTAGTATGTGCACAAAGTAAGGGTGAACTGGCTCTCCTCGCCTGGTGGTCCTAAGATGGTATGGGGATGAACGAATCAGCTGATGCAGGTCTTGTGCAAATTCCCTGAAAAGTAGTCTGTAGAAAATCGACAGGCTAGCCACTTGTCTTCTGTGTTCAAGGCTTTGTACCGTCTTCCCATCAAGAGCGTCATCACCAATTCATCTAAAGGCGCGTCGTCCAATCGAGTCCTGAGCTGTAAGCTGATATTTCTGTTTGTTGATAGTAATCTCTGGAAGCTGCACTATCCTTGAGTGACATTATTTTTAACCGACTCAAAAAAAGAGAAGGTTCTCTATTCGATTGTATTTTTTATTTTATATTTTTTTTTGTTTGTCACCTCAGAACTCCGTCATTTATGAAGCAATTTGGGAAACTCTTATTGCGTTGGGTTCAGTATAGCTGTAAAATGGTCCCATATAAATCCCATCGATATTTGACCTTGGACTTCGAAGATACATTGAAGTCGGTTTTTGTTTTTTTTCTAAAAAATAATTATATTGAGTCGACTTGAACGAAACGAAGTCGCAGGCGGTTGCTACTAATTAACATAATTAGTAGTTTTCAAAAGCGCAGAGCATTTATAATTTAAAATTAAACGGTCAGAGCTAATTAAGCAGTATTTATTAATTAAGTTTAAACTAAAGCCGACCATTTTTACGTGCCTATTGCGTGACCACCTGACCACTCGCACCCTTGCGTTGCTTACGTCTTTCATTTCTTTAATAACAAGGTAAACTAGGTACTTAACGTTTACAAAAACTAAAACTTATATGCACACGGCCGCCATATTAGATTATCAACAAAAATTGTTTTACATGTGTTTGTGAACCAAACACCACTTATCTATATATATGTAAATAAATATTAAATGCTGTCCGTAGGTAAGCGCATCACTTGAAAACGGTTGTACTGATCTGGCAATTTCTTTTTAACCGACTTCAATAAAAGGAGGAGGTTCTAAATTCAATTGTATTTTTTAAATGTTTGTTACCTCAGAACTCCGTCATTTATAAATTGATTTGGTTTTTTTTTACGTTGGGTTCGGTATCGCTACAAGGTGGTCCCATATTAATTTCGTCGATATTCGACCTCGGACTTTAAAGATATATCAGGATTGAAATCGGTTCTTTTTTTGTTATTTCAATTTCAATTCAATTTATTTTATTGAAATACCAATTACATTAATTAAATCACATTTATATATTACACAATTAGAAAATTAATTAAATACCTCTAATAATAAATAATTTATGTTCGTATTAATCTGAATTAGGTTTTTATGGAAAGCAAAATTGGAAAAGTTCCCGGAAAATTGGGAAATGCGAGAATTTTTTTATTTTTTTATTCGTTAATTGGCTTGCGTTTGACCACTATGTCACCTGATGGTAAGCGACGATGCGGTCGACGATCTAGCATGCTTACCAAGATAGTACCCGTTCACTCGAGACTTGAAGATTCCCAGATTATAGCTATCGGGAAAGACTGACTCTGGCAGGGAGTTCCACTCGTTAGCAGTACGCATAATAAAAGTGGAAGCGAAGCGCTTAGTACGCGCGGGAGGAATGTCCACCATGAAACGGTGGCGTATTGCCGTACGTCTTGTAGTCCGATGATAAAATGGGGTTGGGGGAATAACTGACGTCAGTCGGGTAAGCTAGTAAGTTTATTTTTATTTACCTGAACTCAATTTTTAACATCCTTTTTCATTAAGCCTCTTGTAGGATTTCTTATCCCCATCTCTTAGTAAAACTTGAGATCTTAACCGATATATGGGACCGCATAGTCAATATATATTATTCAACCGTAAAAGTAATCACACAAATCGTTTCATTAGTTTTAGAGTCGGTAGCCTTCGATCATATATACCCGATCGAAGTCGGTAACTACTTAAAGAAGTAAAGAGCAATACTTAATTTTATCCCTCTCAATCAGTTTAAATACCTTATGAGGAAGGTAGATTCTCCGGATTGTGAGGTCTGCGGCAAGATAGAAGACACTCAACACTTTTTGATGGAATGTGCCCGGAGTGAATCTATTAGATGTAAATTAAGGAATTTAGGATTAAATTATTTAGATGTAGCATATTCCAGAGTGTGTTAGCAGTGTCTACGTCAGACATTGCTAAGACTCTTTTTGCTCTCTGCTACACTATATTAAATAAATAAATTTGCATGTACCAATGGGGCTGGCATGGTCGTCTCGAATAAAAGACCCTAAAAAATTTTTGAAAAAAAAATACTTACCTTGTATATAGGTAAGTATTACTTCTTAATCGACTTCAAAAAATGAGAAGGTTATCTATTCGATTGTATATTATTTTTTTATGTTTGTTACCTAAGAACTCCATCATTCATGAACCGATTTGTAAAATACTTTTTACGTTGGTTTCAGTATATCTACGAAATGGTCCCATATAAATTTCATCGATATTTGACCTTGGACTTCGAAGATATATTGAAGTCGGTTTGTTTGATAAAACGTATGCATGTTACTTTTTAATTCGAATTGATTACCTTTACCTTTGAAATTCTCTTAAAATATCTATCTAGAACAGGTCCAAGCTAGACCTGTTCTAGAAAGATATTTTTAAGCAAATATTTCCCTCTTGTTCTTTTAACGTCATCTAAAATGCAAAGCGGTCACATGTACGTGTCACCTGTGACCTATAAAACTTTCAAACAGTTTTAGAACTCTCAACGCCTGCAGAAATGGAAAATAGATGTTCCAGGTCACTCCGAGGCCTTATTTGGACTAGCCGTTGGCTAGCCTTTATAAATTTGCGCTAATATTACCAAAGCAGTTAGTTTTGAAGACTTATTCAGAAAAAATTAAGACCCCTATACCTATACCTTCGAGTGGGGATCGTACTTACTCAAAAAAAAAAAGAAAGAACCCTATGTTTTCGAGTCAGCGGGCCGATTGAGAACCTTACGATAATTTGTTGTCGATCGATTCGGTTCGATGCAAAATAGAAAGAAAGAAAAGAAAAGAAAGAAAAAACATTCATTTCACAACCACAAAATCAATTAACAACAAACTAAAAAAACAGAAATACAAAGAGTAGAAATAAATATATAAATGGTATAAAGAGACAGCTTAACTTAAATGACTACAATGTGGTGCCAAATGGGGTATTCGCTCAGCACAAATGTCAAGCGTCGTTATTTGTCAAGTGTCAAGTGCTTGTTATTTGACAAGTGTCATTTGTCAAGTGTCGTTTTTGACACCCTACGCTGGTTTTCAGCAAAACCCCAAGGCGTGCGGATACACGTGGCTCCAAATGTAAAATAGAAGATATATATAAGTATGGATAAATATAATATGGATAATACAATATTGATCACATAACAAATTCCGTAAATGCGACATGTAATCGATACCGATGTTGTAAACGAAACCGTATTAAATTTTCAGAGCGGAATAGCTCGAAAAGGAACACAAAACAAGATAGATAATAGTCTAATCGATTCGGTATTCGTTATCGTGAGGTTCTGAATCGGGGGCAGGTTCGTACTCACGTCTTCGAAATACTCTTTCGATGACTACTTGGTATTCAGCTTGTAGTTTTCCGTAATGAAATTCAGATGACCTGGATAGATTATTATTCAGAAATAAAATCAAATATTACATTTTATAATATTTAGTTTAACTTGCTAGGACTGGAAAGTTTGAGAACTAGATCGTCTTTATTTTGGGTGAGTTCTAATAATCTACTGGTTTTTGGTTCTAGATAGAGCAGGCCTGCATTATCAGTACAAAAATGGAATACAATATAGGACGGTCTAAAGCCATATTTGGTCTAGGCCATATACTTATTTTGCAGCCTAGACTAACCTTTAGAATGTAGGTCTTCTCTATTTCGAGTGCAGCCTAAATGTCATCCAAATTTAGATTTAGCACGAATAACTACAGAATAGAATCTAGGATTCCAGGTCGATCTGTTTCCATATTTGGACTACCTGCCTACTGTCCAAGTTGGTATTTCAAAATAGGTTTAGCCGAATGCTTGAGTTTGTGAGGAAGTATTGATGGATAGATGGATGGAAGGATGGATAGATGGATAATTGTTGAAAACTACTGAATTTTGGTAGGTTCTTTAGATCCTGGAAAAGGAAACACGCTCAAACAAGGTAACACGCTTCTTTTTATCCCGGAAAAACGCGGGTGAAACCGCAGGGCACCGCTAGTCTTAGAATGTGCACAGGAACTTTACGACTTTCCACCCTCCCCCTTCCGTCACAGGACGAGCAGAAAGTCGGCCAAATATCATCCTCATATAGTTGACATTTCGCCAATTCGAACAGAGCATTTTGGTTCCGCGTTCATACTGCAAACTGCTAAGGAATGAAAATCTTAGCCGTCTTCTCTGATTCCTGATAAGTATAATATGGGTATCTTCAAGGCTAGAGTGAAAGAAAGAAAAGAAATCTACGTGCTCCATCTTCGGCCACATCCTCCCATAACATCAGACGAAACGGTGGTCAAACGTAGATTTATCATCAATAAAAAAGTCTCTTATAAACTTAGATCCGTGCATAAGGGTTCATGGATTAATCCATTTTAATCTTACTTCCACAGACGTATTGAGTCTGAAATGTATCCAACCTTGGAATATCAAATAACATAGTTTTGGGAGTACGATAGTACGATACTTTTCGTTTCTTACATGAAGTCTGAATGTGATTTAGAAATATAACAACGTAAATAATTGATATCGCCTGATTGTGGTATGTAGATAGTTTCCCAACTTTTGAAGTCTTCTATATAAATTAAATAAATGATATTAGGCAAGAAATATAGTGCAATCAAGTTCTTAGTGTTTAATAAAATCGTTCTAGAATCATCAATCTGACATGCAAATATAATATATATATATATATAAATAAAATAATAAATATAATGTACTTAGTTACAATACCTACATTAATTAAAACCGCATGTTTCAGCTCTATTTCGATATTAACTTGGCAACATACCTACCTAATTTTATTTTGAAACTATGGAATTCCACATGTGTTTCACCCTAAAAAGAAATTCAACCGTAAATATGACATCATAAACTGTTGTGGCTGGCTAAATTTGTAAATGCGACCCAAATAGACAAAACGAGTATACTTGCCCTTACTTTGACTTCAAGCCACGCAATAAAGAACGGTGGCACGAAAGCCATCTTATTTATTTATTCTCTGGCGCATGTCGTTCCAGCGACGTAACATCGTTTTCTCATATGAAGTTTATATTTATGATGCTGCATGAATGTATTCCAAACTCAAGTATGTTTTTAGGTCCCGCGTTTCCAGTTTAGCCAGCGAAATTACTGGGCATTATGAGACTCAACAGCTAATTGTTTCAGGGTGACGAGCGCAGTGCAGCGCCGCGCAGGATTTTGCAAAATAAAATTCTGGGTGGTGCTGTTATTGTTATGGGCTGGCGTATTGCTTACCATCAGGCGAACGACCAGCTCGTCTCGTCATTCCATGACATAGAAAAAAGTCAAAATAACAGCTTCAAAGGATCAAGATTTTCTTCCTTCTGCAGCTAATTGTTCCTCGTAGCAAACAGATAAGCGTAAGTGCTAGCTCGAGAGATGAAAATAATAAAAGTGTATAGAACCGTCAGTTCCGGGTCAGCCTTTAGAAATAGGCTTGAAAGAAGAAATAAAGAAAACACATTTATTCCGGACATCACACAACATAAAACTGAACATACTAAAATAAAGACAAAACAAAAACAATACAGTGAAATGTTGCGCGATGTCAGGAAAAGTTCCGACTCAGCATACGCTAAGGTATCTTAAGTAGGTACCTTAGCACTGATTTTCGGTCGGAACCCTTTCCATGACTTCACGAACAATCAGACGAAGATAAAAACAAACATTAAAATTAAATAAAAAAACAAACAGAAGACAAAAAAAGAAAAAAACAGTTATAAAGAAGAAATAAAAGTATGCTATGGCAACTCCACAAATGCAATCCAAACCAAAAAACAAGAAGTGACGTGAAACGAAACGGTTTCGTCTATTCTTGCACGTATCTCGTCCATCTGTCTGTCGATATTCCACATCTGTTGCGGATGTTTCATCCACAAATGGAAAGAATATTAGACAAAACGTTTTATGGTCTGAAATGGAAAGCCTTTTTACGTGGGACATTTTGTTAAAAACCTTACATAATAAATATTTTGTGGGTCGTTCATTATTCCATAAACAAAACAGTCAAGTATATAATGTTTGAAGCAAACCCACTCCACGTAAACTTTAATTATACATAATTAATTTTTAGAAAAAAACAAAAACTGACTTCAATGTATCTTCGAAGTCCAAGGTCACATATCGATGAAATTTATATGGGACCACTTGGGATGGGAGAATTTTTTAAATCGGTTCATAAATGACGGAGTTCTGAGGTAACAAACATAAAAAAAATAAAAAATAAAATACAATTGTACAGAGAACCTCCTCCTTTTATGAGGTCGGTTAAAAATGGAAACTTTTGCTCAATTCATTATGAAAATAAATCTCATCTAAATCATTTACTCGTGGTAGGTCTCTCGTATGCGGGAGGCCCTCTGGGTAGGTATCACAACTTTGCCAGCTATTCTGCCGCCAAACAGTAGTGCGCAAGCATTACTGTGTTCCGGTTTGAAGGGCGCTGTAGCCAGCGAAACTGGGCATATGAGCCTTAATATCTGATGTCTCGGGGTGATGAACGCAATGCAGTGCTACGCAGAGCTTTTTATGGTTTTAAAAGTTCTGGGTGGCACTGCAGTTGTTATGGGCAGGCGTAGCGCTTATCATCAGGCGAACGACTTGCTCGTCTCATCACTCATAATAATAAAAAAATATCTATAAATGTTAACAGTCAACGGCAGTCAGCCAGAAAATTAACATTTTTCAATTCAAAATCAATTACATAGTGGTTATGGTTATATATGTAGGCACATAACTTTTAGCTACGTATAGATATATAAATACTAACTAGATGCATTTCTTAATTAGATTTCATTCCAGTTAATGGGTTAACCTTTTGAAAGAATTTCGTCCCAGTTTGACCTCATTTAAAATAGGATATGGAAATTAGGCCAAAATCAATAGTCCTTTACCAAGAGGACTCTGAAGCGTCCTCGTTCCGTTCTCAAACTTTTAAATTTATTGCTGAAGATGCAGATGCGGTCGAGGGTAAAACCAAAAATTATGTTTATATTGCTAGAATGGTTTTGGTGACGGATTTTTAAGGTAAAAATCACTAGGTCTATCTAAACAAAATATCTATTTTCTATATGATTAAAATCATTTGGACAAAAATCGTTTGAATAGTTTGAGAATTCTTTGATTGTTTGTATGATCTTATCTAAGATATATTACGCATACAAACATAGATATATATATATACTATAACTAAGAAATACCTATTAGTTTAACAACGAACCGTTTTAGACTAATGACTAAGACATCGTGGTAAAAGAATTGGCGAAAAAAATGGCAGTAAAATCAAAGTAGTAAGTAGTAGTTTGGGTGTGTTCAAATCTAGAGTGCACAAGTTTCTACTGGGTAAGCGTGCTACATCTTCCACCGCATCGTCACTTCCCATCAGGTGAGATTGTGGTCAAACGCAGACCCAGTCTGCTGTAAAAAAAAACTATCTATTACTTACGTAAATGTTCGGCGTATCCATAGCGTTAGTCAGGCGATTTAAAACATAAAACACAATTGGAAAACGGCTCAGGGAGCCTACTTTCATGTACCCGCTTAACAAATACACTTTACAAAAATGTTCGCCGTCGTTGGTCCGCGTATAAAGCCCTTTACCCTCCACAATCGTTAATCAATCAATATCCCGAATACCCCTATCCACTAAAAGGGTATAAAATCACCGAACCCGAAACAAAAGGCAATTTCCGCATAGAATACATTTACCTCCGTCCATCGCGTTATAGGTACTCAACGTAGCGTTTCACCATAATTGTAAACTAGGTAGAATTTATTTAGTTATTTATAACTAATGCAGAGCTTTCCACTTCGTTACTTTTTTCCATGCGAAAATTAGTCAACGAGAGTGTAAACGTTAAAGTCTGTCCATTCTGTCCAGTTGAGAATCCGTGCTTGAGAAACTGTCTAGTTGGTTCAGAGCAATTCCCATAACACTTTTTGTGTTCATTTGTAGATTTTAAAACATAATTTTGTAGAATTTGTTAGAATTTAGAGACGAAATAAATAAAATAGAGAAGAAAAAAATTGTTAGCTACTTTGTATTGCGCTTCTAACATCAAGACGAGTTTTCTAGTAGTCTTTGCCGTCAAATCGAGATTTGTTTTGCACAGATTCCTGCAGAGGCGCGGCAAAAGTAGGTACAGATCATCGAAATCTATGTCCACGACAACTTGCTTCTTGGTAGAGATATACCAACAAAACTTGCGCGTTTCTTTACTGTAATTTTCGAAGAATAGAAAAGAGTACAATATTATTACAGTAGAGGCGCACTTTTAGTTTATAATTTTCTTGTCTCAATAATTTTGAAGTCCCTGTGCTATAGTTTTTTCCTATATTTTAAGTTATTTCAATAGTTCGATAGAATAACAGAAGATTTCTCTTTACTAAACTTAAAATAAAGAAAATGGCCCGAGTTTCTCAGCTAGTTATTAATCTGTTCCAACAATATGTCTGGAAGAGATCGTTTATTAACAATAAGACCGCCCATTGTAGTATTATAATTTTAAAGTTCTCTATTTATTTGTTTTTGTGTAAACCTACCCCAAAATTTTGGTCATATTTTTAAAGTGGTAGGTAATTTTGCACCAACCATCCTCGTCCAATTTCTTCTAAGCTAAACAAAGTACCATTTCAACCCTTAACCTTTACACGTGTAGCTACTTACTATTATGAAGGTATAAGTTATAACATAAAGGGACTATTACACATTCCGGTGATCCGGCAAAGCTTTTATTTCGTTACCAAATTGGGTTCCAGTTAGTTGGGGCATTCCGTGAATGCCCGGAACCAACCTTTTGTTGGTGTAGTGTAACTTAGAATAACTTATGTTTTGTGTAAGTTACGTCGATGGCTTTCAGAGTAAGTATCAAACGATAGAATTATAAGGAATTCTATGTCGTTTCATTTGAGAAATTGCTTGTTTTGTGAACGCAAACGGATTTGGGAGGCCATATTGGACCGAATTATATTAAAATATCGGTTGGTACAGCATTAATAAACAGGTACGAGTATTACATGTTTTAGTACTATTTCGTAATCACTATTTTTTGTCATCATCGTCAGCCCATCACGTTCCCACTGTTGGGACAAGGGCCTTCTCTCATAGAGAGAGTATGGGCCATAATCCGCCACGCTGGCCCAGTGCAGGTTGGTGCATGTCACATGTCCCTGATTATTTGTAATTAATTCTTGGACATGCTGGTTTCCTCACGATGTTTTTCCTTCACCTTTTTTGAGCGAGTGTTAAATCCGCACGTAACTTGAAAGTTACTGGTGCGGGGCCAGTGGGATTCGAACTCGGATGCGTCGGATCGAAAGTCACACATGCTCCTACCGAGCCACACCCGCTATATTAGCTTTTGTCAAACACCTCGTTATTAAAATCGTTGACACACGTCTGTGTCATCGCTTGCGCCAGCCGTTCTCTGTGCTAGTCACCGTGAGACACCAGCTTCCGCTTCCATGGAACGCTCAGTTATTTCACTGGTGACAGTAAGTGCCAATCAAATTGAAACTGTATTGTTTGCACAACAAGGTACAGTCAGCGACATAAGACATAAACTTTTACAATCTTTCAATTGTCAATAACACTAACAATATACAAATTACATGCAATTTATTGCAAATTCCGTATTTGCACAGGGTATTAACAGACTTTTTAAGTACATCATTCAGAGATATAAGACAAATATTGAAGGTGTAGTAAATCAAAGATTCACAAATGTTCAGCAACTTTTGTCGTTGGCCGTACCTACAATTTGACAGCAGGATGTATGTCACTGCAGTGTACTTGAGGTCAAATCAGCCCCCCGATTCAGAACCTTACGAATGCCGAATCGTTTCGACTGGATATTGGTCTCGTGTCGTAGGTTCGTTTTCGAACTATTCCGCCTTGAGAATTCGGGGCCTGTTACAATATCAGTATCGGCTAATTTGTTTTGTGTGTAATATTTTAGAGAGTACAATATCAAACTGAATCGGTCAACAACGAGTTGTCGTGTGGTTACGAGTCAGCCAGCAGCTCCTAAAAAAGTAGCTCTCGGATCTACTGATTTGGTATGAACAATCATCAGCGTGGCTCAGCGGGGAACTCGTGCAACTTTCGATCCGTCACACAGTTCAAATCTGCTTTGACCAGTGACTTTCTGATGTTACGAACGGATTTAAAAGTCCCTCGAAGACGGTGCGGGAAAAAGGAAGAAACCAGCATGGCCACGAATGAAAAATTCTAGTTCAGCATACCAAATGAATGATACTGAATCCTACAACACAGTATTAATCCTAATGTGGGATTCAGAGCTCCAACTTGTATTTGCAATAAAATTATTGATTGATTGATTAATTGATATATTCATTCAATCAATCAATAATCATTTTATATTCATCAGTATATAAAAACATTATTTAATTCTAGATAAGGGTATACTAACGAATAAACACAAAATAGTGCGAAATATACACTCAGAAGTTTAGTGTCGTTAGGATACCCTACTGTATTACAGCTACTACGATTCCTTCCTCTTTTATGTGACATTGATCAACCTGCACTGGGCCAGCATGGTGGATTATCGCCTACACTCTCTCTTTGAGACAAGCCCCGTACTACTAACGTAATGGTTGATAATGAGCAAACACTGAGGAAATCAATGCATCCTTCATGAGTCATTTGGCTTAAAAATACTCCTGCGCAATGTCCTAATGACTCAAATATGAGGTGAATGACTTTCAGAGAGTTAGCATGACTTCATTGTTGGCTGAACCAAATCTTATTGGTATATATATATTATATGATATATAAAAATTATGCAAATTCGTGTGAGAGGTCTAGTAAATCCTGCTAGCCAATATTATAAATGCGAAAATATGTGTGTGTGTGAGTCTGTTTTTTTAATAATTAATTCGCCCAACGATCACATACATAGATCCTGGCCCGTAACTAGGATTCCCTGTATCTAGGGAACCAGGAACGAGGACCATGGTCCCACAACACCCAGACACGAAACATTTTTTTTTCGTAATGAAGTTTCCTAATAAGACACCTCAATAACATTACGATCTAGCCTAATAAGACTATTAAGTAATTTGAGTTTAACTTAAGCTGCTAAGTATAGTATAACTAAGAATGTGTCCATTAACACTTTTCTTACTGTCTCTATTAAGGCGAAGACACGAAACAAATGCATGCGCTTTTTTTCCTGTGCACAAACATTTGTCCCGTCGCGCGTTGCGGGAATCGAAACCACAACCTAAGTGTTGTATGAGATTTGAGCCAACCTGCCCAACCTCTACACCACAGAGGGTGACCACATAACCACATAACTCCATAACGACAACGGATTTTGATAAAATTTAGTATATTGGTAGTCTAGGTCCTGGAATAGGACATAGGATTAACCCAGGGAAAATGAATACTTCCTTATGGACCAACTATACCTAAATAAAACGAATTCTACGCGGACGTAGTAGCGGGTATTAGCTAGTTATTAGTAAGTAATTAAGTATTTTCGCAGTTCGTATTTACCTAACACTTTGTGTAGGTACGTAAAAATTTACGAGAATAAAAATGATTCAGTTGCTGCAAAATTAAGTGGGCTTTTGATGGGTCAACTGACACAAAACCTGAATATGTAGGTAGGTACTTAGAAAAACAAAGTACGGTTTTAATTTTAAATACAGATCAAAAACTTAAATAAATTAGGTAATATAGGTATATACGAGAAATTAAGCATACAGGTAGGTACTTAAGATTTTAAATAATTAGTAAGTAGAAAATGATATTGCTCCGGCAGCGATCGAACCTACGTCTTTGGAATACCGTCTCGACGCCTTAACCACTGGGCCGCCGAGCCAACTGCTCAAGCAACCAAATTTCTTCTATCCTTCTTATACACAGGCAGGTACACCTGCAATACCTACGTAATTTTTTTTTATATTTTTATATACGCTCAAACGGTCACTTTCATATATCCTGGCCCCGCACTAGGATTACCTGTATGTAGAGAACCAGGAGCTACGATGACCATGGTCCCACAACACCCAGACACAAAACAAATGCTTGCGCTTTTTTCTGTGCAACATTTGGTGTAACATTTGTCCCGTCGCGGGAATCAAACCCGCAACCTCAGTGGTGTATGAGATTCGCAACCTGCCCAACCATTACACCACAGAGGCTGACGATTAATTACTTCTCTCTAGATCTATGTGCTCCATCTTAGGCCACATCATCGCTTCACATCAGGCGGGATAGTAGCCAAACATAGATCTATTAAGCGTAAAAAAACTACCCACTTGGAAACCTACCTGCACTTAAAGTTATCGGTCTTACCCCACACCGGTTCAGTCTAACATACATTTAGCGACATGCCTTAACCTACACCTGCAATAAGCAAAGCCTGTTCTAAGCCAAATCCCACAATGTTGTATATACCTACATATACATCTACGTACAAACGGCAGTTAGTGCCAAACCAGTGACCCATTTGATCACTTCCAGTCTAATTGGTGGGACCTGCGCGGCTGCTGCCTCTACCTGTGTTTGACGAAATGTACCGTATGGTACAGGCGTAATTAATAGTTAATATTCTTTGGTACAGGTTATACAACCATTCCGCCTGATGTGAAGCGATGATGTGGCTTAAGATGTAGCACATAGATCTAGAGTGTGACGGCAGTTGAGGGGCTGCTCAGAAACGTCTCCCCGATGGTTTTTTGTTGAAAAATATTTTTTTCAAGACAAATTATAAAAAAAAATACAATCGAACAGAGAACCTTCTCCTCTTTTTAAAGTCGGTTAAAAAGTGAGTCAAAATTAACTTGCAAGATCTCACCCCACTCATAGACAGGTAAAGCCTTATAATATCACAGAAATAAAGGTGAGAAGGCAATGCCATTGAATATCATTCCATTCCACAAAAAAGTTAACATTCCATTTCTTACTTTGAGCACACCGTTTATCACATCCCAAAGGAATAAATCAAAGTGAGAGCAGCAATTTTGAAGGATTCAAGATGCGATAAAATCGTGATAAAAAAGGGGTTCCCGAAGGGACGACTGAAATGCGACGGGTCTCCGTACTATCATCCCTGATTTTGCACTCTGACCCTCTGGATGAACTAGAATTTTTATTTTTGGGAGCACTTTATTATATTTCAATTTGGTCATAAAAGCTCACGTATGTCCCATCTACTAATATTATAAATGCGTAAGTTTGTGAGGAAGGATGGATGGATGTTTGTTACTCAGTCACGCAGAAACTACTGGAATGATTTTGATGAAATCTGAATTTTGATGAACAGTGAAAACCGCATCAAAATCCGTTTCGTGGTTTACGTAGAAGAAGTAAACGGAGAAACAGAAATGAGGACGCGGATAGCGATTTTGTTTTATACTATTTATTTTATTATTTTATTTTGTTTGGGGGGCTAACAGCTGCTGTTACAAAGTAGTTTGACAAAATTAATATAAGAAAAGCCAATTAAAAGCCTCCGCAAATAAATTATTATTTAGAGACTAGCTGCGGCAAACGTTGTTTTGCCATATAAATTAAAAAAAATGTTAAGGATGAACAACCCTTATCACTTAGGGGTATGAAAAATAGATATTAGCCGATTCTCAGACCTACTGAATATGCATATAAAATTTGGTAAAAATCAGTAAAGCCGTTTCGGAGGAGTAAGGTAACTAACATTGTGACACGAGAATTTTATATATATTATAATCATTATCTGAGGCTGTTAGTTGAGCAGATCGGCTCAAAATACGAAGGCTGCGGGTTCTGTTACCGCAACGGCAAATGTTTGTAAGAAAAAAAAATGTGCAAATGTTTGTTTTGAATCTGTGTTTTCGGCCTGGTCCTTGCACTTACTGGTTCTCTAGATACCTACAGGAAATCTTAGTAAGGAGTATTTTTAACCGACTTCAAAAAAGGAGAAGGTTCTCTATTCAATTGTATTTTCTACATTTTTTTTTTATATTTTTTACCTCATAACTCCGTCATCCATAAACCGATTTGGAAAATTCTTTTTGCATTGGGTTCAGTATAGCTACGAAGTGGTCCCATATAAATTTCATCGATATTTAACCTGCGACTTAAAGATACATTGTATTCGGTTTTTTTGTTTTATAAAATGTATACTTGATACTTTTCTCAAGTACTAAACCCTAAATTTGACAGCTCGGAACATATTCCCATTCTACTGCGTCACTAAATCATTTCCGGTAGACAGTAATCCTCAAAGTGTCTTTTGACCGCAACGAAATAAGCCTCAACACCGAACTGACATTCTAAGTCGACTGCGGCAAAGTTTCACGGAATGGCCCTCTGGTCTCCCTAATCCTGGTAAATAGGTCAACGGGCGACCCTTGAGATAAAGATGCTGTACTGGTACTTTGGCTAGGGTACTGACTGAAAACGATCTCATTTCGAATTCCCTTATTTAAATTGATCTACTCACATGAAACCATTGTACCTAATGTAGATAACATTTTTAGTGAATCTTGAATTCCTAAACTTCTTTATTTTTTTAAAGGATCTGAATAATGAGACGAACAAGTCGTTCGCTTGATGGTAAGCGCCACGCCTGCCCATAACAATTGCAGTTCCACCCAGAACTTTTAATAGCATAAAAAGTACTGCGTAGCACTGCACTGCGCTCATCACCCCGAGACATCAGATATTAAGTCTCATATGCCTAGTGATTTCGCTGCCTACAATGCCTTTCAAACCGAAACACAGTAATGTTTGCGCACTACTGCTAGGTGGCAGAATGACTGGCAAAGCTGTGATACCTATCCAAACGGCCTCCCGCATACGAAAGACCTACCACGAATAAGAGATTCTTTATATTATTGAAAATAATAGATAACACCTCAAAACTCCCCTCAATAATTAGCCGCAAATACGCCACACAAGCACCTAACTACCATTTTTCTAACGAGCCTTCCCCAGCAGTGTTCTCTGTTCGCTCCTTAGCCTAACTCCCGGCGCAGCGTTAATACGGGATAATCCCCGGCCAGGGAGTGCTTTTCTCAATAACCTTTCACCATGGTGACACAGTATGTCATCCTTTCAGGGATTTTAGCACTTTCTCGGGATTAGGCTCTTTTAAATTTAATTAGGACATTCGTATGCGAGGCATATGAGAATAGAATTCTGGTGGCTCGGGATCTCGAAAGCGACGCAGTGCTACGCATTTCTTTGCACGGTATTCTGGATGCCACTGCAATTGTTATGGGCAAAGGTGGCGCAACACTCACAACCCCCAACCAACATACACAGAAAAAATAGCGAAGTACACAGACCTTTCAATGGAAATTAAGTATAGGTAATGACAGATAAACAGCAACAGAACTATTCCAATCATATTTTCTACGACCAGGTATCATACCCAAAACCCTATAGCCACAAGCCTTGAAACATTCAACATACAATCTTCGGCGTATGAACTGCTTCAAATGCGGTAATATTAAATACATGTCGAATTGTTAGGAAGTTTTTGTCCCTCTCATAGCTCTTGGTTATGGCCCGTGCAATTTTTTCACCTCCAGAATTGGAGAGAAAACAAAAGTTTAAACAAAAATAATAATGTAATTCTGAAATTTTCAGCAGTTGGTCTGAAACTGTAATTGACTTATAAATGTTATTAAACTGTTTAAATTTTAATTATTTAATCCTAAATATTTGCATGTCACGTCACTAAAAATGTACCGAGTGTTTTGGATCCACTTGAATTTAAAATGCGTTTAAATACAACACGTATTGCAAATAAATAATTTCATTTTATTTCAAAAACTAAGATAGCTTTCAATGAAATCAACTACTACTGAACTATAGAGGTAACTTGTAAGCGGCGAACCAAAAACATATCCGAATAGCAGCTAAAAGACGTTCAAGGAGCACGGAATGGGGCTCCGGTTCCTAATTCGTGTATATAGGTCACTGGGTGGAGCCCTATCGATTGCGCCCACTTGCGCTCGCTGGGCCGGGCTACAGCGAAATGTAATGTTTCTCTATTTGGGGGTAGGCTTATTTATTTATTTAATTCTTTATTGCGCTATTACAAGTAATGTATGTATATATATTGTAATATATGTATGTGTATTATCTTTAATATTTATTATATTTATATTATGCGTTATAGTATTTTAGATATAAATATGCAATTATTCTTGCATATTTATTTTAAATTTAGGATAAGACTACATAATTTATTATTATTTTATTTCCACCGCCGACCTCTCTCGCCAAAGAAAACTTACTACTCTCGCTCCGTTATTTAACTCTATAAGACGTACGTAAGCATACGTTTACAACATTCATAGGTAAAAAGTGGTGGGGCACGTCTTCATGAGTGAACAGTGAACAAGTCTGTTCCCGAAAGTTTTAACACTACTAGAAATTCTTTATGCAAGAACGCTTAGAATTTGCAGCTAATATTCGCAAGATTGTTCTTTTTAACTAAAATAATAAATAGATACCACAACTATTCAAGACTTTCTTAATATTTTATGCATTTACAAGGTGTATAAATAACATACAATAGATTTTCAGCTGTTTTAATCTAGATTTATTAAGAGTTACCATTATTTGAATGAAATCATGGCTAAAAGGTTACCCGAAGCGAGAGTATTGTTTAGCGCTGGAAAATGGTAACGTAATAGCCATGGGCGCCAATTATATTGGGCATTATTTATAGCATAGGTAAATGGTAATTTTTGTACCTGTAATAAATAACGCCCAACGACCGCAAACAAAGCTAATTGGCCCTTAATCACAAGACGTCCTTGACCCCCTTTCTTGCTTATTAATTTTGCTTAATCTAATAATGTAGCCAATGTAGTAGGTTACACATACTTACCATAATGATGATGATGATGATGATGATGATGTATTCATATCATCATCATCATCATCATCATCATAAAATATACAAAAAGAAATAAGACTACTACAATCTAAAACTCCGAAACCACTGTCGGTAACAAACACAGACGAGAAAGAACACTTAGGTCGTATGTTATTACTTCCCAGAATTCGATTTTTATATTAAATCAACAAGTTCCTGGCTGGGAAAATAGGTTTACCAAAAACTCTATTATGCAGTTTTATGTTTCATCAAAATCGGCCCCGACAATTTTTCGCTATTCCTAACCTAACATATAATAAATACATAATATAATTATAGTATAATGAAATGTTGCGCGATGTCAGGAAAATCACTAATGTTCTCCAGTCATGCAGTCGTTTAGGAAAACGGAACAAGCGGTTTGACAATGACCTTTCCAGCTTTATAGTAACACTGGCTTAAGCTCGGCCTCCGCAGCTGGTCCATGAATTATTTACCAGCCAGTGCCTTATTTACGAGTATAAAGAACTGTAACAAGTTGTTCAGACTGGGAAATTGCCCGTTTGTTATTGGTTGCCTTCAGTCTGGAGAGGTACCTTTATCTGAAGGAGGTTCTCAAACGGCCTTCTTTGAAAAGTGTTTTTATTAATAGCGCCTTTATTTATCACATCCAATGGGAGTTTTTCTGTAACCTATATTATTAGGTCTAAATGTTTTAAGCTCTTTATATTTATGTCAGCCTCTGTGGTGTAGTAGTTGGGCAGATTGGCTAAAATCTTATACACTACTGAGGTTGCGGGTTCGATTCCCGTGACGGGACAAATGTTCGTGCAAAGAAAAAATAAAATGCGCAAGCATTTGTTTCGTGTCTGGGTGTTGTGACACCATGGTCCTGATTGTTCCTGGTTCCCTAGATACAGGGAATCCTAGTTAGGGGCCAGTATCTATGTATGTGATCGTTGAGCGTATATTTTTATTATCGTACATTTACATAGGTACCTACACATTGGTTGTACCGTCCAATGGAACTTTATTGTAATCAACCAAACAGGATAGGTAAAACACATGACGTACTTCTTGGCTTATTTAAAACTCGGTAAATCTGTAATTAGACATAGTCCTTTATTAATGTTCTGCTGACCATGAAGAATTCATCCAGATCTGTTCTCTAACAGATTCTTCAGCATGTGAATTCTAAATTCTTTGTCCAACAAGAATTTTAAAGGTTCCAACAGATAAGTTGGTCGGAAACGTTTGTTCGAGAGAGTTCCACAGGATTTTTACTTCGGGTTTATATCTTAGGTTTTATTGGACATGGAATTCAACTCCCTTACGGGCGCTTTTTCTTTCAGCTTCTGCGACATTTGAGTCTAATCTTTCAGTAGGGTAATTCTACAGTTTCGTCTTAGTCTTAGTTTTGATTACTTAAGTACGTAAGCTTACATAAAACACGACATTTTTTACCACGTTTTTATTAAGTCATTTTCTTGTTTGTCTGTAGGTATGTCTAACTGTCGTTCCGGGTAGAATCTTGCAACTCAAATTTCAAGCACTTCCTGATTAGCTATACGGCTGAAACTTTTAGGGAAGGTCACAACTCGAAGATAATGCATTCTAGATCCATTTATTCTTAAGACGCATAAAAACGAAAATGAATTTTTTAATCTACATTAAATTTTTCCTTGATATTTGTATATCATAGTTTCTTTTCTTCACATGTTTACAGCAATTTTCGATAGCTGGCTTTGATGACATGCTTGACATACGATTTTTTTGCTCGTAAAACATTTTTAACTATTATAAGTGGTATGTTAGCAAAGTCACTGAACACTTAATAGTACTAATTGTAGAAATTAAGTTCTTGCTAAGCTTGCCACGGAAGTATCAGGAGGCGCCAATTCTAAACACCAAATGGAACGTATATTTTATTTTCTTTAATGTACAACCGAAGCCATAAACAAAAACCCGGCTTCTGGCTTCAACGTAAAAAGGACTTTGGCTCATTTTTCCGCCGCTTGATAGCACCGCACCCATTCAAATGACATACGGCGCCTGCCCGTGACGTGTACCCCTCTGACGTCACCACTTCATAGTACAATCTTGGCGCTCTGCCACCCCAGCTGTCCCCAAGAAAGAATTAAGAGAATTATTTATAAAATCCGTGTATTTGTTTTGAATCATAACCGTCATACCACGTGACCTTTTTATGGGGTGTCGGAGACGTGTTAATACGTGTTGAGTATTTTTATAATGTTAATTTATTTATTGGATTTTAAGTGCTAAAAATATGAAGTGTATCATTGGAATAGTCATAGATATCTTCGTAAGATTTCCAGAATTATTTATATCTATTATTGTGGATCCGTAGGTACCTGCTGAGAAACTTATACAATACAATACAATTACATTTTATTGCATAACACAAAAATTACATGAAAAAGAGGAACCTTAACTAGGGTAATACAATTGGCGGTCTTATCGCGTAAAACAATCTCTTTGTTATGAAATAACAATTACACTATCTATTATGCTTTATTCAACATAAAAATTACGCAGAGAAATAAGAGATACATAAGAGAGATATATAGACACATGACATTACACGCCAAGCATAGATATAATGCAGAGAGTATTTAATGTAGCGACTAAGAAGTCTACTACATTCTCCCCCGCTCTAGTAAGACGTATCATAATCTTGAAGATACGTAGGGGGTCGACGGTTTCTCGTTGGTCGCTGTGGTGGTGAGGAAGCTGACGGTGTGCTCTCTGTAGAAACAAATGATGAGTCAGTTTCGGTTTCTATCTCTTCTGTTTCAAAAGTAGGAGTTCTGTCTCCATCACTTTCTGTTTCCAAGCCCACTGGAGCTAAATGTCTGTTTGATACTGTCGTCTCCCGGCCATCATTCAATCTTACGAATGAATAGTCTGGGTTGGATTCTAAGAGCTCCACTTCTTCGACAATTGGAGAGTATTTGTTAGTTCTGTTATGTTTCTTAAGCAGAACAGGCCCAGGCGTCAGGAGCCATGTAGGCACTGAGTGACCGTTATTGGACTTTCTGGCGTGAACGAACATTCTTTCATGGGGTGTTTGATTTGTGGCAGTACATAATAGCGATCTTATTGAATGCAACGCTTGGTTAAGAACCTTTTCCCAGTCTTGAATGTTAAGTCCTTGTGATTTCAGGGCTAATTGAGTAGTTTTCCAAATAGTTCCATTAGCTCGTTCTATTTGGCCATTACCTTGTGGGTTGTAAGCTGTCGTACGACTTGTAGAAATACCCCTGTTATGTAAATAATCCTTTACTTCCTTGGACATAAATGCAGAGCCTCGATCGGAATGAATGTAAGCTGGCATCCCAAATGTGGAGAATAATGTGGATAAATGTTTGATCACAGTTGCGGCCGATACATCTTTGCTTGGAAATGCGAATGGAAATCGTGAGTACTCATCAATTATCGTCAAGATATATTTATTAGCAGATGATGAAGGAACTGGTCCTTTGAAGTCGACGTTCAGCCTTTCGAACGGCGAAGTTGCTTTTATCAAGCAACTATTGTTCTTGAAAAATCTAGGCTTTACAACTGCACATACTGAGCAAGAATTTGTGATTCTCCTTACATCTTCTATTGAGTATGGTAAATTCTTACTTCGGACCCAGTGAAACATACGAGTCGTACCTGGATGGCATAAATCGTTGTGCAATTCTTTTAACTTAGTTTCCGAGTGAATACTGGCACAGATACGTGACAATGTGTCAGCGGCATTATTCTCTTTACCCGGTCTGTAAATAATGTCATATTTAAAACAAGATAATTCTAAACGCCATCGCTCAATTTTCTCATTCTTTATCTTACTTGTATGTGTGCGATCAAACATATAGGAAATTGATCTCTGATCAGTGATCAGGCGGAAAGATCTACCAATCAAGTAGTGGCGCCACTTACGAAGGGCTTCGACGATAGCGTAAGCTTCCTTTTCTATGGCTGGATGTCTCTTTTCTGATATTGAAAGTGTGCGTGAAAAGAATGCTACTGGGCGTCCTTCTTGCGATAGAGTAGCCGCTATAGCATTATCAGAAGCATCCGTTTCAACAATAAACATCTTTTTCTCGTCAATGGCAAATATTGTGGATTTTGCAATACAATTTTTTAAGTCTTTGAAAGCAGTTTTAGCTTGTTCGTTTAGGGGAAAATCAGGGTTCACAAGACGATGAATCCTTTCCGAGAATCTTGGTATCCATTTAGAGTAATGTGAAAACATGCCAAGGGCCCTTTTTAATGAAGAATTATCAGTCGGTATTGACAAGTTTACTAGCGGTTGGAGTCGATCTGGATCTGGCTTGATAGATTGTTTCGAAATGCTATATCCAAGTAGATTTATACTAGTCATTGAGAACATCGATTTGTCTTTATTTATGGTTAGATTATATTTTTCTACCGCATCCATAAATTTTTGTAGGTTTTGATCATGATCAGATTTACTTCTCCCACAAATTGTCACGTCATCTAAATAGGCGTATGTGTCAGTCAAATGCTCTTTCTTTATTAGCCAGTCCATGACTCTTTGGAAACAACTCACTCCGTTTGTTACTCCAAATGGGATTCGGCAAAATTGATATAGTTTTCCGCATGCTTCGAACGCAGTATATTGTTTTTCTGTATCCAGGATAGGCACTTGGTGATATGCGCTTTTTAAGTCGATTTTTGAGAAAAAATCATATTTTGATATGTCATTGACCATTCTTTCCATGTTTGGTAAAGGGTAAGCATCCAAGTCGGTAAATTTGTTAATGGTCTGGGAATAATCTATAACTAACCGTTTACGGTGATTCTCGTTTTTGGTAATCAAAATCTGCGCTCGCCACGGAGATCTACTTTCTTCGATAACTCCATCAGATAGCAGTTGGTTGATTTCATTTTCTATAAATTTCAGGTCATCATTACTGTATCTGCGTGACTTGACTACAATTGGCTTACAGTCAGTCACTAAATTCGAAAATAGAGGAACTGGTGGTACAAATGCAGCGAGGACACTGCATATTTGTAAAGGTTTTCTAGGACCACCAAAAGAAATTTCTAGCTTTGAGTGTTGTTCCAATATATCATGACCGATGATGACATCTGCGCATAGATATCTAACTATGAGAAGCGCAGCTTTGTCGTAAGTATTGTCATCAAGAATAATTGTTGCTTGAAGTAGTCCTTCACAATTTATCGTGTGTATTGTTTGTGCCATTGTTACACATTCGTTAGATTCTTCCTTTTTAAAAGAGTTATTTATAAAGAAATCGTAATTGATAAAACTTCTCGAGCTTCCCGAGTCTATTAGAGCTTTAGCCGTTTTGCCATTTACTTTTATAGCGACCACAGACTTCTTCAAACTTGGTGGCGCAGCTGCAGTAAGTATAATTCCATTCAAACTGTTTTCAAGTACCTCCGTAGGCCCGTCAGTAGACGCAACAAAGTTATTCTTAGTAGGGCTTCTGCACACGTTTGCATAGTGGCCTTGTTTTTGACAGTTTTGACATATTTCGTTTAATGCGGGGCAGTTATCGCGGCGATGTACTTTGCCTCCGCAGAAAAAACATTTTTTTAATTCGTACGAAAGATTCTGCTTTTTAATTCCATCAGTTTTTGGTCTGATAAAGTTATTAGACGTCTTTGGTAAAGCCATGACCAATCCATCATTACTTTGACTGGAAGTGTTGAATGTTTGAGCATTACTTTCTGCTAACTCTATTGATAGTGCCTGGTTGAACGCTTCATCTAAAGTTAATGTTAGATTTTCGAGCAGTCTTTCACGGATTTTATTAGATGTTATCCCAGATATAAAAGCATCTCGTATGAAGTCATTCTTGTTACGATCCGCATTGATATCTTTGAATTGGCAGTCCTTGCTCAGTAACTTTAGTTGTTGCAAGTATTGGTGCACATCTTCATGATTTTGTTGTTTACGTGTGGCCAGAACGTGGCGTGCAAAAATTTCATTCTTTGGTTTGATAAATATTTTATTGAGGATGTCTATAGCAGCCTCGTATTGTTTGCACTCATTTATGTATTCAAATACTTTTGGTGATACGTGATTGATAAGCAGTTGCAACTGTATTTCGTTTGACATACGTTTATCGTCACTTTTAGCAGCAGATATAAAGTTTTTAAAAGTGAATAACCAATGCGTCCATTCTTGTGCTGCTGTTGGCGATGCTGGATCCAAGTCGAGAAAAATTGGTCGAAGATACTTTTCCATGATAACTAGCGATATGAAGTACTTATTCCGCAGAATACATTTTTCGTTATTTATGTTGAATAAATTGTTATGAAATAACAATTACACTATCTATTATGCTTTATTCAACATAAAAATTACGCAGAGAAATAAGAGATACATAAGAGAGATATATAGACACATGACATTACACGCCAAGCATAGATATAATGCAGAGAGTATTTAATGTAGCGACTAAGAAGTCTACTACACTCTTACAGACAACCTTTTTATGGATTAGACAAATGCAAGAAAGGATAGGCGGTGGTGCACAGCAAATAATAGCTTATATATTTACTTAGTTATTATTTATAAAAAAAGATGTCTTTAAGTCTTAGAGTTCAGGATTTTACCATCGTCGTTTGCTTATCAGATTTTGAAGAGTCTTTTATGATATATTTGATTATTAATAACAATCTATCAGGCTTCTTAAATACGGGGATTACATTGGACATTTCTTCACCTGAAAAACCGACTTCAATTCTGATGATTTTAAAATATCAATAAATGATGATTATGATTATGATTATGATTTTGATGTATCTTTGAAGTCCAAGGTCGAATAATGATGATTTTTTTTTATTATCTGATAGGCTAGCATTTGACCGCAGTCTCACCTGATGGAAAGTGACGACGCGGTCTACGATGGATCATGCCTGCCTAGAAGATACCGATTCACTCGGGACTTGAAGACACCTAAATTATAAGAATCGGGTAATATATATGGGGCCATGTTGAACCTGTAAATACTGAACCCAACGCCCAAACCATTTTCCAAATCAGTTAATAAATGACGGAGTTCTGAGGTAACAAACATAAAAGAAATATAATCGAATTGAGAACCGCCTCCTTTTTTGAAGTCTGTTACAAATTTGTTCAATTTCATCATAGGAGCATAAGCTTGGCAACATTATAGTTACATCTAGCAAATATTTTAATAGTCTACGTAATTTTGCGATATACATATATATATTTTTTTTGTTACTGGATGACGAGACGAGCTGGTAGTTTGCCTGACGGTAAGCAATACGCCAACCCATAACAATAACAGCACCATCCAGAACTTTGTTATGCAAAATCCTGCGCGGCGCTGCACTGCGCTCGTCACCCTGAGACAATTAGCTGTCGAGTCTCATAATGCCCAGTAATTTCGCTGGCTACAATGCCCTTCAAACCGGAACACGGTAATGCTTGCGCACTACTGCTTGGCGGTTGAATAACTGGCAAAGCGGTGGTACCCACCCAGACGGCCTCTCGCATACGAGAAACCTACTACCAGTAAATTAGTTATAGCTAATTATAGTTTCGCGATATCCTAACACTATAATGTACCTATATGACTGCTGTATGAAAGTAGGTTCACTTCAAACTGACATTATCCTTGCTCGGGTAGCCCTGTTAGTTTCAATAGGCTTACCTAATGATTATGATAGTAATTAGGGTGGGGTACATAATTGGTACGATAAGACACTTATTATTTAACAGTGCCTATTATTTCTAAAGGCTGAATGATCAATATTTTGCAAGCCAGACCTAGGCCCCAATTCACTATGACAACTTAGCGATTCTTGCTTCGAAATCACGTCGATTCCTTCAATAATAAACCACATCTCTATGACGCATTCGTATATATATGATATTATGACGCGTCATAGAGAATTCAAATTTCGCAGATGTTCGCAAGTTGTCATAGTGAACTGGGGTTCAGCTTTTGTATTTGCTATAAGTATTATACCTTGACTAACATATAGCACATAATATATAGCACTTAATATATAGCACTTAATTTATAGCACTAGCGACCCGCCCCGGCTACGCACGGATCCAATTTACTAATGTGGTGTCATTTTTGTGGACTTGATTATTAATCAGCCCATTACGTTCCCACTGCTGGGACGCGGGCCTTTCCTCGTAGAGAGAATATGGGGCATAATCCACCACGCTGGCCCAGTGCGGGTTGGTGGATGTCACATGTCCTTGAATTTTTGTGATAAATTCTTGGACATGCCGGTTTCCTCACGATGACTTCTTTCTTCACCGTTTTAAGAGCGAGTGTTAAACT